>JAWHQI010000278.1:0-1210000 GCA_033032865.1 Dactylorhiza incarnata
CCCCCCCCCACCCCCCCCCCCCCCCCCCCCCCCCCCCCCCCCCCCCCCCCCCCCCCCCCCCCCCCCCGTGTCTTTGGTTGTGTATGCTTCGTCCATGTTCATGTACCCCACCGTGACAAACTGGATCCTCGTGCCCTTCGTTGTGTGTTCGTCGGATATTCCTCCACTACGAAGGGGTATCGATGCTTCCACCCGCCTTCCGGTCGTCTCTATTGCACTATGGATGTCACTTTTCGCGAAGGGGAATCCTATTTTCTGTCCTCGACTCACACTGTTCGTCAGGGGAGAGCTCTGTGGATCTCCCCTTCCTGTTCACCCGGCTCCTTCTCTACCACAGCTTCCACCACCGCTTCCTCTGCGTCAGCCACCTATCTGTTCTGAGCAGGGATCCCCTATCCTATCCCTTCTCCGGATGTCCCCCTATCTCCTTTCCCTCATGTGTATCACCGGCGCTCCTCCCGTATACAGGCTCCTATGGCCCTGCTTCCACCCGTGCCCGCTTCGGCCTCAGATTCTGATGATGCGGATTTGCATATTCCGCTGACTCAGTTACGAGATAAGTTTGCCTCTACTAAGCATCCCATTTCTAACCATGTGACATATCATCATCTTACTCCTGGCCACCAGTTGTTTATCGCTTCCCTTTCATCTGTCGTTATCCCTAAGACTTGGCAGGAAGCATTGGGCATTCCGGTTTGGGCTCAGGCTATGAAAGAAGAGATGGCTTGCCTTGGACAAGAATCGTACTTGGGATGTCACTCCTCTTCCCCATGGTAAGAAGGTTGTTGGCTCTAGATGGATTTTTTCAGTCAAGCAAAATGAAGACGGGAAAGTTGAACGGTACAAGGCTCGGTTGGTCGCCCGGGGGTACACTCAGACTCAGGGAGTTGATTACCAGGAGACTTTTGCTCCAGTGGCAAAGATGGATTCTATTCGGGTCCTTCTGTCTGTCGCCGCAATCTTGGGATGGGACCTCCACCAGTTAGATGTCAAGAACGTCTTTCTCCATGAAGATCTTGAGGAAGAGGTGTATATGACAGTTCCTCCTGGTTTTGTGAGAGATGGAGGAAAGCCCCTTGTTTGTAAGTTACTGAAATCCTTATATGGATTAAAGCAGTCACCCAGAGCGTGGTTCGGCAGGTTTCTCAAGGCTATGCTCAAGTTTGGGTATAAACAGGCGCAGTCAGACCACACCATGTTCATTCAGAGACGTGATCAGAGTATTGTGGTTCTCATTGTCTATGTGGATGATATTGTCATCACCGGTAATAATGCGAGTGAGATTGTCAATCTCAAGTCTCTCTTGGCCAAGGAATTTGAGGTGAAAGACTTGGGAAGGTTACGATACTTTCTGGGAATAGAGGTGACTAGATCTGATCAGGGCATCTTCATATCTCAGCGAAAATATGTCCTGGACTTACTACAAGAGACCGGGATGCTTGGGTGTGTTCCTGCGAACACCCCTATGGAGGAAAATCATGGGATCTGTGACGATGGTGACGGTGACAGTGTTGAGGCCACCCGTTATCAGAGATTAGTTGGGAAACTAATTTATCTATCTCATACTCGTCCTGATATCACTTATGTTGTGGGTATTTTGAGTAGGTATATGCACGCTCCTCGGGTCAGACATCAGCAGGCAGTGTAATCGCGTCCTACGATATCTTAAGAAGGCCCCAGGACGGGGACTTTTATTCTCAAAAAATGACCACTTGAAAATAGAAGTTTTCACGGATGCTGATTGGGCGGGCTGCCGTGACGATCGGAAATCCACTACTGGTTATTGTTCGTTCGTTGGAGGAAACCTCGTGACATGGAGAAGCAAGAAGCAGCACGTTGTGGCCAGATCTAGTGCCGAAGCTGAGTACCGTGCGATGTCACTTGGAATGTGTGAGGGACTATGGCTTTGTACTGTCCTTCAAGACTTGGGTCTTCCCAGAACTTCTCCTTTCTCCTTGTTCTGCGACAACAAGGCTGCTATCAGTATAGCCCACAATCCGGTTCAACATGACAGGACCAAGCATGTTGAGGTGGACCGTCACTTCATCAAGGATCACTTGGACAAAAAAAAACGTGGTTACTCCATTCATCAGTTCAAGAGATCAACTGGCCGATGTGTTCACTAAAAGCTTGGGAAGTGACATTTTCACGGATGATATCAGAAAACTGGGAATGACAGATATCTACCATACGACTTGAGGGGGAGAGTTGAAATATTATTCAAGTCGTATCAAATTTGTTTCCTTTTTTTGTGTTTAGTCCCACACCGCCTATTGGTGTTTGGGTGCCTATGTGTAATGCTTTATATATGCCCCCCTTGTGGATGTATTAGATGTACTGAAATTATTTCACTCCTCCGATTCTAACTAATACCAGATTTTATGCAGCCTAAAAAAGAAAAAAATAATTGTGCGCTTCTAATAAAAGTCATAAAAGCTATAAATTACAGAAGAAGTACTAAAGCAGATCCTTCCATAAGTAATCTGACCTCTTCGCCAACAGAATAATTCCGATCCGCAATGACCTACATAAAATGTACATTATGTTAATCGCTTCTAAAAGATCAAAATTATGCCTGAAACAGATAATGAAATTGAATGGTTCTGCAAATGCTTGCAAAGATCATAAATCACAAGAAAGACATCATATTTAATATATAATTATAAAGATAATAAAATAAGAAATTGGAAAATAAAGACTACGTGCCTCTGAGATCTCCTTATCATCATCACTGAGCAATGCTGCATCTGAAGCCCCATCATGATTAAGAAAATCTGCAAATGGAACCTGCAATCTACTTTCCATATAAATAATTTACAAGCAAATGCAAAACATTTGTAAGTTGGTGACAAACAATATCACATCAAAGATAAGTAGAATAATTAGATGAACTTAGAACATGTAATTGTGCATATGAAGGTACCAATGAAACACCATTGGAGGTTCCCCATGCTCTTGAAATAACTGAGAAATCCAAAAGAAAAAGTAAGCTCAACAAAATTGACTTTGTGACCACACCTCAAAAGCCAACTGAAAAAGAGCAAATATAATAAGATATTTGGTGTTGGTAAAGTTTAGGATTAATATTTTTAATGCAAAATAAGATGATTTTATGAACCCAGAATCAAGAAATCCATGTATAGTAAATATTTTAAATTATAATAATTTCTTATGGGTCATCATGACGGGTCATGTACTAGGACCCAACCATCCTGATCGTCCTTTAAATATTTAAACATCTTGTTATATGGTGTGTTCAGTCTAGCATAGGTTCTTTTTATGTAAGTTCAAATGTTCTGACTCATTTATGTATATGCCCTTACGTAGTTTTATTTTAAGACCGATAAGGTCATAAGTGAATCAAGCGTGAAGTAATTTTTATTTCCTCTACTGAGTTCCCTCTCCTATTTCCCTCTCCCCTAACCTTAAACGATCCGCACTCTAGGAGTCTAGGGAATCGCCAGGTTGAGCTCAGCTCCCTCGTCATATCTCATAGGTTGAGCTCGACTCTCTTGTTGCATTTCGTAGTTTGAGCTCACCTCCACTCGAACGGCTCCCTTTTATCCACGCCACCCTCTCCACCTCTGACACCTCACTAAAGAGTTCTTACCATATTATGGGAGGACCGTATGTGTCAAAGCATGTCTTTTACTGTAACGGCCCCAAAATTTTAAGCGGACTTAAACCGATAATTAAATTAATTGATTATTTCCTGATGATGAAATAAATAAAATCAATGTCGGCACGACGTTGCTTTGAATTGTTGAGTTCAAGTTTTTCGAGGTTTCGGCGACGATCGAGTCGTTGTGGGTGCTATTTTGGTTGCATATTAGTTGATATATAATATATTTGTATTGTACATACAGCCGAAAGATATTAATAATCTATATACATTCATATATATCCTATATGTGCAGTTGTTCGATGGCTTTGTGCTAAGCCGGTTCATTTGTGTTGCTGAATTATGGTGTACAACCCATATTTTTCGAGGGTAGGACCCATCAGGGCCACATGGGCAAAAATCAAAGTCAATGGTCAAATTGAAGACAGCAAGCAACTCACCGGAGGTATGAATAGTTAGGTGTGAGTATCAAGGTTACTCGCCCCAAAGTGGCGACTAGAAGAGGGCCTCGAAGTTACTCGCACAAGCCTCCGGCACGGCACACACCCACAGGGGTACCAGGAATGGCACTTGAAAAATCAGAGTTCACCCCCCCCCCCCCCCACACACACACACATAGACGAGACCTAAGTCAGTGTCTTCCTAGTACCTAGCTCGGTCATCCTTTGATTTGGAGGGGAAGTCTCTTCTGAGCTTCCGGGTACGTGGTGGGACCTCCCTGCCGCAGCACCTGGGGTCCTGTTGTTGTTGTTGTTCTAGCCCTTTCGTCGTTGTCAGTCAAGCCGTCTAGTCGGACCGCTGGCCGAGTAGCCTCCGGCTGCATTGATCCGAATTTTGGATCCTAGGATTTTCCTGGCTTCAGCACTTTAGTGCGGTGAGCGTAGATCGTAGTCAGAGGGAGAAAGTCTGATGAGAAGGCGAGATGGTCGAAGTTGGCGACCATGAGGGAGCTGCTGGCAACTCGGCAGGTGGAGGCGAGTTCGTGACGCGATCAGATTTCGAGGAGTTCGCACGGCGTTTGGAGGCGACCATGCAAGAAGCGCTTCTTCCTCGCGTGGAGGGCACGGCGACCTCGCCTCATCGCGTGACTTCGTCCGAGAATGGTGGCCCTCCTCAGCGAGCAGGGAAGGACCCAATGGAGGAAGAGTCGGGGCGACCAAGGAGGTCACAGTTCTATCAGCAGAGCTCGCAGGGAATTCGATTCCGCGAAGTGGATGACGAGGAGAGATCCCGGGATACTCGCCCCTACGGCGAGTATGGGGGGTTGCTCGTCAGGCCGAAGATTGTCGCCTGTCAGGTGGGAGGAGCTCATTCTGTGAGGAGATTCTTGCTACTCCCGTGCCAGAGGGGTTCAGAGAGCCAGTGATGGCCTACTACTCTGGGAGGGATGATCCTGTCTGACACCTCCAGTGGTTCGAGGATATAGTCTTCATCCGAACCATGTCGGACTCCTTCAAGTGTAGGCTTTTTGCCATCACTTTCCGAGGAAAGGCCAGAGACTGGTTCCACCAGCTGACAGCAGGTTCGATCTACTGCTTTGAAGACTTGCGCCGAGGAGTGACGATGCGATTCGCCACGGCCAAGAAGATGATGGAGGCCACGACCCTCTTCTATTTGGTGCAAGGAGCGCGGGAGACGTTAAGGAACTATATCGACCGCTTCCAGGAAGAAATGTTAGACATCCAGGAGGTGGAAGGCTTCACCCTGCAGCTTGCCCTGACGTTTGGCCTAAGGGAAGGCCTCTTCAAGATAGAGATCAGTCGGGATCCTCCCATGTCCTATGAGGAGCTTATTGAAAGGGCAATAAGTTCGTTCAGGGAGAGGCTTCGAATCGCGGCTTCCTGGCCAAGCTCGCCAAGCTGATCAGGGAGGAGGAAGAAGAGGAAAAGGTCCCCGTGCCCAGGAAGGAGGAGCCCCGAAGGTAGGAGAGGAAGAGGCCGGAAGAGAGGAGGAGAGAAGATCTCTGTCACGACCCGTCTCGACAAGAGTTAGAGTGCGCTTCGGGCGGGCCGTGATGCCACAGGCATGGGCGAAAAGAAATCCATGCCTGCTAAGGCGGAGACAGAAATACTACAAATAGTTTTAAAAGAGTTACTTTTGAGTAAAAACAGTTTGATTTATTGCGGAAGTTTAAAATATGATAACTTGAAACATGTGCACATGCATTTTAATAAAAGCTCAAGATACAAGTTCTGGAACAGAAATTTATGCAGTGAACATCGCAAATGAATGAACATGCAAAACATGTCAAATTCTAATACATATAATATTTAGCCTAGCAGTTGTCCATGAAACAAGAGAAAATGACTGATCGTAATTACTACATAGCAGAAATATCCGACAGTAAAAGAAATGAAACAAAAACACAAAACCTGAAGGTTGGCGCAGATCGGCTCCGGAAGTAGGCGGCGCAGGCACGAACACTAAGGCAAATTTCAAAATAAGAAGGAAAAGCCTCAGAACATTGAAATACACAAGAACAAGCAAAATAAAATACGAGCAGGAGAAACAGAATATTTGTGTACCGCTTTTCATGAAGCAGAGTTAACAAGACAGACAAGCAAGTGAGACAAGCAGAAATGTCTATAATTAGTAAACTAGTCTGAAGTAAAGCATAAACATTCATGCAACGACATAAGCTGTAATCGTTGAAATGCGTAGGTGTTTGCAGTTGGTGCACATGGTTCACACTCAAGTTCAAGTGTAAGGCTTACTAGAATAAGAGTATTTCTTGTTTACCGTGACCATGCAATCAAGACGATGCACCATCTAAACCCTAGCTTCCAAGATTTGCTCATGACACGCAGGACCTAAGTGATTCAGAAATTTAAGCTCGCTGTGACCGGTCCTTTGTTTCCATTAGGGATTCAAGAGGGAACCCAAGTCAAGGAGTTTCATAAATTAAACCCTACCTTTCAATGTTAACTTACGTTATTAATGACTTAGCGCAGGATTTCGTGGATTCTAGCATATCAAGACATGTAACCAAGATACTGATACAGATATACAAGAGTATATTTTACAAACGTGAAACGGGAGGAATCAAGTTATAGAACGTTATTTAACCAAGTCTTGGAACCAGACAGACATAAGAAATAAGATTTGATGACTCAAAGAAATTGATAGAGAGTTTAGAAACTTGCGGATTCAAGTATTCACGAGTAATAAGATTACTATACAACATTTTCTAGGATATCCAGTATTCCCTTAGATTACGCCATTCAAGGACATGAATATCTTCTAAGTAAACATGTGTACGAGCCGAATATTTTATATCAAGCACAATTCATCTAATTGCTAGCAGGATCTTAACATTTATCATTATAACAATTAATGTTTCTGCTCAAAAAGATCTACTAGTCTTCCATTTATCCATCAAATTAGATGCAATTCAATTAAGTGGAAATCCAATTTAAACCACTTTCGTTCACTAACTCGTCTTCCAACAAATGAGACACAATTCATCTAAATGAATATTCAAGTAACTCTCATTCACATTCACAACTTGTGACATTCCAAACACGTGATACATCAATCTATTAATAAGTCTATTTAGAGATTCTAGGTCTAAATTTATTCGACGAAACAAGCATTCAAGGGTGCATTCATATAAACATAAGAACAGACATGACAATTAAATTCAATGTTCGCAAGAGAGAGAGATCTCTACTTGCCTTAAATGAGGCTGAATGACGGCGGCAGCTAAGCGACGCAAGCAAGAACAGAAATCCTATTTCAAATCTGCTTAAGAACAACGAAAGCGATAGCAAAATTCACTACGCTAACACAAGCATTCTACGACGGGGAATTTAAACAAGGAGGGTTTTAGCAAATTTAGCTCCCTCAAAAGTGAGGGGAAAAGAGATCACCACCCGGAGGCGGAGACTTGGCGGCGCTTGGCTAGGTGAAACCCTAATTCGGAGAGGGGATTTGTGAGGTGCCACCAATGGAAACGAGGAGCGGCGCCGGAAATCACAAATAATCCACGGTTTGACGATCGCAAGAGGGGCACAAATCTGAAACACAAGTTGTACAAGATTTGGAGACAAAACCTAATAAATAAATCATAGAAAAAATCTGAATAGGGGGGAACCCAAAATCGAGCCCAATGAGGAGACATCTCGCAAACACCGGCCCAATCGGAGAGGAAGAGGGCTGTCGTAGGAAGAAAGTTGTTGTCCACGAGAAGGAGGAGAGGTTGCCAGCCCAAGACTGCTGGAGGGAGGAGATGCTGGCTACTGCCGGCCAGAGGAGAGGGAGGAGCTGTCGACCTGAGCAAGAGGAGGCGACGGGGAAGCAAGAGGAGGCGAGGATTCTGCCGGCCAGAGCAAGGAGCGGCGGCGGCTAGCGGGAGGGAGGCGCGGGAGGCAGAGGCCACGTCTGGAGGAGGAGACGACTGCAGGAGGGAGAGCAGCAGACGTCGGCGGTTGCGCTGCGCACGCGAGACGGAGCGGGAGACGAGAGCGGGAGTGCGGCTTGCGGCTTGCGGGAGACCTGGACCGGGGGGTTTAATCGGGAGAGGGGCTGCTCGGGATTTAACAGAGGAGGGTTTGGGAATTAAAAAGGGGGGAAAAGCTGGGGTGCGGTGAAAGGAGTTAGTTCTTAATATATTAAAAGTTCTTGTTTAAGTTTGCTTCAAAATAATGTTATATATAAATATATGATGTTTGCTGATTGAGTAATAAACACAAACACTTAGTGAGCATAAATATTCCTCAATCAACCTGGGTACATCTACTCTTCTACCCACTGGTAGGAATCCACTAGGAGGTTGTTGATCAGGTGCCCTCACACCAAGGTGATTTTGTTCAGGTGTCCACACACCGTAGAGCTTTTGATCAGGTGCACAAAACCAAGGTGTTTTTGTTCAGGTGTCCAAACACCAATGGAGGTTTGATCAGGTGCCCAAATCACCTATAAGTTTTTGATCAGGTGCTTATAAACCAAGATGCAGGTTTTTGCTAAGGTGCCCTGTCACCGGGAGTTAACTTTTGAAGGGAGTTATAACCCTTTACAAGATGGGAAGAATAAAAGAAAACAGAAAAAGATATGTGTTCTTCTCTTTGCTGAGAAGACTCTTGAGATCCTGATGAGTAGTTGAGTTGGATCTTGATGATGATATTAAAGAGAACTCCCCATGTCTGATTTAGAATAGATGACAGCTTTGGATGGAGCTCCTTCTCTAGATTACAAATCCTCTTTTCTTCTTCTTGCAGTTTTGATCCTGAGCAAGTAATAGTAATTGGTGTCTCAGGATGTATATGATCTGGAAAGAAAAGAGTTAGGCAAAAAGAAGATAATATATTTGGATCTGTTCTTCTTTTTGCTCATGTTCTTCTTTTTCTCTTCTTCTTCTTCTTCTCTTATTCCTGTACAGCAATATGATAATATATTCTGTCTGTAATAATCTTCCTACTACTTTGCTCTATTCTTCTCTGTATATTTATTTTGGAGAAGATGTTCGGCTCATTTGAACTCTTGCCGACCAGAAAGGAATATAATAAATATATCCTTTATTTCCCAGATCCTCGAGAACATAAGTTGCCGTCTTTGGCTTCTGCAACGACTCTATTAATTAATGCTGCAACGGCTGGAATGTCAGATCAGCAATATATATATATAAATAATAAATATTGCTTTAATAAAGTTGACAGCATATATATAATATTTTAATCGAGCTGAGAATAAGAAATATAATAGCATATAATATTTTCGTCGAACTCAGCTTCACTTTCGTCGACCTGAGAATTCTGTTCGTCGACCGTTGTTGTATTGTTGTTCGTCGACCGCTGAGATCTTTGGATTTCGTCGAACGCAGACTGCTGAGCTGTTCGTCGAGCGCTGCACTTAGACAATTTAGTCGAGCGCTGAACCGCTGGGATTTCGTCGATCGCAGCTTTTAGTCGACCGCTGGACGGGCTGGCTTGATTTCGTCGACCGCAGCTTCCTTGATATTTC
The DNA here is from genome assembly GCA_033032865.1 of Dactylorhiza incarnata. Lineage (NCBI taxonomy): Eukaryota > Viridiplantae > Streptophyta > Magnoliopsida > Asparagales > Orchidaceae > Dactylorhiza > Dactylorhiza incarnata. Next base: position 9,581 of record JAWHQI010000278.1, read on the forward strand.
GTCGAGCGCAGAGCGCCGTTCGACGTTCGTCGAACGCAGAGAAAATATGAAATATATTTCTTCTCTTATTTTCTGCCTATTAATATATATATTTATATTTCTTAGTATATTATTTATATATATATATATTCTTAGAATATTAGATATATTATTGTATATTTCTTTTCAGCCTTCTAACTTAATAGGATATTTAATCTAAGTTATACAATATGTTATATAAGGCGATCTTCGGGAGGCCGCTCATCAATTTCTTCAAGGCCGTCCCGTCCTCCTACCATCTGTACTTGAAGTACTGTCAAGGGGAGGTTCAGGTGAGGATCAGGAGCGATCCAAGAGCCGCTCGTGAGTGCTACCTCAGCGCAATCAGCACCATCAGCTGGATGGCGGACGCTGAGGAGATGGAAAAGGTGTTGGAAGGGATGGCGAGGCTGGAAGCCGCAAAGGAGGTGGAGGAGATCGAGGTACTCTCCGTGGCTGGAGTACCTGGGCTGCTAAAGATAGGAGGGTCTCTGAAGACTGAAGAGAAGATCGATATGGCGGCATGTCTGCAGGAGAATGTTGACATCTTCGCCTGGAGCGCCGCCGAAATGCCCGGGATTGACGCAAAGGTTGACTGTCATCGCCTCAATCTGGACCCCGCGGTCAAGCCCATCCAGCAGAAGAAGAGGTCAAGTGTCATCTTGTTGGCCGGACCTATCAGGAAGGAAGTGGGGAAGTTGCTTGAGGCAAGCTTTGTGTCGGAGATCCAGTATCTAGGCTGGGTCTCCAATATTATAAAGGTAAAGAAGGGTAGGGGTAAATGGCGCATGTGTATCAACTTTTCCCTTCTGAATAAATTTTGCCCAAAGGATTGTTATCCCTTGTCTCGAATCGACGCGTTGCTTGATTCAGCCGTCGGTTTTTCTGTAATGAGCTTTCTTGATGCGTTTTCAGGATATCACCAGATCCGGATGCATCCCCCTCCCCCCCCCCCCCCCCCCCCCCCCCCCGATTGCCGCGATGTTTCCTTCATCACTGGTGATGGCTGCTACAGCTACAAGATGATGCCCTTCGGGTTGAAGAACGAGGGGGGTTATCTACCAGCGGATGATGGATCATGTTTTCAAAGAGCAAAAGGGGAGGAATCTGGAGGTGTATGTGGACGACCTCTTGATCAAAAGCAAGAGCGTCCGGGAGCATGTTGACGATCTGGTGGAGATCTTCGCGACGCTTAGAAAGTTCAAGATGAGGCTCAATCCTACAAAGTGCATGTTCGGGGCAGGCAGAGGGAAGTTCTTGGGACATCTCCTCACCCCGGAGGGAGTAGAGCCGAGCCCTGACAAGGTTAAGGCGATTCTAGAGATGACCTCGCCAAAGAGTACCCAAGAAGTCCAGAGGTTGACCGGAAGGCTGGCTGGCCTTAGCCGTTTCCTGTCAAAGGAGGGGGAGAAGTGCTCTCCGTTCTTCAAGACGCTCAGAAAGAACGTCGACTTCGAGTGGTCCGAAGAGTGCGAGAAGGCATTCGGACGGTTAAAGCAGCAGCTAACCCAGACACCTCTCCTCCAAGGCCCGAAAGAAGGTGAAGACCTACTTCTTTACCTGGTAGTAGGGGCGGAAGCAGTAAGCTCGGTGCTCGTCAGAGAAGAATGAAGAAAGCAGTTACCCATCTATTACGTTAACCGGGTGCTAAAGAAGGCGGAGTTGCGATATCCAATCCTGGAGAAGCTTGTCTTCGCCTTGGTGGTGTCGGCGCAGAAGCTCCGGCCTTATTTTCAAGCTCACTCCATCCGGGTCGTCACCGATCATCCCCTCCGAAGTATCTTGGAAGAAGTGGAGCATTCAGGAAGGCTTGCGAAATGGTCGGTAGAACTCAGAGAGTTCAACATTTCCTTCTCGCCCCGGGTGGCGATCAAAGCACAAGCGGTGGTGGATTTCTTGGCTGACTTCTCAGGAGAAGCGGTTCCGAGTGAGGCACCATCTAATCTGATTTCCTTGAAGATGTTCGTGGACGGAGCTTCGGGGAAAAGCTCTGTGGAAGTAGGCATCGTGCTTGTCAGCCCACGGGGAACTAGGATCGAGCAAGCAGTCGAGATCATCTTCCCCGTCACAAACAATCAAGCGGAGTATGAGGCAATAGTGGCGGGCTTGTGCCTCGCCAAGGAGCTAGGCATCCAGGATATTCGAGCTTTCACAGATTCGATGGTGGTCGCGTCGCAAATTCGAGAGTTCGAAGTGCGTGACGCCACCCTGCAAAAGTACCTGGTTAAGGTGAAAGGTTGATTGGAGGCTTCCAATCCTTCTTCGTTGAGCACGTGTCGAGAGAGGAGAACTCGGTGGCGGACCGTTTGGCAAAGTACGGTCCGAGGGTCGGAGGAAAGATAACCGAGTTGTTTCGACCGCCCATCAAAGAAGGGGAAATGATGGAGACCGAGCAGCGCCCTTCCTGGATGGACCCGTTCGCAGCGTTCCTGACTACCGGTCAACTTCCGACAGAGGACAGAGATCAAAGAAAGTTTCGGTACAAGGCGGCGTACTACCTTTTGCATGGTAGGGAGCTGTATCGCAAAACCATCTCGGTCCCCTTGGCCAGATGTGTTTCAGAAGCTGAAGTACCTCGAGTTCTGGAGGAGATCCACTCGGGAGAGTGCGAAAGTCATTCAGGGACTCGCACTTTAGAGCAAAGAATCAAGAGTCCTAAGTTATCAAAGGCGCAAGGCGCACCGAGACACAAAGGGGTCCTGGAGCCTAGGCGCAGGCGCGCGCCTGAGGCACGTGAGGCGCAAAAATGAATTGGGTGCCCAATTCACTGAAAATCAGCGAATTTGGCACCCAATTCACTGAAAAATCAGTTAATTTGGCATCTAATTCATTGATTTTCAATGAAATGGGTGCCCAATTCACTGAAAATCAGCGAATTCGCTGATTTTCAGGGAATTGAGTGTCAAATTCACTGAAAAACAGTGAATTTGATGCCCATCGCTGATTTTCAGTGAATTGACACCCAATTCACTGAAAACCAGCGAATTTGACATCCAATTCGCTGATTTTCAGTGAATTTTGCACTCAATTCACTGAAAATTGGTGAATTGGATGCCCAAGTGCGCCTAGGTGTGCCTCGGGTGCGTTTGAGATCATGTTTTTGCCCCCCTCCTAAAAAAATAGGCTGAAGAAAACTGCTTGAAAAGCCCAGGCGCGCCTTTGGTGCGCCTAGGAGTTGGTAATGCGCGCGCCTAGGCGCGCCTGTGGCTACTCGCCCTCCTCTGCCTTGTAGAGGCGCTAGCCGGTTCGCCTGGTGCGCCTGGTGCGCCTGGTGCGCCTGGTGCGTCTGGTGCGCCTGGTGCGCCTGGTGCGCCTGGTGCGCCTGGTGCGCCTGGTGCGCCTGGTGCGCCTGGTGCGCCTGGTGCGCCTGGTGCGCCTGGTGCGCCTGGTGCGCCTGGTGCGCCTGGTGCGCCTGGTGCGCCTGGTGCGCCTGGTGCGCCTGGTGCGCCCGGTGCGCCCGGCGCCTAAGGCGCACCTTGATAACGTAGCCTGAGGCACGGCTACTTCTGGCCGACCATCCGGAAAGATGTCGAAGCCTTCTCCAAGAAGTGTCAGAAGTGCCAGTTGTTCGCTCCTCTCCAGCTACAGCCGGCCCGTCAGCTTCGTTCCATTACCGCTCCGTGGCCGTTCGCCATCTGGGGAATGGATCTGATAGGCCCTTTCCCCCAAGCTAGTGGTCAGAGGAAGTTCGTTCTCGTCATGATCGACTACTTCTCCAAGTGGATCGAGGTCAAAGCTCTGGCAAAGACCACTTCTCAAGTCGTGAAGAACTTCATCTCGGGAGAAATAGCTTGCAGGTTCGGGATCCCTCTCTCCATCGTCGCCGACACCGGTCCCCAATTTGCCAGCTTGAAGCTGGAAGATTTCTGCAAGCAATTGGGAATCGATCTTCGGTTCGCCTCAGTGCACCATCCTCGGAGCAACGGGAAAGTGGAGGTCACTAACAAACTGATCATCAACCTCTTGAAGAAGAAGGTCAAGAACTTAAGAGGGAACTGGGCGGATCAGCTCCCTTCGGTCCTATGGGCTTTGAGAACCACCCCTAATTCGGCCACGGGAGAAACTCCTTTCAAGCTCTCGCATGGGTCCGAAGCTCTCATCCCTGTGGAGTTCGAAGTCAGGAGTCCCAGAGTAGTTGCGGCAGCGGAGGGAGATGAAAAATGGAGGGTGGAGAATGAAGAGGCTCAGAGGCTATCTCTCGACTATATCGAATAGCTCTGAGACTTAGCCTCAGCTCGGCAGGAAGATATCAAGAGACGAATGGTGAAATACTTCGACAAGCACGTCCGCCTCAAACACTTCTAGGAAGATCAGCCGTCGTCGGGAAGTTTAATCTAAGTTGGGAAGGACCCTTCATCATCCACGAGTCATTAGTGACTGGCGGATATCGTCTGCAGAATCATGAAGGGAGCTACTTGGGAACACCTGGAGCAGTGATGACCTGAAAAGGTTCAACCCCTAGAGGGAATGTGTATGTCCCCCTTCTGTAAAGTTATTTCGCTTCAATAAATTCCTCGCCCCCTGAAACATGGGCCGCGAGAGTTCTTTTTCTCTTCTAGCAAGTCCTTTTCGAAGTAGGTAAAATCGATCTTCACGACCGGTTTGGGGAACAGGCCTCCGACTCGACTCTCGTAAAAATCCAAGTCGGGTGGTGGGACAGCACCTCGAGAGTGAGTTCTCGTAAGACCAAGCCTCTGCATTGACGGTCGAGATCAGCTCCCCCCTTGCATGTTGGCCAAGTTACCCCCCCCCCCCCCTCCCCCGATTGCACTTCTCATCCGACTGGAGAAGTTATCAGAGGAGAGTCCGGACACAAACCCCCCAACTCGACGAAGAGATGACCAAGAGACCCTTGAATAAAGGCGTTGTTTACCTTTGAAGGGTTGAAAGCTCGCAATAAAATAAAATCTCTGCATTTATTCTGATCATATGAGTAGATATGCTTAGTCCCCTCTGATTGTTGAGAAGCAGGAGAAAGATCTTCATCAGCATTCGACATCGCAGTAGGATGGAGGCATCGAGATGGTGTCCCCTTGGACCTCCCTGACTGTCATTCCCTACTGATCAGCATTCAACATCACAGTAGGATGGAGGCCTCGGGATGGTGTGTCACCTTGGACCTCCCTGACTGTCATTCCCTACTGATCAGCATTCAACATCGCAGTAGGATGGAGGCCTCGGGATGGTGTGTCCCCTTGGACCTCCCCGACTATCATTCCATACTGGTCAGCATTCAACATCGCAGTAGGATGGAGGCCTCGGGATTGTGTGTCCCCTAGGACCTCCCCGACTGTAATTCCCTACTCGTCAGCATCCAGCATCTAAGAAAGACGGAGGCCTCGGGATTGTGCGTCCCCTCAGACCCCCCCGACCGTCATCCCCTGCTTACCCTTGTTATTCTCATTTTAATTATGAACTCTAAAGGTATTCTCGTCAGGTAATGCAGAAGCCTCGAGAGTGAGCGTCTTGACGGACCCCCCCCCCCCCCCCCCCCACCCACCCACCCACCCCGAGTGCCCATAGTTGACATCTCTCTTGGAAACTAGCGAATATCAACAATGCGAGCATATCTAGGCGAGCATATGAGCCTAGCGAGCGAGTACTCAAGCACAGGCGAGCCTATAAGCCTAGCGAGCTAGCACTCAAGCGCGGGCGAGCCTATGAGCCTAGCGAGCGAGCACTCAAGCGCGAGCGAGCCTAAGAGCCTAGCGAGCGAGTACTCAGCGCATTCGCGCCTATGAGCCTAGCGAGTATTCCACACACTCGCGACTATCAATACAACAATACAAGAAATGCTGACAAACGACATGGTTATCTAAAAAAATTTTGTATTAAGCACAAAGTCAGGATTACAAACAACTCGCTCGAAAGTTGCAAAAGAGATCGGTAAGGCAAATGTTGTTCAGCTCTGCGAAGGAGCATAATCCGAAGAGTTTGACGATCTGTAGCCCTCCACGTCATCCTGCTCTTCATTCGCGTCGCTGGCATTCAGGATATTGGCGCGCATGTCCTCCGTCGTCATGGTCTCGCCATCTGGCGTCAAGAAGCCTCCGACCTGGAGCTTGGCAAAGACCAGGTCGTCGGCGGTGATCGCCATCTCACGTCGAAGAGCGGACCTCTCCTGCGAAGACTTGGAGAATTCCCCCGCTTGGCGAGAAGGTCCGGACTCCGAGGAAGGTTGAGTCATCGTCCTCGACTCCAACTCTGCGATGCGAACCTGCGCCGCCTCCAGCGAGGCTTGACTAGCTCGCAGGTCGCTCTCGAGCTTGGAGATCGCCTCGGCCACTGCGAGCTGCTCCTCCTGTACAAGGAAAAAGTCGCGGGTTACAAAATGGCAAAAGACAGGCGACGGGCGAGTTAAACAAGAATTTTAGCAAACTACCAAGATCACCTCAAAGTCCTTGTTCAGAGAGGCCTTGTCCTCGGTCGCGTGGGCCCTCGCCTCGGCCTTAGCTTGTCACGCCTCTGCCTCCTTGAGCAGCTTCTTGTAGAATTCATTTTCCTCCTCGGCAGCGAGGAGGTTGCGGGCAGTCTGATGAGCGAGTTCTGTCGCTCGCAACCTCGCTTGTGATCCCTGATCAGCGAGGTACCGAGGAAACGCCTCCCTCAAAATCTTGGCGTCATCACGCCCGTAAAGCCCGAACGCGACGCAAAAAGCGACATCGTTCGGCACCTCATCCCCGCTCCAAGAAGGGAGGCGAGAACTGAGGCAAACCTCGCTCCTCTTTCTGCTCCACGCGATGAGTGGCTCGCCATCCAGGCCAGTGTTCCGCGAACCCTACCCAAAGTTGGGATGGTTCTCGGGAACGTTGTCCTCCTGCTCCCTTTGTCGATCCTCCTGCAACTTCCGAACGTTTTCCTTCCTCTTCCTCTTCTTGGTCGACGGCTCGCCCTCTTCCCAACCCGCTCCGCGAAGGATCTCGGCCGGATCGCCGAGCCCAGCGGGCCCTCCCGGAATAGGAGAGTCCATCTCGGCCGCCTCTTCTTCATCCCCGGTCCTCGCTCGCCCTGAAGGAGACGCGGGGGGAGGAGATTCGCCCGCAGCAGGAAGAATAATCGCCAGCACATGTCGAGTACCTGTAAGTAAAGTGTTAGCCACAGCGACAACCAACTCGGCTCAAATGTTACTCGCACCACAAGTAACGAGGTTACCTTCGCCAGACTCGACGAATGCGAGCTGACCGATGTTCTGTCGCCAGAAGACGACATCGAACTTCTTACCCTTCATCGCGAGGATAAACTCCTCGCGAGCACCATGCAGTATAGGTGCGAGGAACAACCCCGCCGGCGGTTGTTGGGGGCGCCAAGGGATTCCGGAGAAGTTGCCGGAGACGAAGATGAACTTTTTGTTCCAGCAATGAACCTTGTTTGAGGTTCTGGTTAGCGAGCAATGGTGGCTACCGAAGTAGACCACCCCATCCTTCGTCGCGCTCATGTAGAAGATCCTCTGGAAGACGGCGAGATCGAACGCGATCCTTCCCGACCACAAGAAACACAGGAACCCCACGGTGATGGCGATCCCGTTCGAGTTGATCTGCGCCGGGACCAACCCAAAATAACGAAGGATCTGGCATACCTCCGGCCAGAGGGGGAGTTGCAAACCCACCTCAAAGTGGGTCAAGGGGAAGGCGAGCCTCCCCTCCGCGAACGAGTTGATTCGTTCATCCTTCGTCGGCAAGCAGGCGCGGAAGTCCTTGGAGAGGAAGCAGTGCACGAACCTCTCCAAGTCGTCCACGCGAGTTATGGGTTTCTTGAACTTCTTCGCGGAGAAGTTCTGAGCATAAGACAGCTTGCTAGCTTCGGCATCGCTATGAGGCGCCATCGAGAAGGAAGAATCTCGCTCGAATAGCTGGATGCTCGGGGGGATCAGGAAAGCGTGCTATCCCCCCCCCCCCTCCACCCGTATTTATAGACATCGCCAGGGGGGATTGCGAGGATCGATACACGCGATGCGTGCTTCTAACTCGCTCAGACCGCCCGTCGAGTTTGCTTCCTCGCAAAAGTCTCTCCAAGACGCTGAGTTTGTAGGTCGCTCGCAGAGTACGACAATCAAGTGAAACTCGTCACAACAAGCAGCTCATCGTAGGTATGAATAGCCAGGTGCGAGTACCAAGGTTACTCGCCCCAAAGTAACGACTAGAAGAGGGCCTCGAAGTTACTCGCACAAGCCGGCGACTATCTGTCAGCTTTCGGGTCTACTCGCCTATGGGCGACTATCAACTGCTGCTCGCCAGATCTTGCCGACGTCCTCGCCTAGTCGTCTGCTCATCAGGTCCAACTATCCTATCTCGCATGGGTCAGGCATAGTCGCATGTATCACCTCCCCCCAGGATTTGTCTATAAATAGAACCCCAGTGGTACTAGGAATGACACTTGAAAAATCAGAGTTCAACCCCCCCACATAGACGAGATCTTACCTAAGTCAGTGCCTTCCTAGTACCTAGCTCGTCCATCCTTTGGTTTTGGAGGGGAAGTCTCTTCTGAGCTTCCGGGTACGTGGTGTGACCTCCCTGCCGCAGCACCTGGGGTCCTGTTGTTGCTGTTCTATCCCTTTCTTCGTTGTCAGTCAAGCCGTCTAGTCGGACTGCTGGGTGAGTAGCCTCCGGCTGCATTGATCCGAATTTTGGAGCCTAGGATTTTAGTGGCTTCAACATCTGGGCTGTAAGGTTGGGCCGACTTTTGGGATGTAAGGTTGGGCCGACTTCTTTTTTTGTGTTGGCTGGTGAAAGTGATGCTTTGATACAGGTGTTCTTTGGTTAATTAAGAGCTTAGTACATAATAAAAGTTGTTTAAGTGAGGCGGTTGCTTAAGTGCTTTGAGAGGTTTCTCTTTTTAATTGCCTGATACTTCTTATTCTGTCATTTCTCTGCCTCTTTGTCGCCGTTTGTAGCGGGAGAGCTAGGGTTTCTTGATTTTCTCTCCATCTCAACGATTTCCTGCCTTCTTTCTTCTCGTCGAGGCTAGGAGAGGTTGCTTAGAGCTGCGGCCTCCTTCTTTTGTGGTGTTGCTGCAGTCTTAGCTGAGCTGTGCTGAGTTATCGGGCTTGGTTCTCTGTTGGTGAGCTTCTCTTCTTCTTTTATTTGTTTTTATTTTACTGTGATTGCAAAAACAAAAGGAATTAAAGAGAGTTTAAATATTATGGTTAAAAGTGAAGCAGGGGTTTTGATAAAAATTGATGAATTTGGTTATTTTTAACTCTTCTCTTCCTCTCCATTATTTTTGCTTCTCTCACATTCTAAAATAAGTTCTAGGCATGCTTGAGGGCTGATTTGGTTTGACCAGCTAGTTGTTTTGTTTTGAGGGTTTGGTTTGCTTTAGTTGTTGATTGGCTGGATATATATTCCCTGGTGGGAATTGGTTGGGCATTTCTGTTGTTGGCCGGCTGCTAGTGATGGGTTTTCGGTGTGTTTCGAATTCTTCTTAATTGATCATTGATTGAATTAACTTTACCCACCTTAGGCGACTCCTTTCGAGTCGTAGTTGTGGCTGTCGTAGGAATTCAGTCGTAGCTATTTGAAGGCGCAACACTAAAGTAAGTGATTTCTATTGATACTGCAGTGGATGGCGACCAGAGATAAGATCGGTGAAAACCCCGATGTCGGCAAAGGAAAAAGTAAGTTTGCGAGTACTTATCTCTTTAATTATGCATAACTTTAAATTATTTTCAGTATACACGTGATTAGATTTTCATACATAAAGTATTTTAGTGACTGTGCATTGACATGAAATTGAAATAGTTCGAATTTTCGAATCACTAATAAATATGAGAATCGCTAAAAGATGTTGAACCGGAAATAGCAAGAATCAAGCGATGAAGTAAATTATAAGGGAAATGTTTGAATAAAAACATGTATACCTGATACGAAGATTGAAGACGAATATTGAATTTATGTACGAAAAAAAGAACTTAAGAAGAAAAAAAGATAAAAGATGAATAAAAGACAATATGCATCGATGCTTAGGAAATGATAAGGGTTAAGCCAGTAGCCGTAGTGGGGTGTGAATACCCTACGGCGGAATGATTTTGAGTTCTATTTGAGGCCGTTGAAGGCCAGAGGCCGTTGAAGGCCAGAGGACGTTGAAGGCCAGAGGCCGTTGAAGGCTAAGAAGGGATGAATCTACAACAACCCTTATGATTTCCTAATTTAATAAAACTAAAGATAAATGAAAATTCTGATTCAGAAGTTGGTTATGATAGAAAATTCAGATGATTGAAAATGAATTGAATGAGCTATGATCAGAAAGAATATGAAAATTGATGAAAAGATTTCGAATAAAAGTTACGAAGAAACGAAACGACTTTTAAGAACCAAAAGAACTAATGAATAGATCGAATACAAAAATTTGAAACGTAAACCATTGTGGTATGAACACTGTAGTTACTTTTATTGATTATTATTGATATGTCATTCCTTATTTAATGCATTTTTATACTGCAATTGAATACTTATGCATATTGCTAATGACATTTGTTGTTTGCATGTACAGCAGTTAAAGAGGCATGTTACTCGCTTAGTCATATTCTTTATTGTAGTGAATAAAGAGAAAAGCTTAGGCTCCATTAAGGAGGCCTATAATATATATATATATATATCTTTATTATATAAGGGAAGAGGAAAGGAGGTTTGGTGAAACTTTCGATGGACCTAAATGCCCCAAAAAATTGTTACGTACTAGAAGGAGAAGAAGCTATTGGAGAGGGAGAGACTAGGGTTTGAGAGAGCCTAAGGAAAATACCTGATTAATAACTTTTCATTCCTAACTAAGGAGGAGGGGTTGGGTATTTATGCCCACCCAACCCCTAGGGCCGGCCGGCCCCCATAGGGGCTGAACCGGTGCGGTTCAGCCCCGGTGCTCCTTATATTAATATTGGCGGGCTGAACCAGATGGTTCAGCCCGGTCTTCCTCCGCCTTCTCCTTTGGTCGACGTGCCCAATAGCCGAATAACCTGGTAATGACGTCGGGCGTAACATTCCCTCCCCCATCAAAGACCAGCTTGTCCTCAAGCTGGAGGCGGGGAGTGTGAGGCTCCTGGAACAAGCCGGCTCTGGCGTGCATCTGAGACGAGACCTCTGTTGGAGCCGCAGGCGCTGCTCCACTCATCGTACTAACCGGTGCCACGCTGCGGAGGGAGATATCCTTGACCTGAGACGATTGGAGGCCTTCCAAGCAGTACCCTTTCCCGTGCTGGCTGAACTCCATAGTCATCTGGACCCAATCGAAGGTCACCCGCTTAAGTTGCTTCAACCACGGTGCGCCCAACACCATGTCAGAACCCCGGATTGGCAATAAGTAAACATCAATATGCCCGGTGTATCCCTGTATCTGGAGCTCCACCCCTTTCATCACCCCCTCGCATTGCAATGTACGTCCATCCGCCACCCTGACGTGGAACGCTGCGCTGCGATCTATGACACCCCCCGTCTTCCGGGCCACACCGGGTTGGATGAAGTTGTGAGTGCTCCCGCTGTCCATCAAGATCGTCACCGTCTCCCTGCCGACCCTCCCAGTCAAGTGTAAGGTCGGAGATGGGGTACCCCCCTTCAGGGCCTGGAGGGATACGACAAAGTCGTCAAAAACCAACTCTCCTTCCTCTGCAGTGTGAGTAACATCTTCCGCTTCCTCCTGTAGCATGAATACCTGGACCTTCTGGCAAGCGTGCCCGCGGGTATATTTCTTATCGCAGTTGAAGCATAACCCTTTGTCCTTTCTGGCCTGAAGCTCTTGCCACGTCAACCTCGTCACCGTAGGGCGGCCCCGGGAGGTGGTTCTTGCTTGGGTATATCTGCACCCGTCGGTGGCCGACCTGTCGTCCGAGTCCTCTGCCGATTGTACCGCTCCTCCTGTATCCTGGCCAGGCTGATGGCATGACTCAAACTGCGTGGCATGTAGGCGTGGACCTCGTCTCTCAGGTGATCCTTCAATCCTGATACAAAGCAGCTCAGCATCGTTTGTTCCTCCCAATTGACCCGATTGGCCAACCGTTCAAACTCTGTCCGGTACTCCGTGACGGTCCCTTTTTGCCGCAATTTCTACAACATGGCTTCAACATCTTCGTACTCCAAAGGACCGAAGCGAGCAGGGAAGGACTCCACAAACTCCTCCCATGGTGCATAGTCGCGTCCCCTCAGAAACCATTTTGTCCACTGATAGGCGTCCTCTTCCGGGTGGAAAGATGCCAACTGAACCCACTGCCCCGCCGGAATCTCTTGGTATTTGAAAAAAAGTTCAGCTTTCTGGATCCACTCAAGGGCGTCACCTCCTTTGAACTTAGGGAAGTTCATTCGTGTCAATTTGGGCTGCATATATGGGCGGTGTTCTGCTGGTGCTGGATGGTATGGTGGTGCTGGAGCCACTGCGGGCCCTGGCCGTCCCCGGTCCAGACCGTAGCCTCCTTGTTGCCCTCCACCCCATGGGTTGCCATTTCCATAGTCCGCCGCTCCTCCATATGGCGGTGGCATCGGTAGGATGCCCGCCACACCCCCAAGTGGGATCGCATTCGCTCCAGTAGGTCGAAAAGGGGCTGCTCCCTGCCCTGGACCCCGCCACGAGGAACCCGGCTGCATTCCCGGTCCGTTCCAAGCGTACTGAGCGCCGAACGGCCCATTCGGTGCCGCCGATCCCGATACGTGGATGCCGCCTCCCGTAGACCCGGATCCGGCACCTTGTTGCGTTCCACTTCCGATTCCTGTGTCGTTCTGCGCCGGGGGATGGTAGGATACTTCAGTTTCGGATCCCTCCGCCGCGTGGGATTTTCCTTTCAGATTTTGTACGAGTAAGTTCTTGATCTCCTCCATGCGCGCGTCCAAGCGATCCTCTAGATTTTTATGGGAGGATTTCACTTGTTCTTCGAGTGTCGCCACCTTGTCCGATAATCCAACGTAGTTCTCTTCGATGGTGGCCAAGCGTGCATTCTCGGCTTCGGTGCGTGTCACCATGGTTAGGCGCGAACACGGCGATGTGAACTTGGAACAGTGATCTGTTTTATGTATTCTGCTCGGGGGATGATGGACGGTCCGTTTTCTGGGCTTGGACAGCGGCAGGGCTGAAATTGGAGGGCGAGGAGGCTGTCGGCTGGGCAGAAACAACACAGCAACTCCAATCTAGGGCAGGGAGAGCTCGGCCAGAGACGTAAAAGGGAGTAATCCAGCACCTGGGAAGATCGACGCAAGCAATCGGAGAAGAAGACGTTGTCGTTCTCAGCGAGCCGGAGAAACAGTCGATCCGGAGTCGTCGCTGGAATCCGTCAATCGCAGAAACAGTCGTAGGCGCTGGAATCTGGATCGTCGATGTCGTAGTCGTTGTCGTAGGCGCTGGAATCTGGAATCTGGATTGTCGTAGGCGCTGGAATCCGTCAATCGCAGAAACAGTCGTCGCTGGAATCTGGATCGAGCGAGGATGTCGATCGTCGATGTCGATGTCGTCAATGTCGATGTCGTCAATGTCGATCGTCGATGTCGATGTTTCTGCGCTGGAATCGCAGAAACAGTCGTCGATGTCGAGCGGCGATGACGGAAGCCGTGGTCGCTGGATCCGCAGGAGTCGGGGATGACGGAAGCCTTGGTCGCTGGATCTGAAGGAGTCGGGGATGACGGAAGCTGCTGGAGTCGACGATGATGCGGAAAAAAAATCCGAAGGGCGAAGCCTCTGATACCAATTGTTACGTACTAGAAGGAGAAGAAGCTATTGGAGAGGGAGAGACTAGGGTTTGAGAGAGCCTAAGGAAAATACCTGATTAATAACTTTTCATTCCTAACTAAGGAGGAGGGGTTGGGTATTTATGCCCACCCAACCCCTAGGGCCGGCCGGCCCCCATAGGGGCTGAACCGGTGCGGTTCAGCCCCGGTGCTCCTTATATTAATATTGGCGGGCTGAACCAGATGGTTCAACCCGGTCTTCCTCCGCCTTCTCCTTTGGTCGACGTGCCCAATAGCCGAATAACCTGGTAATGACGTCGGGCGTAACAAAAATCACCTTTTGTAATTATGTCTTTTGGTTTTTTGGTCTATTGCTCATCAAATAATACCTATTGTAATTCTGTGTTCCGATGGACCTAAATGCCAGCAAAACGCCTCCCGCCAGCTTTTTGACCCGGTCCCCAATGCTTCTTTCATCTATTCGGCAAGCCCCCATGCTGCTCTCCTCCCGCAAGACAGACTGTAGCATTCGGCGCCCCATCCTACTTTCTCCTCCCGCACACGACAGTCTCCTTCCGCGTCTCCTCAACCTTCCTCGACTGCCACCCGCCTAAAGCAGCACTTGGCGATTCCTCAAAGAAGACCTTGTTGTGATTCCTCAAAGAAGACCTCCACAAGAGCTCCTCCTCTGCGGTCCTTACGATTGTGAAGCCTAGCTTGCGGAAGCAGCACTTGGTGATTCCTCAAAGAAGACCTTGCTGCGATTCCTCAAAGAAGACCTCCACAACAGCTCCTCTGTGGTCCTTACCTACGTTATCAAGGCGCGCGCCTAGGTGCGCCTGAGGCGTCGGGCGCACCAGGCGCACCGGCCCGTGCCTCTGCAAGGCAGAGGCGGGCGACGTGCCTCAGGCGCGCCCAGGCGCGCCCAGGCGCTCCCAGGCGCGCGCCTTACCAACTCCCAGGCGCACCAAAGGCGCGCATGGGCTTTTCAAGCTGTGTTCTTCAACCTGTTTTTTTGGGAGGGGGCAAGAACATTATCTCAGACGCACCCGAGGCACACCTAAGCGCACTTGGGAATCCAATTCACCGATTTTCAGTGAATTGAGTGCTAAATTCACTGAAAATCACCGAATTGGATGCCCAATTCGCTGATTTTCAGTGAATTGGGAGTCAATTCACTGAAAATCAGCGAATTGGGCATCCAATTCGTTGATTTTCAGTGAATTGGGCACCCAATTCCCTGATTTTCAGTGAATTGGGCACCCAATTCACTGAAAATCAGTGAATTGGGCACCCAATTCACTGAAAATCAGTGAATTGGGCACCCAATTCACTGAAAATCAGTGAATTGGGCACCCAATTCATTGAAAATCAGCGAATTTGGCACCCAATTCACTGAAAATCAATGAATTTGATGCCAAATTAACTGATTTTCAGTGAATTTGGTGCCCAATTCGCTGATTTTCAGTGAATTGGGCACCCAATTCATTTTTGCGCCTCACGTGCCTCAGGCGCGCACCTGCGCCTTGCGCCTAGGCTCCAGGACCCCTTTGCGCCTCGGTGCGCCTTGCGCCTTTGATAACTTAGGTCCTTACGATTGTGAAGCCCAGCTTGCGGAAACCCTGAAAGAAGACCTCCACAAGAGCTCCTCCTCAAAGAAGACCTCCACAAGCGCAGCTGGTATTTTAATTTCATTTCCTTCTCACCAATCTGCGCATCCTCCTTACTCTGCGGAAGCAGCACTTCGCGAGGTCCTTCTTACTCTGCGCATCCTCCAGAACTTGTCGTGGCCAACCAACATTCATTGAAGGCCTGCTCTAATACGTCCCTGAAGTTCTTCAACTTACATAGCTTCAACATTCATTGAAGGCCTGCTCTAATACGTCCCTGTTTCAGATTTGCTCAGATTTCAGCTTTGTTCATATTTTTTCAGATTTTATCGATTTGCACAAGTTCTCCTTCTTGCAGGTTCTCCTCCGTGCTTGCTTGCGATTTCAGGTTTTGAGATCTCACCCGATCTCAAAACATTCAACTTCGCCCTTGCAAGCTTTGGACCTGCGTCGAGACTTCACCTAGAGGCAACCTGCTTTTTTAATTTCCCCTATTTTCAGCACCTCGCCATTGTAAGTTCTCCTATAACTCCTCTATTTCCTTTCCCATATTTAATGTTGTGATCTATAATCCAGGACTTTGCATTTCATGCATATTTTAGAGTATCCTGACATTCAACTATCCTGGATTTTGAATCATTCAACTTGCTCTTAACTGCAGAGATTGAATCATCCAACTATCCTGTATTTTGTCTATCCTGCATTTTGATTTTCATTACATCCTGTATTTTGTCCATCAGCACATTTCCTGACTTGGGGCTTACTTCTTCACGGCAAAAGGTATGTGCTCGATTTCTGTTTACCAAATTCAGATTTATAGATTTTTAGATATCTAAAGTTTTAGAAATCAAGAATCATAGAAATCAGAACAAGCATGAATATTATGAGTTTTAGGATATTTTTATTTAACTTACGCTTACCTTTCAAAGTTTTTGCTTGCAAGGTTTTTGTTGGGCTATGAGCTTTCAAGGATTTTGCTTTCAAGGTTTTTGTTCTCGCTGTTATTCTTCTTTCTGATGAAGTTCATAAACTGTTTATTAGTAGTTTGTTATCTATTACTTCATATTACTTGATGAGTACATATAATGCAAGCCTATCTAGAGGGTCAATGATCATATTATCACATGGGTCTCCATCAGATATTTTATAAATGCATTTTTTTTAGCAAGTGTTGTTTTTTTAGCAGATATTAACTTTATTTATCCATTCTTTGCATATTTCTGAATATAGATTTCAGATATTAACTTTATTTTTCCAATCTAAAATTTTCCATTCTTTGCATATTAATGTATTAAATTTCAGTAGAAAAATCAATGTTTATGTGTGCTATAAGAAAATTTTCTGTTGAAAACTCCAAGGTTAAAATAGGATAAAATCATTCAGCAAACCTTGCTGCATTTAAAATTAAGAAAAATTTCAACACAGATCATAACCATACCCCATCATAACCATACCCCATCAGTTGTATATATAATTAATCAGCATTTGCGTATCAATTTAAGGAGAAGAGTGGACAATTTAAAAATATTCGTGATATGATTGCAACATTTTAATATTAATCATTTTGCCACATTATAATATTAGGATAGTTATTTGTCACAAAATATATGCGTCTGTATGTGTATAATCAACTCTGTATGCATATATATACATTTAATCATCTTACATTAATATTACTCATTTTGATCCTGTACATTAGTTTGCATTTCTATAATGGATTGTTTTTCTTGGAATTCATTTCAATGTTGATGCACCCTCATTTCAATACATATCTGTTGTTAAGAGTATATACATATCTGCTGTTAAGAGTATATACAATGTATGTTTTAGAGTAGATGTAATTTGATTGATTCAAACTATATTACTATAAGAGCTCCAGATTTAACTCCATGAAGTTGGGCCAATGTCCCCGCCCTCGACCAAAGTCGCCACTAACTTTGTATATAAATTGCTATGAAAAACTAGAAAGTGTAATCATTTATTTCAAACACATGCAGATGGAAGACCAAAACCGAGGTGAGCCATCATCGTCGAGGGCGGGGAGGGGGGGGACAGCCCAACATAAAAGGGGGAGGCTTTCGACTTCGATGACAGTGACTGGGCAAGCTCGAGAACCAACCCGGGCACATGCTACTAATTGGAGACGGTCATTAACCACAGAACAACGGAGTGCACTAAATGCGAGGAGAAGACAGTCGCGCTCATCGGTGACTTTGCCACCGACCGTGCAAGTCCAGACTGACGAGACAGAACAACGAAATCAACCCATTGAAAGGGGACGTAATCGTTCGACGCGCCCTTCCAGAGTAGGACATCGAAATATAGCGAGAGATTATCGATCCTCCGAAAACGTCGGTGTTTACCGAATTCCACAATCGACGACTTTCCCTCACTGTGCAGCCCAATTATTACACAAAGAATCAAAAAATTTGCCTGTAATCTCGGCAAGGTTATCTTACCATCCATTCCTGTACCCCAGCTATTGGCGCTTTACACCGACCAGACTGCAAAGGGGCGACATTTTAGGCAAAATATACGCGTATACAATCATGTATTTTCTTTCACATCCATGGGCGTTACACTTGATGAAACACTGCCTGCATTTAACTAGGGTTGGTATACATTCAGAGCACATGGGACTATATATCACAGGATTGGCTCTCTTATCCCTACTCCGGGGAACAAACCACGGTTTCTGCAAATGTTTATCTACGACACAGATAATGCGACCTCGCACCGTATGAAAGAGAGTAATGGACTCGATATAGAAATATTGAATGAGATCAAACATATCCTTGACACTTTCAACCCATATGTCGCAAACTTTAGACAAATTGCTCAACATCAGAATTTACAATCATGTCAACTACTTATTCGTGAACAGCCGTCTACCGAACGACAGTACATACTTCCTACAGCATCTCAAGTTGCTGCCGTTTTAATTGGTGTAGAAGATTTTGTCGAGTGTACCGATAGAGACATAAAAATTCATTCTACGTGTGGCCATCTAACTACAGTCATGGAGTACGCAGGTTATTACGATCCTCTTCAATACCCACTAATGCTACCGCACGGTACATTTGGTTGGGATAAAGCTTTTTAGACAGATCATGGGTTGCGCGTTAGTTGTTGTGACTACTACGGATCTTTGCTCCAGGTTCCAAAATTTATGCGTACTATTTCAATGATTCTATGCAATAGATTTTTAATGTGTTGAGCATGAGCAATTCATGTCCTTATGTAGATACGCCCGGGTAATCCATCAATACTTCTTCGTGGAGGACGACTGCTTCAACAATACGTCGTAGATAACTACATCAAAATTGAGACTCAAAACCTAAGATGGATTAGCTTGAATCAAAATAAAATCCGTGCAGAGCTATATCAAGGATTGCAGGATTGCTTAAATGCTGGTGAAAATGATGCAGGTACGGTTCCTTTATTTTCGTTTTTGTGCTATCTCCGTTAATTCGTATGTGCGAGTTGCTGGTTAGCTTCATGCGTTAAATACTTTTTTACTAGGAAACATTGGGCGACGAACCGTCCTTCCATCTTCTTTCATTGGAAGTCCTCGAGATATGTATCAGAGGTATCAAGACGCGATGTCAATCGTACAACACTACGGCAAACCGGATTTATTCTTAACCATGACTTGCAATCCTAATTGCAATCCTAATTGAACTGTATCCAGGACAATCACCACATGATCGTCCAGATTTACTTACACGAATTTTTAGAGCAAAATATGAAAATTTGAAAGAAGAGATCTTTGTTAAGGGTATCCTTGGAAAGGTGGTTGCGCACGTTCACATTATTGAATTTCAGAAAAGGGGTCTACCACACGTACACATGTTGGTTATTCTTGACGCAGAAGATAAACTAAATGCTCCGGATGAGTATGATTCCTTAGTCAGTGCTGAGATACCCAATCAACAAGATAAACGACCTTTATATGATGCAGTTCTAAAGCATATGATACATGGCCCATGTGGTCACTACAACCCGGCTGCTCAATGCATGAAACACTTCGGGTGCAATAAAGGATATCCTAAGCCTTTTTCAGAATATACTGTACAAGGGATAGACTCATATCCAGTTTATCGACGACGTGTTGACAACAGTAGAACTATTAGAATTGGGCGTGGTGAGGGATTTGTTATGGACAACAGATGGGTGGTACCATACAACCCTTGGTTACTCTTAAGATATGATTGCCACATCAATTTGGAGATATGTAGTAGTATCAAGAGTATCAAGTATTTGTATAAGTATGTCTACAAAGGGCATGACTGCGTGTCGTTTGTAGTTCGCCCTGCCCCTAACTATGATGAGGTTAGCAAGTACGTCGACGGTCGTTGGGTTTGTGCACCAGAGGCACTGTGGAAGATATTCAAGTTCGAGATGACGAGAATGTGTCCGTCCGTTTCAAGACTACAAATTCATTTACCAAATCAACACCAGGTTCAATTTGACAGTGAGCAAACAATTTCAAGTGTCTTGGCAAATGACAGGAACTCTCGATCAATGCTGACTGAATTTTTTAGCAGTACAATGAGGACCATGACCTCGAGAAGTACTTATATAAAGATTTTCCAAAATACTTTAGATATCTGACGACAGAACACCGGTGGATACCGAGAGTATTAAACAAAAAGGTTATTGGTAGGATATATGCAGTCTCCCCGATGGAAGGCGAAAGATTTTACTTGCGATTGCTACTCAACCACGTTAAAGGTCCAAAATCTTTTGAGGATCTAAAGTGTGTGACAGGTGTTCAGTGTACAACCTTTAAACAAGCTGCAGAGCGATACGGACTTCTTGAAGAGGATAATAGCATTCGTGATTGCTTGGCTGAAGCAAGATGTTTTAGAATGTCAATTTCATTGAGAAGACTTTTTGCAACGATTCTGTTATACTGTGAACCGACCTCTGTGCGAGACCTGTGGGATGAAAACTTCGACAGTATGACTGAAGATTACACATCAACGAGCACATTAAAAAGTACTTACATACAAGATAAACTACATGATTTGGATGATATTCTACAACAACATAAGAAAACTGTAACAAATTTTGGTTTGCCGGCCATAAATGAAGGTTTTGAGGGATTACAGAACTTCTCCAACCTAATCGAACATGAGATTTCTTTCTCAATATGTGATGATGATTTAAATTCAGTTCACTCATTTAACTCAGATCAACATACAACATTCAACATTATAGGTACAGCTATACGAGAACGACAAAGGGCGATGTTCTTCTTAGATGGTCCGGGAGGCACAGGAAAAACATACCTTTATCGAGCATTGCTAGCAACTTTTAGAAAGGAAGGTTTCATTATATTGGCAACAGCTTCATCGGGCATCGCGGCAAATCTGCTCCCTAGTGGGAGGACTGCACATTCAAAGTTCAAAATACCAATCAAATTTGAAATAATGTCAACATGCAAATTTAATAAACAGTCAGATTTACGTGATTTAATACAACAGGCAGGGGCAATTATTTGGGATGAGGCGCCAATGATTCTTAGGAAAGCATTCGAAGTTGTAGATCGATCTTTTAAGGATGTGCTTGATGTGAATGAGCCATTCAGTGGCAAGGTTATGATCTTTGGTGGTGATTTTCGTCAACTAACGCTCGTTGTTGTGAATGGAACAAAATCTCAAATTATTGGCGCAAGCATCGTTGAATCGTATCTTTGGACGACCGTCCGCATTCTTAGCTTAACTGTGACCATGCGAGCTCATGATGATCCACAATTCTCAGACTTCTTATTGCGCGTTGGTAATGGTGATGAACCAACTTTGCTAAATGATATGATTCAAATTCCAAACTCAATAGTCATTCCTTGGGAAGATGAACGCTCCATAAATATATTAATTGATGCGATATTTCCTAATCTAAGTTCACAAACTGATGTCAGATATATGGAAAGCAGAGCAATAATAACAAAAATCTGTTACACAACCTGTCATCTGCAGGTATACGCAAAGTGTAATATATTTAATATTCATGTGCTTCACTACTTTCTTTTACTTTCTATATTTTATGAATTTTCATAAATACTACGATGCACACACTATGTTATGTGTTTTAGTTTATTCTCACTATGTTATGCACTTTTATGAATATCAATTGAATTCTCTAATTTGGATCCCTAATTCATCTCAAACACATGCAAATGGCAGACCAAAATAAAAAATGCAATACCACTGTCAACACTAACAATGATTATGACTACTATGATGAAGTTTACACGGGAGGTACAGACAGGTGATCTGATGGTCCGCGTACTAGAGTTGAAGGATTTCGGCTAATTATCCCGGCAGTGCCAAGAGGCCTGAGTGGAAGAGCAGAGTGGGATTTTGTTTTCACGATGATTGAAAGGTAACACCTAACAAAAAATATATGCTATGATTTGAATATTATTGTTTTAACACATTACAAAGTTGTTATTTATTGTTTTTTATCTTTACATTTTGTAAGAAACAGAATCTCCCAAAGACACTGAATGAAATCCATTACTGCATCAGAAGAGGGCCCCGATATTTTGATATGAATTCAACTTCTGGATTATGTCGGATTATGACATATTTTAACTTTTGAAATCCATTTTGTAATTAATGCTACTGTTATGTACCGCTTGCTGTGAATGGATTTTTACATTGCGAAATGCTCCTCTGATATTTTTTGATATGTATTGTCTTCTGAGATGTATTCATTATAAGTATGAACTTTATTCTGATTTTTCATTACAAGTATCAACTTCGCATGTATGTGTGTTACATGTAGATGTCGTCGCCTCGACCATTGTCGTCGCCACGACCATTGTCGCTCCCCGACCAATGTCTCCCAGAAGACTAATATCGCCCCCCGACCAATGTCTCCCCGAAAACCAATATCGTCCATCGACGACCAATGTCACCACAACGACAAATGTCGCCCCCACGACTAATGTCGCCCCCACGACCAATGTCTCCCCCACGATCAATGTCGCCCCGACGACCAATGTAGCCCCGACGACTAATGTAGCTCCGTCACCACAACGACAAATGTCGACCCCGTGCGGGGGGCGACATTGGTCGTGGTGGCGACATATGTCGTGGGGGCGACATTTGTCGTGGGGGCGACATTTGTCGTGGTGGCGACATTGGTCGTGGGGGCGACATTGGTCGTGGGGGCGACATTGGTCGTGGGGGCGACATTGGTCGTGGGGGCGACATGGGTCGTGGGGGCGACATGGGTCGTCGGGGCGACATGGGTCGTCGGGGCGACATTGGTCGTGGGGGCGACATTGGTCGTAGGGGCGACATTGGTCGTGGGGGCGACATTGGTCGTGGGGGCGACATGGGTTGTGGGGGAGACATTAGTCGCCCCGACGACTAATGTAGCCCCGACGACTAATGCCGCCCCGACGACTAATATAGCTCCGACGACCAATGTCACCCCGACGACCCATGTCGCCCCCACGACCAATGTCGCCCCCACGACCAATGTCGCCCCCACAACCAATGTCGCCACCACGACAAATGTCGTCACCACGACAAATGTTGCCCCCACGACATATGTCGTCACCACGACCAATGTCGCCCCCCCCCCCCACCCCGCACGGGGTCGACATTTGTCGTTGTGGTGACGGAGCTACATTAGTCGTCGGGGCTACATTGGTCGTCGGGGCGACATTGGTTGTGGGGGAGACATTGGTCGTGGGGGCGACATTTGTCGTTGTGGTGACATTGGTCGTCGAGGGACGATATTGGTTTTCGGGGAGACATTGGTCGGGGGGCGATATTAGTCTTCTGGGAGACATTGGTCGGGGGGCGACAATGGTCGTGGCGACGACAATGGTCGAGGCGACGGCATCTACATGTAACACACATACATGCGAAGTTGATACTTGTAATGAAAAATCAGAATAAAGTTCATACTTATAATGAATACATCTCAGAAGACAATACATATCAAAAAATATCAGAGGAGCATTTCGCAATGTAAAAATCCATTCACAGCAAGAGGTACATAACAGTAGCATTAATTACAAAAGTGATTTCAAAAATTAAAATATGACATAATCCGACATAATCCAAAAGTTGAATTCATATCAAAATATCGGGGCCCTCTTCTGATGCAGTAATGGATTTCATTCAGTGTCCTTGGGAGATTCTGTTTTTGTTAGGTGTTACCTTTCAATCATCGTGAAAGCAAAATTCCACTCTGCTCTTCCACTCAGGCCTCTTGGCACTACTGGGATAATTAGCCGAAATCCTTCAACTCTAGTACGCGGACCATCAGACCACCTGTCTGTACCTCCCGTGTAAACTTCATCATAGTAGTCATAATCATTGTTAGTGTTGACAGTGGTATTGCATTTTTAATTTTGGTCTGCCATCTGCATGTGTTTGAGATGAATTAGGGATCCAAATTAGAGAATGCAATTGATATTCATAAAAGTGCATAACATAGTGAGAATAAACTAAAACACATAACATAGTGTGTGCATCGTAGTATTCATGAAAATTCATAAAATATAGAAAGTAAAAGAAAGTAGTGAAGCACATGAATATTAAATATATTACACTTTGTGTATACCTGCAGATGACAGGTTGGGTAACAGATTTTTGTTATAATTGCTCTGCTTTCCATATAACTGACATCAGTTTGTGAACTTAGATTAGGAAATATCGCATCGATTAATATATTTATGGAGCGTTCATCTTCCCAAGGAATGACCATTGAGTTTGGAATTTGAATCATATCATTTAGCAAAGTTGGTTCATCACCATTACCAACGCGCAATAAGAAGTCTGAGAATTGTGGATCATCATGAGCTCGCATATTCACAGTTAAGCTAAGAATGCGGACGTTCGTCCAAAGATACGATTCAACGATGCTTGCGCCAATAATTTGAGATTTTGTTCCATTCACAACAACGGGCGTTAGTTGACGAAAATCACCACCAAAGATCATAACTTTGTCACTGAATGGCTCATTCACATCAAGCACATCCTTAAAAGATCGATCTACAACTTCGAATGCTTTCCTATGAATCATTGGCGCCTCATCCCAAATAATTGCCCCTGCCTGTTGTATTAAATCACGTAAATCTGACTGTTTATTAAATTTGCATGTTGATATTATTTCAAATTTGATTGGTATTTTGAACTTTGAATGTGCAGTCCTCCCACCAGGGAGCAGATTTACCGCGATGCCCGATGAAGTTGTTGCCAATATAATGAAACCTTCCTTTCTAAAAGTTGCTAGCAATGCTCGATAAAGGTATGTTTTTCCTGTGCCTCCCGGACCATCTAAGAAGAACATCGCCCTTTGTCGTTCTCGTATAGTTGTACCTATAATGTTGAATGTTGTATGTTGATCTGAGTTAAATGAGTGAACTGAATTTAAATCATCATCACATATTGAGAAAGAAATCTCATGTTCGATTAGGTTGGAGAAGTTCTGTAATCCCTCAAAACCTTCACTTATGGCCGGCAAACCAAAATCTGTTACAGTTTTCT
Source organism: Dactylorhiza incarnata (assembly GCA_033032865.1). Classification (NCBI taxonomy): domain Eukaryota; kingdom Viridiplantae; phylum Streptophyta; class Magnoliopsida; order Asparagales; family Orchidaceae; genus Dactylorhiza; species Dactylorhiza incarnata. Next base: position 34,361 of record JAWHQI010000278.1, read on the forward strand.
TATGTTGTTGTAGAATATCGTTCAAATCATGAAGTAGTTTATCTTGTCTGTAAGTACTATTTAACGTGCTCGTTGATGTGTAATCTTCAGTCATACTGTCGAAGTTTTCATCCCACAGGTCTCGCACAGAGGTCGGTTCACAGTATAACAGAATCGTTGCAAAGAGTCTTCTCAACGAAATTGACATTCTAAAACATCTTGCTTCAGCCAAGCAATCACGAATGCTATTATCCTCTTCAAGAAGTCCGTATCGCTCTGCAGCTTGTTAAAAGATTGTACACTGAACACCTGTCACACACTTTAGATCCTCAAAAGATTTTGGACTTTTAACGTGGTTGAGTAGCAATCGCAAGTAAAATCTTTCGCCTTCCATCGGGGAGACTGCATATATCCTACCAATAACCTTTTGGTTTGATACTCTCGGTATCCATCGATGTTCTGTCGTCAGATATCTAAAGTATTTTGGAAAATCTTTATATAAGTACTTCTCGAGGTCATGGTCCTCGTTGTACTGCCTAAAAAATTCAGTCAGCATTGATTGAGAGTTCCTGTCATTTGCCAAGACACTTGAAATTGTTTGCTCACTGTCAAAGTGAACCTGGTGTTGATTTGGTAAATGAATTAGTAGTCTTGAAACGGACGGATACATTCTCGTCATCTCGAACTTGAATATCTTCCACAGTGCCTCTGGTGCACAAACCAAACGACCGTCGACGTACTTGCTAACCTCATCATAGTTAGGGGCAGGGCAAACTTCAAACGACACGCAGTCATGTCCTTTGTAGACATACTTATACAAATACTTGATACTCTTGATACTACTACATATCTCCAAATTGATGTGGCAATCATATCTTAAGAGTAACCAAGGGTTGTATGGTACCACCCATCTGTTGTCCACAACAAATCCCTCACCACGCCCAATTCTAATAGTTCTACTGTTGTCAACACGTCGTCGATAAACTGGATATGAGTCTATCCCTTGTACAGTATATTCTGAAAAAGGCTTAGGATATCCTTTATTGCACCCGAAGTGTTTCATGCATTGAGCAGTCGGGTTGTAGTGACCACATGGGCCATGTATCATATGTTTTAGAACTGCATCATATAAAGGTCGATCATCTTGTTGATTGGGTATCTCAGCACTGACTAAAGAATCATACTCATCCGGAGTATTTAGTTTATCTTCTGCGCCAAGAATAACCAACATGTGTACGTGTGGTAAACCCCTTTCTGAAATTCAATAATGTGGACGTGCGCAACCACCTTTCCAAGGAGACCCTTAACAAAGATCTCTTCTTTCAAATTTTCATATTTTGCTCTAAAAATTCGTGTAAGTAAATCTGGACGATCATGTGGTGATTGTCCTGGATACAGTTCATTTTTTATTTCATTCCAATTAGGATTGCAAGTCATGGTTAAGAATAAATCCGGTTTGTCGTAGTGTTGTACGATTGACATCGCGTCTTGATACTTCTGATACATATCTAGAGGACTTCCAATGAAAGAAGATGGAAGGACGGTTCGTCGCTCAATGTTTCCTAGTAAAAAAGTATTTAACGCATGAAGCTAACTAGCAACTCGCACATACGAATTAGCGGAGATAGCATAAAAACGAAAATAAAGGAACCGTACCTGCATCATTTTCACCAGCATTTAAGCAATCCTGCAATCCTTGATATAGCTCTGCATGGATTTTATTTTGATTCAAGCTAATCCATCATAGCTTTTGAGTCTCAATTTTGATGTAGTTATCTACGACGTATTGTTGAAGCAGTCGTTCTCCACGAAGAAGTATTGATGGATTACCCGGGCGTATCTACATTAGGACATGAATTGCACATGCTCAACACATTAAAAATCTATTGCATAGAATCATTGAAATAGTACGCATAAATTTTGGAACCTAGAGCAAAGATCCGTAGTAGTCACAACAACTAACGCGCAACCCATGATCTGTCTAAAAAGCTTTATCCCAACCAAATGTACCGTGCGGTAGCATTAGTGGGTATTGAAGAGGATCGTAATAACCTGCGTACTCCATGACTGTAGTTAGATGCCCACACGTAGAATGAATTTTGATGTCTCTATCGGTACACTCGACAAAATCTTCTACACCAATTAAAACGGCAGCAACTTGAGATGCGGTAGGAAGGATGTACTGTCGTTCGGTAGACGGTCGTTCACGAATAAGTAGTTGACATGATTGTAAATTCTGATGTTGAGCAATTTGTCTAAATTTTGCGACATATGGGTTGTAAGTGTCAAGGATATGTTTGATCTCATTCAATATTTCTATATCGAGTCCATTACTCTCTTTCATACGGTGCGAGCTCGCATTATCTGTGTCGTAGATAAACATTTGCAGAAATCGTGGTTTGTTCCCCGGAGTAGGGATAAGAGAGCCAATCCTGTGATATATAGTCTCATGTGCTCTGAATGTATACAAACCCTGGTTAAATGCAGGCAGTGTTTCATCAAGTGTAACGCCCATGGATGTGAAAGAAAATACATGATTGTATGCGCATATATTTTGCCTAAAATGTCGCCCCTTTGCGGTCTGGTCGGTGTAAAGCGCCAATAGCTGTTGGGGTACAGGAATGGATGGTAGGATAACCTTGCCGAGATTACAGCACAAATTTTTTGATTCTTTGTGGAATATTCGGGTTGCACAGTGAGGGCAAGTCGTCGATTGTGGAATTCGGTAAACACCGACGATTTCGGAGGATCGATAATCTCTCGCTATATTTCGATGTCCTACTCTGGAAGGGCGCGTCAAACGATTACGTCCCCTTTCAACGGGTTGATTTCGTTGTTCTGTCTCGTCAGTCTGGACTTGCACGGTCGGTGGCAAAGTCATCAATGAGCGCGACTGTCTTCTCCTTGCATTTAGTGCACTCCGTTGTTCTGTGGTTAATGACCGTCTCCAATTAGTAGCATGTGCCCGGGTTGGTTCTCGAGCTTGCTCATTCACTGTCATCGAAGTCGAAGGCCTCCCCCTTTTACGTTGGGCTGTCCCCCCCCCCCCCCCCCCCCCCCCCCCCGCCCTCGACGATGAAGGCTCACCTCGGTTTTGGTCTTCCATCTGCATGTGTTTGAAAAAAATGATTACACTTTCTAGTTTTTCATAGCAATTTATATACAAAGTTAGTGGCGACTTTGGTCGAGGGCGGGGACATTGGCCCAACTTCATGGAGTTAAATCTGGAGCCCTTATAGTAATATAGTTTGAATCAATCAAATTACATCTAATCTAAAACATACGTTGTATATACTCTTAACAGCAGATATGTATATACTCTTAACAGCAGATATGTATTGAAATGAGGGTGCATCAACATTGAAATGAATTCAAAGAAAAACAATCCATTATAGAAATGCAAACTAATATACAGGATCAAAATGATTAATATTAATGTAAGATGATTAAATGTATATATATACATACAGAGTTGATTATACACATACAGACCCATATATTTTGTGACAAATAACTATCATAATATTATAATGTTGCAAAATGATTAATATTATAATGTTGCAAAATGATTAATATTAAAATGTTGCAATCATATAACGAATATTTTAAAATTGTCCACTCTTCTCCTTAAATTGATACGCAAATGCTGATTAATTATATATACAACTGATGGGGTATGGTTATGATGGGGTATGGTTATGATCTGTGTTGAAAAGTTTCTTAATTTAAAATGCAGCAAACCAGGTTTGCTGAATGATTTTATCCTATTTTAACTTTGGAGTTTTCAACAGAAAATTTTCTTATAGCCCACATAAACATTGATTTTTCTACTGAAATTTAATACATTAATATGCAAAGAATGGAAAATTTTAGAATGGAAAAATAAAGTTAATATCTGAAATCTATATTCAGAAATATGCAAAGAATGGAAAAATAAAGTTAATATCTGCTAAAAAAACAACACTTGCTAAAAAAAATGCATTTATAAAATATCTGATGGAGACCCATGTGATAATATGATCATTGACCCTCTAGATAGGCATGTATTATATGTACTCATCAAGTAATATGAAGTAATAGATAACAAACTACTAATAAACAGTTTATGAACTTCATCAGAAAGAAGAATAACAGCGAGAACAAAAACCTTGAAAGCAAAAACCTTGAAAGCTCATAGCCCAACAAAAACCTTGCAAGCAAAAACTTTGAAAGGTAAGCGTAAGTTAAATAAAAATATCCTAAAACTCATAATATTCATGCTTGTTCTGATTTCTATGATTCTTGATTTCTAAAACTTTAGATATCTAAAAATCTATAAATCTGAATTTGGTAAACAGAAATCGAGCACATACCTTTTGCCGTGAAGAAGTAAGCCCCAAGTCAGGAAATGTGCTGATAGACAAAATACAGAATGTAATGAAAATCAAAATGCAGGATAGACAAAATACAGGATAGTTGGATGATTCAATCTCTGCAGTTAAGAGCAAGTTGAATGATTCAAAATCCAGGATAGTTGAATGTCAGGATACTCTAAAATATGCATGAAATGCAAAGTCCTGAATTATAGATCACAACATTAAATATGGGAAAGGAAATAGAGGAGTTATAGGAGAACTTACAATGGCGAGGTGCTGAAAATAGGGGAAATTAAAAAAGCAGGTTGCCTCTAGGTGAAGTCTCGACGCAGGTCCAAAGCTTGCAAGGGAGAAGTTGAATGTTTTGAGATCGGGTGAGATCTCAAAACCTGAAATCCCAAGCAGGCACGGAGGAGAACCTGCAAGAAGGAGAACTTGATCAAATCTGATAAAATCTGAAAAAATATGAACAAAGCTGAAATCTGAGCAAATCTGAAACAGGGACGTATTAGAGCAGGCCTTCAATGAATGTTGAAGCTATGTAAGTTGAAGAACTTCAGGGACGTATTAGAGCAAGCCTTCAATGAATGTTGGATGGCCACGGCAAGTTCTGGAGGATGCGCAGAGTAAGAAGGACCTCGCGAAGTGCTGCTTCCGCAGAGTAAGAAGGAGGATGCGCAGATTGGTGAGAAGGAAATGAAATTAAAATACCAGCTACGCTTGTGGAGGTCTTCTTTGAGGAGGAGCTCTTGTGGAGGTCTTCTTTCAGGGTTTCCGCAAGCTGGGCTTCACAATCGTAAGGACCACAGAGGAGGAGTTGTTGTGGAGGTCTTCTTTGAGGAATCGCAGCAAGGTCTTCTTTGAGGAATCACCGAGTGCTGCTTCCGCAAGCTGGGCTTCACAATTGTAAGGACCGCAGAGGAGGAGCTCTTGTGGAGGTCTTCTTTGAGGAATCACAGCAAGGTCTTCTTTGAGGAATCGTCAAGTGCTGCTTTAGGCGGGTGGCAGTCGAGGAAGGTTGAGGAGACGTGGAAGGAGACTGTCGTGTGCGGGAGGAGAAAGTAGGACGGGGCGCCGAATGCTACAGTCTGTCGTGCAGGAGGAGAGCAGCATGTGGGGCTTGCGGAATAGATGAAAGAAGCATTGGGGACCGGGTCAAAAAGCTGGCGGGAGGAGTTTATTGGCGGGAGGCGCTTTGCTGGCATTTAGGTCCATCGGAACACAGAATTACAATATGTATTATTTTATGAGCAATAGACCGAAAAACCAAAAGACATAATTACAAAAGGTGATTTTTTGAGGGCATTTAGGTCCATCGAAAGTTTCACCAAACCTCCTTTCCTCTTCCCTTATATAATAAAGATATATATATATATTCAATATTACAATATTGCCCATACACCATACATGTATTAAACAATAATTATAACTCCAATACTCCCCCTCAAGCTGGTGCAAAGATGTCAATCATGCTCAGCTTGGAAATGGTCAAATCAGACCGAGTAGGACCAAGAGCTTTAGTGAATGTGTCAGCAACCTGGTCAGCCGAGAGGACATAAGCAGGAAGAACAGTCCCAGTAAAAACATGGTCACGCAGAAAATGAACATCCATCTCGATGTGCTTGGTGCGCACATGAAGCACTGAATCCTGGGTAAGTAGGAGAGCTGACTTATTATCACAGTAGAGAGTCGAGCCAGCAACAAGAGATAGGACAAGTTTAGTCAGCAGCGATCGGAGCCAAACCAATGCAGTGACGCCGTGTGTCATGGCGCGGTACTCTGACTCAGCTGACGAGCGAAATACGATGGGTTGTTTCTTACTCCGCCATGAAACAAGATGATCACCATGGAAAACGCAGAGACCGGGCGTGGAGCGTCGATCGGTCAAAGAGCCAGCAAAATATGCATCAGTGATGCAGGAGAGAGTAGAGGCATTATCCGCCCGATAGAACAGTCCAAGACCAGGAGCGCACTTAAGATAGCAAAGAACACGTCGAGCAGCCTCAAGGTGAGATGTCCCGGACGAGTGCATAAACTGGCTCAAAATGCCCATTGAGAAGCTGATGTTGGGCCTAGTATTAGTCAAGTATATCAAGCGGCCAACCAGATGCCGGTACTGAGAGGGGGTTGATAGAGGATCACAGTATAACAAATGAAAGGTGTAGATGCCTTTAGTTGATGCACAAGATTCATGATTCAGAAGGATTCAAATTCAGATTCAAGATTTATCATAGATTTGAAGTTGTTACCCGTGATCTCTAAGGGGTGGTTCATGCTCGCTATGACCGGTCCTTTGTTCCTGTTATGGATTCAAGAGAGAACCCAAGTCAAGGAGTTGCATCAATTAAACACCACTTTTCATTATTGCTTATGTTATTAATGAATTAAATGATTCATAATTTTAGTGATTCCTAGCGTATTGGACATGCTATTAATTTAACGAATCAGGTATTCAAGAGTAAAAGCCGTAAACAAGCGAGAGGAATTTCTCTACTTGCCTTAAGGCGGAAACTGGCGGCAGCGGCTAAGTGATGCAAGCAAAATTAGCAATCTTATTTGAAACTGTTCAAGGGCAAGTATGAATGATGATTGATATAACAAGATTCCTGCTAGCACAAGCATTTTTCATCGCATAACTGAAACAAGAACAGGTTTAAAATTTTACCTCCCTCAAAGTGAGGGGAAAGGGGACTACCACAAAGAATCGAAGATTTGGCGGCACTTAGGTTGCGGAAACCATAAATCGGAGAGGGGTTTAGGACGATCCCGCCAAATGATGCGTTGAAGGGCGCCGGAGATCACAAATACATAGTGGTTAGTCAATTGTAGGAGGGACATAATCTTGAATCACAAAGTACACGCATTTTAGAGCACGAAAATTGTAAAGGATTCAAGGAAAATCTGAATAAAGGGGGAAGGAAAGAGATTCTTAACCAAGGAAGTCAAATCCGAGCCCAAGGAGGAGAGGGAAGGGGAACCCTAGTTGTCCCTCTCGCAAATCCCCGGTTAAATCGAAGAGGAATAGGGGGAACTAGGGCTTTCGGCCCTTGGATGAGGTTGGAGGGGGAGGCTGTCGGCCTTGAGGATTGCAAGGGGGCTGCCGGTCCTTTGGAGAAAGAGAAATGGAAGTTGGAGGGGGCTGTCGTCGGCCACGAGCGCAGAAGAGGAGCAGGAGGGGGCTGCCGTCGGCCAAGAGCGCAGAGGAGCAGGAGGGAGGCGAGCGGCTGCTGAAGCGAGCGAGAGAGGAGACCGCCGGCGTGCAGAAGGCGGAAACAGAGGCGGAATCGGGAGCGAGAGTTGGCGCAGGAGATGGGATCGGGAGACGCGGCTGAGCTGCTTGCGTGCGGGAGCCCTGGACCGTGAGTTTAATCAGGGGGCTAGGCTGCGGGTAGCAATTAGGAAAAAAAATTTGTTTTAATATCTCTTTTTTTTTAGTTGTTACAATATCATAGTCAGATCTCTTGAAGTATGATGTGTGGTTCAAGGATGAACCAAGCCGAAGTCGGTGAGCATGTAACATTCTAAAACTAATAAGAGTAGTCCAATGAGTGTTCGGAGTGTCTTTGGGGCAACAACCTGAAGAAAGGAAGCTTTGAATAAGCTTTTAGGATGGCAAGCTTCTAGGCGAAAGGAGATGTAGGAATACACTGAATCTCACATCAGAATTAGAGAAAATATTACTACACTTATTACTTAAGTAATATATTATACACCAAAATCACAAGCCCCATTTAAGGGCATATGGAGTTATGTTAGGAACTTCACAGTTAAGCATACTTCGGTCGGAGTAATTAGAGAATGTGTAAGACCCCCCTTGGAAATTAGACACGGCAAGGGGATCCGTTATTCTCTCCTAACGCTACGAACCGACGATGGTGCTAAGCGAATAATCATCACATCACAATCAGGGTACGATGTAAGCAATAGCGGAAGACTAATAACCACGTAGTAGATCATATAAATATATGAGTAATAAGATAAGACAGAAAGTAACCACAACAACGGCACGATGACCCCACAGTCCAAGTGCAACAGTCTATAGAAAATTTGGGTGCTCACAAGTAAGCATGCCAAGCTGGATAAAAACTAATATGTAAAATGATATTCAATTATAAACCTACTGAGCTAACTATAAGACTGATGATGTTGCTAAGGGTAGCAACGATCATTAGCATATCTTCTATCTCCACGTCAAGTCCACGCTGAGTCCATGTTGAGTCCACGTCATAGCACTGGGAGCACCTAGGGCATGAATACATCACCATCGACAGAGGTCTCCACCTAAAATGTTAAACGCGAGAGCGTCAGTCAAACTAGACTGAGTGGACTTCCCGCTCCCCCCAAGCCCTAGCGCTCAAAGGAAGAGAAATACTGCGCTGCAGAAAGTAACAGACATTATATATACAATAATAACAGAACGGTAATAATAATATGTATAGTGAGGAATTGAAGTAGAACTAGCAAGATATTTATACAGATATGTATAAATTGAGTAATGTTTATAACCTACTGTTTCGAACCTAACAGTGTCCACACTAACGCAACCAATGATGCTAACCATTAACAGTAAGAAAAAAAACTACCATCTAAAAGAAGTAATGCTTAGTAGTAAGTGTTGAGTAGAGCAAAACTTGTATATATCTTTCCACTTGTTAAATACAATGAATGAATACAAATATATAGGAGGGAGAGAGAGAGAGAGGAAATCCTTATACATGATGTGGGACTAAATAGAAGAGAGAAAAAAACAAGGACCAAATGAGCTCCAATATGGGCCTTTACATGGGCTTTTCTAACACTCCCCCGCAAGCTGGAGCGTACAAGTCGTAGGCACTCAGCTTGGACAGGAATTTATAAAATAGGGTACTTGGTAGGGCCTTGGTGAGAATATCAGCAACTTGGTCAGTACGCGGAACATGCTTTAATTCTATCTTCTTCATTTGAACTTTCTCCCGAATGAAGTGACAGTCCACTTCAATGTGTTTCGTTCTTTCGTGGAAGACCGGGTTCTTAGCTATGTGTATAGCAGCTTGACTGTCACATAGTAAGATAGCTGGTGAGGAAAGTTTTACTCCTAGATCAACAAGGAGACTTTCAAGCCATGTGAGTTCCGAAACAACTGATGTCATCGAGCGGTATTCTACCTCAGCTGAAGATCGAGCAACCACAGCTTGTTTCTTACTACGCCAGGTAACAAGGTGACCTCCAAAGTAGGTACAAAATCCACTAGTGGACCGCCGATCATCCAGGGAACCAGCATAATCTGCATCAGAATACGCAACCAATGTTGGAGTAGAAGACGAGGTTTTGTATACCAGCCCTTGACCAGGGGCTGTTTTCAGATATCTTAAGATGCGTTCGACGGCCTGAAGATGGGACATTCGAGGGGAATGCATAAATCGACTGACAATCCCAACAACAAAGGATATATCTGGTCTCGTGACTGTTAAGTAAATCAGTTTCTCAACAAGTCGTCGATAGTACTCTGGATTTGGAAGAGCAAGATCATCATCAGAGGCATGTGCACACAGCTTGTGATTGGCATCCATAGGAGTGTTAATCGGCTTGCATCCAGAGTAGCCAGCATCCTGAAGAAGATCGAGACAGTACTTTCGTTGAGAGAGGAAAAGTCCATCAGAACGTCTTGCGATCTCAAGACCAAGGAAGTATCGAATGTTCCCCAGATCTTTTGTTTGAAAAGCAGAGCTAAGGTGTTGTTTGACCGCTTGTATCCCCTCTGAGTCATTTCCAGTGATGAGGATGTCATCAACATATACTAACAGGAGAACTGTTCCTGTTGTTCGATGTCGAGTGAACAGGGAGAAGTCAGCCGAGCTGCGAGTAAAACCAACCTCCCGGACAGCCTTACTGAACTTGTCAAACCATGCCCGAGGGGATTGTTTGAGACCATAGATTGACTTCTTAAGATGACAAAATCGAGACTCCCCCGTGGTCTCAAACCCGGGAGGTTGCTGCATGTAAACTGTTTCTTGTAGGTCACCATTTAGAAAGGCATTCTTGATATCCAGTTGATGTAAGGGTCATTAGCGATGCACAGCCACGGAGAGGAGGACACGAACTGTGTTGAGCTTGGCTACTGGAGAGAATGTTTCCTCATAGTCTAGACCTTGTTGTTGGGTAAAGCCACGAGCCACCAGCCGGGCTTTCAGACGATCAATTGTCCCGTCAGGGGCATGCTTGATGACAAAGACCCATTTACACCCAACAGGAGTCTGGCCAGAAGGGAGAGGGACGAGGTCCCATGTCCGGTTAGCCCAGAGAGCTGTCATTTCTTCGTCCATGACTGCCCGCCAGCCTGGATGTTGGAGAGCATCCTGCACAGAGTTAGGTACAGAAATAAAGGATAATGAAGTAGCAAAGTGATGAAGTGGTGTGGACAGGCGATGTAAGGATACATAGTTCGCCATGGGATGAGCGGTGGACGCTGGTGCCGGATCAGCAGGTCGCAAAGTGTCAGAGGTCGAAGCCGACTGCATTGGAGCGGCGGAGCGAGAAGGGGGACAGGTGTAGACACGGATAAGAGGGGGTTTGTGGAGAGCAGGAGCCGAGTCGGGAGGGGGGGTTGGTAAAGGAGTGGTAACGGGAATGACCGGTTGAGGGAAGGATTGTTGTGGAAGAGGTGGTTTTGGAGTGGTGACGGGAATGACTGGTCGAGGGAAGGATTGTTGTGGGAGAGGTGGTGTTGGAGTGGTGAAGAAAGGTTGGTCTTCCTGAAAGGTCACTTTACGGGTAGTAGGAGAGTAGCAAACGTAACCTTTCTGAGTACGGGAATAGCCAACAAACATGTGTTTTGCCGCCCGGGGAGCCAACTTGTCCGTAAACGGACCCAGAATGTGAACGTAGCATGTACAACCAAATGTGCGGGGTGTGAGAGAGAATGCCGGAGTGGAGGGGAAAAGGAGGCTAAACGGAGTAGCATGCTGGAGGACGGAGGAAGGTAGGCGGTTAATGAGATAACATGTCGTGGACAGCGCAAAGTTCCAATAGACTTTGGGTAATTGCATGTGAATCATGAGTGATCGAGCAACATCGAGCAGATGCCTATTTTTACGTTCAGCAACGCCGTTTTATTGTGGAGTATAAGCACACGACGTCTGGTGAATGATTCCAAATTCAGAGCAGAGATTTGCATATTCATGGCTAGTGTAGTCGCGAGCATTATCAGTCCTGAGAGTTTTTATATTTGCAGAAAACTGCGTGCGAATCTCCAGAACGAAAGCTCGAAAAACACGATGAAGCTCTGAGCGATCACGAAGTAAATACAACCATGTTGTGCGAGAATAATCGTCTATAAAGGTGATGAAGTAGCGATAACCAGAGATACTAAGAACTTTGTATGGGCCCCAAACATCGGAATGAATTAAAACAAAAGGAGCAGAGCTCCGAGTACAGTGAGAAGGAAAAGAGGAGCGATGTTGTTTCCCCAAAATACATGAGTCACACTTAAAAGGAGGAAGAGAGATATTTGGAAGAGCCTTCTGAAGGACAGGAAGAGGCGCATGCCCAAGACGCTGATGCCACTCAACGGAGGAGACGGAAGAGAGGATGGTAGGAGAAACATCAAGGAGGTAGAGCCCATTTTATAGTCGTCCCTTACCAATGATACGCTGCGTCCGTCGATCCTGCATCAAAAAAGAAGAAGAGGTAAATGTTACTGAGCAGTCTAAATCGGCATTGAGGCGACTGACGGAAAGTAAATTAAACGGGAAGCCAGCCCGGGACATGAAGAGCCGAGCAGAGAGGGAGAGAAGAATTGAGGAGAATATCAGCGCAGCCGGAGACAGGAACGGTGTCGCCATTGGCCACGGTGATATACTTAGGATGCGGAGAATCCAAGTATTGATGAGGTATGGTGAGTAGCGCCGGAATCCACTATCCAGTGTGGACTAGTGGAGAGAAAAGCGATACTTTCTTTAGAGATGAAGGTAGCGGAAGCAGCGGAAGCAGGAGGGCGGCTGAGCATGCCATGGAGTTGCTGGATCTGGAGGCGAACTTCTTCAAGATCAGCACGAGTGGCAGAAGGACCGTTGGCAGCAACAGACGCACTCGGACGGGGAGGCAGACCATGTTTACGGTAGCAAGTCATCTCTAGGTGTCCATCCCTACCACAGAAGGAACACTTAGGACGTGGACGGCCACCGCGGACTGTCGGAGAAGAGGCAGGCAGCTTTGAGGATTCCATCGAGTATCCCATGGAATTACAGCGGTGAGAGAGGCCCGCAGCGAGCAGGACGATCGCAGAGATGTGCGAGCAGAGAACAGAGCGAGACGGCCAGAGGAGACGGTGACCGCGGGTAGCTGCTACTGAGAGAGGAGGCAGCTAGCACAGGTGCGCTTAGCTACTGAGATCGCTGGTAGTTGTTGGAAGGTCGCGTTAGCAGCGGGAGCTCGATAGATCGCCGGAGAGGAGGCCGCTGGAGGGAGCTCGCACGAGATCGCTGCAGAGGAAGCCGCAGGAGAACGCTGGGAGGAAGCAGGCCGCACGATCTGCGTGCAGAAGTCGGTATGCTGGAGGGAGACCGGCAGAGGTAGCGGCGAGCAGGAGAAAGCTCGCTAGAGAGAGACCGCTTGAAGGAGAGCGTTGCTGGAGGTCGCTGATGGAGATCGCTGGAGGGCAGACTGCAGGGATCGCTGATCGACGGAGATCGCTGGAGGGCAGACTGCAGGGATCGCTGATCGACGGAGGTCGCTGATGGAGATCGCTGGCCGCTGATCGACGGAGGCGCCGTTACTTCTTCTTCTTTGGTTGACTGCAGGTAGGAAGTCGCACGACCTCAAGGAGCCCGGCAGTCCAATGGAGGCGAGCTCGACAGAGATCCTACGAACAGGAGACCGCGGGAGAGGGAGAGGGAGATCGGTCGATGAGGCTGATTGGGAGGAGCTCGGGGGGGCTGCGGTTGGAGACCGCAAGAAGAGCTCGCTGCGAGGAGAACCAAGAGAGACCGCTGCGAGGAGATCGCAGCGAGGAGGAGTACGGGAGACCGCTTGGAGCAAATAGAGTTCGGAAGAGGCAGGTCCCACGTGTCAGGGAGGAGAAGGCAAGAGCCAAAGAGGAGAGGAAGCTGGAAGAAGCAGAGCTGGCAGCAGGGGGGAGCGGTCTCAGAAAAAAGAGACCGCGAGAGCTCGAAAAAAAAGGGGGGGCGGTCAAAAAATGGGAGACCGCAAATTTTGGACCGATAGCTCTGATACCATGTTAAGTAGAGCAAAACTTGTATATATCTTTCCACTTGTTAAATACAATGAATGAATACAAATATATAGGAGGGAGAGAGAGAGAGGAAATCCTTATACATGATGTGGGACTAAATAGAAGAGAGAAAAAAACAAGGACCAAATGGGCTCCAATATGGGCCTTTACATGAGCTTTTCTAACAGTAAGAAAAGGACACAACTATACACCATTATCATCAAGTACATGCAACCTACTATGTCGACATAGATTTAACAAACACACAGTGTCGAGACGCCGACACCCGACCGTAATAGAGAGCAAACTAATGATTGGAATCTCTTATTCGTGGGGTAGCTACTCCCACAGGCAACATCGTCGTGGCAAAACGGTGGCAGTGGCCCGTCCATGCCACTACCATGGTATTTAAGCATAATCATCCCTAGGCCTTACGTACGACAATCCGAGCCCATACTCATTCTTCGCTATCAGGCGGCATAACCAAAAAAAACAAGGCATAGCTCATGTCAAATTCCAGGTGGCTAAAACCTACACAAACAACAACTATGCTAGGGCGCACGTCGCTCAACCATGACGCTATCCATGAGTCACTGTCCAAACAATCCGGAGTGTGCCACCGGTAGGGTCAGTCGACTGTACATTCACACATCATCATATCACACAAACAAAATTACCAATAGTTTACTGTACCAGCTAGGGGAGGCGAACAACCTGCAACTCTACCCAACCAAGAGGACTAAAATTCTCACCTCTGCCAATTACAATCTCAATAAACTATTTTGTATATTCAGATTAATATAAATGCAATCAACTCCTCAGTTTTGGTATCCTAAACACATCCCAGACTTAAGTAGAATTTGGGTTATCACCCTCATTTGCTTGGCGGCCATGTAATAATTATTATAAAATAGATAGTGATACCGGCGCCGGTTTAGTATTTTTACCCTAAGTTGACTAAGGCTCTGTTTGGGAGGGTGTTTGCGGATTTAAAAGCTCTATTCCAAATGCAAACGTATTTTTTTGACTGTTTGGATGCTTGCTCTCAAAAAAATTTAATAACGGATCCGCTGATTTTTCAACATCCGGCTCGCCTCCGCTTCTGCTCCTCAAAACGAGCGGATAATGCCCTAAAAACCGCGATCCCTCTTCTCGTCGCACTAACAATTCGATCTCGAACCCCCCCCCCCCCCCCCCCCCCCCCCGTTTTCTCTCCTGACGGTGCGAAACCACGAAGTATCCCCGTCGATCTCCGGCAAAACCAGCAGTCCCCTCTGTCGATAGCAACTGCAACGTCTTCGAGATCCTGTCCGGCAGCATTGCGAGCGACGAGCGAAGCCACGTGAAATCGAAAAAATCTCATCGTCGTGCTACTCGTGAAGCATCGTCTTGCTCATCTAACTCATATCCAGTATTCTTCCATCCTCGTGTTGTCATCGTCAGTTGCCCTAGCCTTCGATCTGGTAGTTGCTCTGCTTCCTTCAAGCTTGCCGATCAGAGTTTTGCCTCTCTTGTGATTCCAATTGCTTCCAATTGCTTCCCAGCAAAGTTCTTCTTCGGATGATAATTAATTTCTTCTTTGGAATACTGTGATTGTGATTTCTGGATGATTTCTGGATGATTTCTGGATGATTGGAATACTGTGATTGTTGTTCTTCCCTTCTTCTCTACTAAGTGTTGTTGTGATCTATGGATGATTATTTTGCAGTCCAAATTTTGTTAGAATGAAATCGGTTTTGCGATCTCTAGTTGCCTATGCTAATGTTTAGGGTGTGAATTTTTTCACTCGAATCGGTTTTGTGATCTCTGGATGCTTATGCTTATTATTTTCTCTATTGTAGTTTTTGAAAGAAACAGCTCTCAAAAAGTCGTTCTACCAAACAACCTTAAATGAAAAAGCTCTGTTCCATCATCACTTATACTCGTGCTCTCCAAACAGCTTCAGCTTTTTCAAAACAGCTTCAGCTTTTCCAAAACAGCTTCTCAAAGAGCTCAATTCAAACAGCTCTATTCGATCAAGCATTTTCCATCCACCAGAGTTGTCCAAAACAGAGCCTAAGCATTCCACAGACTGAGAATCTTCACCGTCAAAGGTCAACTGAGTGTTGTTGTGATTTATGGATGATTATTTTGCAGTCCAAATTTTGTTAGAATGAAATCGGTTTTGTGATCTCTGGATGCCTATGCTAATGTTTAGGGTGTGAATTTTTTCACTCGAATCGGTTTTGTGATCTCTGGATGCTTATGCTTATTTTTTTCTCTATTGTAGTTTTTGAAAGAAACAGCTCTCAAAAAGTCGTTCTACCAAACAACCTTAAATGAAAAAGCTCTGTTCCATCATCACTTATATTCGTGCTCTCCAAACAGCTTCAGCTTTTTCAAAACAGCTTCAGCTTTTTCAAAACAGCTTCAGCTTTTTCAAAACAGCTTCAGCTTTTTCAAAACAGCTTCAGCTTTTTCAAAACAGCTTCTCAAAGAGCTCAATTCAAACAGCTCTATTCGATCAAGCATTTTCCATCCACCAGAGTTGTCCAAAACAGAGCCTAAGCATTCCAGAGACTGAGAATCTTCACCGTCAAAGGTCTCCGCCGCAAGCTTCATGATTATCTCCAATGTGCGATCATCATCGGCTTCGTTACACAGTCCACCGTCGATTTAACCGCGCGATTTAAAATCATTTATCGATACACGATCGTTGTTATTTGGATCGCGTGCAACCATATAATTTATCATCGCGCAATCGTCGTTATTTCGATCGCACGCACCAATATAATTTATCGTATGTGTCACACCTCGAGACTCGCGGAGAGGGATCGCAAGGACCCACTCAAAATGACCATGACCACCCCGAGCACGACTACGCTTGGGTGTCCGTGGGTCGCCGAAAAAATGAGGTTTTGCGGGAAAATGTTTATATTAGGAAACCTTAAGATCTAGGCTCGAAAGAAGTCGAGGAAGCACTCACCAGGTGTCCATGCATGTTACCCAATCGTCGCGGATGCGGCATTTGTCCGTCGCTCCCGGCCATAGTCGGATCTCGCCGATCCGGATCTCGTCGAACGTCGCCGAAAAAAAGGATGAGATTTCGGCCTTGTTGGAGCTTGGTCTGCAGAGATCTACAGGGAGGAGGTCAGCCTTGTTGGAGCTTGGCCTGCAGAGATCTGGAATATAAGAGGGGATGGCTAGCAAAAATGGTCGGCCATGGAGCTTGGAGAAGGGGCTTGGTCGGCCATGGCTGCTTGGAGGAAGGAGATGGAGCTTCATCAGAGGAGAGTTGGAGGTGGTCGGCCAGATCTGGAGTTGTGGTGGTCGGAGCTCTGTATGGGGCTGCTGGTCGGCCATGGCTACTTGGAGGTCGACCATGCGAATTTGGAGAGGGAGCTCGGATTTGGAGGAAGTTGTCGGAAGTGGAAGGGAGAGCAGCTCGGTGGGGGCTTGCCGGAGAAGAGCTCGTCGGAGCAAGAGGCGGCGTTTTGCTGGAGATCTCGCGGAAAATGAGAGAGAGAGAGAGAGAGAGAGAGAGAGAGAGAGAGAGAGAGAGAGAGAGAGATGGCGCCGGCTGGTTCTGGAGGAGATGCAGGAGGGAGAAGCTTGTCGGAGGAGCTTCACCGTCAGAAACGAGAGGAGGAGAGTGTAGGTTCACGGCCTTGCCATGAGGAGGAGGTCGCCGGAGGATGGGCTCACCGGAGGAGGAAGCTTGTCGGCCGAAATGAGGGAGGGAGGTTTTCACCGTCGGGTTGCAGCAAGGTATCGGGCAATGGTTGCGGCTGAGAGAGGAATGAGATTCTAAACTAAAGTTAAAGGTATATATATACATATATATATAATATTATTATTATTATTCAAATGTTCGTATATCGCTCTAGAGGACTTGGAATTTGTCCCGGAATGGATTGTAACGACCGTCTCGTCATTACGCACCCATCGAAATGATCAACGATCAATCTCGAGTTCGCTCGCTCATTTTACGCTTCCCGAAGCGTTTACGACCTAATTTGCTCAGGCATCAAAAACCCTCTTAACGATGTCGAAATTGCAAACGGACGACTCCGTTGGGCTCGTATTATCGTTACGAACCTAACAAAATTGACTGGGGTCAATTTCGAGGCTTTTTGCTCAATTTCACCTTTTTGGATAAATATGATATTCGCAGACTGCATATGAATGACAATTTCTACAATACTAATCGGAATCGAGGACGGTCGACTTCGTTGGACTCATATTATCATTACGAGTCTATCAAAACTGACTGAGATCAATTCGTAGTTCATTTACTCGATTTCACCGTTTTGGATAATTTTGTTACTTAAACTCGCATTCGCGTGATAATTTCTCTGATACTCATCGGAATTGAGTGCAAACAGTTCCGTTGAACTTGTATTGGCTTCACGAGTCTTAGGACGCTAACCGAGATCGATTTTGAGGTTATTTACTCAATTTCTAGTTTTTGGGTGAAAACTTTACTCAAAGTTGGGTCGACGCGTCAATTCTATGATACTCGTCAAAAACGAGCGCGGTCGACTTCGTTGGACTCGTATAGACTTCACGAGTCTAACGACGCTAACCGAATTTGATTCTGAGTTCATTTACTCAATTTTCATTTTTTGGGTGAAAACATTACTCAAAGTTCGGTCAACACATCAAATTCTTCGATACTCATCGGAATTGAGCGTGGTCGACTTCGTTGGACTCGTATAGACTTTATGAGTCTAACAATGCTAACTGAATACGATTCTGAGGTCATTTGCTTAGCTCGTGAGAAACCGATAGGTTTAGGTCATGGTCGAGTAATGAGTCACCCGGACTCGACTAGACCGCTCACGCGGGTCAATTGAACCGACTAGACTCCTAAATGGTTCAATTGAAAAGTGGGATGTTACAGAATGGGTGACCACCTAGGAAGTACTCATAAACCACCTATGGAGAAGGATAAAAGTGTGCGGCTCGGCCTAGTTTGAGTTTTGTTAAATTAAAGCGGACAATACCCAAGATATTACGTGCTTGGCTGTTATAGCGACAATAAAGGTTGCACAATAGCACTCAGGGGAAAGGAGAGATAAGAGGCTAGTTTTATGGTGGTGGGTGGAGTATGTGGCCAATAGTGGACAACCGAGGAAAGGGGCAGCAGTGGAAAGGGGGCAAGCCTTGGCTTCGACACCTAAGGATCACGGTCAGCACCATGATGACTCCAATGAGTCCTTATGCGTATATTTATAGATGAGATGACCTAAGGTAAACATTATAAGTAGCCCAGACTCTAGATCATCTGATCATAATGTTCGCGTAAAACACTAAAAGAATTTTTTTTATAAAATATCTAAATGCCATTCCAAACATATTATGAACTCTGATCGTCCAGATGACGATCAAAATTCTGACTCCTACAAGAGTAAACCTATAAGAGTATCAGCAGACGATGATCGGCTCCTCAACTGAAATCCCCATCATAAAGTAATGAGAAATTTGTTGCAAGAAACAAGTTAGTTTCAGTCTACAAGAAAATTTGATGATTAGAAATCTTGTAACTACTGAAACTTATGCATCAAATTTCAAAAAACAAATCCAATATTATCTAATTCGAAAAAAAATGCAATGACATTTACATCCATTCACTAAAAAACTATAAATAAAAGGGAGTTTAGAGATCATGAAAGCAACAGTCATCAAGACTTCGAAGAGTCCAAGCCGTCAAAGAAAGTTAGAATCCTTAGCATTCAAACACAAGCAGAAGGAAAAAATACAAGAGTAAGCTCATTTTTATAACAAAAAAATCTAGAATAATCATCTCCTACAAAGCATAGCTAATTTATATATTTCTGAAAGGGGCAGCTGGTGAACTGATTTGAGTTGGAAGTGCTAGGTGGTTAAGACTTCTTTTGCACCGGTTTGATTGGTCGTTTGATCTTGAACTCAAATGACTTAAACTGAGCTCAAAATGAACCAAGAGTAAATTAAATACACAAAATGAAAAGGCTATAACTCATCCTCATAGATAATACAACAATAACACTCAAGCCTTTATCCCACCATAGTAGGGTCGGCTATATGGATCCTTTGTCGCCATTGCGCCCTATCTTTAATCATAGCCTCACTAATGCCTAAGTACATCATATCTTTCCTTATAGTTTCATTCCATGTTTTTTTTGGTCTACCCCTCCCCTGTTTAACATGTCTAGTGACTAAACTCTCACAACGCCTAACAGGTGCCTTTAATGGTCTCCTATGTACATGTCTGAACCATCTTAAACGAGCTTCTCGCAGCTGCTCTACAATTGGCGCCACTCCTGTCTTATCCCTGGTACATTCATTCCTAATTTTATCCAGTCTCGTGTGACCACACATCCACCTAAGCATTCTCATCTCCGCAACTCCCATTTTTTGCTCATGTACACCATTCACTGCCCAACACTCAGAACCGTAGAGCATTGTTTTCCTCATAGATAATATAAAACAAAATACAATAAAGCGGTAAGATGTTTTCAGTTAACTTGATCTTAAAGCAATAATTTGAACTTCTCATGATTGTACACTTTCAGAATTGGATCAATATTGCTTGCACATTGAAGGATAATTGAATCTTTCAATGACAACATACCCAAAGCATAGGCATGTATGAAATTTTCCAACTTGACGTCTCCAAAAATCACAGGAAAATGTTTCAAAGCCTGAAAAAGAAAAGAAAAGATAAAAATTTTATAGGAACGATCAATCAAAAATAATTCTATATGAAACTAATAAATGCTCCTTTTAAAAGGCCTTATCATAGTATTTGATGGATCATCCATAGAGGGAAATGTAAGTCTAAGACAATATGTTAAATCCTAGATGGCATATCTCAAACATATTCTAAAACACAATCCATTAAACAGAAAGAGACAGAATCCACGCTATTGAAAATGCAAAGCATCGTGTACAAGTTATCTATTAAATTCTTTCAGGTTTAAGATCTGTACTATTTGTCTCTAACTATACCCTAAAACAAAGTAAAAATTCATAAATTTCAACAGACATCTAGACGTTCATCAAGAACATAGATGTAAACCACTAATGGACAGCATGATAGTGATCTACAAATTAAAAATGTCAATGCCTTGAAAATAAATGAAATTTTGAGGTAGGACACTCCAATACTAAGAGCAACTTCAAAATGTTCTGGGCAAGAAAACAAAAAGTGATACGAGTTGCGCGCTATCCATTATTATCATGCTTATAATGAAGTATGTGGATCAGTAGGGGACCAAGTTGGACCCAATAGACAAATGGAAAGCCTCTTATTATCCAAAAAAACAAAATATAATGGGTGAGATTCACTGGCAGACTGAAACCCAAGCATCATTTGGACACAACGCCCGATACACTCTCATTTCTTAGCAAATTTTCGTCTCTGAAAATTTCCTATCCTGACCTTCATTCAACCTTAAATCAGAAGCTTTCTTTCTATCCTGACCTTCATTCAACCTTAAATGAGAAGCTTTCTGCGCTAATTAGTTGGTTAATATGCATGTTGCAAACAAGGGTTCACTTTGGTGATCCATGAATGGTTCAGTTGGTAATATCTCAACCATTCAGTTGTTACTATACAAGTAATGAGGATCATGTCACACGACCCATAAGGGACATACACGAGACCAAGGATGAAACACCCCAACCTAGTTTAACAACAAATCAGCAGTCCGGTCGAGCCCCGTGATAAGAAGTAAATTAAACAAAGATACTAAAACTACTACATAGCAGACATAAATAAAAGTACTAAATGAAAACTTACAGTGGAAGTAAAATATACAGCTAAGGGTAAACATGGGTACCTCAAAATCTGATTCACAAAGCCAACTAGTAATGTGTTGAAACCAGAGAACTGGATTCGACGTTCGCAACGGGTATGCAGCTGACCCTTACTTCACCTGAGCTAGAACGCGTGACCGGTCGCTGAGAGTCGAAGGACCTTGCACCGAAGAAGGCTTGAAGCCCAAAACAGACCCCTTGAGCTGCAGCGAGGAGGTCTCACCACAAACCCGGAAGATTAAAGAGAGATTCCCCTCCCAAGCCAATGTTGAGCATGGGCACCCTGGAGAGCACTAAAGAGCACCTGACTGTGGACCTTAGCTGACAGAGGGCTGGAGTGCTTGCTTACAAGTAACACGCGAGGGAGAGAAGAAGAGAGAGGTCCCTCCCAAGGTGCCCATGGGGGTCTATTTATAGACTTCCTGAATTTGGGGTTGCGGATAGCCAAATTCCGCAATCCGCAACTCAACTTCGAATCCAAACCAACGATTACGACCGAGACAGGAGGGGGCGAGTGGGACTCAAGACGCCCACTCCCCCCCCCCCCCATGTCGGGGGCAGGGCGAGCCTCCAATCGATCGTTCCACTTGTCATGGCCACTTTCACTATCCACCCTGGTCTCGACGAATTACAGGTTATACACAATCCCCGCTTTTTTCGGGTTCGACACGAGCCCGAAAAAACAATGGATCACCCGTGGTTTGGAGAGACGGGCATTGAGAATGCGGTGGTTGAACTCTTTAAAGACGGTTCAATCTGAACTAAGCGCAAGAATGGCAAACAATTCTCCACTTAACAACCCTCCCGTGAACCGAGCTCAGCTGGAGGTGGAGAAAGCTCAACACCTCTAGTCGAGTTGAACTCAACCTGAGGTGGAGGGAACTCGACACCCCTAGTCGAGCCGAGCTCAACTTTAGGTGGAGGAAGCTCAACACCTCTAGTCGAGCTGAACTCAACCTGAGGTGGAGGAAGCTCAACACCTCTAATCGAGCTGAACTCAACCTGAGGTGGAGGGAACTCGACACCTCTAGTCAAGCCGAGCTCAACTTTAGGTGGAGGAAGCTCAACACCTCTAGTCGAGCTGAACTCAACCTGAGGTGGAGCTCGACACATCTAGTCGAGCCGAGCTCAACTTTAGGTGGAGGAAGCTCAACACCTCTAGTCGAGCTGAACTCAAACTGAGGTAGAGAAAGCTCAACACCTCTAGTCGAGCAGAACTCAATCTGAGGTGGAGGGAACTCGACACCTCTAGTCGAGCCGAGCTCAACTTTAGGTGGAGGAAGCTCAACACCTCTAGTCGAGCTGAACTCAACCTGAGGTGGAGGGAACTCGACACCTCTAGTCGAGCCGAGCTCAACTTTAGGTGGAGGAAGCTCAACACCTCTAGCCGAGCTGAACTCAACCTGAGGTGGAGGGAACTCGACACCTCTAGTCGAGCCGAGCTCAACTTTAGGTGGAGGAAGCTCAACACTTCCTAAGAGCTTAACCCAACTGCAGGCGGAGGACTTCGACATTTAGGAGCTTAGCTCACCCAGAGGTGGAGGAACTCGACACTTCCTAGGAGCTTAGCTCAACTAGAGGTGGAGGACTTCGACACTTCCTAGGAGCTTAACTCACCCAGAGGCCAGAGGTGGAGGAACTCGACACTTCCTAGGAGCTTAGCTCAACTGGAGGTGGAGGGACTTGCAAGAGCCCGTTCGCCGGTTGTAACATCCCAAAATTCATGGCATGTTCGATTGAACCCATAAGGGACCTAACTGGTTCAATCGACCCCTCTTGGTGAGCTTATTCAGGGCCAGTGCGACCTTATTGGTCCAGTGAACCAATTTCAATTGGTTTTCTTCAATTTTCGAGCTATAATGACTCAAACAGGTTTTTTGAGCAAATGAGTTCAGAATGGACTCCGGTCAGTGATGTTACACTCGTAAGACCAATATGAATTCAGCGACATTCATTTCATCACAATTCGATGCATGTATATGAAGTTGGCCAAAAAGGGTCGCCTCGAGCTACACGACGCCTCAAATATGACTTTTGTGCAAATGACCTCATAATCGACCTAGGTTGATTTTGTTAGACTCGTAAAGTTGATACGAGTCCAACGGAGTCGTCCGTTTCAAATTCCGACGTCATTTGGCGAGTTTTTAATGCGACGCAAAAATTAGGCCACAAACGCTCGGGAAAGCATAAAATGAGCGAGCGAATTCAAAACTGATCGTAACTCATCTCGATGGATCCGTATCGACGAGACGGTCGTAACGAGCTCGTCTGGGATAAATTCCGAGTCTTCTAGAACTAGATACGAGCGTTTAGACTATAATATTAATAATACTACTATTATTATTAGTATTATTAATATCATAACTATATATATAAACTTAAACTTAGGTTAGAAAATTACCTTTTCCATTACCCGATCCCCCTCCCAGCAGCCCGCCGTCAAGCTCTGCAATCCAGTCCGATCTCCAATCTTTAGGGTCGGCGACCTCCTCCTCCGGCGCACCTTCTCCGCACAGCAAGGCCGTGAACTACCATCTCCGGCGAGCTATAAAGCATCCATGGCCGAAACTCCTCCCTCCATCTCGAGCCATCTCTCATCCGCCATGGCCAACAAACACCAAATCCCCGACCAAGCTTCCTCCGGCCGCCCCTGCTCTCCTCCTTGCGGCTCGGGCAAGCTCCTCACGGCGAGCAACTCCGGCAACTCCCCCTCCCGTGAGCCTCCTCCTTCAGCCACTCCCATTTCTCCATTTCTCTCTCTCTACATTTTCCCCTCATATCTCTTATCTCTCTCCCTCTCATTTTTCTGTCAAGACGAAACACCCCAGCCTCATCCAACAAATCTCACGCCTCCTCACTCTCGCTGTGTTGTTTTACTTTCCCTCCATCTCCGATGAGATTTACTCCGGACACCTCCACTCCAATGACGGAAACCTCCATGGCCGACCACTTTCACTCCTCCAACCAGCCACTTCCAATCTTCAAGCAAGTCGAGCTCATTCCTCCAATCCGACAGCAACGCTCATGGCAGACCACTCCATGGAGCAAGCTTCTTGATCTTGAGAAGAAAATGGCTATGTTGGGTTTCATCAATCCCATCTTCTTCAAGGTCCAACTTCAAGAGATCGAACACCGTTTTCAATCAAATTCGGCACGTTTGACGAGGTCCGGATCGGCGAGATCCGACCATGACCGAAAGCAGCGGACAAATGCCGCATACGCGACTATTGGGTAGCATGCATGGACACAAGGTGCGTTCTTCCTCGACTCCTCCCTCCGCATAGATCTTAAGTTTTCAATTGTAGAAACCTTCTCGCAAAGGTCCCGTTTTTCCGGCGACCTGCGGAAACACGAGCGTAGTCGTGCTCGGCATGGCCGCGGATCATTTTGAGTGGGTCCTTGCGACCCCTCTCTGAGAGTCTTGGGGTGCGACACGACGATAAATAAATATTGTTGTGCGCGCGGTCGAAACAAGGACGATCGCGCGACGGTAAATAATATCGATGCGCGGGATCAAAATAACAACGTTCGCACGTCGAGTATTAATATTAAATTGTGCGGTGAGATCGACAGTAGATCTCGCGATAAACTCGTGTTGATCGCGCGACGGAAATCAACGAAGAATCGTGCGACGAAAGTCAATGATGGATTCCGCAATGAAGATCAACAAATCTTGTGGCAGAGATCGACGGTGGATCATGCGACGAACTCAACGGAGAACCGTGCAATGAAAATAAATGGTGAACCTTTAGGAGGGGACTGACGTCGAAGAGTCTGTTGTCACGTGATTCAGATTTAAGGTAGAATCGTCGAACCAAGAGAGCAACGCCGATTGCAATATTATTTAGCCAACGGCATGATACCTTCTAAGGGTATTATCGTAATTGTTGATATTTGATGTCTATGAGCGGATAGTCCAAATCCTGGCTTATAATTGAGGATATTAACCCTTGGAATGCTTAGACGAGTCTGATGACAAGACATATAATGAACGTAGACTTGAAATGATGATCGCAGTCTCGATGCTATGAATCTATAAGATGATTTCAGTGGGAGTAGACGAGAGTACGTCACGAACCCTAAATGTAGGATGTGATTAATGACCTAGACTAGATCTCGTGGGTTGATCCTGTCTTGAAGAGTATAACCTTATATTGGAAATGAATCGGGTTTTTGAATCCTCAATAAGTATGTTTGAAGGCAATAGTGACAATCCTGACCTGATGAGGGTAAGATGAACTGTGTGATTGAATGAGAATATAAATTGAGGAGCGAATAATATTGTATTACATTATAGGTTATTAATCTAAAGTATAAAAGCTGATGAGTTGTAACTGTCGGTGACCTTGGATATGAAAGGGTGTTCATTTCCCCTAAGTGATGAGGAGTGGTTTGAGATGATCAAGGAGATCTATAGCATCCACCTGTAACGCAGAGAGTGCTAGGGTGGGACGATACACAAGTTGAGTGTTTTCCCTCGTGTGCAATGATTAGTAGGGTGTTCTTTCCCCAAAGTGATTGTTTGTATGTTTGCATGTGTGTGATGTGGCGGGTCGCTGGCTCTACCGGTGGCACACTCCGGAGGGTTGGTACAGTGACTCTAGGATAACGTCATGTTCGAACAACAACGTGCGCCCTAGCCTAGTTTGTTGTTTGTGTAGGTGTTAGCCACCTGGAGTTCGACCTGAGCTATGCCTCGGTTCTTTTGTTGTTCCGCCAGTATGGGTGAAGACTAAGTACGGGCTCGGACAGACGTACGTAAGGCCTAGGGGTGATAGTGCTTAAACACCCTAGAAGTGGCCAGGACGTGCCACTGCCACCGTTTGGCCACGATGGTGGTGCATGTGGGATTAGCTACCCCACGAATAAGTGTCTCAGTCGTTAGTTTGTACTTGATTTCGATCGAGTGCTTGCGTCTCGACACTGTGTGTTTGTTAAGTTTATGTCGACGTAGATTTCATGTGCATTTGTGATGTTGATCCGTGTTGGGTTTATTCTTTTACTAGTGCCGCTCTTAGATGATAGCACGCTTCATACTGTTTTAGCTTAGCCATCGTTGGGTGTGTGAGTGTGGACACCGCTAGGTTCGAAACCGTAGAACTTATACCTTCATTTTCTTTTATACGATGCTTACTTATGTGCTCACAATTGATAGGTTGCTAGTTTACTCATTACATATTATGTTATTCGTCTGTTATTATTGCATATATACTGTCTGTCACTTTCTGCAACGTGGTATTTCCCTCCCTTGAGCGTTAGGGCTTTGGGGGGACCGGGAAGAACCACTCAGTCTAGTTTGACTGACGCGTTTGCGCTTATCATTTTAGGCGGAGGCTCCGCTGAAGGCGATGCAACCGAAACCGTGGGTGTTTCGTGGACTTGACGTGGACTCGACGTGGACTTGGCGTGAAGATAGAAGGCATGATGATGGTCGTTGCTACCCCAGGCAACATTATCAGTCATATAGTTAGCTCATTAGGTTTACATATTTACTGCACTTATATATCATCTTTCATCCGGCTTGGCATGTTACTTGTGAGCCCCCGGATTTTCTATAGACTGTTGTACTTGGACAGTGGGGTCATCGTGTCGTTGTTGTGGCTATTTCTGTCTTGTTTTATATACTCATATATTTCTGTGCTCTACTACGTGGCTGCTAGTCTTCCGCTAGTACTTCTTCCGCTACCGCTCATAGTGAACCATGGTTGGGGTGTGATGGTTGTTCGCTTAACACCGTCGTCGGTTCGCAACTTAGAAGAGAATGATGGGAGAGGGTTGAGACGTTCATACCTCTACTCTTCCGTTATTCTCTTTTTTGTTGTGGATTGGCGGTGGTGTGCGATAAGATCCCCTGGTCGTGCCTAGTTCCGAAGGGGGAGTCTTACAAAGGAATATCAGAGCAAAAATCGATCGCTTGAGCCAGTAGTAGTCACAGAAATACATTCTTTCCCACTAGTTATTGTTGTTTGGTTCAGGACGAACCAATGCAGCGGAAGCGGTGGTGTACCCGAAGGACAATTAAAGACAGGAAACAAACACTTCAAGTACAAGTCTAAAGAACATAGAAAATTAATAGAATTTTTTTTCAACTTTAGACAATTTAGACATGAGAACAACTAGGACATGACAACTACATAGTTTTGTAAACTTCA
The DNA here is from genome assembly GCA_033032865.1 of Dactylorhiza incarnata. NCBI lineage: Eukaryota > Viridiplantae > Streptophyta > Magnoliopsida > Asparagales > Orchidaceae > Dactylorhiza > Dactylorhiza incarnata. The sequence goes on from JAWHQI010000278.1 coordinate 61,837, forward strand.
ATTAGTATAATTTTAGACAACTTAGACCTGAGAACAACTAGGATTTGACATCCAACTTAGTTTAGTAAACTTCAACTAGCATAACTTTAGACAACTTAGACACAAGTTAACGATAGTTGGATAATCTCAACGTAAATGACTACACCAAATTTTCGAGAATAATATTTTTCATAGCGGTGTATTCTGTCGGGTGTTATGGAGTAAGGGTTAATCATTATACCCTTAAAACATTCTTTCAAGGGTGGTAGCATACTACTTTGTTACCTGAAGGTTGAATGGTCATAGTCTTCATAAATATTTTTTACTCTTCCGCGCACACTCTCAATGAATCTAAATTCGTTCACCTTCGTTTGACCCCGGGTTTGTGCCTCTTTGTTTTATTGGGATTTAGGCATCTTACAAACCCGTGTGCTCCTTGGAGTTAAGGAAAATTGTCATCTCATTTATACCCCGGGTTGATTCCTCTTTGTTTTATTGGGGAATTTTGAAGTCAAATAATCAATAATTGATTTGCCCACCAAAAACTTTTGTTGGGTTGTTAGTGCACTGACAACACAACAAACATCCTGATGATATTGATCTCTGGTGGTTATGTCAGAATGTTGATTCATTCGAGTTACCTTTCTCTTTTTGCCGAATAAGCACTTAAGAGAGAATACAATAATCAGTTATTTTTATTAACTGTTTTAAACTCCTTAATTTTTAGATCCACTGCGAGACCTCTCTGACTAAATAATGTCATTTCTTCTTAGTCCAGTGGTCCCCCTCTTAGTGTTATAGCTTCTACTTCTTTCCTTGGTAATTTTCTGTCAAATTAGGGTTTTGTTTTTCCTTCTCCAGGAATTCCAGCAACCCCCTTTGTGAGATCTGAGGTTTCCTTCTACCGTTGGACTCATCAAATTGAGTTCCTTGCTTACTTGAGTTCACCTTGGTGACGGGGTAAGTATTTTTCTTCCTCTTCTCTTACTCTTGCACATTTTGGATGATATTATGGGGGTTTTCCCTTCACTTTCCAATCCTCTGACAACATAGGTTGTGTAACGTCCCAAGGCCCTGGACTTACCATCGGGACAACGTCCACCGACTGCCTCGCCATACCAGCACTAGAGCACCGGATCCCATCAGAACTCCGCAGTTAAGCGTGCTCGGGCTGGAGTAGTACTGGGATGGGTGACCTCCTGGGAAGGCCCCGCAGAGGCGCATAACTGGATCACTTCTCACCAAAGGGAGGCTGTGGCCACCAGCAACCCTCCTGTGGGCTGGAGAGGGGTTGGGGTGCTTGGGCTGCAGCCCGGTAACGGTCGCCAGGCGAGGCAGTCGGTGGACGTTGTCCCGATGGTAAGTCCAGGGCCTTGGGACGTTACAAAAAAAGTGCACTTTTTTTGTAACGTCCCAAGGCCCTGGACTTACCATCGGAACAACGTCCACCGACTGCCTCGCCTGGCGACCGTTACCGGGCTGCAGCCCAAGCACCCCAACCCCTCTCCAGCCCACAGGCGGGTTGCTGGTGGCCACAGCCTCCCTTTGGTGAGAAGTGATCCAGTTATGCGCCTCTGCGGGGCCTTCCCAGGAGGTCACCCATCCCAGTACTACTCCAGCCCGAGCACGCTTAACTATAGAGTTCTTTCACTTCACATCACCAATTGAGCTGCACTTTTTTTGTAACGTCCCAAGGCCCTGGACTTACCATCGGGACAACGTCCACCGACTGCCTCGCCTGGCGACCGTTACCGGGCTGCAGCCCAAGCACCCCAACCCCTCTCCAGCCCACAGGCGGGTTGTTGGTGTCCACAGCCTCCCTTTGGTGAGAAGTGAAAGAACTCTATAGTTAAGCGTGCTCGGGCTGGAGTAGTACTGGGATGGGTGACCTCCTGGGAAGGCCCCGCAGAGGCGCATAACTGGATCACTTCTCACCAAAGGGAGGCTGTGGCCACCAACAACCCGCCTGTGGGCTGGAGAGGAGTTGGGGTGCTTGGGCTGCAGCCCGGTAACGGTCGCCAGGCGAGGCAGTCGGTGGACGTTGTCCCGATGGTAAGTCCAGGGCCTTGGGACGTTACAGGTTGTCTTATTCCTTCTTTAGAATTGTTATTTTTGAGCAATTCATAACCCTAGAGTAAGGGGATTATTAATCCCTCTATTTTCAACAAGTTGTTTGCTCTTAAGAGAGAATACAATAATCAGTTTCTCTGAATGCTTCTATCTTCTTCGGATCCACTGCGAGACCTCTCTGACTAATCACGTGTCTCAAGAATGTCACCTCTGAAAGCCAGAACTCGCACTTAAAAAATTTCGCGTACAACTGATTCTCCCTGAGGGTACTCAAAATAGTTCTGAGATGGACGACATGCTCCTCTTTTCCCCTTGAAAACACCAGAATGTCGTCGTGTATGAAGACGATAACAAAATGGTCCAAAAACTCTCGGAACACTCGATTCATCAGGTCCATGCAAGCTGACGGGGCATTAGTCAACCTGAACGACATGACCACAAATTCGAAGTGTCCGTATCTCGTGCGAAAAGTTGTCATCTCGATATCCCCGTCCCGAATCCTTAACTGATGATATCCTGATCTCAAATCTAATGTGCAGTAAGTGCAAGACTCTTCGAGTTGATCAAATAAATCATCTATCCTCAGAAGAGGACACTTGTTCTTAATGGTGAGCTTGTTCAACTCGCGGTAATCTATACAAAACTTAAACTGTCGTCCTTCTTTTTAACAAAGAGAACAGGTGCACCCCAAGGCGACGTGATGGGTCTGATAAATCCCAAATCAAGCAACTGCAATTGGATCTTTAACTCTGCTAATTCTCTGGGGGCTATGTGATAGGGAGACTTGGCTACTGGTCGAGATTCTGGAAGAAGGTCAATTTGGATGTCAACCTCTCTTACGGGAGGGGCCCCAGGCAATTCTTCAGGGAAGACATCTGGAAATTCTCGCACTACCGACACCTCCTGCAAGGTGTTCTTAGTTTCAGCATGCATCAGTACTGAAAAAGTTGCACAACCCTTATTAATACTCCGAATAGCTTTAACGGATGAGATAATCAGCTTGGAAACTCCTTTCATACCACGAGAGATGATAAGGGACTGGTCAGGTCCTTCTAACTCGATCTCCTTGCTCCTACAGTCTATCTTAGTGTTTACATCAGACAGCCAGTCCATACTCAAAATCAATTCAAATTCAGCAATAGGTAGGAGGGATGCCTCTGCGATAACTTCAGAATTCCCGAACAACACTGGAATCCAACACTTGCGACTGGTTTGCATAGTTGAAACGTTAGGCTTCATGACATCCAACGATGTCGCATCTGGAAGGATTTCTAAACCGAGTCTATGCGCAAAATATTCTGCAATAAACGAGTGTGATGCACCCGTGTCAAAGAGAACCTTGGAGGGTACGTTATGAATCATGAGTATACCTAAGTGCATGCTTGTGTTACTTTAGTTAGGTGTCACTGGGAGAAAATATTTAATATTTTAATTCAACAAATTCATACTTGTGACCACATCCGCCTCTTCTTTGGCCTCCTGATGGCCAAGTCCATAAGCTCTAAGTTGTATTATACCTCGTTCTGGAGATGGTTTTGGGTTGGCGTCCATCACCGGTTTTTCTTTGTCAGTCCTGTTTGGACCGTCAACTTCAAACTTCGACTGTAAGACATGTCACGGGAATAGGTTTTAGGCTAAGAAGAAGGGGTTTAAAAATAAAATATGGAGAAGCATCAAACTTAAGATTATATTACCTAATTGCCCGCGGATCCTGGGCAGAAACGGGCAAAGTGTCCTAATTGCTGGCATTTGTAGCACACTGCAGAAGTATCCAAGCATTCTCCTGGGTGGTAGCAGTTGCACTTTGGGCAGAGGGCATAGTCCTTGCCCTTGGCTTCGGGCTAATTTCCTAGCTTCTCACCCGTCTTCTGTTTTTTGTTCCAGTTTCTTGCTTGGTTGCTTCTATTCTGATGTTGATGTGGCGCATCTTGAGGTCGCTTGGAACGGAAGTTATTGCGCTTTTGCACCATTTGTTGATCCTCTTCCAAACTCCTTGCAGTATCGATCATCCTTCTGTAATTGGCATTGACCATGGTCATCAGAGGCTATCTCAGAGTCACGGACCATCAACAAAGCGGTTACACTTCTCAACTCCATCTCCTTGTAATATGCCCGCATAGTCAGATAGGTGGGTAAGTTCTCGCTCATAGACTGTGAAGGTATTATCCCTTTGATTGAGTCTGAGGTACTTTTCCTGGAGGCTTCAACGCTCTGAAGGAGGTACGAACCAGTTTGCGAGTGTCTTAGAAAAGTCATTCCAGGTGAACATATATGTTGAACGACCTGGCATAAGTAGAGGTCGCATTAACATTACGCTAGAAAGGCAATGAATTCTAAAGTAAGGAAATTTAAACTTAATTTCTTACTAACATGGTCGTCCGCTAGGTGTCTGGTCCACCAAAGGTTGGCTTCATCCTGTATAAGGAAAGCTACTAAAGGTACTTTTTTGTTCTCTGGGCACTGCATCAAGTTCAGTAAATCTCGAGTCTTTATCAGTCAGTCATCTGTCTCCATCGGGATTTCTTCTCCACTGAAGTTGGAGGGGTGGAGATCCCTGAAGTTTCTCAGGTAGCGGTCCATCCCGATCTCCATGGCAGCTGGTCGGGGACTAGAGCTGGGACCCCTACAGGTAGTGCATTCCTGAACTCCAAAAGGGCTAAGGCTACTGCCCTGGCAATTTGATCTACCAAGTCAGTAGGTGTTGGCACTGCTGGCGCATTAGCGTCATCCATGACGATATCAAGAGTGGTGTTATGCCACGAAGACTCGCCTGTCTCACCGATACGGGGTGCCTAAAAGATGTAAAGATAGAGGAATTATTTATGAACGTGACATAAATGAAGGATCTATTATGGAGAATATTTTCATACACAAGCATAACTGAGAGCTGGATGAAACATGATGACTCTAACATCGAATGAATGATTCAGATGCAATCCTACAGCTCTGTGAATTTTCTGGGTCATAGGATCTTAAAACTAGTTTGACAACACAACATAGACTAGTTGTGTTGGATGTGCAAATTAAATATAGTAACTTTAAGAGAAGGACAAAAGTGTTGCCAAAAATTCGGTGGTGGAACTTGAAGAAGGAAAAACAGGTTGCTTTCAAAGCAGCGGTTATAGAACAACTAATTGATGATCCTTATGTTGATCCTAGTGTCACATGGGAAGTTATGTCTTCTCATTTAAGGATTAGTGGAAAGAACGTACTTGGAGAGTCAAAAAATCGTGCGCCCCCACAAAAAAAATCTTGGTGGTGGGAAAAGGAAGTTCAAGACAAAGTGAGGGCAAAGAGGGTCAGCTACAAAACATTATATGCTTGTAGGAATGATGAAAACTTGACAAAATATAAAGTCGTCAAGAAAGAAGCTAAAAATGCAGTAAGTAAAGCAAAAAGTCAAGCTTATGAAGATTTTTACAAATGAGTTGATACCAAAGATGGAGAGCGTGATATATATAAAATTGCTCGAGCTAGAGAGAGGAAGACAAGAGATTTAATCCAAGTTAAATGCATAAAAGATGAAACAGATACGGTTTTGACGGATGATGTGGCTATTAAGGAGAGATGGAAAAATACTTTTATCAACTATACAATTAAGGAAAAGACAATGAACTGAACTTTGAAGAGTTAAGTAAATCGGAGGAGTATAGAAACATAACTTTTTATCGTAAAATTCAAGCATCAGAGATAGATGACGCTTTGAAGAAGATGAAAAATGGAAAGGCGGTTGGACCAGACGATATACCCATTGAAGTATGGAAATGCTTAGGGAGGGAAGAAATTTTATGGCTTACAAGTTTCTTTAGTAAGATACTGAAGACAAAGAGGATGTCAGACCAGTGGAGAGAAAGTATTTTGGTACCTTTGTATAAGAACAAAAGAGATATACAAAATTGTGTCAATTATAGGGGAATTAAATTAATTCATACTATGAAACTATGGGAACGAGTAATAGAGAGAAGAGTTAGACAAGAGACTAGCATCTCAGAGAATCAATTTGGATTAATGTCAGGGAGGTCAACCATGGAAGCTATACATCTCTTGAGGAGACTCATTGACAACTATCGGAAAAGACAAAAAGATTTGCATATGGTGTTTAAGTATTGGAAGTCTAATAACAATAAACCAAATTATTGTTGTTAAGAAGATTTTTTAAGTATTGGAAGTCTAATAAATACGATATTTCTAAATTTAAAAGGCCAATTAGCAACTCCTACTGCTGATTGAAAGTTTATTAAGTCTTGGAAGCATAATACACTAAATGATTAAGTTAAACACATAAATTAAGAGCCCAACAAGCAAGTCCTATTGCTGATTGGAAGATTTCTCAAGTTTGAAAGCTTAATAAACACAAGATATGGACAAAAATATAAGGTAAAATGGTAATCAGGAAATCCCATTGCTGTTAGAGGTCCTTTCCAAGCCAAATAAATATATTAAGAGACCAACCAATAGCCCTATTGTTGTTTGGAAATCTCCTAAGCCTCGAAATACTATTAAATTCAATATTGAAGTGAAATACGCAACTTACAAAAGCCAACCAGTAACATATAGTGTTGTTTGTAGTTAAATGACATGTAAAGAGCCAAAACTTTATGAAGTACACATATATTTAAGGCCCAACCAGTAACCTAAGTGTTGTTATAGAATTAATTAAGTTATTAAAGGGTCTCCAAACTTCTTAAAGAGTCCCTCTTTGTACACTCTAGTAAGGTACCAGCAAATACCCACTTAAAGAAGGCTAAATTTGAGTGAAAATCTCGATTAAAGGTATTTATATCTATATAAAAGTTAGTAACTTTCAAGAATATGAACAACAGAAGAGCGTGATTACAAAATATGCACTTAGGAGTAAACTCATGAGGGCAAGGTTATACCTTGTCATAGTTAGGTGGAGCCCCACCATAGTTCATAGCATGATCTGACTGCTCAGGAAGGGTTAAGCCCTCTAACGGTGAGCCTTTATGCCCACCATAGTTAAGTTTCCATAAGGGGGTGAGATTATCCTCATCATAGTTATTCTCATCAAGGGGTAAGGGCTAACTTACCATAGTTAAAGATCATGCCCTCATGAATATAAAATTATGAGGAAATACAAGTTGAATATGAAAACGTAATCTTAAGATATTATAGAAGTTAGAATAAGAAGAAATTATCATTGGGTATACTCACTCTTTATTTTTAAAATTTTACAGAGCTTAGAAGGTGCCCCTGAGCTTCGTGGTAATAGAAATCCTCAAAGACCTAGATCAGAAGTATGTCAGTGTTTATCAGCGTTCATAATTTCATATTAGTTGTTGCTAAGAGATTTTATGGGCATATGTGCCAAGTTGTACCTATGTAATAGTTTATAAACAAGTGATGTATAAATGTACTTTGAAGTTAATGAATAATAAATGTTGTTCTTCATTAGATTGCCCTTTATGTGCAGATGGGAATTGAAATCATTATGCATCATTGCTTATTATTATATTGTTGATTTATATAGAGTTGGGTGATTATGTTACAGCTTCTTAATCCTAGATATGTGCTAGCATCCCTCCTTATTAATCCTAGATGTGTGTTAGCATCCCTCGTTAGATGTTACACTGATGACATCATCTCCTTCCGCAACCGCACTTCTTTCAGCACCTTCAACAGCAGCACCACTTTCGACGTCATCGACAGCATCTTCAGCGGTCAAGGTATTGGCTCCTTTTGATGGCATCACAGAGATCTTGGTCCACGAGATCATACCGACACCAGACAAAGTCTGATACTTGGTCCATTTGTGGGGTCGTCCGTTCATCGACAACGCATGGATTTCCGCAGAACTCGAGAGACTCGCCCCCGCCTTCCAACGAATGTACGATCATCTTCATTCATTGGAGATAATGCTTTGGAGGTGATGGGAGTTGATGAGGAACATGTCGCATGAACCATAAGAGTCTACACACACCAACCAAGGAACCTCCAGTGACGATTGATACCGTTCATTTTGAGCGGATCGTCGATCTATGAAATTTAATATTTTATTTGGTATGTTTTGGAGGTCATCATGATTGGAGAATCAAAATAGTTAATGTCCCCTCCTTTGTCTATAAATAGAGGTAGAAGGCTCATTTGATGGGTATTGAAAGTTAGGGAGAAAATCCCTCTTGATTCCGGTGCCGAATCCTGAATCCGGGTGCGAAGCTCAAATATCTCCCTCCCCACCCCACCTTGGCCGGCCCCCTCATCCTCTCCGTTTTCCACGTTTGGCCACCTTCGACCACATTCACCTCCATCTCAGGCCATCACTACCACCACCAGCCACTATCACCACCTCCGGCCACCACGACCATCTCCAGCCACCACCACCTTCAATATTCCAACTCCCTATAATTACCTAATAACTGCCTACCACAATCCATAACTTCCAAGTGACCGACCACTACTCCAAAATCGACCACTTACCCCCTCACAACTACCTCAATTTCATCCCACCACTCCTTTATCCCATCATAGCCGGTTCCCCCCACCCACCCACGCCACTTCACCCTTAATTTCCACCCCTTCCACTCCCTAATCCCCTCATAACCCATGTCAACCCGCTGCCAAATCAAGCCTTTCCCCCACATAAACTATAACTGCCAATTCCACTCAAAACCTCTTTCGTCCACCGCCAATCCCCACTCCCATCGTGTGTCCAGCCCACCCAAACAGCCCAGCATCCTCCAAATTCTCCAATTGAGCCTCCAAACCCCATTTCCCCCAATTCTCATCACTGGTCACTCACCATTCCACTGTTACAGTACAGGAACTTGTTCAGGAGACTATTCCTGCCACTGGAATTGAAATTCCAGCCACTGAACCCTCCCAAATCCCTTCCCCAACTTCTCCAGCAGCCTGGGAACTCCCTTTCCTAACCTCCACCAGCCCCCTCCACCCCTGCCTACATTATTCTGTAATTTACAATGAAATCCAACAGTTCCACGAAACCATCCAGCCATCCAACTTCCTCGACAGTCCTGATCCAGCTCTCCATTTGCCTCCACGACCATCAGCATCGCACACCAAACCTTCGACCTCATAGTTATTATAAGTTTATTGCTTGGTTGTGATATCTTTATTGTTGAGTTGTGTGCTAAATTCACTGTTTTTAGGTATATTAGTTTGTAATCTTCACCTACAAGTCTCTTGTAACTTGTCTGGAGTTATTCTCTTGTGTAGCTGCTTTCCCGCAACTCGGCATTACGTGTTTCCCAATTTTGGAGTTCAACATGATGGTGGCTTCTCTTGTAATATTGTTTATAGAGTTTATTATTGCAAAGTTAGTTGCCAAATTATTGTTAGTGCATATAGAGCTCAATCCATTAGCTTCCATAGTTCCATTTAGAACTTACGTCAATGTGAATTACTAGGTAGTCAAGCTCAGCTAGATGTAAAACTAGCCAAACATCTAATCGACTCTACAGCTAAGCCGTGAGGGCTAACCACTAGTATATAAACAGTTGGTATATTTTTAACGGATCTAATTTGGGACTAAACATTCTTACACACCTAATCAAACTTTGATTGAAAACAATATGGTCTAAAGCTGCATGAAACTTGAGTGTTTGAAGAAAATACAGTTTCATGTCATAGATCAACATAAATACCTTTGTTGTTCCATTCGCTAAGCCTAATATTAGTAGCAAACTAGAAAGACAAAGGGCCATATTCTTCTACAAATTATATGTAAATTGATATGCCTCAAGCTGAGCAGTCAAAGTGACCCATTTAAGGACCATACTATACATATATAATAAGTAGGTACTATTAATTACTCAAACCTCCATTGTGAGTTAACATAATTATAGGTTGTACCTCTCAATTTTTTGAAATTACAAAAACCTCCCCTCCATGGGTCTTTTTCCTCATTGATGTTATGAACTGTAAACTCATTGGAGAGTTTTTTGTAATTTCAAAAGATAGAGGGGTGCAACCTATAATTCTGCAAACTTATAGAGTATGTCTTAGTAAACAACAACCCTAAGTAGGTACATTACACAAAATCAAAATAACCAGATAGATTTATAACTATTTAAATCAACAGCTAACTGAAATAAATTACACACTGGATTTAGTGCTGAAAATTCTTTTGCTAAGAAAGATTTCAGGTTGAGAGTATCATGATATATTGAGCTTCGCTGAATCATCTTCAACTCCTCCTGGGTCCAAAATATCTGAAATAATCTTAAATGTCAGTAATATGCAAAAATAAATTTCATGCCTATTGGAAACTTTACCGCATGAATTACTAAACACAAAAACCAAGGAGGTCAAACAGTAGTAAGTATTGTAGCTCGATGAGCACTAACAGAGTGCACAAAATGAAATGAATGGTCCATCCCAAAAGCACCAACTTAATAAAGAAACAGGAAAGAAAAAAATAACAATAATGTCAAAATAAAATTTTATCGACCTGAGTTCGGTATAATTGTACTTGTGGAACTCATATTCTCTATTCTTTAAATACGAATAATTAAACATTGATTGTAGAAAGAAATGGAAGTTAGAAAACCATATAGCTAATTTCATATGGGACAGCAAGCATTTCATGGAAAGCTTAGCAGACGGAAATAGAAGTTAGAAATCTTGTATAAAAGAATGTAGCTTTTGTAATACATATGATGGGACAGTTGACGTTAAGTTACATTATTTTGCCAAGTCGTATTATGTCGTGTGTTGTAACTACGTAATACCCGATAAGGGGAATTTAGTCATGTGGGTATATTTCCTCTACTCAAGTATATGTATGAGATGGAGCCTTAGTTATGATTCATTAGGCAATAATATTTTTCTAGCTTTGCTTTCTACTTGGTATCAGAGCGTCGCACCCGTTCCCTAAGCAGCCCCATCGCTTCCCTGCTTCACACAGCCGACAGTCGCTCCTGCCCTTTCTCGATTGATCAAAGTAGGCGTCTTCTCCTGCCTCTCGCACGAGCCGCCTATGGCATAGGAGGATGCCATTGGAAGAGGACTTCCGCCGATCTCTAGAGGATAGATCGTTTGTTTCCTCTCGATCACGTCATGGCGAAGGCCTTCCTTCTATGATTCATCATCGACGCCCTTATGTCCTCAACTGTTAGGCTCCACTCGCTCGTTGTCTGCTCCACCGTTTCCAGCTGCTCCATTCAATCCAGTCGCTCGTTCCCGCTGCTCTGTCGCTTCACCTGCTCCGTTCGATCCATTCGCTCGTCCCGCTACCCGTTCCCAATAAGCAAACGGCTCATTCCCGCATGATCTTCCAGACATTGCTCCCTCCGAACAAAGCTCCAATCACTGGTCTTTCTAAGCGCAGCTCTTTCCGCCCAGTCGCTACTCTTTTCGCCCAGTCGTTACTCCCTCCTTGTCACGGCTCCAGCAAGCATGTGCCTGCTCCTTGCTGATTTCTTCCAATATCGACGACCTCTGCCTATGATTCTGTGATTATCCTTTCGGTCTGATCACTTCTTGGGTGGTCATTTTTGTTTCCACCAAGTTGTGCCAACATGAGTGACTCTTCCGCTTCTTAGCCGCACCAAGGTGTGATAGTTTTGTAATTAACCTAACTAGCTCTTTTCCCTCTAATACTTAGCCGCACCACCCCCCCCCCCCCCCCCCGATCCCTCTCATTTTTGTTTTCGGTAGTAGGGCTCCCGATTTTTGCCGCTCCCGTCACCCGTCTTACACATGCGGTACCTCCCGATCGCGCCGATCTCCCGCTCGCCCTCTGCTCCCGTGGCCGACTTCTCTTGCTCTTTCTCCTACTCTGGCCGACAGCTCTCTCCCTCCCCAAGCCGGCAGTATCAGCTCTTCTCCTCCAAGGGACCGACATCTCCTCTCCATTTCTTGAGGCCGACAGCCATCTTCCCTCCATTTCTTGAGTCCGACAGCCCTCTTCCCTCCTCTTCAAGGGTTGGCAGCCACCTCCATCCCTCTTCCTCTTCATTTTGGCCGGTGATTTCAAGAGGGACTCCTAGGGTTTTCCTTCCCTCCCCGCCTTGGGATCAAATTTGGTTTCCTTGGGTAAGGAACTCCTTTCCCCTTTATTTTGATTTCCTTGAAATTATTTTGCAAATTTTTGCGCTCCAAATTGCGTATTTATGTTGATTCAATTTTTTGTCTCTCTTGTAATCCACTAACTACCTTGTGTTTGTGATTTCCGGCGCCGCTCTTCGAATCCGTTGGTGGGATCACTCAAAACTCTTCTGATTTAGGGTTTACCTAGTCAAAGCGCCGCCAAAGTCTGTTTCCAACGTGGTAATCTTCTCTCCCCTCACCTTTGAGGGAGGTAAATTTTGCTAAACCCGCTCTTGATTAAGTTATGTGATATTAATTGTATGTGTTAGCGTATGGTTTTTCCGTTAATTCAAATATCATCCATGATTGTGCTTGATCTGTTCTGAAATAAAGTATTTAAATTTTGTTTGCGTCGCTTAGCCGCCACCGTCGGATTCAGCCTTACTCAAGGCAAGTAGAGAAACTCTCGCTTACAAACATTGATCTTAACATGATGCACCTTTGCTTATGTTTATGAGTTTTTCTCCTGAATACCTGAATCGTTAAATTTATAGCATGTTTTAATACTCTAGGATCTACTAAACTATAAACTTTTTTATTCATTAATATCACAAGTGAAAATTGAAAGGAAGTGTTTAAATGATGCAACTCCTTGACTTGGGTTCCCTCTTGAATCCCTAACGGGAACAAAGGACCGGTCATAGCGAGCATGAGCTCCCTGGCTCAAGGGTGAGGGTTCGCAAGAGCCGCCCCTTAGAGATCGCAGGCATAAATTCTGAATCTCTGATAAGTACTGAATCTGATCTTGAATTCTCCTGAATCATGAATCTTGTGCATCAAATAAAAACACCTGCATCTTTCATTTGTTACAATTTATGTCAGTACATGAGTGAATATATGCTACATTCTGGATTAGGCTAATAATTCTGGTTGTTGCTACTTGACTCGTTTACTTGCCCATTTTGCTAGTTTTGTTTCATGAAAATTGGTACTTGTACAGTTGTACTTTACTTGTATCAATGCTCTGAGGTTTTTTCCATGTTTGTTTTGTAATTTTCCTTAGCGTCTGTGACTGCGTCTTCTGCTACCTGAGCTTGGTCTGCGTTTAGTTCATGTGTTCCTGGAGGTTTATCTTATTTATTGTTGTGTTAGGTTCTATGTTTTATTTTTTGTACTGTCAGAACACTGTTTTCATTTCTGTGATAATTAAGATGAGACATTTTCTCTTGTATCATGGACAATTGCTAGGCTATAAATTATGTAATGGATTTGGATATGCTGCATGTTCATTTTCCTTGGGATTTTTATTGCAGGAAATTTGTACTAGCATTTTGTAACATGGCTTTTATTAAAATGCATGAGTATTTTACTTTTCACTGCCATATTCTAAAAGCTTCCGCATAAAGTTAATGTATTTTCTTCAATTTATATATTTTAAATCTAATAATACTAATTTAGCTCCCGCCTTACAGACATGGTGTTTCTTTCCCCCGTGTCTGTGGCATCACGGCCTGCCTGAAGCGCGCTCTGACTTTTGCTTTTAGACGTGTCGTGACATTTTCTGCACCCTGTTATCTGGCAAGGACAAGGAATGGCACCTTGTCCTCCATTGTTGGCAAAGGTCGTGTCTCATGCTCTCCATCCATGTCCCTCTCTTCTATTCTCCATGTTCCTTCTTTTTCAAGCAATTCATTTTCAATCAGTAATATTACTAGATCTCTTCATTGTTTTGTCACATTCTGTAACACACCAACCTAGTTTAACAACAAATGAGCAGTTCAGTCGGGCCCAGTGATAAGAAGTACACTAAGCAACGGTAATAAAACTGTACATAGCAGGCATAAGTATAAGTACTAAAAGAAAACTTACAGCGGAAGTAAGATATGCATTTAAGGGTAAACAGGGGTACCTTAAAATCTGATTCATAGAGACACTAGTAATGGAAAAAACCATAAAATCTAAATTACTGAAATCTTAAACATAGTCTGATACAATGAAAACATTAGATAATTTTCATACATCAAGTCCAAGGTAAAAGTACAACAACTGAAATGAAAGACAACTGAAATGAAAGACAAACAAATATGAAGAACCGCGACGCTTATCCTAAGCGCAGCTCCCCACCGGTGACCACTGAAAAGACGTGTCCGAAGACGGGTCATCCCAACGGGTGAGTAAGAAAGACTACTCCTCCCAGTAACACTAAAAATACATAATTTGTTTGTATATAAAAATATGAATTTTTGGCTTTTTAATGCATGCTTCTGAATAATTTGTCTGTATGCTTATAAGTCATTTTCTGTATAGATGTATTAAAAATTCTGGCATATTATCTGAGTTCTTGCATGAACTGATTTTCGTACCCTTGATTCTTTTTAAAGGTTGGGTAACTAAATTTCATCTCTTATAATTTATTGCACTTAATCTAAATATGGAGCCCAAATGGCAACCTGAAGGTGCCCTGAACTGATGTGTTCCCTGAGTAGGAAACAGACTCGCATCTGAAGATTTTCAAGTCTGTATATGTGGCTGACAACCCTACGTCTGAGGCTCATGTGGATTGGTGGCCAGATAAGAATAAGGTCACTAATCTGAAGCTTATTACGTGTTCTGAGCTTCTGCGATCAGCCTAGTTGCACCTAACATCTTTTATTAACTTTGGTCGTATATTAAGATGTTCGTTCTTCATGCTCTGAGTGAATGTCGAATTACTTAAGTTGTTTGACATTTAATACTTGCTTATAGGTTACACGTATCATAATTTCGTATATCACTTGTCTTCATTTATTATCTCCTAACATGCATTTAAATGATTTACAAGTACTGTTACATATTATATGATTTCGTGAGCGGGTTAGGCAGATAATTCATAATTGGTGATATGTCTAGCCAAGAGAAATCGAATTTCCTACCTTAATGGTACGGTGCTCGTGCACACGACGCGACGGCATGATTTCTCAGGATTGTGCAGAAATCCACACGGTTGGATTCCTCCTCTCTCCTAGGGTTACAATAAGCATTTTTACTAATAATCTGACGAGGAGGATATCTAACACAAAAATAAATAATGAACTATCACTTACTTGGATCAAAAGCATGATTTTCCTATGAGAGGGCTGAATCAAAGTTAATGAGTCTTCTCCGAATTATTTCCCACGCGCACTTTTCCACCGCTAGGGTTTCTCCAAACCAATTCTCTATTAGTGCAGGATTACAATTTCTGAAACGGAAGTTGCCACGCTTAAGTTGGAAGTTCGGTCCAACCATGGTTGTGTAGAAAATCCCCAATTAAACTTCATAAGGTTTAATCAGAAGTTCTACACAGGAGGAATAATATGGCATCGACTGGAGAAGAAGAAAAAAACTTGTTACCTGAGTAGAAATGACGGAAAAATCGGCCACAAATCTCCACTGTGAAGCCTCGATTAAGGCTTCTGATATTTCTGGAATAGGAAAATTGATGTCTAAAAATGTCTAGAATTTAGGGCAAAGGAGAAGGTATCATTTACTTACAAGAAGGAATCGATTAATTGAAGAGGAAGAATAAAGGAGGGGGTCTTACCTTGCTGGAAGAGGAGAAAGAAAACTCCAGTCGGCGGCCTAAGGCAAAGGAGGAAGAAATTATGCGGCCTGGTGACGACACCCTCAACTGAGAGCACCCCCTCTGAGATCGACTGCCTACCGGAGAGGGAAAGAGAGGGTCATCGGACCTTACAGGCGTGAACGACAGTGGCACTTGCGTGAGAAACAGACGAGGGAGTCGGCTGCGAGAGAAAAATCGAGGGGCGGTTTCGTTTTTTCGTGCGGCTGAGAGAGAGAGAAAAAGGGCTGCGAGAGAAAAGTCGTGAACCGCGACTTTATTGTGATAGTGGAGCGGCTGTTAGAGAGTGAGCCGGCTTTAGGGCTTTCTTTTTTATTAAAAAAACACCACACCTGCACACCCTATCAACAAGTGCACTCTCGTGAAACCCTAAGTCGCGTATAATTGAATTTTACAAATTTCCTTATTAAAAGATCTTATTTGATTTACCTTTTACGTGAAAAAAAATTAACCTTAGCGGGTATAAATACCTTGATTTGCCGATGGCGCCAAACCAAATCATTCGCGCTCGGCTCCTAAAATTAAGGAAAACGGCTCTTAGATTTTGGATGTTAAAAATCTTCCTCCTAACAAAATTAACGTCCTCGAAAATTACAAACATACCTGAGTCAAAAAGAAAAGCATCTTCATTTCTCTGAAGTTCATCTTTTCTTTCTCAAGTGTATTCTGGTTTACCACAATTCATCCAAAGGACCTTAACCAAATGGATCTCTTTGTTTCTGAGCTTATGAATCCTTGAGTTCACTATCCTGACTAGCCTAATGTTGATACTAAGATTTGTTTCGATCGGTGCGTCCTCAGTACTGATCACCTGACTAGGTTCTCTGACTGCTCTCCTCAGATAGGAGACGTGGAAACGTCATATAATCTACTCATTTCCTTAGGTAAGGCTAACTTGTATGCAACCTCACCAATGCGCTTAAGTACCTCGAATGGACAAACGAACATTGGACTCAATTTCTTCATCCGCTTGATTCTAGAGACACTCTTAACTGGTCTGACCTTCAGATAAACATAATCTCCAACATTGAACTCCACTAATTTATGCCTCTGATCATAGTACTTGGCTTGTCTGTCTTGGGCTATCCTCAT
Source organism: Dactylorhiza incarnata (assembly GCA_033032865.1). Classification (NCBI taxonomy): domain Eukaryota; kingdom Viridiplantae; phylum Streptophyta; class Magnoliopsida; order Asparagales; family Orchidaceae; genus Dactylorhiza; species Dactylorhiza incarnata. Next base: position 78,587 of record JAWHQI010000278.1, read on the forward strand.
ACGCTCCTGAATAAGTCTGACTTGAGTTGTGGTCCTATCAATCCATGATTCTTTATTGGAAGATCTCTCTTCACTCTCAGCCCAACATAACGGTGTCCGACAACGTCTGTCATAAAATGCCTCGAAAGGAGTCATCCCAATGCTTGCCTGAAAGGTTGTACTGAACTGTAATTTAGTGCCCAAACGTTCCTGAACGTATTTCCATTCCTTAGAGGTAAACCTGCCATCTATGTCTGAAATGATTGTCTTAGGAACACCATGTAATCGGACTATCTCATCAACGTACAATTGAGTCATTCTCGGACCCTGATCTGACCTCTTATTAGGAATGAAGTGAGCAACCTTGGAAAGAGGCTCAACTATGACCCATAGAGAATCATTCCCACTCCGAGATCTGGGAAGGCCATGAACAAAGTCCATCGATATATCTTCAAAATTCCACTCTGGAATACGAAGTGGATGTACTTGCCCCCTGGTCTCTGACATTTAGCCTTAACTAACTTGCAAATTTCACACTTTCCAACATGCTCTGCAACGTCTCTCTTTAACCCTGTCTACCAAACTGACGTCTTAAGGTCTACATACATCTTTGTGCTGCCCGGATGTATAGAGTACTTGGAATTATGAGCCGCAACGAGGATGTTATCGCGAAGGTGACTGATATCTGGGACACACGCTCTTCTTTTATGTAATACCAAACCCTCCTGAATCGCAAAGTCCTCGTTCTGCCCCGACTGAGTCAATTCCCAAGATTCTGCCATCTTTGGATCTAAAGGCAAGGCTTTGTCTGATTGTATCCTTAATGTCGCACTTGATCTCTCCAACATAAACTTGCAGAATTTATACTGGTGCACGGTATCACACAGATCTCCAATCTCTCTAGAGCTCGCACTAAGTCCTTGCTGAGTAATGAGGGAATAGTTCGAACCCTTCCTGTTGAGAGCATTTGTTACCACATTTACTTTCCTCGGGTGGTACAGGATACCCACATCATAATCTGAGAGGAACTCTATCCACCTACGCTGCCTCATATTGAGTTCTTGTTGATCAAAGATATACTTAAGGCTTTTGTGATCTGTAAAAACTACACAACAAACTCCATAAAGGTAGTGTCTCCAAATTTTCAGTGTGTGAACAACTGTTGTTAATTCCAGGTTGTGAACAGGATAATTCTTCTCGTGCACTTTCAGCTGCCTGGATGTGAATGTTATGACTCTCTCATGCTGCATCAGTACACATCCCAAACCTTGACCCAAAGCATCACTATAAATCTGAAAGCCATCTACCCCCGAAGGTAAACATAAAAATGGTGCAGTCATCAATCGGGTCTTCAGCTCCTCAAACGCCAATTCACATTTCACTGTCCAATTGAAGGCTTTTCCTTTCTTGGTAAGTGGAGTCATAGGCAAGGAAATTTTTGAAAAATCCTTAATGAATCTCTTGTAATAACCCGCTAAACCAAGAAAACTGCGAACCTCAGTAACTGCATTCGACCTTGGCCAATCTCTGATTGCTTCTATCTTCTTTGGATCCACTGCGAGACCACTCTGACTGATCGCGTGTCCCAAGAAAGACACCTCTGAAAGCCAGAACTCGCACTTAGAAAATTTCGCGTGCAACTGATCCTCCCTAAGAGTACTCAAAACTGTCTTGAGATGTTCGGCATGATCTTCTTAACTCATTGAATAAACCAAAATATCGTCAACGAAAACGAGAACGAATCGATCTAAGAATTTCCGAAATACTATATTCATCAAATCCATAAAGGCGGACGGGGCATTTGCCAGTCTAAACAGCATGACTACAAACTCAGAGTGTTTGTACCTCGTGTTGAAAGTTGTCTTCTGAACATCCTCATCCTAAACTTTCAACTGTCTGGATGCAAACACTATGATGTTCTTATGTTTCCAAAAAAATGCATCACCAACCCTTGCTTGAAGCATCACTATAAAGCTGGAACATCTCTACTCTTGAAGGCAGGTATAATCCTGTCGTTCTCTTTGCAATTTCTATTCCTTAAATGCTAACCAACATTTGATATCTGTTGGGAAAAACCCCTTTGATTTAACTTAACAAATTACCTAAATGTGCGTTTATCTCTTAGGATTGAGTTACCCATTGTATAGTGAGGGTAATCTGGTCATTAGATGTCTTAGGATGTCACACTCAACCTAGAGTGTCAAGACCAAATCAAGAAAAGCAAAACTTGAGCAAGTTAAACATTTGCGTAGAATAGAATTCGACGCAACGTCAAATTAGTGTCGACGCTACTCTGACTAGAAGTCCAAGTAGTTCTCTTTTCTGTCGAAGTAGATCAAGTCGACGTTACGTCGAATACATATCGACGTAGAGTCCATGGACCTGTCGAAGTATCTTAAGAAGTCGACGCAGCTTCTACTTCAATACAGAGCAGAAGGAAGTATCTGTCGAAGCCATCTAAAGTCGACGCAACGTCAACTTCATCTCGACGCAGATAATGAAGTTCAGAGCCATGTTATCAACTCGACGGTTACGTCGATAAGGTATCGACGCAACGTCGACTAGCAGAGTTCAATCAGAGCAAGAATGAATTTGAAGTTGCTCCTACAAGAACTCGAAGGTGCGTCGATAAGAGAGGAAGAGAACTCGACGCTACGTCGAATACAGTCTGAAAAGGGAAACCTTTTCAGCTGTCATTTTGGACCCTCTCTCTTGGCCCACCTCTCTCATGACTGTTTTCCAACGGCTCATTAATTACCTCAAATAGAAAGAAGAACTAAAAGAGGACAAAAAGCTTTCTTGGAAACATGCTGAATATTGGTGAACGGGTCGAGAATTAAAGAAGGAAGGAAAAAGATTGTCCAGAGTAGAATATCTTTTTAGGTCTCACCAGAAAGGGAAAGAAATTCAAAAATCAAAAGGTGGACAATAAAAAGGCAAGAGAAGAAAGAGAAGGGCAGAGCACTTATCACAATCGGCCACACTGTTCCATTGGTGTTCTCTTATTCTTCTCCCTTCTCAGGAACCCTAATAGAGCACATACAAAGAGGAAAGAACTGCTGCTCTCCTTGTCTCTCTGAGAACATCACAGAACAAGGCTGCTCATCATCACAATCTCATAGCAGCCAAGAGTTCAATCAGAAAGAATAAACAGAAAGGATCTGACATCAACAGCTCCTACAATTCATCACTATTATAAGCAGGAGTTAATCAAGAGCAGATCCAGTGAAAGATCCAAGAAGTTGTTCTTCATACAGCCTTCATAAGAATTCTGAAAACAGAATTCTTACTCACCTTCGCTCCTTTCTCCTTCTCATTCTCTGTAAAAGAGTTTTGAGAATCTCTCTTCCAAAGGATTCAGTGGTTCAAGATCTCCTTATCAAAAGATCTGGCGGTTCAAGATCTCCTTATCAAAAGATCTGGTGGTTCATGATCTCCTTGTCAAAAGATCAGTGGTTCTAAGAGTCTCCTTACCAAAAGACTCAGGCACAGTGGTGCATCCCTACCAGGTGGTAGAAGAGGGAAGTACCCACATTTTGGGGAACCTCTATAAAATCTTTGTGCTGTCCCAAGTTCTTTTTATTCTGCACTTTATTTCCTCCACCTTTATTATTCTGTCTGTGTTCTTGTTGAGCATAAATCCTTAGTTTATTTTATTGTCACCAAGCAAGCCACAACAAGGCAGCACGGCAGCAAGTAGCAAGCAGCCACCATGCTACAGAACCCACAACCAGTAAGGTCACGGTCAATAAGGCAGCAGAGAGCAAGACAGCAGGGCCGGCCGGCTGGCAGCAGGGCAACCAGCGAGCTAGAGTGCCAAGAGAGGGAGAATGAGAGGGGGAAGTAGGGAGAAGAATGCACCAGCCGAGAGAGTGAGAGCACCAGCAGATAGAGTCGAGAGCCCGTGAGATTGAAAACACCAGAGAGAAGAGAGAACGACCAGAGTGAGAGCACCAGCGAGCTAGAGTGTCGAGACTAACAACCAGAGTGAGAGCTAGGGCAGGAGGAGCAAGTGAGATCACCAACGGAGTGCGCGCGAGAGAGATAACAACCAGAGAGGTAGAGTGCCGATAGCGCGCGAGAGAGATAGCAACCAGCTAGCGCGAGAGAGGCGAGGGAGAGCACCACTGGAGAGCGCGAGCGAGAGCACCAGCGGAGAGCGCGAGGGAGAGCACCAGCGGAGAGCGCGAGGGAGAGTTAGGGAAGGACTCAGGAGCGGCGTAATGAACCGCGGGGTTGGGAGAGCCTTAATAGAAAATAAAACCACCGACGTCGACGCTTAACATATAAAAAACCAATACATATCCGATTTATTGGACCGATATATCGGTCCAAACCGATATATCGGTCCGTTTTTTTCAAAACGCCACACCCAAAATTTAAAACGGTTATGAAACGTTTTACCTCCCAAAACGTTATGTCGGCCGACATGTCGGACATGTCGGCCGATATCCACAACATTGCTGGTAAGTGAGCTCAAAGATGGCGTTATCTTAATGGATCACCCGTACTAACTTATTAATCCAAGAAGATTGCAGACCTCCATAATAGCTTTGGATCTCGACAACGTGTCTCAAAAGACCAACTTCTGTAAGTAGAACTTGCACTTAGGCAACTTTACATATAGAATTAATGATACTCTCTAAGAGCGCTCAAAATCGTTCTTCTATCTCTGAATGCACAAGGATGTTCTCGAGGAAGAAAAAGTAGAAAACCAATCTAGAAATTCTCAAAACATCTTATTCAACAATATGCAGAGGGCATTACACAACCTGGAGGACATACCCACCGACTCGTAGTGCCCAACCCTAGCGTTGAAAGTTGACTACTAAATGTCTTCTTTACCATTTTGTAGTTGCTGGAAATCTTATCTAAAATTTAGGTTAGAGAAAGTAGGAAACTCTTTGAAGTAAAATCATAAATTTTAGGGAGTGATTACTTATTCTTACTTGCGAACTTATATAACTCATGATAGTTGATGAACTTAAAATTGTCATCCTTCATGACAAAAGACGGGTCACTCATAAAGGTAACATTGTTACGCCTAATAATATCAACTCAAGCAAGCTCATGACGCTGAACTATCGACTCTACTAATACCTGGGTGTCATGCTGTAAAGAAATAATCACTGTTGCTGATGTCGTCCGACATGTCGGCGGACATAAAGGTTTGGGTCCTACAACGCCACGTTTCCGTTTTGAATTTCATCGGCCGATATATTGCTCGTTATCGATATATCGCCCAAAAAACGGGCTATATATAGGCCCATATCGGGCCATTTTTTAATAAAAATAATAAATTTTTTATTTATTACTTATTAGGTTTGCCCCTTTACGTCTCTCCCTCGACTCATTCTGTTACGATCTCTCCCTCGACTCTCCTTCTGCCCTAGCTCTCCCTCGACTCTCTCGTGCTCTCCCTCGACTCTCACGCTCGATGGTTGTCCTCGCTGGTTGTTCTCTCTCGAGCTCTCGACTCTCTCGATGGTACTCTCACTCTCTCGGTTGTCTCTTCCCTCTGGTAGTTTCGTCCTCGTTGGTTGTTCTCTCTGGTACTCTCGAATCTTTTGTTGGAGCTCTCACTCTCACGGCTGGCTCTTTTATCTGGTATCTGCGTCCTCGCTGGTTCTTCTCTCTCGGGCTTTCGACTCTCTCGTTGGTGCTCTCACTCTCTTGGCTAGTGCATTCTTCTCCCTGCCTCTCCCTCTCATTCTCTCACTCTGCATTCTTCTATTTGTCGTGGATTGTTGGTTACCTTGCTGGTGACTATAGCATGATGGTCGTGATTTGCTAGTTGCCTTGTTGCCCTGCTGCCTTGCTGGTGGTTGTAGCATGGCGGTTGTGGTTTGTTGGTTGCCTTGCTGCCTTACTGATGGTTGTAGTTTGATGGTTGTGGATTGCTGGATGCCTTGTTCCTTGCTTGGTGCTTGTGTGTTTGCAATTTATATGGTTGTCTTGCTGTTTTGTGCCTAGTTGTTGCGATATATCTGCCCGTTTTTTGTCTTGTTTAGCAATTAGCAATAAATTATTTTATCTGTTTTGTTGAACAACAAATGATTTGAAATACCCCAATTATTAATTATTTATCCAACTTCATTTTGCAATCAATGATGTATGTCCATAGCGAATGAAGAATGCATTAATTCCAACTTCATTTTTCTGGTTACCTTGTTGCTTTGTGTCTTTTGATAAATAAAATGATGGATACGTGGATGACTTGTTCCTTTTGAGAAATTAATTGACAAATGGCACGTTGGATTCATCGATGTCTTAAGTTCTCTACTTTGAATGATAAATGATAACTTTGTATGCCACTGATGATGCAAAATATCGTTGGATAAATAAAATGTTGCATGAAAATTTTGAAAAATCACTAAAAATCTAACGATCTAATGAAGTTAAGGGGGCTTTTCTGATGTTGATTTTTTTTAACTAATGAAGTAGTTTCAGGTATTTTTTTTTCTCGTGATGCAATGATGTAGTAAAGGGGGAGGGGATTTGGGTTGGCAGCGGGCTGGAGAAGGTGTGGGAAGGGTTTCCGGTGGGGGAAGAGAGGTGTTAGGTTGGCGGCGGGGTGGATGGGGCTTGGGAAGGGTTTCTGGTGAGGGGAAGAGGGGTTAGGTTGGAGGCGGGCTGGAAGGGGCTTGGGAAGGGTTTCCGGTGAGGGGACGAGAGGGATTTAGATTGGCAGCGGGCTGGAAGGTCCTTGGGAGGGGATGTAGGCGGGCGGGGAGATGTCGGGACGGCTGTAGAGGGAGGCTCCGGCGGAAGGAGGTGGGGGAAGGGGAAGGCGAGTCACCTTGGAGTCGCACCATGGAGGAGGAAGAAGAGCACCGGTCGGGCTTCACGCCGCACGGAAATGACCGATAGTTTCAGGGTTTTTTTCTCCAAAACATCGATCCCTAATTCAGCCCCCACATGCTCTATTTATAATAAACATGTCTAGGGCATCCCAAAACGGACGGCTCATAACGTCCGGTCCGATCGGGCGCCAAATAAAACCTAAAATACAAAAATAAATATAGTAACTCGACTCGCAACGACGATCCGGATGCAACCGTGGGCTCGGATCGATCGTCCGAGCGAGGGTTCACCGCCTCCTGCGGGAATAGACGTGCGCGCCATCAACTCTCCCTAGCTTGAAAGCACTCAGCTCCGGTGAGTGAAGATGATCATAGTCTCGGCGAAGCTGCGGGGCGAGTCTCTCAAGCTCCTCTGACGAAATCCAAGTGGCATCGTATAGCGGGCAACCGCTCCAACGAACTAGATAACGGACAATGGATCGTCCGCCAACGGTGTAGAAGTCGTGGCCCATGATCTGAAGTATGTCACCGGTGGGATTGGGTGTCTCGGGCAATAATGTATCTCCGTCTGACTTCTGGCTCGGCAGGACCGACACTGGTGTCGGATGAACCTCCGGGAGTGACTCCTCAGGTGGGAATGGGGTGGGGCTGGTAGGGGCCACAGGCCGCAAAAAGCTCAGGTGTGGGTGTGGAGAAAGGGTCCACATACACGCGCTCCTCATAGTATGGAGTCAAATCTTCTACGTTGAATACTCGGTTGATGCCCATTCCCTGAGGGATGTCAATCTCATATGCGTTCGTACCAATCCGCCGCACAACTGTATAGGGGCCCATCCGGCGGGCGCTTAAATTCTTTGCAGGCCCTTGTGGGAGCCTCTCTGGTCGAATACGAATCAATACCTGCTCTCCTTCCTCAAAAATTTGTTCACGCCTATGTTGGTCTGCACGGTCTTTATAATAGTCAATATTAGCTGCAATTTTCTTACGGACCGACTCATGAAGTGCATGCACATGATAAATGAATGACTCAACTGACTCATAAAAATGAAGCGAATGATGCAAATGGAGCACAACATATTTGACACACTTTTTAAGGGAAATCCTGACAATGACTTGGATATCTCTAACATGGGGTGGCCTATCAGGAGGCTCATCGGGTGGTCGATAGAAAAATCCAACGTGACTAACATCACCTCCCATGGGGACGTCGTAGATGGTGACAAAGTAGTGCGATGCACGGGTGTAATGGGTATCTTTTAAATGATAAAGCCCGGCAGGGGGCTCACCAGGGGGTGTATACCAAAAGTCATCACGTGTGAGATGGTCATTAGTGCGGATATGTGACCCATCTCTAAAGTGCAGGCAGGGAAGCTCGCCAAATGAGCCTCTCAGGGGCTTAATTTCGAGGAGGTCGATAATGGTACGATAGTCCACCAAGAGGAAGGCACCAATAACAGTAGTGTCTATGGGAGCAAGTAGGTCACATACAACCAAGTCAATGATATCCTCATGAACCTCCATATGAGTATCGCTGATAGAGGTAGTGTTCAAATGTGTGAGGCAGGCAGTCCCTAAGAAGTCAATATTATGCTCTCGGCTCTCAGTAGTGATGTGACTCGAGATGATATTAAGGGATGAGCAGGGAGTGTCCAGACTCAAGTGTGGGTCAACCGACATAGTGTCGAAAACGGTGTCTCTGTCCAAAGGGGACACTACGTCTAAGTGGGGTGTGAAGGATGGATATACCATCATAGTGTCACTGGATCGCTCAGCCTCACTCACGTGACCACGCTCACTAGTCATACTAGTATCACTATCCACCTGTATCATAAGGTCATGATCAGATTCAACCTCAAGAACACATGGGCACCGAGTCTCATCAAAATGAGACGTATCAAAATCAGGGGTTGGGCCTCTCATGTCGGTGGGAGTACTACTAGACACATCGGTGGTTTGACCCAAATTCCTAGGCTTTCTTCCTAATGTAGATCTTATGTGATCAAAGTGAGCGTCTAAGAGATCAAAACGGTCAAGAACTAATCGTTGAAATTCGGCCTCAGGTAACTCTATTTGTGGAACACTAGGAGGGTCTCGACTCTCGACATGTGTTGTGACCCTGGCGATGGTGATCTCTATAGGGTTCCTGAGGGTCATCAAGACAATAGTTCTTAACATAATCAGATTGTGCTCGTGGGTGGGTATGGGCTCTACGAACGTGCAGTGGTGGTTGTGCATATCCGAACTCAGATTCCTCAACTAGAGGAGATGTGTAACGACGACGACCTGAACGATAGTCAACTCTATCATCATAACGTCGCGGAGAGGTGTAACGATGATAAAGTGAGGACCTCTCGTCGTGGTGATCGTATCTAGCATAATGGAATTGCGTCGAGGGGTCGACACGATCTCTAGGAGTGGTGTGCAATGAGCGATAATAATTATCATGATAACATGAGGGTTTTTCTAAAGGGGCTCTATGAGATCGGCCATAGGTGGACTCGGGATCCCCAAATAGAGGAGACGAACGACGGCAATAGCTAGACATAAATGAACCTAAAGACTCTATAAGACCTACCATTACGCATATAAATGTGGCCCAAACTTACCACTGATACCAATTTGATGCAGGAGTAGACCACGGAAGATGGACACGCTATATGCAATCCTAATGCGATGATTATATGATAAAAAATGCAAGAGGCGGTCCGCACAAAATTAGCAACAATAATTCACTATTATATTATGAGCAGCAACACAAACTTTTACAAACTTTGATTAAAGAGAAAACAGATGTTTTTTCCGCAAATAACTGAGACGCAAATAATTAAGCACAAGCAGAATAAACCCCGCAAGTGGCATGGCTTCCAGTATTAAGGGCCAGTTTGGGTGAGTTGTTGCTGATGGAAAGCTGCTGATGAGTTGTTGCTGATAGGAAAAGTGCTGTTTCTGGAAAACAGAGTTTTGTTAAAAAACTGTTTGTGTGAAATGGAGTTTGCAGAGCTTTTGATAAGCTGTTTTTTATAAACTGTTTGGCAAAAATGGAGTTTGTTTAGGTTAATTTTTTCAAATTAATTTAAATTCATAATGTAGTACCTGAAATCAATTTCAACATATAAAACCAACGTCACATCATATACCAAATAAAATTTCAATGTTTTTCAGATAGTATTGCCCATTTTTTCTTCCATACCCCAAAGGTGCATTCAATCACACTCCTAAGAGAAGAGTGTGCTTGATTGAAAATCTCTCGAAGTCCCTCCACTGGACGATTACCACGAGCAAAATCAGGAAGATGGTATCGTGTATCTGGATATGGTTTTATATACCCTCTTTGCAGTGGATATTCAGCGTCTACCAAATAATACTTTCCTGCGTGATTAACGCACAATTATTGTTGAAAAAAATAGGAAATAAGTAATGTATGAAGTACAATTATAACATCATTACCTCTGGGGGGGTGCGGGAAGTTATACTTGGGATTGCTTATAGCAAAATTAAAAATTCGACTATCATGCGCAGATCCCTCCCAACCTGCCATTGCGAAAGTAAAACACATGTTGAAGTCGCATACAGCCATAACATTTTGTGTAGTAGTATACACACACATTCATATACAGCACACACCTACACACATATATATATACAGCACACACACACACACACCTACACACATTCATATATATACAAGCACACACACACACATTCACTCATATGTACACACACACACACATACATATATATATTCACACACACACCTACACATATACACATTTATATATATACAGCACACACACACACACCTACACACACATATATATATATACACACGCATTCATATATATACAAGCACACACACACACACACACACATTCACTCATATGTACACACACACACACATACATATATATATTCACACACACACACACACCTACACATATACACATTTATATATATACAGCACACACACACAATCAAGCACACACACACAATCATACATATACATATATACAAGCAGCAGCACACACACACACAAATAAAAGCAGCACACACACACATACATACAAGCAGCATACACAAACACACATACATATATACAAGCAGCACACACACACATACATATTTACACCTCTGATTTGCCTCTTCCAAAAGAGAAGGAATAATATAGGGCAAAGATAGCATAATAGAGAATCAAAGATCCTTGGCTCTTGATAAACAAACATAGCAGTCGGCGGAAAGTTAGGAAAGTTTACCTGACTTGGATGTAGAAGAAACAAAGATCCTTGCTCTTGAAATCTGGATCGATTTGGGCACAGCAGAATCGGGAGCAATGATCGCCGGCGACTGCGAATGTGCGACGTTATGTGACAGAGAGCAGATGTCGGAGAGCAACGATCGTCGGCGGCCGGAGAAGAAACGAGGGCGACGTCGAATCGGGAGCGGAGGAGAAGGAATGTCGCGAGATCTGGAATGCGACGGAGGTATCGGGAGAAAAGCTAGGGTAGCGGCGCGGTCGAACTGGAATGATAAGGCGCGTTTTTGATTACCCCTGAACCGGCTTATATTAAAAACGGGGGTTTGGATATACGCGGAAACAAACACAGCTTATTACACAACCGCCGTTTTTGGGTTGCCGCACCGGAGCAAATAAGCTTAGCCAAACGCTACCTAAGCATATAAAATAACAACCACACAAGTAGGGTGCCAAATAAAACAACAATAGACAATAAAACTTCAATACGACTTGCACATGCAAGTAGAGGCGAGTTGGGGCTGGTTGAGGCTTCCGAGGTGGCAGCGACAGGTGAAATGACGGAACGAAGGGTGGGATGGTGGTGCAGGGAGGGTAAATAGGGTTAAACGGCGGGTTGTTTGCTGTAGTAGTAAAGGGGGAGGGGATTTGGGTTGGCAGCGGGCTGGAGAAGGTGTGGGAAGGGTTTCCGGTGGGGGAAGAGAGGGGTTAGGTTGGCGGCGGGCTGGAAGGGGCTTGGGAAGGGTTTCCGGTGAGGGGAAGAGAGGGGTTAGGTTGGCGGCGAGCTGGAAGGGGCTTGGGAAGGGTTTCCGGTGAGGGGAAGAGAGGGGTTTAGGTTGGCGGCGGGCTGGAAGGTCCTTGGGAGGGGATGTAGGCGGGTGGGGAGATGCCGGGAAGGCTGTAGAGGGAGGCTCCAGTCGAAGGAGGTGGGGGAAGGGAAAGGGGAGTCACCTTGGAGTAGCACCAAGGAGGAGGAAGAAGAGCACCGGTCGGGCTTCACGCCGCACGGAAATGTCCGACAGTTTCGGGTTTTTTTCCTCCAAAACAATCCCTAATTCAGCACGCTCTATTTATAATAAACATGTTTAGGGCATCCCAAAACGGACGGCTCATAACGTCCGGTCCGATCGGGCGCGAAATAAAACCCAAAATACAAAAATAAATATAGTAACTCGACTCGCAGCGACGATCCGGATGCAACTGTGGGCTCGGATCGATCGTCGGAGCGAGGGTTCACCGCCTCCTACGGGAATAGACGTGTGCGCCATCAACTTATGATGCAGGACAGGCGTCACACCTGTCTGCCACCCTACAGCCTGGCGTCGCACCAGCCCAGGGGGCCCTCCTTGGCGTCGCACCAAGGCGTCTTTATCAGGTTCGCAGCCCGTACACCCCAACTCATCCACGGCCCCACCACAGGGCCGATAGGTTGTTGAGGCCGGGGCTTGATCCCCCGACCTCTTTGATAAAGAGCTCTCAGGCAAGCTCTCATCACCAACTGAGTCGCGGCCTCAACAACCTATCGGCCCTGTGGTGGGGTCGGGGATGGGTTGCGGTGTATGGGCCGCGGACCTGATAAAGACGCCTTGGTGCGACGCCAAGGTGGGCCCCCTGGGCTGGTGCGACCGTGCGATGCCAGGCTGTAGGGTGGCAGGCAGGTGTGACGCCTGTCCTGCATCATAAAAGTGGCTCAGTTGGTGATGAGAGCTTGCCTGAGAGCTCTTTATCAAGGAGGTCGGGGGATCAAGCCCCGGCCTCAACAACCTATCGGCCATGTGGTGGGGCCGGGGATGGGTTGGGGTGTACGGGCCGCGGACCTGATAAATACGCCTTGGTGTGATGCCAAGGTGGGCCCCCTGGGCTGGTGCGACGCCAGGCTGTAGGGTGGTAGGCAGGTGTGACGTCTGTCGTGCATCATAAAAGTGCAGTCGGGGCTTGATCCCCCGACCTCCTTGATAAAGAGCTCTCAGGCAAGCTCTCATCACCAACTGAGTCGCGGCTCAGTTGGTGATGAGAGCTTGCCTGAGAGCTCTTTTTCAAGGAGGTCGGGGGATCAAGGCCCAGCCTCAACAACCTATCGGCCCTGTGGTGGGGTCGGGGATGGGTTGGGGTGTACGGGTCGCGGACCTGATAAAGACGCCTTGGTGCGACCCCAAGGTGGGCCCCCTGGGCTGGTGCGGCGCCAGGCTGTAGGGTGGCAGGCAGGTGTGACGCCTGTCCTGCATCAGCCTCCTCCGGCGAGCTCATTCAGCCGGCGGTCTCCCTTTTCCTTGACCGCACCCCCCTGCGAACGTTGTTGCTCCTCCCTCCGTCCAGCTTGGTCTATTTATCGGCTCTCTTATAGCCTCCTCCCTTCTGACAAGTGGGCCCCACTCTTCCTGGTCGCTCCGCTCCCGTGCAGTCTCCCTCTGCGCTGCTCGTCGATATCTCCCCTCTGTGGTCTCACCTTCTGCGCTGCTCGCCGCTCCCGCTGTCGAGCTCCCCCAGCGGTCTGCCTCCTCCCAGCGGCCCCCTCTCAGCGGTCTGCCTCTCCAGCAACCTCCTCCCAGCGGCCCCTCCTCTTGTCCAGCGGCCCCACCTCTTGTCCAGCGGCCTCTCGCCCAGCGATCTCTTCAGCAGTGGCCTCCTCTCTAGCAGCTCCCATCCTTGCCTCTCTCTCTGCTCTGGCCACTGTATCCAAATGGGTTCCTGCAGTGATCCCTCTGTGCATCACGATGGGCAGACCGCTACCTCTCCTACAGCCCGCTTGGTTCCCACTCCTGAACTGCGCGACGAGCTAAGAATCACTGTCATCTCCCTGACTGGGAAGAAAAACTTCGTAGAATGGGTCCACTCTGTCCGACAGGTTCTTCAGTCCAAGGGGCTCCTATCTCATCTCACTAAGGAGCCCCCATCTGATCCTACTGATGACTGGCTCCGTAACAATGGTCGTGTTCAAATGTGGCTTCTCAACTCCCGAACCTTACCGCATGGTCATATATCATGAGACGGCCAAGGCAATATGGGAGGAGCTTCACTCCTTATACTCCGGCAAGGACAGTCTCCAGCACCTGTATGACATCGTTACCGAGCTTCAAACTCTTGACACTGGCGGGGCGGCCGACTTAACTTCATTTGTTGCTCGGGCTAAGACTCTTGCTGAAGCCTGGATCCAACATCAGCCCTCTACTACGGATCTAGCAGCTCAGCGTGCTCAAAAAGAGGTTGTGTGTATTGCAATGATGATGGCTCGTGTCCCGCTTCACCTTCAGAGTATTCGGGCGCAAATCCTTTAGTTTGCTACAACCCCGTCGTTATCTGATGTCTGCTCCATGTTGCTCAAAGTTTCACCGCCTCCGGATACTATTGGACCTCCCTCACCGGTCCTTCTCCAGCACTCATCTGCACCATTACTACCTCTCCCTCCTGCTACTCGTGGAGGACGTTCAGGCTCTCGGGGCGGCGGTCGCGGAGGCCGGCCACGTCCTAAGTGTTCATTCTGCGGAAAGGATGGACATCTTGAGGCGACCTGCTACCGCAAATACGGTCGTCTTCCTCATCCGACTGCTCATATTGCTGCTGACAATCCCTCTGCCACTCGTGCTGATCTTGAAGCAGTTCGCCTCCAGCTCCAACAACTTCACGGGATGCTCTGCCACCCACCTGCCTCTTCGCCTCCATCTCCAATGAAGGTATCGCTTGTCTATCCATTAGTTTGCGCTGGATAGTGGATTCAGGTGCTACCCACCATATCACCTCGCTGAAACCACATCAATACTTGGATGTTCCTCATCCTAAGTGCATCACCGTAGCCAATGGCGACACCATCCCTGTCTCCAGCTCTGCTGATATCCGTCCCTGTCTTGGGCTTAATAAATCTGCTTCAATGTGTATTTCTTCAAATGCAATCATCTTTTCAGGATCAGGTACATACTTCCGCAATGAAGAGATATGGAAAATATCATGCAGGTTTTTAAGATCTTCAGATAAAACCAGTCTATATGCTACTTCGCCAATCCGCTAGATAATCGGAAAAGGGCCAACATATCGGGGACTAAGCTTCCCCAATCTTCGCAATCGGGATGCGCCCTTAAATGGTTTAATTTTCAAACAGACCATATCTCCCACATTGAAATCTATTTTTCTGTGTCTGGCATTATAATACTCTTGAGCAATTTTCAGTCGTGCTTGTACCACACATCATTTCACGCATTTTATCGACAAACTTCTGCTTAAACAACTTTCTTTCGCCATCTTCATCACAAGTTAATGGTGTTCGACATCATCTTCCATATAAGGCTTCAAAGGGATCATTCTGTATACTGGCTTGATAACTATTATTATAAGCAAATTCTACTAGAAAAAAATATTTTTCCCAAGGCCCTTTCAAATCAAGAACTATCATCCAAAGAAAATCTTCCAACATCTGAATTGTTCTTTCTGAATGCCTATCTATCTGAAGGTGAAATGTCGTGCTATAAAAATAGTTTCGTGTCTAGTCTTCTATGAACCAATTTCCATGTATTTGATGTAAATTTACCATCCATACAAACACTGTTGTTTTCAAGATACCATACAGTCGGATAATCACTTCCAAGTAAAGATCAGCTAAATTTTCAATCGTTCATGTACCACACGTATCTTACTTCCCTAAGATAGTAGAATCCTTCGGTATATGTAACTTATGTTAGCTCCAAATGATACTACAGAGAGAAGTAACATTAAAGACGGCATCGAACGAAGGGAAAGACATTGATCCTGGGCGGGAAAAGGAAAAGCTTTTGTGAGTTCTTATTCTCTTAATTTCTTTCTTTTCTTTTATTTTCTTGTTCCTATATTTCAGATGTCGTATTTTATATGAATCAAATGACAGCATAGACGCATGATGAAAATATTGTAAGCCACTGATGATCCGAATAAGATATTTAAGATGTCCAATCGGCATAGGCCAACCGCAAGTGACTTGAAAACACATAACTTTGAATGTAGCAAATATAAATAATCAATTCTTTAAATGAAACGTCAAATGGAAAGACAAACGAAAAGATGAACGAACAATCAAATGAAAATGCAGACATTGACTATGCAAATGGATGTTTATGTGAATGTTAATGTAAAGAGCATGTATGTGAAAATGAATCTAAAAATGAATTAAAAAGGCATTGTTAAGGGTTGACCTTTTTGTGCAGGGGGTGTGAATCGACCTGCCGACTGAAAGAAAAAATAAAGCAAATTGATTTAGGTCCCATAAGGGAATTCTACGCTAGTTCGATAGCCTTGAATCAAACATGTGTATACATGATTCCTACAGATTCTACTGAATGCTACTGATGTTTACTGCTACTGAACAAAGATACCCGTAACGGTGTCGAAAGAACGAAAAACAACAGAAATGAAAGGAAAATGGAAAAAGAAACGACATGTAATTCATCGACAAGTGAAATTAATCTTAAGAAATTAAAATTAGATGTGTTACGCGGATACAAAAGTTACTTTACTACAATTGCAAAATATTTATTTATTTCTTACTCTACTAATGCAAATTCCCTTTTATTATGTCGTTCTTTATTTCATGTAGCATTTCATTACCAGCTGATATATTATTTACTGCGCTAACTTGTTTTCTTTTGCCGGGAAGAAGTTTCAAAAGGTAAGATTTCACTTAGTCATATTTATTTGGCTAACCCTTTATACTTTAACATTTTTAGGGACCAAGCAAGGACGACGATGAGATTACTAGTAAGTTATTGGTAGAAGGACGACAAAAGATGCTTGAGGACAAGTGCAGACCCTGGGTGCTAGTTATTTCGGCGATGTTACAAAAGTTGGACGAGTATAACGAGAAGTAGGCTAAGGAACACCCTTATAGAAGGGATGGAGACTAGAGGGAGAGAGTAGTATAGACCCTTAGTTGTTAGTTGACCTTACTTATGAATATTGTATATACTAGATGATCTCTCTATGTATATTGTATATATGTGAGTAGTCGGTACCAGTTGATAGTCGTTATATATGTTGATGCACTGATGTTATTCTATGTATCTTTTGACTCTTTTGAGTTATGATAGTGCAGTTTAGTTTATGCTTCTTTATGTGATACAGTGCTCAATCTTCTAATACTAAGGAAATTGTATTGTACAGTACATTTACAAAAGAAAAGAAGGAAAAAATTTAGCGTAAGCCTACAGAATTATAAATGAAGAAAGTAACGTTCAATTGTGGCGTTCAAGACGGGTCGTTACACAATAGATAGGTTGAAGGCTTTTCTAATTGCTAAGAGGTACGACCAGATACTTGTGATGATTAGCTTGAAACTTCCTCTCCTACCCCAAAGAACTCATTTGTTCGAGTTTTCTTAGTCCCGTTTTTATTCATGATTGGTCACTTCATCGTCTAGACATCAAGAATGTTTTCCTGCATTATGACCTAGATGAGGAAACTAGATTGAGCAATCAGCAATTTTGTTGCTCAAGGAAAGTAAGGGTTTGTCTCTAGACTAAAGAAGTCTTTATATAGTCTGAAGGAATCATCGTGAGCTAGTTCAACAAATTTAGCTCACATTCATTCTATGATTTGGCATGTTGAGAAGTAGATCTAACCCTTATGTTTATGTTATGGTCTCATGCGACTATTTATCTACGTCATTAATTAGTGTCGTCATGTATTCATGTTAGGTGACTTTTATTAATCGAGTCAATATACGAGTTCGTTGTGTTTTATCTTCTCATGTTGTTCTCTTTATTTTCGGGTATTTATATCCATGCCACTTTGTAAGTCTTTAAATAGACTCATTGGGTCATTGTATGGATTATCAATCAAATTATGAAGGTTTTGTTTCTCTATTGAGTTCTTTTCTTTCCGAACATTATACAAAACACAAATCATTTTATTGTTATAAGGAAACCTTATCAATTATCATTATGACTCTCGTTGCTCAAGACCAAATATTCTACCATTCTTCCAATTATACATCGAATGAAAATTAATCATCTAAGTGATTTCCAAATAAAAATATTCCGGATCACAAACCCATGTCATTCCAAATATATTAAACCCTAAACTACTAACTTGATAGATTAGGCATTCAAGATTTAAATTCATTTGGCTAAACATGTATTCAAAAATGAAATCATAAATTCATAAGAACAGACTAGGTAATCTAAGTTCATTGTTTGCAAGAGAGAGATCTCTACTTGCCTTAAATGAGACTGAAACTGACGGCGACGGCGAAGCGGCGCAAGCAAAAACAAAAACCCTATTTAAACCTGTTCGGGAACAACGAAAGCGATAATTGACAAAGCAAGATCCACAAAGCTAGCACAGGCAATTATTTTACAAGGCCAAAAGCACGAGAGGGTTTGCGATTTACCTCCCTCAAAAGTGAGGGGGAGAGGAGACACCACGCGGAGACGGAGACTTGGCAGCGCTTAGGCTTGGGGAAACCCTAAATCGGAGAGGGCTTTAGAGAGATCCTGCTGAGAGATTCGACAACCGGCACTGAAAATCACAATTAAATAGGAATTAATCGATTATAAAGGGGCATAAATCTGAAATCACAAATTGTATGCAAATCGGGGCACGAATAAATCATTAGGGGTTATGAAAATCTGAATAAGAGGGTTTGGAGGGAGAATCTTACCAATATGAACCAAATCCGAGTCCAAAATCCGAGGAAGAGGGTTCGAGCAATACCCTAGGCGAAATCCGAGAAGAAAAGGGTTGTCGGCCTTGAGAGTTGGGGGAAAGGGACTGCCGGCCATAGGAGAGGAAGAAGGGCATGGCTGTTAGCCCTTGGAGGAGGAGAAGCAGCGGCTGCCGGCCCTAGCAGAGGAGGGAGAAGAGGAACTGTTGCTGTCTGTTGTTGGAGGGGAGAAGTTGTTGCTGCCGGCTGCTGGAGGGGAGAAGGGTCGACGGTCAGAGCAGGAGGAGGAGAAGAGGAGCAGGAGGAGCTTGCGGCGAGAGGGAGGCGCAATCGAGAGACGGTTGGCAGCGCGCGGGAGATAGGCGCGTGCGGGAGACGGGAGTGGTGCTGTGTGCGGAAGACGGGAGCGGGAGCGGCTTGCGGGAATCGGAAATACCTAGCGTCGTAAGGGCCTATTTAATTGGGGAAAGGGGCTGGGTTGCGGCTAGCAAATTCCTTTTTTTTTGTTTATTTTATTGAGTTGTTACAGTTTGTGATCCCGCACACAATCCCTCAACGGAGATCGATTTCCCTGTCCACACGCAAAATCGACGCACAGGAGTCGTCCTTCCGCGTCCTCTCTCCCAGCACCAGTGGATCTCCTGCAAGTCGACGCCTCCTCGCCTCCTTCCAGTCAACCTCGCCTCCTTCCAGTCAACCTCGCCTCCTGTTCTCGCAACGCATCGGCCTCTTTGACGCTTCTTCTGGCGTACAGGCCTCTTTCCTTGAACCAGCGAGACCGCGGGCAGGTCTCTGACTATCGTAGCCAATTAATTGATTAATAATTAATTATTCACTGGATTAATTGATTTAATTAATTACTGCGGCGTGATGAAGAGCCCCGGCAAGCCATTCACCGCCCGTTCGATGCTCCAGAAGTTACAGGAGATGTCGGTGTCCTATGACGTTGCGCTTGTGCGACTCACCGCCAGCATTGACTGCTGCTTCGGGGGTCCAATCCTACCACATCCGTCCTCGATGTCACCTGCACTCTCCACAGTTCTTGTCGCTCCACCATCTCCTCCTTGTGTTTCCGCCGCACAATTCACACAACCAGCATCGTCACCTCCCAATCCAACGCTGGTGCCACCACAATTTGTGTCGCCGCCGGCTGGCCACGTGGTTTCCATTCTACAACCTCCGCTCCGACCACCTGCTCCGTCGACCCCTCTGGAGCCATTACTTTCGACGACCCCCCCAGCCGACACCGCCGCTTCTGATCGCCGCAACTCACCTTCTTCTAGGGCCTCCGGCGCCCTCTTCTGTCTGCATTCACCAAGCACACTCGCCCCGACTCCTGAGCTTCTGTCTGGCGGTCTTTCTTCCGCACACGCCTTGGCCACGTCTGATCCTTACAGTCTCTTGTACCTCTTGTGAGCACATTGTCGGCCCACCACTTGTTGCAGCAGCCGCAACAGCAACGCGCTATTGAGAGTTGTTCTAGAGAGAAATCAAAGAGCCAGATGATCAATTCGTGCAAGCTTCGTTCGATCTTGAGGACAAGCTCGATTTGAAGGGAGGATGGTTATGGTCCAACACGACCAGTTATCTACGTTGTTAATTAGTGTTGTCGTGTATTCACGTTAGGTGTCTTTTATTAATCGAGTTGATGTACGAGTCCGTTATGTTTTAACGTTTCGTGTTGTTCTCTTTATTTTCCGGTATTTACACCCATGCCCCTTTGTAAGTCTTTAAATAGACTCATTGGGTCATTGTATGGATTATCAATTAAATTATGAAGGTTCTATTTCTCTCTTGAATTCCTTTCTCTCCCCCACCCAATTTCTAGGGTTAGGGTTGAGCACGGCTCCCCTTCTTCCACTCCCCCCTCACATTATCCGCGTGTAAAGCTCCCCTTTTATCTCCGCCTCCACCGCCACCTCCGACGAAGCCACGAAATAGGCTCATGACAGTTTCTATCACATATTTGAGTTAAGCGAGAAATTTTTGTCAAATCCATATGTTGACATCATTATTAATTGCAATTATGAAAGTCGCATCAGTCAACTCAAGAGACATCTACATCGACATTTTAAAACCAAGGACATTAAAATTTGAAATATTCCCTAGGAGTCTAGGACGAAGTAAATGAAACAAAAAAGACAGCTCATCTCTCCAAAGGAGTATGTTTTGGATACTCGGAAGGAAGCTAGTATACATAGAAAGGGGAAGCCTTATGTTTATCCAAGGCAGTATTGATGCCTTATGAAAAAACTAAATTACATCACGGCCACACATTCAAACATCACTTTTGTTATAACTTATAAATGTAGTTGGTAGGTTTCCCAGTTCACCAAGTGAGAAGCATTTTGAAGTTTTGATTTGGATCCATCAATATCTTAAAGGTGCCTCGAGTAGAGGACTATTGTTTCAGAATTAACATCAACAGATCATTGTATATACTGATGCACATTGGACACACTCCCATTGAAAGATGATATAAATTAATGTATTATATCTTAATTGGAGAAATTTTGATTTCATAGAAAAGTAAGAAGCAGGCAGTTCTGGCAAGATCAAGTGTTGAGATGAGATATAAAGTTATGGATGTGATTACATGTGAGTTTATATTACTTAAGCAGCTTCTTAGTGAGTTTGGCTTCCCTAGAAAGAACTCATTAAGCGCTTGTGAGATAATCAGATAGAGAGACATGTTTGCATCAAATCATATGTTTTATGAAAGAACAAAGCATGTTGAAACTTAAAGTCTCTTCTTCCGACAAAATACTGAGTCGAAATAGATTGTAACATCCTTAGCTCAAACGACCAGTTGGTGGATCTTACGATGAAAGTAGTGAGAGGACACGAAATTAGCTATAAATGTAACAAGTTGGGATATACTTGCCCACTTTAAGGGAAGGTTGGATATTTGCATATTAGATATTTTATGAAGTCTAAACAAAGGAATCCGTAACTCTAATTATGACGTTACAGCAGCAGCTTTTCTGTCCACTAAGAACAGTGAAACTCCTTCAGGTACACCTCCCCTAAGTATTTGATTACAAGTGAAATGGGCAGCATCCCAAAATCCACGGCATAGATACAAACCATCACCCTAGCACAACCAAAAAATAAGTATAACCTTCTCCTTGTAGCTGCATACACACATTCTCATAATCTACTTAGAGGACAAACCCGATCATAAAAATCAAATGGCTTGAACTTATGCAACCTGCCATATGAGTTGCTTCAAGAATATGAGCTAGATATGGGAAGAGTCAAATAAATGCATACCGTGTTATGCATATTAGCAGTACTAGGAAGACTATTGATGTAAGGATACCAATCAGAGCCCTGCAGCAAGAGAACAAAAATTTGAGGTGATACCTCAAGTGTTTAGCTTTCACATTATAGAATATTTTTCTGCAGCACCATAGTACTAACTTAGAGTACTATTTCATAGCAGGATAGGTAACCATTACAAACTTAAAAGGTTTTGTTTACCTTTCCAAGTTCCTGCTCAGCTAAGAGAACTACAGCAAGACGAGATATTGCTCCAACATCATCAACAATGCGGGATTCAACTTCTGGGAGAACTTCATGAGGTGTGAGATGCTGCAGAGGGCATGAAAAGTGATACTGATGATAATGCTTCCTAAATTGGAGAGCTCACGAATGTCAACAAAAAAGCACACCGCATTATAAGGAATCTTCAGTATACAATCTCCGCATTCTATGCGTTTTGATGCAAGTAGTGACCTGAAATTAAAAATAAGGGCCAGATAATCCATGTTGAAGCAATACAATCATCCACAGCATGTAGTTGGTAAATTTCTGAGAAATTTTGAGCCTTTCTTTTTAAATCTCAAACAAGAAAGATGGCAGAAACAAAGGATACAAGAATTACCTATGAGTCATCACCTAGGGCCCCACAAAGTCGTCACCTAGGGCCTCACGGAGTCATCACAGTGAGAGCATCGCCGGAAATCAGTAATATCTTGACGGGAGCCCCCTTACTCAATAAAGCTATCCTAGGGCACCCTTACATCAATGGCTATGATTGGTCATTAATGCAACGAACCCGATCTCACTAAATATGAATGAAAACAACAATATAATATATTACTGAATAAACATAAAACATCACACTAAAATCACATTCCGCTATTTTATCTTTTCCTTCATGGGGAATTGTCATGTGCAAGTCATAGAAGAAATTTTGGCGTCGTCCACAAAGGTACAAGTGTTGGAATCTGTGATATAGAAGTGATTAAGGGATTAGTCTTACTGCTGACGTAATATGAACATATGAGTTTGCACGCTAAGAACGTACGAAAATAGGAAAATGATCGTGTTGGCTTTTATTTATATTAGATATAAATGAAAACCAAGTCCAAAATGTGAATTTATGATGTTTAATTAATTGGGAATTAATTAAATATGTATCAAGACTAATTGCTTATCGAATTGGATTTGAATTGACTATTAAGGCAGTATTCGATGCACGTCGATTTGGTTTGCGTTTATTAGAAACTAGAACTATCGATTAGAATTCGATGCACGTTGATTTGAGAAATCGACATATGTCGAGTACGGCAGAATTCGATGCACGTCGATTTGAGAAATCAACATATGTCGAGTACGGCAGAATTCGAGAATTCTGATGTTTCTTTCTATTTGTCAGTTTTGAACTGAAAAATGGTTATCTCATTATCATAATTTCACTCTTCAAAAATATTTGAATTCTCTCTCCTCTCTCTGATATAATAGGGACAGTTTGAGAAACTGCTACTTGAAATATTGATTATTTGATAGAAAATTTGTTCTGCGAAGAGAGGAACGGAGAAGAGTCTCTCTAAGAAAACAAAAATAGTATTTCGTTGCAGAGAGGACGATAAACTTCCTACTCAAGACCGTTGGACGGACTATGTGGTGTTTTCGACGTTCGTGTGGGTACCAATAGAGACGTGAACTTCGTTCTGTGTTTGGTCGAGAGTACAGACACGCACAGGGACTCTGGCCCTGAAGGTAAGTGGAAGGCTGCAGGAAGGTAGACAACAGTGGAAACAACCTCAGCCCAAAAATGAGGAGGAACGTGAGAGGAGATGAGGAGGGTGTGGGATGTCTCAATAATGTGGTGATGCTTCCTTTCGGCGGTGTCATTCTGAGCGTGAGCACGGGGACAAGCAAGCTGAGGGAGAGTATCGTGGGTAGCTAGCAGATCGCGAAAAGCATGAGAGAGGTACTCCCCCCTGAGTCAGAACGGGAAATACATATGAAAGCAGAAAACTATGTGGCACCATAGCAGAAAAGGTAACATAAATCTGAAAGAATTCAGAACGAGAATGCATAAAGTAGACCCAACAATAACGAGAATAATCATCGACAAAGAAAACATAGTACCGATGTCCTCCCTTGGATATAAAAGGTGTGGGACCCTATACATCAGAATGAACTAAATCAAAAGGACGTTGAGACCTAGACTCACTAGACGGATATGGGAGTTGTAGCTGTTTACCAAGCTTACAACTCATACAAGAGTGGGACCGATCAACAGAAACACGACCAAGGAAGCCATGACTGATGAGAGACGCAAGACGTGAACCACTGGGATGACCAAAACGATGATGCCACTGAGAGAAGCCCACCGAAGAAAGACAAAGGGTGGAAGTTGTCGATGACAATGAAGTGGATGGAAGATGGAGACGATCAAGGACGTACACCCCGCTACGACGACGGCCAGCTCCAAGGAGTGTCCCAGTCAGACGATCCAGCACACGGCATGTACACTCATCAAAAATAACAAGACAACCGTGGGATGTGAGCTGGCTAGCGGATATAAGGTTCATGGATAACTTGGGTATGTAGGCAACATCGGGAACATGGAAAAGGTTGGTGTGAAGGTCACGGCTGATGATGGGAGAATGGTGTCATCTGCTACCATGATACTAAGGTCAGAGGAGACAGGCTGACAGGACAAGAGGTGGGTGGCATCTTATGTCATGTGAAAGGAGGATTCAGAGTCAAGCAACCAATCGGAGGGAGATATACCTGCAGGGGCGAAAGCAGACGGCTGAGAGACAGGCGTCATAAGCATATGGTGGA
The DNA here is from genome assembly GCA_033032865.1 of Dactylorhiza incarnata. Classification (NCBI taxonomy): domain Eukaryota; kingdom Viridiplantae; phylum Streptophyta; class Magnoliopsida; order Asparagales; family Orchidaceae; genus Dactylorhiza; species Dactylorhiza incarnata. The sequence goes on from JAWHQI010000278.1 coordinate 103,323, forward strand.
AGTACAAAGGCAGAGAAGCAAGGCAGTGAAAACTGGGAGAACTGTTGGACAATCAACTGAGCAAGCGCAGATACGGAGAGAGACTGCGCTGGAACTGAAAAGTGAGCGGAAGGTGCACCAGGAGCATGTTGCTGACCAGACTGTTGAGCCCTCTGAAGCTTGCGACACTCAGATTTGACATGACCAAGACACTGACAGTAGTGGCATCGGATAGGCGGGCGACGAGAAGCACCAGAGTGAGCTGCAGAAGGTGTCGGAGGAGGACGAGCACCGGATGCCATCGAGAAAATCAACCGAGGAGGTCGGGGCTGCAGGATCAAACGGAGGAGGAGAACACCGGCGGCTAGGAGAACGGGGCAAGACCATGCAGTCAGAATCAGCAATCGGCATCGGAAGCAGGAACAGGAAACAATCGGCACGGAACGGGAGACCGCGAAATCGGGAGATCGGATTGGCAGGAACGGGAGACCGCGGAATCGACACAGGATCGGCAGTCGACCGCGGAATCGGCACAGGAGGCGGGATTGGCAGTCGGAAGCAACGTCGACCGTGGATCGGGAGACGGGACTGGCAGTCGAAAGCATGAACGGGATCGGCCCGGAAGACAGAAGCAGGAACGGGATCGAGAGGCAGAAGCAAGATCGGGATGAAGGCGGCGGGAAAACCCTAAATGCTCTGATACCATGATAGAGTGAAAGAATCAATATAATTTCAACAACAGAATATATATATATACATGAGATGGTGATCACAACACCCGAGATAAGTTTACGATATATCTACCATATACAGTATCTAACAATTTTATGTATCTTTTTTTATCACTTGAGGTTTGCCCAGAATTTCATTTTTGTTAAGAAATTACCATGGGAGCCTTTTGTAATTTCTTTTTCTTCTATTTTTCTTATTGAACTTAGTACTTTGTGGGCGGAAGCAATATTTGTATAATCAATTGTTGTTTTCCCTTTTTCACTAATTTATTTGTTTAAGATGGCATCTTGGAAGGAGAGAAACACTGACCCTAGAGTACTTTGTGAACGTGAGTTTGTGTTTCTTCAATTTATGCTGTCCTAATTTTCAATTTTAAATGCATTATGTTTAAAGTGGCAAAAAGGAGATTTTATTGCATGTCAAATCATTCATGTCTATAAAAATTTTAGTATGAAATATTTTAATGATTACAGCTCAACAGATTTATGTGTCTTATTCAAAATATTTTACTCGTTTTAAAACTTTGATTGACTTTTATTATAATGTTCGATGATTTATTTTTAATGACGAAAGGTGAAGACTTATGATCCAGTTACAATTATCTTTATTGCCCGGTTTAATTGCTAAACGGTTGGCGGTACTGATAAAAGAATGAAATCTGAAAAGAACCTAATTACAACTAATCAAGAACAAAAGTAAGATGATAAATATGATTAATTCATTGCATGCATGCAAACAAACAGATATGATGCAAGCGTCCTTCGGGACTCCATGATACATATGGTCATACAACAAATGCCTGGAGGCTCATAACAGCTACTAGCATAGCAATTTTCGTATGTGTCGGGCCCATTATAAAAGAAAAGAAAAAACAATCTACCCTTAGTAGTATGGTCTATAAAAAAATGAATAATGATGGAACATAATGTAGAATATTCTACACAAAATACGATAATAAACATTGATAATATGAGTTGAATAATAAGTCCTTAAAATATGGACCTATAAAGGTGTCTCCATTAGTTGAGAATGTCGACCACTAGATGATCAGTTCAGGGGCATATGAGGCGCTCTTATGATTGGTGGACGCGCAACTCATAGGACATAGTATACCATATGAGCCTAATCAGGGGATCGATGACTCATTCATCTGGGTATAGAAATAGTTAGATGTGAGTCTATTACGTGTTAGGGATGCATCACGGCACCTTCAGTTTCCATCAGGGACTCAATTCATAGAATGTGCTCAGCGAGCTATAAAACATAAATATAAGAAGAATATGAAATTGTATAAATATGATTTTAGTGAAATAAAAATTTCTTATTTTGTACATTTTAGTACTCATTGTATATGTATTACTATGCTGCGACCTTAAAACTCTACTATTTGATTAATATTGTATATTGTGGTTGTCTACGTGTCGTCAAAGCAACCACAATATAAATCAGAATGTAAACATGGATTGAATAATAAGTCCTTAGACTAGTGGACTTATGTGGGTTTCTCCATTAGTTGAGCATGTCAACTAAATGATGGCATGGTAGGCGTTTTCTCTTATGATTGGTGGACGCACACCATCATACTCATAGGACACGGTAGACCATATAAGCCTCATGATGAATAGTAAATTATACGTATTTTAGCATAGTTTTAAGCAATATTGTACATATTTCTTGAACATTATTGAATAAATGATTTGTTTTTACTAATTTTTATTTATATATGTTTATATGTAAAAATGAACTATTTGAGTATATATTTATATATGAAACTATATAAGTATGTAAATATATATGTATAATATTTAAAAATATTTATTAAATAAAAACTATATTTATATATATAAACCTTAAATAAGTTAAATATATAAGTTATCTATCTATGTAAATATAAACCATAAATAAATAAGTATGTAAAGATTTCTCATTGGTTTTTTGTTTTTTTTTAAATTCGACTTCCCTTCCCGTCGATCGACATGGCGGGATGTCGATTCTACCTAAGCATTCCGTCGACAGCCCTGCCCGCCGATCGACAGCCCTTCCCGTCGATCGACGGGACGAGATGTCGATTTTTCTTCCCGTCCCGTCGATCAGCTTCTCGGTAGCCTAAGTCCCGATCGACATCCCTTCCCGTTGATCGACGGGACGAGATGTCGATTTTCCCTTCCCGTCTTTATAATACTTATAGTAATTCTAACATATTATAATATATATATTATATATATATATGTTTCTGTGTTCAACAGAGAAGCGCGCTTGCTTCTATGGACTTGGTCTGGCTAGCCTTCCTTTAGGTGGAGGGATCGAAATCAGCCCCTGCAAATTTTTGCTGGATTAAATCTGTTATCCGCACCCCGCCAGCTGCTACCTGCTATCTGCACCCCACAGCTCTCAAGTCAAAATTGGCCACTCTCAAGTCAAACCGCCAGTTGCTCTTCTGGCACCTTCCTCAACTCTTTTTTTTTGCTAAATGCAGCCCAAATTTTGTCTATAAATAGAGGTTGCCCCCCCCCCCCTCACTATTTCTCTCTCTTGGATTGCTCATTTTGGGGTGATCTTCCACCATCTTTCCCACTTTTTTGTATTTTCTTTTTGTATTTTCTTTTTTTATAATTTTCTTTTTAATGTAATGTTTTTATTTCTTGTAACCCTCTATTATGGCAATAAATAAGTTTAGTTTGTATTCCGTGAATTTTCAATTCTACAATTTCATTTCTGCACTGCAATTTTAATTCATAACTTAATTTTCAATCCTCCTTCTAGGGTCGGCACTCCTCCGCCTCTCTTTCTCATTTTCTGCCAAGAGCCAAGATGTCACTCTCTCTCTCTCTCACTCTCTAACTCTCACAAAAAACCCTCCATATCTTTCCCTCTCACTATCCAGATCCAACCTCCTCTAGCTGACCGAGCTCCTCACCTCTTATCCGGCCATCACCGCCATCTCTTCAAGATCCGACCACCTTCACTCCTCCAAACAGCCACTTCCAATCTTCAAGCAAGTCGAGCTCATTCCTTCAATCCGACAACAGCGCTCATGGCCGACCTCTCCGTGGAGCAAGCTTCTTGATCTTGAGAAGAAAAGGGCAATGTTGGACTTCATCAATCCCATCTTCTTCAAGGTCCAACTTCAAGAGATCGAACACCGTCTTCAATCAAATTCGACACGTTTGACGAGGTCCGGATCGGCGAGATCCGACCATGACCGAAAGCAGCGGACAAATGACGCATACGCGGCTATTGGGTAGCATGCATGGACACAAGGTGCGTTCTTCATCTACTCCTCCCTCCGCATAGATCTTAGGTTTTCAATTGTAGAAACCTTCTCGCAAAGGCCCCGTTTTTCCGGCGACCCGCGGACACACGAGCGTAGTCGTGCTCGGCGTGGTCGCGGATCATTTTGAGTGGGTCCTTGTGATCCCTCTCCGCGAGTCTCGGGGTGGGCACGACGATAAATAAATATTATTGCGCGCGCGGTCGAAACAACGACGATCGCGTGACGATAAATTCTATTGATGCGCGCGCGGTCGAAAGAACGACGATCGCGCGGCGGTAAATAATATCGATGCGCGCGATCAAAATAACAACGCTCGCACGTCAAGAATTAATATTAAATTGTGTTGTGAGATCGACGGTAGATCTCGCGATAAACTCGTGTTGATCGCGTGACGGAAATCAACGAAGAATCGTGCATCGAAAATCAATAATAGATTCCGCAATGAAGATCAACAATACTTGTAGCAGAGATTGACGGTGGATCATGCGACGAACTCAACGGAGAACTGTGCAATGGAAATAAATGGTGAAGCTTTCGAAGGGGACTGACGTCGAAGATGAAATTAAGTCTATTGTCACGTGATTCGGAATTAGGGTAGAATCGTCGAACCAAGGAAGCATCGTCGATTGGAATATTATTTAGCCAACGACATGATACCTTCTAAGGGTATTATCGTAACTGTTGATATTTGAAGCCTATGAGCGGATAGTCAAAATCCTGGTTTATAATTGAGGATATTAACCCTTGGAATGCTTAGACGAGTCTGATGACAAGAACATATAATGAACTTAAACTTGAAGAATTAGTAGGTTTAAGCCTATTATGATGAAACCAGGACCGAGCATGAAATGATGATGGCAGTCTCGATGCTATGAATCTATAAGATGATTTCAGTGGGAGTATACGAGAGTACGTCACGAACCCTAAATGTAGGATGTGATTAATGACCTAGACTAGATCTCGTGGGTTGATCCAGTCTTGATGAGTATAACCTTATATTGGAAATGAATCAGGTTTTTGAATCCTCAATACGTATGTTTGAAGTCAATAGTGGCAATCCTGACCTAATGAGGGTAAGATGAACTATGTGATTGAATGAGAATATAAATTGAGGGGCGAATAATGTTGTATTACATATTATAGGTTATTAATCTAAAGTATAAAAGCTGATGAATTGTAACTGTTGGTGACCTTGGATATGATAGGGTGTTCATTTCCCCTAAGTGATGAGGAGTGGTTTGAGACGATCAAGGAGATCTATAGCGTCCACCTATAATGCAGAGAGTGTTAGGGTGGGACGATACACTAGCTGAGTGTCTTTCCCTCATGTGCGATGATTAGTAGGGTGTTCTTTCACCTAAATGATTGTTTGTATGTGTATGATGTGGTGGGTCGCTGGCTCTACCGGTGACACACTTCGGAGGGTTAGTACAGTGACTCTAGGATAGCCTCAGGGTCGAACAACAACGTGCGCCCTAGCCTAGTTTGTTGTTTGTGTAGGTGTTAGCCACCTGGAGTTCGACCTGAGCTATGCCTCGGTTCTTTTGTTTGTTCCGCCAGTATGGGCAAAGACTGAGTACGGGCTCAGACAACCGTACGTAAGGCCTAGGGGTGATAGTGCTAAAACACCTTAGAAGTGGCCAGAACGTGTCACTGCCACCGTTTGACCACGATGGTGGTGTCTGTGGGCTTAGCTACCCCACGAATAAGTGTCCCAGTCGTTAGTTTGTACTTAATTTCGATCGAGTGCTTGCATCTCGACACTGCGTGTTTGTTAAGTTTATGTCGACATAGATTTCATGTGCATTTGTGATGATGATGTTAATCCCAGTAGGATTTATTCTTTTACTAGTACTGCTCTTAGACGATAGCACGTTCATACTGCTTTAGCTTAGCCATCGTTGGGTGTGTGAGTGTGGACACCGCTAGGTTCGAAACAATAGGCTTTAATCACTGTTCAATCTATTATGCACATATACCTGATAGTCTACTAGTTGTACCTTCATTTTCTTATTATACATTATTTAGTCTATTTGCTCATATATGATAACTTGCTAGTTGTACTTACCTTATTACCATATTTATACTCGTCTGATATACTTGCATATTATACCGCCTGTCACTTCCTGCAATGTGGTATTTCCCTCCCTTGAGCGTTAGAGCTTTGGGGGAGTGGGAAGAACCACTCAGCCTAGTTTGACTGACGCATTAGCGCTTATCATTTTTGTCACGACCCGTCTCGACAAGAGTCAGAGTGCGCTTCGGGGCGGATCGTGATGCCACAGGCATGGGCAAAAAGAAACTCATGCCTGCTAAGGCGGAAGCAGAAGTACTACAAAAAGTTTTAAAATAGTTAATTTTACGTAAAGCAGATTGATTTATTGCGGAAGCTTTAAAACACACAAAAGGTAAAGAAACATGCAAGCATAATGAGAAAAACTCCATTTGAAATTTCTAGCACAGGTACAAGTAATATAAACCTCCGGGAGGGTGAACATGCATTGATACAAAATGATAGTACATATAATAACCTAACAGCTGTCCTTGATACGAGAGAAAATGGCTAACCATAATCATTACATAATAAGAAATACTGACAGTAAAGAAAATACAACATGGAACCTGACACAGCAACTAACAAAAAGAAACCTCCAGGGAAGCAGGAACAAGGTGCAGAGCAGGCTCAGGTACCACGGGGCGCGGTCACGAACGCTAAGGCAAATTCCAAAGAAAACAAGGAAAAAGCCTCAGAACTATGATTCATGTAGTTAAAGCAAGGTAAATAACAAAGCTAGCAAGACAGGTAAATACAAGAAATGCAGAAACAGAACTGAAACATTAAACTACTCCGGAGTGTAAAAGTCTAAACAATAATAACATAAGTTGAGACAATTGAAAGTGCAAGTGTTTTGTTTGATGCACATGATTCATGATTCAGATAGATTCAGACAGATTCAATTACGGATTCAGAAGATTCAGAAATTTAAGCTCGCTATGACCGGTCCTTTGTTCCCATTAGGGATTCAAGAGGGAACCCAAGTCAAGGAGTTGCATCAATTAAACCCTACCTTTCAATGTAACTTACGTTATTAATGACTTAGATGCAGAATTTCATGGATTCTAGTGCACTGAGACAAGTAATCAAATCGAGGATTCAGGTATCTGACAAGAAAAAAAATCATGAGTTTGCAAGTGAGAAGTTTCTCTACTTGCCTTGAGAAGGCTGAGGCTGACAGTGGCAGTTAAGCGGCGCAAACAAGTTTTCAAGGTCTTATTTTAAACCTGGTTAAGCATAAACAAGGGTGATATTGAAACCCTACACGCTAGCACAAGTAGTTAATATTAACACAAAACCTAGAAAAGAGAGAGCTTAGCAAAATACCTCCCTCGAAGTGAGGGGAGAAGGAATAACAACGCGGGAGCCAGAGATTTGGCAGCGCTTTAGTCTAGGGAAACCTTAATTCGGAAGGGTCTTCAAGAGTTTCCGCCAATTGGAGTGACGAACGACGCCGGGGAGCACGAATGCCTAAGGATTCGGCGATTAGGACGTGCACAAAAATCTGAAAATGCAAATTGGGGCGCAAAAATCCCAAATAATAAAGGCAAAATTCTGAAATAAGGGAGAAGGAGAGGAGATTTACCCCAAGGAACTCAGATCCGGGCTCGAGGAGGAGAGGGAAGAAAACCCTAGATTTTCCTCCCGAAATCAACGGTCAAAACGACGAGGGAGAGCAGTTGCCGGTAGCCGGAGGGGAGCAGAAATTGCTGCCGGCCCTTGAGGAGGCCGTTGCTGACCTTGGAAGGGGAAAAGAGAGAGTTGTCGGCTGCTGGAGGGGAAATGGTTGTCGTCGGCTAGAGTAGTCGGAGGAGAAGGGGGCGGCGCCGGCTGGAGGCGGATCCGGGAGCAGGAGGCGGTGGCACTGCGGGAGACGGGAGACAGGAGACGCGGAAGACGGGGCTGGAGCGGGAGACGACGATGGCTCTGCGCGCACGAGACGGGAGCGGGAACGGGATCGGGAGCGTTAACCCTAACCGAGCAGCTTGCGGGATTTTAATAGGGTTGGGGTGCGGCTAGACACTAAGCTAAGAAAATAATAATAACAATTTGTTATCATTATTACTTCAAAAATTTTTTTGGGTTGTTACATTCTCCCCCACTTAGGAAGTTTCGTCCCGAAACTTTCGAGGATTTTCTGGATGGGAACCCTTATGGCGACGACTCCGAGGTCATTCATTCCAACAGGGTTTGCAATTCAAGTCAAGAGAACTAAATGAAAAGGTGCGGATACTAGAGAGAAGGTGCGGATACTTGCTACGCATGTCAGCTTCGAGCTCCCAAGTGAACTCCTCAGACTTGCCATGCATCCAAAGCACCTTCACCATAGGAATGGTCCGTTTTCGAAGTTTGCGTTCTTGATACTCCACGATCTTAGCAGGTTCGACCGGGTACGAGAGATTGGCTTCAGGAATTACAGAAATCTCTTCAACAATGCGGTTGGGGTCATGAATGTACTTCCGAAGCTGGCTGACATGGAAGACGTTTTGAACTCCGGCAAAAGAAGCAGGTAACTCAAGACGGTAAGCAGATTCCCCAACACGCTCTGAGATAGAAAAAGGTCATGTGAACCTCGGGCTAAGCTTGTGATGGCGACCAAACCGTTTCACCCCAGGAGAAGGGGAAACCTTCAGAAAAACTTGATCACCCACAGCAAAAACTAGCGGACGGCGACGCAGATTAGCATACTTTCTCTGTCTCTCAATAGCACGACTGAGCTGGAGTCGAGTCTTCTTTGTGGCTTCTTCCATTTCCTGGAGCAACTCAGGTCCCAACACAACCTTTTCACCAACTTCTGACCAAAAGAGAGAGGTCCTACAACGACGCCCATACAGTGCTTCGAAGGGGGCCATCCGGAGGCTCTCCTGATAGCTATTGTTGTAAGCAAACTCGACCAAAGGTAAATGCTCATCCCAAGCTCCCTTGTAGTCCAAAATGTAACACCGAAGCATGTCTTCAAGAATCTGATTAACTCTTTCGGTCTGACCATCGGTTGTCGGATGATAAGCGGTGCTCAGGTTGAGATCTGTGCCCAAAGCTTGCTGAAAGCCTTTCCAAAAATGAGAGACAAACCTCGAGTCACGATCCGACACAATACGTAAAGGAATCCCGTGAAGTCTAACGATCTCTGACACATAGATTCGAGCCATCTTCTCAGTAGAGTGACCTTCCTTATAAGGAATGAAGTGGGCTACCTTGGTCAACCGATCCACTATCACCCAAATCGCATCGTGTCCTCTCGGAGTGCGAGGCAAACCTGTGATAAAATCCACAGAAATGTCCTCTCACTTCCATTCAGGGATGGGCAGAGGCTGCAAAAGACCACCAGGACGCTGACGCTGAGCTTTCACCTTCTGGCACGTCAGACATCGAGAGATGAAGCTAGCTATATGATTCTTCATACCAGGCCACCAAACGATCTGCTTTAAGTCATGATACATCTTATTATTGCCTGGATGACCAGATGTGCGCGACTCATGAGCTTCACGGCATATAGCATCAAGTAATTCAGGAACAGCGGGGATGCAAAGACGGCCTCGAAAACGCAGAACATCATCAGAGATTGAGAAATCCGGAAGAGACTCGAGTTCAACCCTTCGGCGAATGCGCTGGAGAATGGGGTCGGAAGGCTGCAAATCTTTCACTTGCTCCACCCACGACGGGCCAAAGATTCGACCTTGACCTTGACCTTTTGGTAAGATGGATATGTCCATCCGCTCGAGGTCACCAATCAAAGCTGCAAGAGTAGCTGACATGGGGGCACCAGAGGAAACAGAAACTTGACGACTCAACGCATCAGCTACCGCATTGGCCTTGCCGGGGACATAGGTAAGCTCCAAATCATAGTCTGCTACAAATTTGACCCACCGCCTCTGACGAAGATTGAGATCCTTCTGATCAAAGATATACCTCAAGATCTGATGGTCAGTGAAGAAGTGGCACTTCACGCCATAGAGATAATGACGCCAAAGCTTCAACGCAAACACCATCGCGGCAAACTCCAGGTCATGCGTGGGGTAATTACGCTCGTGAGTTTTCAACTGCCTCGACCCATAAGCAATGACACGATCGCCCTGCATCAAGACACATCCCAAGCCGACTCCGGAAGCATATCAGTATAAACTAAAAAATCTGCCCCCTCTGAAGGAAAGGCTAGAACTGGCGCCGAACACAGACGTTGCTTCAGCTCCAAGAAGGCCTGCTCACACTGATCTGACCAATCGAATCTAACATGCTTTTGCGTTAGCTTTGTCAACGGAGCAGCAAGAGAGGAGAAATCCTTGACAAAACAGCGGTAGTAACCAGCAAGCCCAAGGAAACTGCGAATCTCAGAAGGGGTAGAAGGTCGCTTCCAGTCCATAACAGCTGAAATCTTGGCTGGATCAACAGAGAGTCCATCACCAGAAACAACATGACCCAGAAAAGCAACACGATCCAGCCAGAACTCACATTTTGACAGCTTGGCATAGAGCTGATGCTGACGAAGAGTGGAGAGAGTGAGCCTAAGATGTGCTGCATGATCCTCATGAGTCTTGGAATAAACCAGAATGTCGTCGATGAACACGATGATGAACTTATCCAGATATTCACGAAAAACACGGTTCATCATATCCATAAAAGCAAAAGGAGCGTTAGTCAGACCAAAAGACATCACTAAGAATTCAAAATGACCATACCGAGTTCGGAAGGCAGTCCTGGGAACATCGGATTCTTTGATCTTCAGCTGATGGTAACCAGATCTAAGATCTATCTTGGAGAAAACTGAACTACCTTTGAGCTGATCGAAAAGGTCGTCCACACGCGGAAGGGGATACTTATTCTTGACGGTCACCTTGTTTAAGTCCCGATAATCGATGCAGAGCCTCATAGAACCGTCCTTCTTTTTCACGAAGAGAACGAGGGCTCCCCAGGGTGACGAACTGGGACGAATGTATCCACGCTCAAGCAATTCATCCAACTGCGATCTAAGCTCCTCTAGCTCGCGCGGGGCCATACGGTACGGAGCTTTAGATATGGGGCGAGTTCCCGGCTCTAAGTCAATAGAAAACTCCACATCTCGATCAGGAGGCATCCCAGGCAATTCGGCAGGAAAGACATCAGGAAATTCAGAAGCAGCAGATATGGATTCAAGAGAAGGAGAGACAGAATCTGAATGTGCGGCATACACGAAACACGCAGAACATCCTTGACTAAGAAGGCGAGTGGCGCGCACAGCGGAAATTACCTTCATGTGACTGCGGGTCTGAACATGAACGCTGAAATCCTTGCCATCAATGCTGAGGTTGACCATCTTTGCCACGCAGTCCAATTTAGCCTTATACGCAACCAGCCAATTCATTCTCAAGATTACCTCGAACTCTGACATCTCCAGGACTATGAGATCGGCTGAGACTCGCAATTCACCAAGCATGATCGGACAATTGGGAATGCCACTACGCGAAAGATGCAGATGACCAGGCACGGAGATCTCATAAGGGACCTCAAGAGGCGAAGTAGGCCAACGATAACGATCCACAACATGACGAGCAATGAACGAATGGGATGCGCCAGAATCAAAAAGAATCTGCATCCATTTATTGTTGACCCTAAATCTCCCTAAGAAAGAAGAACATGTACGCAAAACATGATTGTCCGGATCGAAGGAAAATAAGCTAAAACAAAATTGCAGGAAATGACAAATACGCATTACATACCAGAGATAACGTCAGTGGATGCAAGTGCCTCGCCCTGGGTAATGACATTCAGCACGGCTCTACCATGTTCCTGAGTTCCCGGAACAGACTGCGGAGGATGAGCGGGAACCGGGCAGTCCCGGATATGGTGCCCAACCTGACCGCATCGGTAGCACGTATTCTGCTTGCGGCGGCAGTCCTTCAGCAGATGACCTGGCCTCTTACAGTAAGAGCAGTCAGAGGTAACAGTGGCAAGCGTCAACTGGGGTTGCTGTGCAGGAACAACCATCTTCTGCTTCTTCAAGAGAGTGCGGCAGACTTGGGCGACATGGCCCACCTTGTGGCAGAACGCACACACCTCCTTGGACTTGGGGCCTTGTTCCTGGAATGGTGCACCTTTGCGCTTGAGGTCAGACGATGCAGCATTGCTAGATCCATGTTGGGCCATCTTAGAAGAACGCTCCAACTCGATAGCTTCCACCTGCAACGCGGCTTCCACGGTCTCGGCATAGGTAGTGGCGCCATGAGCTACCACATGCTGACGGAAATCATGCCGAAGCCCTTTCACGAAACGACCGATCTTCTTGGACTCGCTTGGCACCAACTCCACAGCAAGGAGTGACAGGCGGGAGAACTCTCTTTCGTACTCGGTCACTGATCTGCCTGGCTGCTGAAGAGACAAGAACTTCTCGGCTAGCCGGTCACGTTCTACGGAAGAAAGGAACTTCTCCATAAGAGCTCCTTTGAACTGAACCCAAGTCATGGTGGCAGAGTCGGGAAGAGTGCGGCGCTGAAGCCACCAGGTGTACGCATCCTCGGTCAGCTGATAGGCCGCAAGAAGAACCTTCTGGACATCTGGAATTCCAGCGTACTCGAAGTGCTTCTCCATTTGAGAGAGCCATTCGGAAATGACGAAGTAGTCACGGTTGCCATCGTAAGATGGCGGCTTTAGCCTTTTGAACGTTAAAGTGTCTGCCATCGCCACAGGAGGAGCAGTCGGAATCGATGCAAGCGGAGTCACCAGATTGACGGTGAGCGGGCTGATTACAGGTTCAGATGCAAGAGGGGCGGCTTCAGGAGTGGTAGTCACTCCAGCTGTCCCTGAGGGGCCGGAACCAGAGGCTGGGTCAGGAGTCTGGCGATCCCCCTCAAGACGAGTGAGGCGATCCAGGATCTGCTTCAGAATCTGAGCAGTAGCACCACCAGAAGTTTCCACTGCGGGAGGGGTTGGCTTCTTGCGCTGAGAACGCTTGGGAGCCATCTAGAAGGAGATACGAGAACATTAGGTTAGATCGAGAGTCAAGCAAGAATAAGATAACTGGAAACTAGAGGTTCAACACTTCTTATACTGTCGAGTATGTAAATCATCTAATAATTACAGCATTTTCTTTGGACAACTGCTAGTAATGATCATGCAAATGCAACAAAAATAAGGTGCAATATGTAACAATTAACAAATCCATGTGTGTACAATCATTATCTGTCGTTCCTAGCTTGACACTTGTGCAAATGATTTATGTTATGCATGTAATGCAATTCTGCCTAAATGCATCTCTAATAATGTTTATGAATGGATACGCATACCATGTTAAGTGCCCATATCACTTAACATGTCATGCATACTATGCAGCTAATGTCATCGCACTTGTAAATATTAAAATTGCCCATAACCATTTAATATTTGCAAGCGGTGTATAACCTAGTGGAAATTCATATGCACATAAATGCTAAGTTTGCCCATAACCCCTTAACATTCGTGTGCATACTACGCATGATTATGTGTGTAGTGTGTGCGTGTTTCAGCCAAGAACAACAGTAATGATAAGGTGAGTGAGAAAATGATGCATGTACATATACTTACATACTAGATTTCAAAATATATGTGATTTCAAAATACTTTATCTTTAGATGCTAAACCTGGCTCTGATACCAACTGTCACGACCCGTCTCGACAAGAGTCAGAGTGCGCTTCGGGGCGGATCGTGATGCCACAGGCATGGGCGAAAAGAAACTCATGCCTGCTAAGGCGGAAGCAGAAGTACTACAAAAAATTTTAAAATAGTTACTTTTACGTAAAGCAGATTGATTTATTGCGGAAGCTTTAAAACACACAAAAAGTAAAGAAACATGCAAGCATAACGTGAAAAACTCCATTTGAAATTTCTAGCACAGGTACAAGTAATATAGACCTCCGGGAGGGTGAACATGCATTGATACAAAATGATAGTACATATAATAACCTAACAGTTGTCCTTGATACGAGAGAAAATGGCTAACCATAATCATTACATAATAAGAAATACTGACAGTAAAGGAAATACAACATGGAACCTGACACAGCAACTAACAAAAAGAAACCTCCAGGGAAGCAGGAACAAGGTGCAGAGCAGGCTCAGGTACCACGGGGCGCGGTCACGAACGCTAAGGCAAATTCCAAAGAAAACGAGGAAAAAGCCTCGGAACTATGATTCATGTAGTTAAAGCAAGGTAAATAACAAAGCTAGCAAGACAGGTAAATACAAGAAATGCAGAAACAGAACTGAAACATTAAACTACTCCGGAGTGTAAAAGTCTAAACAATAATAACATAAGTTGAGGCAATTGAAAGTGCAAGCGTTTTGTTTGATGCACATGATTCATGATTCAGATAGATTCAGACAGATTCAATTACGGATTCAGAAGATTCAGAAATTTAAGCTCGCTATGACCGGTCCTTTGTTCCCATTAGGGATTCAAGAGGGAACCCAAGTCAAGGAGTTGCATCAATTAAACCCTACCTTTCAATGTTAACTTACGTTATTAATGACTTAAATGCAGAATTTCATTGATTCTAGTGCACTGAGACAAGTAATCAAATCGAGGATTCAAGTATCTGACAAGAAAAAAAATCATGAGTTTGCAAGTGAGAAGTTTCTCTACTTGCCTTGAGAAGGCTGAGGCTGACAGTGGCAGTTAAGCGGCGCAAACAAGTTTTCAAGGTCTTAATTTAAACCTGGTTAAGCATAAACAAGGGTGATATTGAAACCCTACACGCTAGCACAAGTAGTTAATATTAACACAAAACCTAGAAAAGAGAGAGCTTAGCAAAATACCTCCCTCGAAGTGAGGGGAGAAGGAATAACAACGCGGGAGCCAGAGATTTGGCGGCGCTTTAGTCTAGGGAAACCCTAATTCAGAAGGGTCTTCAAGAGTTTCCGCCAATTGGAGTGACGAACGACGCCGGGGAGCACGAATGCCTAAGGATTCGGCGATTAGGACGTGCACAAAAATCTGAAAATGCAAATTGGGGCGCAAAAATCCCAAATAATCAAGGCAAAATTCTGAAATAACGGATAAGGAGATGAGATTTACCCCAAGGAACTCAGATCCGGGCTCGAGGAGGAGAGGGAAGAAAACCCTAGATTTTCCTCCCGAAATCAACGGTCAAAACGACGAGGGAGAGCAGTTGCGGGTAGCCGGAGGGGAGCAGAAATTGCTGCCGGCCCTTGAGGAGGCCGTTGCTGACCTTGGAAGGGGAAAAGAGAGAGTTGTCGGCTGCTGGAGGGGAAATGGTTGTCGTTGGCTAGAGGAGTCGGAGGAGAAGGGGGCGGCGCCGGCTGGAGGCGGATCCGGGAGCAGGAGGCGGTGGCGCTGCGGGAGACGGGAGACAGGAGACGCGGAAGACGGGGCTGGAGCGGGAGACGACGATGGCTCTGCGCGCACGAGACGGGAGCGGGAACGGGATTGGGAGCTTTAACCCTAACCGAGCAGCTTGCGGGATTTTAATAGGGCTGGGGTGCGGCTAGACACTAAGCTAAGAAAATAATAATAACAATTTGTTATCATTATTACTTCAAAATTTTTTTGGGTTGTTACAATTTTAGGCAGAGACTCCGTCGATGGCGACGCAACTGAAACCGTGGGCATTTCTAGAGTTATGGTGTGGACTTCATGTGGACTCGACGTGGACTTGACGTGGGCTCGACGTGGACTTGATGTGGACTCGGTGTGGAGATAGAAGGCATGATGATCGTTGCTACCCCTGACAACATTATCAGTCATATAGTTAGCTTATTAGATTTACATATTTACTGCACTTATATATCATCTTTCATCTGGCTTGGCATGTTACTTGTGAGCCCCCGGATTTTCTATAGTCTGTTGTACTTGGACTATGGGGTCATCGTGTCGTTGTTGTGGCTATTTTTGTCTTGTATTTATATACCCATATATTTTCGTGCTCTACTACGTGGTTGCTAGTCTTCCGTTTGTACTACTTTCGCTACTGCCTAGAGCATACCCTGGTTGGGGTGTGATGGTTGTTCGCTTAGCACCATCGTCGATTCGTAGCTTGGAAGAGAATGATGGGAGAGGGTTGAGACGTTCATACCTATACTCTTTCGTTATTCCCTTCTTTGTTGTGGATTGGTGGTGGTGTGCGATAAGATCCCCTGGTCGTGCCTAGTTCCGAAGGGGGGTCCTACAATTGGGGCCTTATATAAAGAGGCTTAGTCACGTAAGAAGGAAGAAATTAATGAAAAGTTTCTTCTCTCTCAAATTCCTCTCCCTCTCCCTCAAGCCCTCTCCTCCTTTAGGGTTTCCATCTTCCTCTTCCACAAACTTCTTCTAACTTCCCCTCCTCTACCTTCATTCCAGGGCTTGCCCGTGTATCCCCGCATCCATCAAATTCACGGCCAAAAGAAGACCATAACAACTTGGTATTAGAGTCATCGGTCCTCTCCCTCTGATGCACGTAAACATCTCTCTGTTCTGTAGACGTCTCCATCAATCCCGCCAACTCCATCCCCACCACACCCGATTCTGAGCCACAACGAATCTACGTAGGGACACGCTCGGGCACGTGCCTGAGTGTGTTTTGGCAAAAAAAAGTTGTCAGGAAGATGTATAAAAGCTCATTTCAGCAGTTGTTAGAATGAAAACATGCGAAAAGAGAGGTTGCTTCTGATTTCTTCCTTCCAGTTTACCGTCCATGTCGACCCTCCATTTCCATTGGCTGTCCTGCCTGTCCACCCATCCACTCGAAGCAGAGATTTATTCCTATTTCTTCCTTCCATATCTGAACAACGGTTGCTTCCGATTTCTTCCTTCCAAATTTGAGTAGAGGTGGCTTCTGTTGTCTTCTATCATGATCAGATTTTGCTGGCCTGCAGGTGAGTTCAAATTTCTTCTTTCCCGCCTATTGCCATTCGATCGACGGGACGGGATGTCGATTTTCCCTTCCCGTCTTTATAATACTTATAGTAATTCTAACATACTATAATATATTTTTTATATATATATGTTTCTGTGTTCAACAGAGAAGCGCGCTTGCTTCTATGGACTTGGTCTGGCTAGCCTTCCTTTAGGTGGAGGGATCGAAATCAGCCCCAGCAAATTTTTGCTGGATTAAATTTGTTATCCGCACCCCGCCGGCTGCTACCTGCTATCTGCACCCCACAGCTCTCAAGTCAAAATTGGCCACTCTCAAGTCAAACCGCCAGTTGCTCTTCTGGCACCTTCCTCAACTCTTTTTTTTGCTAAATGCAGCCCAAATTTTGTCAATAAATAGAGGTTCCCCCCCCCCCCCTCACTATTTCTCTCTCTTGGATTGCCCATTTTGGGGTGATCTTCCACCATCTTTCCCACTCTTTTGTATTTTCTTTTTGTATTTTCTTTTTTTATAATTTTCTTTTTAATGTAATGTTTTTATTTCTTGTAACCCTCTATTATGGCAATAAATAAGTTTAGTTTGTATTCCGTGCATTTTCAATTCTACAATTTCATTTCTGCACTACAATTTTAATTCATAACTTAATTTTATTTTCGCACTTCAATTATGCAATTTCAATTCCTACATTTTCTGCATTTTTCTCGCATTGGTTAGCAATTTATTTTTTGCCGTAATTTTGGTTTTCATTTTAATTCGAATTTATTCGTCTTCGTAACTTTCGCTCTTTTTCTTCCTTGACACGGAATCGATAGAGCCGAATATTACGTTTCCGTTTATTTTCGCTTTAATTCGAATTTTGGTTATCTTTATTTTCGCTTTGATTCGAAATTATTCGCCGCCGTAATTTTCGTTCTTTTTCTTCCTTGACGCGGTAGAGATTAGAGCTGAATATTATGTTTTCGTTTATTTTCATTTCAAAGCAACTTTCGTTCTCGTTATTTTATGTTTTCATTGTTTTTTGTATTCGTTATTTTTCTTTCCGTTGTTTTATGTTTTCGTTACTTATGTTTTCGTCATTTCCTTTAATAGCTTAGTTTTATTTTATTGCAACGCATTTATTTCTCGTCTACCCGTTTGGGTAGAACTCGCTCACGCATTTATTTCTCGTCTACCCGTTTGGGTAGAACTCGCTCTCTCTGATGTCTTTGGCTTTGATTTGAGGGCATGATTCCGCAGCAAACGCAACTGTATAGGGGGCCACTAATTCAGTGGTACTCTGTGAGCAGCCACTTTGTGCATTTATTGTCAAAGGTTAGGTCTTTCTCCTCTGAGAGAAGCCACTTTGTGCATAGTGCCAAAGGTTAGGTCTGTTTCCAATCTTCCCCCGCCCATACCCCCAATGATTGGGGACTATATGGGTTATGTTGTTGTTGTTGTTGTACCCGTTTGGGTAGAACTCGCTCACGCATTTACTTCCCCTCTACCTATTCGGGTAGAGATTGCACTTCTGTCTTTCATTATGCAATTTCATTTCCTGTTTTAATTATTTTGTCTTTCATTTTCTGTAATTTCAAATTCTGTCCTTTATTTCCTGTAATTTCAATTTTCTTTAAATCACGGAACAATAGTCTGTTTTCTCAAAGTAGAAATACTCGACAAAACACGGATCTAAATACGACTTTGATAATTTTCTAAAAATTTATCTTATACTATACGCGATAAGATATACTTGTCTTTATTGAATGATTAGTTTGGATAATAACGCTACAAAGACTTGCAAAAACTCTCCTTTTCTATAAAAATTAAATGAATTTGGCGCTGCCGCCGCGGCGTAATCGTCGATATTCCGAAAGAAGGAAAGTTCGTTACTTCTATTCATCGAAGTAGGATAAAGGTCAGTTTCTCGAAGTAGGAGTACTCGCGAGACGCCTCAAACGCGCCCGCCGAATTCTACCCGCACCCGGAAAGCTTTTGCGGCGCTCCCAAAGAATTTTAATCACCAAGTTTTTGGCGCCGGTGCCGGTGCGTTTTCTTGATATTTTGAAAAAAGAAAACACTATTGATTTTATCCTTATCTTTTTTTTTTCCTTTAAAAAAACCACACACAAAAAATTATATATATATAATCAAAAACCAAAAATAGATGTTTTCTTTTTGCAATCTTGTTTTTCTCTTTCTTGTATTTCTCATAAGTTTCTTTTATTTTAATTTTAAATTAGGTTTCATTTTGTTTACAAATATGCATATTTCAAAATTGACCAAAACTATGATCATATTTCAATTTTCAAAAAACAAAAATAATGAAAGCTTTGAAACAAAAAACAAAAAAGAATTGTAGAAATTTTGAGATAGAACAATAGATCGTTTTCTCGAAGTAGGATTACTCAACAGACCCGAAAGAAGATTTTTGTCGATATTTCGAAAAGAGAAAACTCTGTTGCTTTTATCTTTTTATTTCTCTTTTTCTTCTTTGCTTTTTCTCTTAAAGTTTCTCTTTATTCTCTTTTTTTTCTTTTTTCTTCAGTTTTGGTATGTTTATTTTTTTTTAAATACGCATATTTCAAACAAACGAAACCTAAATATGCCTATTTCAAAACACACACAAAAAAATGATAAAAATATGTTTTTTAGAAAAACTTAAAAAAATAGTATTGTATTTGTATCTTTATTTTCTTCATCTTTTTCTTTTTTCTTTCTTTTTTTTGAAGTTTTAATATTTGTATATACTTAATAAATTTTCTTTTTTATTCCCCCTCATTGTAAATAACTTTTATTATTTTGTTTTAACATATTTTGCAGGTATTAATCCGGTCATCCCGTCTCCAAATCAGGAACGTGTTTTTCCCCCTTCTATTTTTTTTCTTGTATTTTTCATGCTTTTGTACATATAGAATTATTCCTCATACTTAATTTCAACATTAGGGACAATGTTGACTTTTAAGTATGGGGGTGTTTTCCGCTCCTTTTGTAATTATTTTTGTCCTTCCCGTATTAGAAAAAACTTAAAAATTGATGAAATTTTTTTCTCTTTTTGTTTTAATATGTACATATTTATGCACATTTGAAAAAAAATATCATTATCAAAAGATTTTTGATGTCTTTTTTCTTCTTTCCTTTTATATGTTTATGTGTTCAACAGAGAAACGCGCTTGCTTCTGTGGACTTGGTCTGGCTAGCCTTCCTTTAGGTGGCGGGATCGAAACCAGCCCATGCAAATTTTTCCTGGATTAGATCTGTTATCCGCACCCCGCCAGCTGCTACCTGCTATCTGCACCCCACAGCTCTCAAGTCAAAATTGATCACTCTTGATAGAATATAGGTATGTGATCTAATTCACCTAGAGGGGGGTGAATAGGTATTTTGATTTCTACTTAAATGATATATATAGTTAAAACTATTCTAAGCTAGTAATCAAGCAAACCCAGAAAACACTCAGGTGTTTATAGTGGTTCCCCAAGACAGTGTATCTATGGGTAGTCCACTTCCCCCTTCACCTTTCTAACAGTGTGTTAGACAAGGCCAACTTCTCCAATCTCAGCTACAAGAGCTTACAGTTCAGATCCTTCAAGATCTCTCAGGCTTGCTCCAAGCCCTACCTCAGGCCAGACATCCTTACAACTCAGGCTTAACAGCCCTACAACCTCAGGCCTAACTGCCCTACAAACTTAGGCCAATTAGCCCTACAATCTCAGATCTAACAGCCCTACAACTCAGGCGAAATAGCCCTACAGTAAAAGAGTTTTTATGCTTACCACAACAGACAGCACAGAGAAGGTGTCTTCAGTAGTTCCTGCACTGCTTGTGCTTTCTAGAAGCTTGACTGGATGATGATTTGTGAGCCAGTTACTATCTGATCTTCCTCTTCAGTTGAAGGATGAAGGATCACCTTGCTCCTTCTTGTAGAAGAGCAATCTTTATCTCTCAGTCTCTTCTTCCTTGTTCAGTGAGAAGGAGGAGAATGAGAACTTCAGGGCCGTCAATGGAACAGTAGCAATTTGTTTTGCACTCGACCAGCTATCTTCAAAAGTGCCCTAAATTCTTCTTTTATACTCTGCACAACTCCAACGGCACTCAAGGGAAAGCTCTGACACCTTGGGTACAGATGGTTGGCTCTAATCTCCCTTTACAGCTGTTTGCGCCAACGGCGTGTCGCGCCACCTGTTTTCTTCAATATTTGAATCTGTCTCAGCGGTTGGGCTGAGACAACTTTCAGTCTCAGCGGTTGAGCAGTTGTCGTCCCAGTGGATCCGCTGAGACAGTTTCTCTTCTCAGCGGATTCTGTCTATTTGCAGCTCAGTAGAGATATGCTGCTTCTCAGCGGCACCTGTCCTCGTCTCAGCGGTTCAGCTGAGACAGGGACACTTTCTCAGCTGATTAATCAGCAGACCTTTGAACATATTCCATTGTATGGAATATCATCTCCCTGTACAAACCTTGAGACAAAATAGATTTTATCAAATACAATATGTACTTAACATTGTGAGTGATGTCTCTTCAAATCAAGGGAACATCGAGGGCAATATTCTCAACAATCTCCCCCTATTTGAAGAAGACGGAACATTCTCAATGCTAAGGTACATAGCCAACAAAAACTTATCATACAAATGAACTATATAGCATTCATGATATCATAACTTCCAGAGGATAACATTGTTTAAGCATTCCAACAAAAATCATGACAGATTATACAAAGTGATTATGATACCAGCATTGTCTGTTATTAAAAAAAACTTGGCATCACAGACCATATGAAGCAAAAGTACTGAAAAGAGAATATTAAACTTTGACTAATTTATCCCATAACACACTTAATATCAACAAAATTTTCATTGTCATTTCAGTTTAAGAGTTAATACATAGATCTAGTTCCACTTGTATTGACATAAGCAAATTATGTTTTCCTTTTCTTGGAACTTTCAGCTTTGTTGACATCAGCAGCTTCCTTCCCTTTGGCAGCAACAGTCTTTAGCTCAGCAACTTTCTCCTTGTTTTCCTGTCTTTTGAAATAGAGGAAGGGTTTTAGAATATATTTTGAAGGTATTCTTTTTGGATTGTCCTTCAGCACAAGGTTTTCTTTGAAGATCAAGTCCCTCAAAGAATTTCTTTCCAGATGTTTTATCCATTCTTCAGCTGGGTAAATCCTGTCAATATATTTGCATATCTGCCCATGGTTTACCCAAGCATTCAGAACAATGTTTTTGGAGCCATCACTCCAATACTCAAAATCAGGATCATTGTCCTGCTCCTTTCTTTGCATAGCCATAAATTCTTCAGCTAGCATCACTTGTTCTCTTTTTCTCTTCTTTGCTAGGTGAGCATTCTGAGCTAGTTTGGCTTGCCCCTCAAACTCAAAATCTTCTTTGCCGAAGCTGTCCAGCAGAGGAAGATTGAGGGCTATCCTTGTACCCTGTAGCACTTGTAGAGCTAACTCTGAGTTGGTCTCAGCATTGGCCACCTCCCCCTTTCTGGCTTCTTCAACTATTTTTCCTTCTAGGGATTGGGAGGCAGCAGCTACAGAGCCAGAGAGAGTTTGGAAAGCATTTTCCAAGTCACCCTTTAGGTCATCCTTCATCTTCTCTGTCTCTCCAAGCATGGTGGTGGCTGTTTTCCAGACAAAGTCTTCAATGTGATTGGAGGCTTGTTCTATGACTTCATCTGTCTTGCTTACATAATTCTTGACATATCTCATGTCTTTATCTGCCATTTGGAGATGTTTGTCCATTGATCTCAGTATAGTGTTCTGAGCAATCATTGTGTGTTCTGCTAGATTAAACCATTTGGTCATTTGTTTATTTAGGATTGTTGTATCTTCCTTGATTTCCTGTACTTCAGCCATAATCTCTTTCTTCAAAGATTGTAATCCATTATCAATATAGGTCTTTATTGACAGCATATGACCTTCAATTAATGTACTAATAGAGCTAAGGAGATTGTCATGAGTTGTTGTAGTTGTTGGACTCAGCTCATTTTCAACTTGAGCATGAATTTGCTCCCCCTCAACCTGAGCAGGGACTTGCTCCCTCTCAATGTGAGTACTATTATCTTTATTAGCTGATAGAGAGATTTAAAGTTAAGATTGGTTGTAGAATTCAAGATTTTTATGATAAACAAAGGATTTAGTTAACATTTATAATACCTGATAACTGCTCTTGTTCCTTTTCAATACACTTTTCTTGCTCCCCCTCACTTGGAACATTAGTATTATTCTTATGTGGTGATGTGTTGAGCTGCTCCCCCTCTGAGTCAGGATCAACATTTGGCTCATCATCTTCCCAGTAAACTGCTGGTTCAGGAGGGATTTGATTAAACCTGTTGTTTAGGTTGAGGATAATTGAATCAATCTCACCTTGAAGATCAATAGGGTCATTTTCTTCATTGTCTTCAGGGGAGAAGTGTGAGATTGTGATATTTGTGTTAGTGGTGCCACCATCTTCTTCATCCTCTTGATGCACTATCTCAGCATCATTATCTCTTTCTAGTTTAGGATTAATGCCTGCATGACCTTCAGTGTCATGATTATTTCCTTGGTTATCCTGTGGAGGACTACTTGCTGGAACTTGATTATCCAGATCTTGTATATCTTCTTCTGGCTCTTGTTCTGAGTCAGAGCATATCATTCTTCTTCTCCTCAATCTCCTTCACCAGAACTCCTTTTTTCTTTTCCTTCAATTGAGAAGGTTAGCTCATTGGAAGAACCCTAGAAAATCTGTCTAGGGTTTTTATGTCCATTCTTTTGAGATAATGGAGGTTGAATCCTTTGGATTTGTCAAAGTGGTCTGGGTAGGTATTGAGAAGATATATAGAGAGAATTCTTCCTAAGTTGGGGGCTTGCAGACATTCTATTATTCTCTGAAATGGTACCTTTGCCCAGGAAGTCTTCTTCTGTAGGATTACTCTTGACATCAATTCAAACATGTGATTGGAGATTGTGTCATGAGAGCTTGGCTTGCACAGTATGGCCTTGCCAACAATGTCAGAGAGCAATTTGCCTCTCTGGTTGAAGAACTTCCTCTTAAGAGAGCCAAGTTTGGCATTACTATAGGCACACCACTGTAATGCATTGACTCTGTCTTCCTCAGAAACAGCATCCTCTTCTTCTTTACTGCAGGAGGGCAGTTGAAGTGCCTTTTCAATTTTCTTAGGGGATATTTTTATCCTCCTACTTCCTATCTTTCCTTTAATGGTTGACTTTAAGGAGGACAGCTTAGCACTGAAGAACAATTCCAGAACTTCTGTTTTGAGAATTGTGGAGGGCTCAGATAGGGTATATTCAAGACCTTGGGCAGATAGAAGATCAATCACAGTTTTAACTTCTTCTGGAGCATGCAAGAATCCATTCCTAACTATTTCATAGCCTTCTTGCAGCTCTTTTGTCATCTTTGGCGACTGGCGTCATTTCTTTTGAGTTACAGGTCGCTGAGTCGGAGGGGAGAAGGGTTTGTATCGCCGGCTAGGTTGAAGGAAAGTGTGATATTTTAATCAATCATTAATCTATTTATAGAGGCTTGAATTAGGTTTTAGGTTTACTCTAATTGAATGAGTTGATAAGACTTAATCAATTTATTAGAGTTTTCATTCCTGATGAATCAAGTTTGACCTGTTTGATAGTTAAGCAAAACTGTCTCAGCGGTACAGCTGAGAATTATCCGCTGGGACAGTAAATGCCAACCGTTGAGATAGGTTTATTCGTCTCAGCGGTTTAGATGAGATCACCCAAATCGTTTCAGCTGATTTCATGATCTGTTAGAGTGGTTTGGCACATGACCTATACTTGGTAATAATATTGTACACAACACATTTTCACAATTCAAAGGCTTGTTATACATGTGACCCTTACTATATTGAACTAGAGAGTGACACCATGAGCAAAACATATAAGTTTGCAGAATCAGATTTATTCTAAGTTCAACATTCCAAGTTCAATTTTAAAAGCATTAAATTTAACTTCATCTAAAGGCTTAGTGAAGATGTCAGCAACTTGTTTGTCAGTGGGGACAAATTCAAGGCATATATCATTACACTCTACATGTTCTCTAATGAAATGATACATTATTTCTATATGCTTAGTCATGCTATGTGAGACAGGATTTTTAGCTATAGAGATGACACTAGATGAATCACAATATAGTGGAGAATTACTTACCTTGAGGTTATAATCCTCTAACTGATGTTGCACCCACAGTAATTGAGCACAACAGCTCCCTGCAGCTATATATTCAGATTCAGGTGTGGATATTGTCACACTGGTCTGCTTCTTGCTGCTCCAAGAGATCAGCCTTCTTCCTAGAAATTGACAAGTCCCACTTGTGCTCTTCCTATCTTCCTTACAACCTGCAAAATCTGCATCTGAGTAGCCAGTTAATTCAAAATCATTGTTCTTAGGGTACCAAAGGCCAAGATGTTGGCTGCCCTTAAGGTATCTTAGAATTCTCTTTGCAGCTGAGTAATGAGATTCTTTAGGGCAGGCTTGGTACCTAGAACAGACACAGGTAGCATACATAATGTCTGGTCTACTAGCAGTAAGATACAACAAGGATCCAATAATACACCTATACATGGATTCATCAAAGGTCTTGCCCTTCTCATCCTTGTCCAGGGAGTTATTGGATCCCATTGGAGTTTTCATGGTGGAGGCTGGCTCCATTCCAAACTTCTTAATTAGCTCCCTAGTCTACTTGGTCTGAGAGATAAAAATCCCATCATCAGACTGTCTCACTTGGAGGTCTAAGTACTTTAATTCTCTCATGCTGCTCATCTCAAACTCCCCCTGCATTAGATTGGCAAATCTTTTGCAAAGGTTGTTATCCGTAGACCCAAAGATTATGTCATCAACATTAATCTGGACTAGAAGACACTTGTCATTTGTTTCCCTAAGAAACAATGTACTATCTATTTTTTCCCTCAAGAATTTGTTCTTGATGAGAAAGCTAGACAATGTCTCATACCAAGCCCTAGGGGCTTGTTTAAGACCATATAGAGCTTTCCTAAGTAAATAAATATGAGATGTAAGAGTAGGATGGACAAAACCTGATGGCTGCTCTACATATACTTCCTCTTTCAGATTTCCATTTAGGAATGTTGATTTGACATCCATCTGGTACACTTTGAAGCCTTTATGGGCTGCATAGGCAAGGAATAACCTTATGGCCTCCAACCTTGCAACTGGGGCAAAGGTTTGGTCAAAGTCTATTCCCTCCTCTTGCCTATACCCCTTTGCAACAAGCCTTGCCTTGTTCTTGATGACTGTCCATTTTCATCCATCTTGTTCCTGAAGATCCATTTTGTGCCTATGATATTGTGTCCTTGTGGTATTGGGACCAACTTCCAAACTGTGCATCTCTTGAATTGCGGGAGTTCTTCCTGCATTGCCTGAATCCAGAATGGATCCATGTTGGCCTCTTCAAACTTCTTGGGCTCTACCTGTGACAGGAAACTGAGGAACAAGGCCTCATTGTGAGCCCTGCTCCTAGTTGTCACACCTTGATGAACATTCCCAATAATCTGCTCCAAGGGATGATCCCTTAAATGTCTTGTAGCTGCAGGCAATATGTCCTCTACTTGCTGAATTCCTTCCACTGGATCAGCAGCATCTTCAGCATCCTGCACCTCTACTTCTTCTGAAATTGCAGCATCTGTATAGGCTCTGTGACTGCTAGATGGCTCTTGTATAGATGAATCTTCCATGGCCCTTTCACTTCCTGTCAAAACAGAAGAACTGGACCAGCCCTTATAGATTAGGCTGGTCTCATCAAACACCACATGCATGGACTCTACAACAACATGGGTTTTCTTGTTATAGGCTTTACTATGTGAGCTATAGCCAACAAGAACCCCCATGTAGCATTTTTCAGCAAACTTGGTTAATTGAGATTTTCCATTGTTCAAAATGTAGTATTTAGAACCAAAGATCCTAAAGTATGAAATGGTTGGTTGTTTGCCTTTCAGAATCTCATAGAGGGTAATTCCATGAACTTTATTGATGGAAGCTCTATTGAGAACATAACATGCAGTATTGACTGCTTCAGCCCAGAAGTATTCTGGGAGTGAAGAGTCACTAAGTAATGTTCTCTCAGCTTCTATCAAGGTTCTATTCCTCTTCTCAGCCACACCATTTTGTTGTGGGGTCCTTGGGGAGGAAAACTCTTGGATGATACCTAGTTCTTGACAAAACCTTGTCATGGCTTCAGATTGAAACTCTGTGCCATGATCAGTCCTAATTCTGACCACAGAACATTGTAAATCATTCTGAATTGCCTTGACATGGTTTATATAGACATTTAGTGTATCAGATTTCTTTTTAAGGAAAAATACTCAAGTATATCTTGAGTGGTCATCAACAATCACTAAAGTATACAGCTTCTCTCCTAAGCTCTGAATTGGCATAGGACCAACCAAATCCATGTGCAATAAATAAAGGCATCTTTTAGTGTCCTTGGAGCCAATACTTTCAAAAGTGGCCCTTGTTTGCTTGCCCATTTGGCAAGCATAACATGGGTCATTTTAACACATTTTAAGTTAGGATTATTTCTAACCAAGTTCTTAGAGAATAGTCTATGCATTGTCTTGTAGTTGATGTGGGCAAGTCTCTTGTGTCATTGAACACATAGAGACTCACTTTCAGTTGCCACAAGACACACAGGAGAGGAAGATGATTTGCATATAAAATCTAAGCAGTAAACATTTCCACTCCTAGTGCCTGAGAGTATGGTCTCTAAGTCATTAGACTTTTTGATCAGGCACTTTTCATTGTGGAATTCAATGACATAGCCTAAGTCACACAGTTGGCTTATGCTAACAAGGTTGTGTTGCAACCCTTCAACATAAGCCACCTTAGTGATGGAGACTGCCATTTGAGATCATACCATAACCTCTGGTGAATCCCTTTTATAACCCTCCAAAAATGACTTTGGGTCCATTCTTCACAGCTTTGTATTCCTGCAGAAGATCTTTGGTGTCTGTCATATTTCTTGAGCACCCACTGTCCAAATACCAAATCTGCCCAAGGCTGGTATTTGAACTAACCTGCATGATGGAATTTAATTACCCTTAGGAGCCCAAGAGATTTTGGGTCCTAGGTTCTTGTTAGTGTGAAAAGACTTCATACCTGCTCCAACTTTTGCAGGAAAGCTCATCCTTGCAGTTGGCACATTGGGATTGTGCCAACAATCTATGGCAAAGTGTCCCACATTACCACAGTACCAACACTCATGAATGTTATATCTCCTCTTCTGAACATTTCTTGTGGTGACATGAGCCTCAACATGCTTGTGTTCAGGAGTGGAGACAGCAATCTTCATTTTGTTCCTTTCAGCAATGATTTGGCTGAAAGTCATCTTGTGGACAGGCCTAGCAGTCTTTGTCATAATGACATCACCTTGTTTTGACTTTGAAGTTAGGCAAGATTGGATGGCATTGGACACAGAGCAGCAAGGCTTATCTACAGGTTTGACAGCAGACAAAGTTTTTGCTGGAGAGAATTTTGAAGATCTAGTTTCCTTACATATGAGTGAGGGAGCTGAGGTACCAAAAATAAATGGTCCTTGATGGGCTATTTGAATTTCTTCATGGGGAGCTTTCATAGCACTCATCCTCATGCCCTTTCTTCCACTATGGGAAGGAATGTTTTCCTTCCTATAGGAGCACCCATTCTTCCAGTGACCATACATGAGATCATGGTCAAACTTGTTGGAGGGAAGAAACACTTTTTGAAAGGTGGTATGAGGCTTAATCTTTTCCTTTCTCTTTTCTCCACTTCCCTCACCCATTTTCCATTCATTGAACTCAAGTCCTCTCTTATTGGTTTGAAAGGAAAAGGTATCAATAATTGGAAGCACTGATTTGGGCTTGGAGAATTGAGCCACTAAGCTCTTCTCTTTGAGAAGCTTTTCCTCAAGATCCTTGATGATCTTATTCTTTAGAGAAATAGAGCTCAATTGGACAATTGTTATCCCCTTGAGTTTGCTTATTTCTCTACTCATCTGAGCCACCAAGGTAGGAGACTCAGTACAGTTTCTTTCAGCCATTTTAAGTGAGTCAATCTCTAGGGCTTGGTTTTTGGCAAGCTTCTTGCTCTTTTTCAGAGCATTAACTAGAGCATCATATTTGTCAATCAATTGATTGACACTCACTTCAGATTCTGAATCATAATCATCAGTTGATGAGTGTGCATCAGATTCTGGAATTGATTCATCCTTAGAGGAAGAGGGAAGAGTAGGTACCTGGTCAGGTGTGTCCTGACAATCTTCATCATCTGATGTTAAGGCCATTAGGCCAAGATATTCTTTAACATCTTCACCCACCTCCATATCACTGTCTGAATGTGATAGAGGGGCCCTGATGCCCACCTTTGCAGCAGAAAAGTCCTCATCTTCCTCAGCTGCAAACAGCCCAATATAGGCCTCTTCTTCATCATCTGAATCTGAGGATGATGACTCAGATTCACTTCAGCTTCTGTCCTTCTTGGCTAGGAAGGATTTCTCACCCTTTCTTCCCTTCTGGTGATAAGGCTTCTTGTCACCCTTATCCTTTCTTTTGACTGGACAGTCAGCAATGACATGTCTAGGCTTACTGCAGCAATAACAAATCACATTAGCTAAACCATGTTTAACATGTTTAGAATCATACCTGTCCCCTTTGGAGTGCTGCCTGTCTGCCCTGTTTGAATCCTTCCTAGGATGTGAGGAGGAGGAAGGCTAATTTTTCCACTGCTTCCTTCTCATCATCTTTTTGAATTTCCTTGAGAAGGCAGCAAATTCCTCATCAGAAGAGCTGCTATCAGATGAGCAGTGTTCAGAGTTTTCTGAGTCAGCAGCCCTTCTTGGAGGGGTAGGAATTATTGTTTTGCTCTTCTTGGACCCTTCAGCCTTGAGGGCCACAGACTTCTCCCTAGCATGAGACCTGGAAGAGGTGTCCTCCTCCTTTCTAGCAGATAGTTGCATTTCATATGAGAGCAACTTTCCAAACAGAGTGTGAGGAGCCACTTCCCTGATGGCACAGATTTTGGTATCTCAGTCTCTAGTTAGAGATCTTAGGAATTTATCATTTAACTCATAATGAGTGAAGGTCCTTTCATAAGTCCTCAACTCATTCACAATCCTGAAGAATCTTTCATAGCAGTCAGCAATGCATTCCTGGCCTTGTTGCCTGAAGGCTTCATACTCCTGATTGAGGAGGGATTTCCTATCATTCCTCACTTCTTCAGTACCTTCCATGTAAACAATCAATGTGTCCCACATTTCCTTTGCAGTCACAGTGCACCAAGTTTTGGAACGTTGAATCATCAACAGCATTGACTATAATATTTTGAGCCTTTTTGTCCATTGTAGCCAATGTTATCTCATCCCTTGTCATTTCAGTGTAAGACTTGCCTACCAACCTAGTAGGATCAATGGTGGAGGGCTTTGTGATAAGAAAGGGGCCTTCCTGAACAGTAATATAGAACCTAGGGTCTGAAGCTTCCATGTACAGCCTAACTCTTTGTTTCCAAATGCCAAAGGTTTCCTTTTTGCATATAGGAAGCTTCATGGAACCCATTTTCTTCTGAACTCCATTAGAAGCCATTGAATTTAGAATTAATAATACATATGTAGGACCTGGTCAGACAGTTAAGCCCTTTATGACCAACCTACCTCTGATACCACTTGATAGAATATAGGTATGTTATCTAATTCACCTAGAGGGGGGTGAATAGGTATTTTGATTTCTACTTAAATGATATATATAGTTAAAACTATTCTAAGCTAGTAATCAAGCAAACCCAGAAAACACTCAGGTGTTTATAGTGGTTCCCCAAGAAAGTGTGTCTATGGGTAGTCCATTTTCCCCCTTCACCTTTCTAACAGTGTGTTAGACAAGGCCAACTTCTCCAATCTCAGCTGCAAGAGGTTACAGTTCAGATCCTTCAAGATCTCTCAGGCTTGCTCCAAGCCCTGCCTCAGGCCAGACAGCCTTACAACTCAGGCTTAACAGCCCTACAACCTCAGGCCTAACTGCCCTACAAACTTAGGCCAATTAGCCCTACAATCTCAGGCCTAACAGCCCTACAACTCAGGTCAAATAGCCCTATAGTAAAAGAGTTTTTATCCTTACTACAACAGACAGCACAGAGAAGGTGTCTTCAGTAGTTCCTGCACTGCTTGTGCTTTCTAGAAGCTTGACTGGATGATGATTTGTGAGCCAGCTACTATCTGATCCTCCTCTTCAGTTGAAGGATGAAGGATCACCTTGCTCCTTCTTGTAGAAGAGCAATCTTTATCTCTCAGTCTCTTCTTCCTTGTTCAGTGAGCAGGAGGAGAATGAGAACTTCAGGACCGTCAATGGAACAGTAGCAATTTGTTTTGCACTCGACCAGCTGTCTTCAAAAGTGCCCTAAATTCTTCTTTTATACTCTGCACAACTCCAACGGCACTCAAGGGAAAGCTCTGACACCTTGGGTACAGATGGTTGGCTCTAATCTCCCTTTACAGCTGTTTGCGCCAACGGCGTGTCGCGCCACCTGTTTTCTTCAATATTTGAATCTGTCTCAGCAGTTTGGCTGAGACAACTTTCAGTCTCAGCGGTTGAGCATTTGTCGGCCCAGTGGATCCGCTGAGACAGTTTCTCTTCTCAGCGGATTCTGTCTATCTGCAGCTCAGTAGAGATATGTTGTTTCTCAGCGGCACCTGTCCTCGTCTCAGCGGTTCAGCTGAGACAGGGACACTTTCTCAGCTGATTAATCAGCAGACCTTTGAACCTATTCCATTGTATGGAATATCATCTCCCTGTACAAACCTTGAGACAAAATAGATTTTATCAAATACAATATGTACTTAACATTGTGAGTGATGTCTCTTCAAATCAAGGGAACATTGAGGGCAATATTTCCAACAACTCTCAAGTCAAACCGCCAGCTGCTCTTCTAGCACCTTCCTCAACTCTTTTTTTTGCTAAATGCAACCCAAATTTTGTCTATAAATAGAGGTTGCCCCCCCCCCTCACTATTCCTCTCTCTTGGATTGCCCATTTTGGGGTGATCTTCCACCATCTTTCCCACTCTTTTGTATTTTCTTTTTGTATTTTCTTTTTTTATAATTTTCTTTTTAATGTAATGTTTTTATTTCTTGTAACCCCATATTATGGTAATAAATAAGTTTAGTTTTTATTCCGTGCATTTTCAATTCTGCAATTTCATTTCTGCACTGCAATTTTAATTCATAACTTAGTTTTATTTCCGCACTTCAATTATGCAATTTCAATTCTTGCATTCTCTGCATTTTTTCTCGCTTTGGTTAGCAATTTATTTTTTGCCATAATTTTGGTTTTCATTTTAATTCGAATTTATTTGTCTTCGTAACTTTCGCTCTTTTTCTTCCTTGACACGGAATCGATAGAGCTGAATATTACGTTTCCGTTTATTTTCGCTTTAATTCGAATTTTGGTTATCTTTATTTTCGCTTTGATTCGAAATTATTCGCCGCCGCAATTTTGTTCTTTTTCTTCCTTGGCGCGGTAGAGATTAGAGCCGAATATTATGTTTTCGTTTATTTTCGTTTCAAAGCAACTTTCGTTCTCGTTATTTTATGTTTTCATCATTTTTCGTTTCCGTTATTTTTCTTTCCGTTTTTTATGTTTTCGTTACTTATGTTTTCGTCATTTCCTTTAATAGCTTAGTTTTATTTTATTGCAACGCATTTATTTCCCATCTGCCCGTTTGGGTAGAACTCGCTCACGCATTTATTTCTCGTCTACCCGTTTGGGTAGAACTCGCTCACGCATTTATTTCACCTCTAGCTATTCGGGTAGAGATTGCACTTCTGTCTTTCATTATGCAATTTCATTTCCTGTTTTAATTATTCTATCTTTCATTTTCTGTAATTTCAAATTTTGTCTTTTATTTCCTGTAATTTCAATTTCTTTAAATTACGTAATCCATCGATAGAACAATAGCCCGTTTTCTCAAAGTAGAAGTACTCGACAAAACCCGGATCTAAATACGACCTGATAATTTTCTAAAAATTTATCATATACTATACGCGATAAGGTATACTTGTCTTTATCGAATGATTAGTTTGGATAATAACGATACAAAGACTTGCAAAAACTCTCCTTTTCTATAAAAATTAAATAAATTCGGCGCCGCCGCCGCGGCGTAATCGTCGATATTCCGAAAGAAGGAAAGGTTGTTACTTCTATTCATCGAAGTAGGATAAAGGTCAGTTTCTCGAAGTAGGAGTACTCGCGAGACGCCTCGAACGCGCCCGCCGAATTCTAACCGCACCCGGAAAGCTTTTGTTGCGCTCCCAAAGAATTTTAATCAAGGGGGGTCGATGACCCATTCTTCCGAGTATAAAAATAGTTAGATGCGAGCCCGTGTTCCACGCTAGGAACGCATTAGGGCACCTGCAGTTGTCATCAAGGACTCAATTCATAGAATGTGCTCAGCGAGCTATGAAATATAAATCTAAGAAGAATATGAAATTGAGTTTATCTCAACTTAGGAAACAACTCAAAACTCAAAAATCTAAATACTTGAAGCATTTACAACTATAATAATAACTCATAATGCGAAAATTATAGAAATGATGATTTATGTTATTACTATTTATTTAATTCAAAAGTGTTAGGAGATTTGGGAGAAAACTTAGTACCTCACATAGAGGTCTCACCCTTTATTTATACTAAGCATGAGTGAATATGAAGTGGTGGTACACGGTGTGGGACTAATATGTCTAATAACAATATGACTCGTAACACTCCCCCTCAAGTTGGATCATGGAAACTTCCCAGACCCAGCTTGTTACATATATAGTTCATTCGAGTCCCCGTAACCCCTTTCGTAAGAATGTCTGCAACTTGATCTCCGGTCTTCACATGCTTTAGCGAAACAAGGCCTTCTTCATACTTTTCTCTAACAAAGTGGCAGTCGACCTCTATGTGCTTTGTGCGTTCATGAAACACGGGATTCGTGGCTATCTGGATTGCAGCTTGATTGTCACACCATAGAGGAGTGGGATCTTGAACGGGATACCCAATTTCACTGAGAATCTGCCTCACCCACATGATCTCAACAACAGTGTGGGACATAGCCCGATATTCTGCCTCAGCACTAGATCTGGCAACTGTGGTTTGTTTCTTGCTCTTCCAAGAGATAAGATTGCCGCCCATAAAGACAGTGAATCCCGTGGTTGATTTTCGGGTGGCTAAGCATCCTGCCCAGTCAGAGTCACTATATGCCTCTAGATCGGAATGGTCTCGACTTTTGTATGATATTCCCAAACCAGGATCCTTCTTCACGTATCTGATAATCCTGAGAACGGACTCCCACTGAGACATAGTTGGAGCCGCCATGAACTGGCTGACCTTACCAACCGCACAAGCAATGTCCGGACGAGTCATGGTGAGGTAGTTTAATTTTCCAACAATTCTACGGTACTTCTCTGGTGATTCAAAAGGTTTGCTTTCGGCATGAAGACTCTTTTCCCCTGGTTCCAGCGGAGAATCCATATGGCCACAGTTAGCCATCCCAAGGTCCGATAGAAGATCAAGAGCATATTTTCGTTGGCAAATAAAGAGAGAGTGATCATCATGAACCACCTCAATCCCAAGGAAATACCGCAATGGGCCCAGATCTTTTGTTTGGAAATTAGAGTGTAAGAATGCTTTGAGATTTGATATTCTTGCTGAGTTGCTGCCTGTGATAACAATATCATCAACATATACCAGTAGCAGAATAGTACCAGCCGAGGAGTTCTGATAAAAGAGGGACGAGTCTTTAGTACTCTTGGTAAGCCCGAACTGGGTAACAACAGCTCGGAACCGAGCAAACCAAGCCCGAGGGGATTGTTTCAATCCATATAAGGACGCTAGGAGGCGGCAAACCTTGTGTCTCTCCCCCTCAGCAACGAACCCAGGAGGTTGTTCCATATAAACTTCCTCATCCAGGAGCCCGTGGAGAAAAGCATTCTTAATGTCCAACTGGTGTAAGGCCCACTGCCGGAAGGCAGGAAGTGAAAGGAGTATTCGAAGTGAGGACATCTTCGCAACTGGAGCGAATGTTTTATCATAATCCACGTCATAGGTCTGAGCATAACCTTTGGCAACCAGACGGGCTTTTAGGCGATCCAGAGAACCGTCTGCATTCACTTTGACAGAATATATCCATTTGCATGCAATTGCCTTCTTGCCGGGAGGTAAGGGAACCAGGTCCCATGTATTGTTTTGTTGGAGAGCAGTCAATTTGTCATGCATGGCTGCCGCCCAGCCAGGAGAAGCTTTGGCCTCTGCCACGGTCGATGGTAGATGATATCGATCAAGAGTCGAGTGCAGCGCTCTATGAGAAGCAGACAAGCCCTGGTAAGAGTGAACATAGAGCGGTTGCTCCCGACAAGTCCAAACTCCTTTCCGGATTGCAATAGGAACCTCTGGGCTAGATGGCGGAATAGTACCGGGTTCTTCTGGAGGAATAGTCGTCACATCATCGGTAACAGAGGTAGGCTGAGGTGGTGGCACTACTGTACTAGCAGAAGAGCGACGGGAGTAAACTTGCCCCCACAGGGGGGACAACAGATCAGTAGGGGAAATGATAGCAGGTTCGTGCCTAGGGACCAAGAGAGCATCAGGAGAGGGATCAGGATGAGAGGATCCAGGAGAGGGATAAGGGTCGGACTCCCGGAAGACGACATCCGAAGAAAGGATGTAGCGTTGATTGACAAGGTACCTACTCTTCCTTCTTCCTCTAAGGGTAGAGAGTGTGGTAGGGTGGTAGGGTGTCTCCCCCTGAAGGATGTGAGTTGGAAGATGATTAATAAGGTATGCAGCAGTAAGAACGGCATCCCCCCAGAAGTGTTTGGGTACATGTTTGTGGTGGAGGATTGCCCGGGTGACTTCAAGGAGATGCCGATTTTTGCGCTCGGCAACACCATTTTGTTGAGGGGTATCCGGGCAACTGGTTTGGTGGATTATGCCTTTGTCAGAAAGAAAGGTAGACATAGACTGAGATAGGTATTCTCGGCCATTATCAGTACGATGACACTTAACACGTACAGAAAATTGAGTAAATATTTCATTCCATAAATGTTGAAAAATAGAAGGTAGCTCAGAACAATTTTTCATTAGATAGACTCAAGTCATACGAGAAAAATCATCAATGAAAGTGACATAATACTTGTGCCCTAACAAAGTAGGAACAGGACACGGTCCCCAAACATCTGAATGAAGTAAATCAAAAGGTGCAGAAGCACGAGCATCAAGACGAGGACTATAGCCAACTCTGTGGAGTTTAGCAAACATACAAGACTCACAACTAAGAGTGGGAACTTTCCCAAGCTCCGGATACAGACGACGCATGACCTGCATAGATGGATGACCATGACGATAATGAAGATCCAGGAATTTGGTGGAGGCCGCGGTACAGGCAAGGTGGGAAACTTCGTCCAGGACATATACGCCACCACGCAGCTTCCCTCTACCAATAATACGGCTCGTCGACTGTTCCTGAAAAATGCAACCAGAAGAGGTGAATATAGCAATACAATTCAAATCATTTGTAAGCTTACTAATAGACAGTAGATTGTAAGCAGACTGAGGGACATGCGCCACCGAGGAGAGTGTCATATCAGGTGCCACATTGCAGCTACCAAACCCAACAATAGGGACCATGGAGCCATCAGCCACAGTAATTGACGCTCCGCTATGAGGTTTGTAGGAGTGTAAGATACCTGAGGAACTAGTCAGGTGATCAGAAGCACCAGAATCCGCCAGCCACTGGACCGGCCTCTGGGAGGTACAAACAGGCTGAATGGTTTGAGCCACAGCCGCACTAGGAGGTGGTGAGTCAATCTGGAGAGCCTGCAAGCGTCGGTACTCATCCTCGGAGATTTCAACAGTTCTCGATCCCGGAGGTACAGAAGTAGAGTCATCCAGGTGTGCCGACCGAGGTGGAGGAGGTTTGGAGGCCCAGTCTGGCTTCCCATGAATCAGCCAACATGTATCCTTTGTATGTCCCCGACGCCCGCAATGCGCACAATGCCTTGCGTCGGTGTCACGACCACGGCCAGAGCGCCCCCCCCCCCCCCCCGACTACTTCCCCTTCCTCCTCCTCGTGAAGCAAGAGCCATCGACTCGCCGGCGGAAGTATGTAGAGCGGATGACGAAGTACCGATGGAGCCAGCCTTAGTAAGCCGATGGTACACACTAGCAGTCTGAAGGGTAGTAGGGCTCGCCAGCATTTCAGTCTTCGTTGTGGAGAAGTGAGGATCCAATCCATTCAAAAGCCAAAGAAGCACCAGGTGTTCGCGTTGAGCCTGATGACCTTCCCTAGTAGAGGGAATCTCCCAAAGGTCTAAAATCTCATCAGCCAGAACCTTCCATTCGGCAAAGTACTCGGTAACAGGACGCGCGCCCTGTCTCAGGTCAGCTATCTTGGGGAAGAGTTCACCAAGCCGAGAGAGGTTGTTCGCCTGAGAGAACATCATGTGAAGAGTGTCCCATAGTTCTTTGGTGCTGTCGCAGTTTTTGCACATTTGCTGGACAGATGGATCCATGGAACTCAGGAGAAGAGCAAAGATACGGCAATCATCACTATACCAGTCATCATATTCGGTACTCCCCAAGGCATGAGTTGGGAGACGAGTAAGGTGGTGAGTACGTCGGATGCCTGCAAGAGACATAGTAACCCCCTTCTTCCATAATTGGAAATTGGAGGAGGTAAGGATAGTAGTTGCAATCCTCGCGTTGGGAGGAAAGGTATTTGTAGAGTCCCCTGCAGGAGCAGCGGTCGAAGGAGCAGCGGTCGAAGGAGCAGCGGGAGGAACAGAGGAGCCCATTGCTACGATTAGCAAAAACGAAGGAGGAAAAGAGCGGACTGGACGTCCGAAAAGGCTGCTTCGAGGCCGACGTTAGCGGCGCAGACGAGAAGGGGCGACAGGAGACAGCCAGCAGCGGGACATCAGGTGTCGCTGGAGCAGACGGGCTGTCAAGGCACGATAGGTTTTACGCATCGTCGCTGGAGCGGCTTTAGGTATCGCTGGCGGCGGCTTTACGCATCATCGAGGCGACGACTTTACGCGTCGACAGGGGCGTCGTCGAGGCCGCCTGCCGTCGATGTCGCTGGAGACGCGCGCGAGCGGGCGAGAGCAGGCGAGGGAGACGAAGAAGAGTACAGAGCGTGCGCGAGCGGGCGAGAGCAGGCGAGGGAGACGACGCGTGGACGGAGCGGACGAGAGAAAATCAACGGGAAAACCCTAACCGTGCTCTGATACCATGTTAGGAGATTTGGGAGAAAACTTAGTACCTCACATAGAGGTCTCACCCTTTATTTATACTAAGCATGAGTGAATATGAAGTGGTGGTACACGGTGTGGGACTAATATGTCTAATAACAATATGACTCGTAACAAAAAGCATATATAATTACATATTAGAAATCATGATCCATAGATTCAATTGTTGCATATTTATTTATGTTCACACATGTTTTAATTATGTCGTTTTAGTGTCACTGGGAGGAAGAGTTTTTCTTACTCACTAATGGTCTAATCTCATTTTTGAACCTTACTTTTCAGGGAGCACGGGTCAAGAATTTTCTTAGGATGTACCTCCGAGTGTCTTTTTATGCAGTCTTTAATTTACGGTTTTTCCTTTAGAACTTTGCCCTTTGGGGTTGGACTCTTGATTTGTACAAATTGTTTGGCAGAAATGGAGTTTTTGTAGGTTAATTTTTTTGTAATTAATTTCAATTCTATGTTTAATACCTGAAATCATTTTCAACATTTAAAATCAACGTCACACTACATACCAAATAAAATATCAATGTTTTTCAGATATTACAAAACAACATAACAAAAAATATTTTTAACTCTCGACGCACATATCCATCAGCTGCTTGCAAATATTTCGGTGTATCACCTACATAATTGAAAACACTTTATATCAGAATCTTATATTAAATTAAAATATAAAATATGAGGAAAGAATCTTACCTTCTTGCATCATAGAGTTGTTGCGCTATAGACTCGCGCATTGCTAACATCTCGTCTACACCACTTGATGTATCAGTGCATGTATCATGTCGTCTCTGTGAGTCTACTCCGTCTCCCGTGCGCTGGCTCTCACTTTCTCTAAAATCAGGATTCATACGTGATGGATGTCTCCGTATAAAATTATGCAAAGTCATTGTCGCCAGGACGATATGTGTTTGTTTCTGAATACTATATGTAAGCATATCACGGAGTATTGCCCATTTTTTCTTCCATACCCCAAAAGTGCGTTCAATCACACTCCTAAGAGAAGAGTGTGCTTGATTGAAAATCTCCCGAAGTCCCATTTATATATATTCACACACACACACCTACACACATATATACAAGCACACACACATACACATATATATACAAGCACACACACATACACATTTATATACAAGCACACACACATACACATTTTTATATATACAGCACACACACACACCTACACATATATATATACACAGCACACACACACACCTACATATATATACATACATACACACACACACACACCTATATATATATATACAAGCACACACACACACATTCATATATACAAGCACACGGCACACACACACATTCACTCATATACACACACACACACATACATATATATATATACACACACACCTACATATATATATATACAAGCACACACACACACATTCATATATACAAGCACACAGCACACACACACACACATTCACTCATATATACACACACACACACACACACACACACACACACACACGCATACATATATATATTCACACACACATTCACATATATATACAAGCACACAGCACACACACACAAATACATTTATATACATACAAAAATTACATATCCCTACAAAAATGTGTAGAATGGCTGCGTACAGAATCGGAAGAACAAAAAAAAAATCATATCCCTACAAAAATTACAAACGAATAGAGGAAATCAGGTGAGTAGATACCTGATGTTGGATCTCGAAGAGTTGAGGCTGTTAGGAGAGGATATCGGGTGCAGAAACGCCGTCGATTGGGAGCAGAAATCGGAAGAGGCGTCGATTGGGAGCTGGCAGATATCGACTGGGAGCCGGCGTAGTGGAGAAGAGGCGTCGATTGGTAGTCGCACTTCGACTGGAGAAGAGAGGCGAGGAAGAAGATGGACTCGCGGAGGTCGGGTTTCGCCGTCGGGGGGAGTCGGGAACGAAGAAGAGAACTCGCGCAGGGACGATAAGCAGTTGCGGCGCAGTCGAGCTGGAGGAAAAAGCCGCGGATCAAGCCCTAATATAAACAGCGGAAATTTAGAAACGCCGTTTGAGAGCTCCCGCTTACCAAACACAGCTTATCGCTAGACCTCGGTTTTTTACCTGCCGCACCGGAGCCTATAAGCTGCGTCAAACGGTACCTTAATCGTAATTTGAGTATACAGATATGTTCACTTTTCCTTTCTAGTTGGATCTGTGATTCAGACATTGAGGTATTTCTTTAACTCTAGCTTCAATCTTCTATTTCTACTATGTACTTTAGTTATTTTCTGTGATGGTATCAATTTTATTACTGTTTAGTTTACTGCCTATCATGAGTGTCGGCTGGGCTTTTGAAATATTGTTGAACTAGGTAGGGGTGGTACATACATGATCCGTCTCTAGAGCCTATCCCTCTAAAAGAAGGTACTTCGAGCCAACACCCTCTGTCCCAGTTTGTGTCTTATGCCTCACTAATTGATTCACATAAAGCTTTTATTTCCTCTTTGTCCTCAATTCCTATTCCACCATCCTGGCAAGAAGCTCTTGGTCATCATAAGTGGCAGGAAGCGGTGCTTGAGGAAATGCATGCACTTGAAAAAAACTGCACATGAGTCTGGTGCATCTTACTCAGGGAAAGACGATAGTTGGGTGCAAGTGGGTTTTTTTTGTCAAACAGAACTCTCAAGGAATAGTGGAAAGGCATAAGGCAAGATTGGTGTCTAGAGGATATACGCAGACGGTGAGAATTAATTATCAGGAAACATTCGCTCCTATTGCAAAAATAAACTCCATAAGAATTCTACTCTCTTGTGCTACCTGTAAGGGGTGGAACCTCAGTCTGTTAGATGTAAATAACGTGTTTCTCCATGGGGACTTAGGGAAGGAAGTTTATATGTCACTACCTCCTGGACTTGCCCCTGAAGGATCTGAAGGAAAAGTCTGTTGGTTTAAAATGGCTCTATACAATCTTAAAGAATCTCCTATAGCCTACTTGGAGAGATTGCACGGGGCAATGACGTGTTTTGGATATACTCGGAGTAATGTTGATCATACTCAGTTTATCAAGCACACGGGAGATAAGTTGACTGCCTTTTTGTCTATGTGAATAATATTGTTATTATAACTGTGGGTGATCTTGATGAGATTTAAACTCTGAAGGGAAGATTAGCAAGGGAGTTTGAGGTGAAAAACCTGGGGAACCTAAAGTATTTTCTAGGTATTAAAATTATCAGGTCCAGGCATGGGATATTCATCTACAAAGAATTTATATCCTCAACTTGCTTGAGACCTCCAGGATAAGTGGATGTAGAACTGTCGGCACCCTGATTGAAGTCA
Source organism: Dactylorhiza incarnata (assembly GCA_033032865.1). Lineage (NCBI taxonomy): Eukaryota > Viridiplantae > Streptophyta > Magnoliopsida > Asparagales > Orchidaceae > Dactylorhiza > Dactylorhiza incarnata. The sequence goes on from JAWHQI010000278.1 coordinate 144,755, forward strand.
ACCACGGATTAAGAAGGGGTGACGGTGAAGTTGTTATTGACATCACTAATCGGTTAGTTGGAAGGCTTATTTGCTTATTTCATACTCGTCCAGATATCTTGTATGCAGTTGGAGTGATCAACCAATACATGCATTATCCAAAGACTCGTCACTTGGATGCCGCCCACCGAATCTTGAAATACCTCAAGACCTCTATGGGAAGCGGCATTATGTTCTCACTGAATGATGTCCAAAGAATTGAAGTCTACACTGATGACGATCTACTTCGGACTATTGTTCCCAGGTCGGTAGGAACTTGGCTACATGGAGAAGCAAAAAAAAGTAACATGTGGTTTTCAAATCAAGTGTCGAAACCTCAAAGCTATGACTCACAGAATTTGTGAAGGTCTATGGATTCATATCATTATGAGAGACCTTGGTCTTGAGAAAAAAGAATTCATCATACTATAGTGTGACAATAAGAAGACCATTGGCATTGCACACAATCCTGCTCAACAAGACCGCACCAAACATATTGAAGTTGACAGACATTATATCAAATAAGATATCGTGAGAGGAATGACTTGTTCACCGTTTATTCCTTCTGCCCGACAACTGGATGATGTTCTGTAACGGTCCCTTTATTCGGCTACCGCCACAATTTAACTTATTTATTATCATTTATCATCATAGGCGTCAGGTAAAACATTCAGCATACATATAATGATTCATTTCATGGCAAAGTACAAAAATAAAAGTGCAGGACAAATAAAACATTTTATTTAGTTAATATTTTAATATGATGTACAAAGAGTAGCCCTACATAGTACATACAAAAGAAATGTTTACCAAAAAGTACAAAATGTAGCCCTACATATGGCATACCAACGAAGGTCTTGCCAAAACTATCACATGTACAAAATTAACTACTACATCACGACACTATATACATATACATGGGCATCATACATAAACTACACTGGACAAACTCTACATGAAGAAAATTTGAAAACTCTGCATGCAGACAGTCGGGATCTCCGCATCTCGCTATGTGAATATTCAGGACCTCGAATACTAATGCAGACATATCGATCCATAACATGTACTTGTTCTCCTGTCGTGTAGGGTTTACTGTTGGCTGGTTACTACTGGCAAGAGTGGCATCTTCCTTGGACCTCTTTTAGTTTCATTTTCTAATTAGTAAAATGACTAAGTGAATTATTATTTTTCCTTAATTACCTATAATGGATTAATTATACATTCTTTATAATCCAAATTTCTTGTCGATTTTTCATTTCATAACTAGCCATTTATTTCATTCTTTGCATCTTCTTTTGTATACACATTACTGTGTTCATTTAGCACACTTTTACTTATTCGTTTGTATCGCGTGTTCTTTTACATCATGGACAATTCGTCGTTTTTACTTTTCTTACTGGGCAATGTTAAGGATACATTAGCATTTCATTTATTCATGTATTTATATAGCGCGCTTTCATGTATTCGTTGCGTGCCTTTTTCATATTCGCACGCCCACCTGCGTGTCTTTCCATATTCGCACACCCCACCTTCGCTGGTTCGGTACACCCTTAACATAGCTCATTGCATCGACGTTCATATTATTATCTTTTCTTTTATTTATCCATCTTGACTAATATGGAATTTAATTCATTTCTTTACTCATCTTTTTTATTTTTGCTTAATTATTTGAATATTGATTCATCGAGAAGTCTGATTATCGATTTGACAAATTACTTTTTATAGTGAGTTTGAAAATCATAACGAGTTTAGTAATCATAGTAGCAATGACACAGTTCATATAAAAGCAAGTAACTGAAAATAAGGGAGTAAGAACTCACCCCGGCATTTCTCTTTCTTTTATCTCTTCTTGATTCATTACTCCTCCCACCTCCTCGGGATGTCATGTCATATACAAGTGTCACCATCAAATTACTTTCCAACCGTAACTTTTACATTAAAATAACTCAAAATTAGCCCTCTATACACCCTAGGTTTTGCTGCCCTTATTTGCATTTATATGGGAATCGCCTTAATTATACTTTCCCGCATTGATCCTTCAAAATCAGCCCCCTACATGTTGATAGGTTGTTGGCCTAGTAAAATAAGAAGGGAATTTGCCCTAATTTAATTTCCCTCATCATATAATAGGCATAAACTTTATTTTGATAATTAATTCTTCAACATCAATCCTTTATCTTGCTGCCCTAATCAACATTCAAGGGGATTTTCACAAAATCAGTGAATTCTCAACCTAAATGAAGGAAGGGAAAATATTCAAGCATGAAATCGTTGCCCTAATATTTTAACAAGGGGGTTTTGCTATAATTGAAAGGTAGAACGTCTTAAGAGTCCTTTTTCATCCTTCAAAATACGTAATAATCGAAAAATTCGCACTCCTACTACTAGGGCTTTTCTGATTTTGAATGAAATTGCGAAATAAAATGAGAATCAACATCAAAATCCATTTCAAAAACTTTATTTAGCCTTTAACATGAAAATGAAGGAGAAAACCCCAAATAGGGTTTTCGGCCCTAAGAAATTGAAGTCACGAATCCACATTAAACTAAAAAGGAATTAAGAGAAAGGGATTATCTTTCTATAGGAGAAAAATTGTGGCAATCAGAGTCGATTTGGGTTGTTGGCAAGGGTTCGCAAGCGTTGGTTGTCGCCTGGAGTCGGGAACAATTTTGTGCGTGAGAGAGGAAATAAGGAAAGGTTCGGCTTTTCCTCTATTAACCGTGACCCGACCCCGCTGTTTCATGACACGCATGTGTATGTCCCACATGAGTCATTCCTGGACCGGTCAGTTCTTACTTATCCTTAGCAGATTCCTTTTTATTATAGCCAGCCTTCTCATTCAATCTAATTTAAGCTTGTAATTAATCTACTAAATGGGGTTACATGTGTATCTCTAATTCGTTACGACCCTACAATATTACGTCGTCAAATTAATTTTACGTCGTCGCGTACATAATTTAATCTTTTATTTTATTATTTTCGTCGTAAGAATTCAATTTATGTCGTCGCTTCGACATGCACATTAATTAGCATAAAATACTTTAGTTATTAATACCTGTCATCGATGACGGCGTCACAATTTCTCACCAAAGGATTGAGTGTGAGCGCTTTTGGAAAGATCATTACCAAGTTAGGTATGACAAGTATTACAAGCCCAACTTAAAGGAGAGTGTTAGCATTTAGTAATCTTTACGTGTATTTGCTTTTCTTGTATTTCTCCATGTATTTTTCCACTCCAATATAAAAAGGAGTGTCTACCCGTGTAAGAACTAGTTTTTCAATGAAACGAATACTTTTCAACAGATTTAAATTGTGGCGTTCTAGCGGGCCATACATGGTATGCCTCAAGTGAGCGTGATCAAGGAGATGTCGAAGAGAGTAGGCGGGATCGACGAAGACGGACATGGATCGACGAAGACGGGGGTGGATCGACAAAGAGAACTGTGTAAGATCGACAAAACCGAGACCACGGGCTTGACGAAGGCAGGATCGACGTTCATGAGTGAGGCTCGGCTTCTTTTCCCTGATACCAAGTCGACATGAATAGGAGAGAACAAGAATTATTTCATTAATGTAATTCATAACCATACATATATTTGGGATAGGCTAAAAAGGAAATACACAATTACTAGAATGTCACTATCTAACAACACATTACATTATAACAAAAAAAAATTATACGAGACTGGATATGCTAATTCAACTTCTACGTTATCAAGTAAGTCTGATACCAACCATTGAACTTTGCATCCCAAATTGTGCACCCGCAGAATCTACTCGTACTAAGGCCGTCAACTTCTTCTGCGCAGCTGCGCTGATACCAAATTGTTGTATATCGGCATAGAAATGGCACATTTAAACACGCAAGTAAAAAACGCTAGTATTATAAAGTACTAGCTCTCACTCAAACTCATAAAGGAGAGCACAATCGCTCGAACTAACTCTCTAGTTTTGGCTTCTTGCCTTAATGATAAAATGAAAGGAATGATCTATTGTAGCTTCCAAGGAAGGTTGGAGAAAATGAGGGGTTATAGCGAGAAGCTCTATTTGAGGAAGATTGCATAAGCGCTAGAAGGTGTTGATAGATAAAATATCAAGTGAAAGTATCTACAGGTGAAGTGATGGAAAGAAAATGTGAAATTTGTGCATATTTCTAAAAAGTTGACAGGAGATCTTGCTTTGTTTTAACACCACCACAGTTTCAATGTTTGAAACTTGCAACCTCCACGTCAAACTAGAACAACCTAATACTTGTGCCAAATCCCAGCATTGAAGTTGAATGGGTCATATGTGATTAAACTACAGGTCGAGCATAAAATCTTTGGAATATAGACTATAGACTATTTTGGAACAATTCAGGAAATGGGCCCAAGACAAGTTTGAATAGAAAACACCAAAGAAAAAAGTACTTAGAAGTGTCATAAAATAAACAACACTAGTCATTCCAATGTCACATTGCATTCACGCTCATTAATTACCAAATTAAACAAAAATTATTGTGTTACGAGAGGATATAAAAATGACTTCCAATCACTTTCTGTAAACTTTTCTTAAGAATGACTGAAATGCATGTGCATGCAAAGAATAAATGACTGTAATGGAGAAAACCTGCCGTAAAAAGATTTTCCAATAGATAGCACAGTTGATATCTCAAGTCCAGTTTTCTTCCTTAGCCATGGCAGTAACTCGGCACATTCATTGAATAGCTGTTGAGCAAGTGAGCAAAAGATATATTAATATATAATAACAAGTTACACTACTAAAGAAAAAAAGCAAGGGGACTTTTTGAAGCAGTGATCACTAGCATCCGTGTAAAAGCCAAAGCTTCCCTATAGAACCCAGCAAAACAAGATAATAAATAGGGTTGGGATATAGCAGAACACGAGGAAAGCAATAAATTCTCTAGATACTACGGACACTTTGTTTGTTGAATGAGAAGATGAGACGGAAGGGGGAATATAGTGCAGAATTCTACCGTGAGGAGTCACAGCCCTAGGCTCTTTTAAGATTCATCAAGCATAAGCAAATAAGAGTACATCATTATGCTTAGCCCTAATTAAGTCATTAAGGAAATTAAACTTAGTCTTTAGAACCTGAAATAAGCATAAATATTGTCGACGTTCTACTCATGCCATTACACACGTGGTCTTCGGTAGATAGGAATAGACACACCAAATTAATCCCAGTGCTCCTCACTAGAACCCCCCATACAAATACATCCCACTGGAATATTTGCCTTATCATCAAGGTAGAAGTCCGGAAACTACAAGATGAAGTCTTAGGACCCAGGTAGTGTTTGATGCATGGTGGTTCTGGCATTGTACTGGTACATTTGAAATGGTGGTATCTCCATTGTGTGGCTCGCAGTGGTCCACAATGGATGTTGAATCGTATGGAAAAATCAACAAGATCTATTGGGATTCAATCCTCAATGGTATGGTCACTTCAACTTAGTTTAACAACAAATCAGCAGTTCGTTCAGGCCCCATGATAAGAAGTAAACTAAGCAACGGTACTAAACTGGTATATAGCAGACATAGATAAAAGTACTCAATGAAAACTTACAGCGGAAGTAAGATATGCAGCTAAGGGTAAGCAAGGGTACCTCAAAATCCGATTCATAGAGCCAACTAGTAATGGAAAGAACCATAAAATCTGAATTACTGAAATCTTAAACATAGACTGATACAATAAAAACTTTGGATGATTCTGATACATTAAGTCCAAAGTAAAAGTACAACAACTGAACTGAAAGACAACTGAAATGAAAGAAACAAATATGAAGAACCGCAACACTTATCCTAAGCACGGCTCCCTACCAGTGACCCCTGAAAAGAAATTTCTGAAACGGGTCAGCCCAATTGGTGAGTAAGAAAGACTACTCCTCCCAGTAACACTAAAATAGCATAATAAGTTTGTATATAAAAATAGGAGTTTTGGCTTATTAATGCATGCTTCTGAATAATCTGTCTGTAGGTTTATAAGTCATTTTCTGTATAGATGCATTATAGATTCTGTCATATTATCTAAGTTCTTTCCTGTACTGATTTGGTACCCTAGATTCTTTCTATAGATTGGGTAATTAAATTTCATGTTTTATAATTTATTGAACTTAATCTGATTAGGGAGCCCATATGGCGACCCGAAGGTGCCCCGAACTAAAATATTCCTTGAGTGGAACACAGACTCACATCTGAAAATTACCAAGTCTGGAAATGTGGTCGATGACCCCACGTCTGAGGCTCATATGAATTGTTGTCATATGAGAATGAGGTCACTGATCTGAGATTTATTACGTGCGTTAAGCTTTCATAATTGGCCTAGTTACAGTTAACATCTTCGATTAACTCTGATTGTATATTGAGGAGTTTATTTTTCATGCTCTAAGTTAAATGTCGAATTGCTTAACTGGTTGACATTTAATATTTAATTAACAGTTACGTGTAACATGTATTCATGTGACTGGTATTCGCTTGGTAACTTATTAACATGCACTAAGATGATATACAAGTATTGTTATATATTTCATATGGATTTCTTTAGCGAATTAGGCAATATGTTTCATAACTGGTGATATGTCTAGCTAAGATGAGTCAAAATTCTTACCTCTATGTTGCGGCACTCGTAGACACAGTACGGTGGCATGATTCCTTTTAGGTTATTTTGTAAAGCACGTATTTTTCTCCGATCTGCGCCAACTCACTCCCTGAATCTGGCGCCTGGCGGAAACATAAACCCTAATTAATTTACTTTCAATCTTCTGGAGTTTCGATGGCGGCACTAAACATTTCAAGTGAAACCTAGAGCGGACAAGAACGATTTAAAGAAGGAAATGTTAAGGGCTTTTACCTCTTTCCCACCAGTGGGAATCTACAAGACAAACAACCCGATTTGAGAGGACGGGAGTTGAGATCTCCAATTCTTGTAATCGAACACTAAGGAAGCATAAGACGACTGAAATTTGCGAGAATTAATGATAAAATAAAGTTTTGGATGCCGAAAAGGGAAGTAGAGTTCGGCCATGCTGCCAAAGCCTCACAAGAACTCACCGAAACGACAAGATCCACAAGTTAGGGCTGAAGGAGCGTCACTCTTGCCAGATCTGGAAGGAGAAGAGCCCTCTGGAAATGAGGGAAAGAGAGGGGTCGGTTTCCTACAAGGAGGGATCGATTAAAATAAAGAGGAGAAATAAAGAGGGGCCTTACCTTGCTTGAAGAGACAAGAGAAAATCTCCAGCAGGCAGTCCAGAGCACAGAAACCACTCCCAAAAGTTGTCAAGAGTTGTTGATGAGGGAGGAAGAGCCGCCAAACCTTTCTACAGCGTCGACCAGAGACGACGACCACAGAAACGGAAACGATCGCTACTGGGAGCGCCTGCGAGAAGAGAAGTATGCGGTGGTTTTCGAATCATTTCCGTCTGGGGGAAAGAAATAGGGTTACGGGAGACTCAAATTACTTGTGGTTGCCAAATAAACCGTGAGGGGGAAAAGGAAATCGTGCCCTAGCCTCTAATTGAGGGAATTAGACATTTCAGCCTAATTACAAAATTGTCATTTCACTCTCTCTACTACTTATAAATCTATACGCTACGCCCTCGCACCAAACTAAATTGCGTCGACACCAAAATTCCAATAACTTCAATTAATTTATTGATTAACGCGCAACAATTATTCATAATAACATCATACCTCGACAAGACGTTGGCTCGATCAATCTCGGTAACGATCGGACCCTGAATATAGAGGGTGAGGTGAATGCAGTTATAGGTCTGAAGCTGAAGGCAGTAAGTAACTTTGTTGATGTAGGCAGCAATAGGAAATGGGTTGTATTAACAAGGAGATAGCTTCGAGTGAACAAGTATAGTAGCAGTGACCTAAAGACGCGTTTGCAGTTCTAGGAACATCTTGTCGCTCGCACCTAATTGAAGGTGCCGACGGTACTTGCTAGCATGCGTGGTCATGCGTTATTGGGCACTGTGAAGATGAAACTTCAATTAGCGCAAGATCTCGTCTCGGTCTGGAGCTGATGAGCTCAGATCTCAATGTGCCATTCTCTTAGTAAATGTTGCAACATAGTGGGTAGTGGTTTGCCATAAATTGCCTGGAATTGAGTAGTGTTGGTTGTTTTGAGAAAGGAGGTGGCCCACATTCTGGGGCTGCTCGAATGCGAAGCAACAGAGGTATGTGGTCAAATAGCAATTGAGAACTTGATCTACTTGTCAATCTGTAGGTGATATTATAGCTCATTGTAAGGTGGTGCCTTTGACAAAGACCTGCCTGAAGTTGCTCATTAACATAGGATCTTGTCGCTCACAATAGAAGAGGAATCTGTGTAAATGCACAATCTCGTATACAAATGTTGATGTGATGGACTCTGATATGAACGGGTGGTGGCGGGGAATAAAATATTTGTACTTCGAAAGACGATCCACTATTACGAAGAGGCAATCATAACCAGTAAATTTGAAAGCTTGGTGGTAAATCTCATGGCAATGTCCTCCCAAATGAATTTTGAGAGAGGGTAATGGTTGCAGGTGGACAGCGCTGAAAAGGTAGTTTCATACTTTGTGCATTGGCAAGTGAGGTAGGATGCGACGAAGTGCTAAATGTTGGGAGAATACCATGCCAATAGACTGAGCAGTGATCCGCCGATAGGTGCGGAAGGAAATCGCGTGACCCGCCATCGATGTGGATTGGAACTCGACAAGGAGTCGGGGAATGGTGGAGTTGCCCTTAATAGCCTCGATGATGAAGAATCAGCCTTGACCTCCCTCTAGATGGCGATAGCCATGAGAGTGGGTGTCTCGAACTGGCAGGTCAAGGCATCACTTGCCTGGTTAGCTCCTTTGAAAAATTCATATCTGAACAACTTGACGACCCACACCTGTGGTGAAATCTTTTGCATGAGGCGACACGGTAGGATATGGTGACCAATGCGCACGATGAAGTGTCCTCGAAATATGTGGCTTCCCCGCATAAAGTCGGTGTTGCGGTCATTTGCTGCTCTCGATTGTATGGGTTTCGCCCGTGAACGTTGAATCTCTCGTCGCTCATATCTCAGTGCATTAATGCGGACGAAGGTCGCCCGAGAGCATCGAGCACGGGCGTAGCTCATGCGAAGATGCTCGTATATATATAAATTTTTTATTAAATATATATATATAAATATTTACTTTAGTATATATATACGAGTGACAGTGCACAGGGGGCCCCCCGTGCCCCGCGCGACAGTACACTGCCCTCCCACGGTGGGCTTCGCCCGCGCCGGCGGGCTTCGCACGCGCCCGGCAGGCTTCGCACGCGCCCGGCGGGTCCGTTCAGCGCGCAGGTAATGGCTTTCTGGAATTGGCTTTGGCCAGAAAACCAACAGCTGCAGGAATTGGTTTTGTGCAGAAAACCAATTCTGTTGTTCGGTTGCAGGATGGAATTCAGTGAACAGAATTGGAATTGATATCTGTAAATTGTTCGGCTGCATATTGGAATTGGCTTTCTGGAATTGAAATTTTTAAAATTGATATTTTTTAAAATTGAAGTAGCAAATTAAAGTACCAATAATATTTCTTCACGTCTTAAGTTGTTAGACTCTGTTTGTAGGGTATAGCCTATTGGACTCATAGGTATGTCATTTTTTTGAATGTTGTTGTCTATAGGGAGTTTATTCAATTTCCTTTCCATCCTATCAAGCTCATAAGTATGTCTTTCTTTTAGCGTTTCAGAATTCCAAATTCTTTGAAGAACATGCTTGGTGCATATGTTGCAGTGGGTAAAAATGTGCTCTAAAATTATCGAGAGAGGAGATCTGGAAATGTGCTACATATCTGCTTGGTGCAGCTCCTAATTCAACCAAATTCGTAAACAACAGAGACGATTTATAATCGAGATGATTTTGAAAGTAAAGAAGTTTATAATCGAGATGATTTTGCAATTTTGACCTGGGGAAATACAATACCCGGGTGACAATATCAGCATCAACAACAGGGACGCCGCTGGATCTGAAGAGATCGGATACGATGCTCTTCCCGGAGGTGATTCCGCCGGTCAGTCATAAATTTACAATGTCGGCGAGTTATCCAAACCCGGAAAGCTGGGAAGAACAAGCCAGGGCATGGCGTTTCACGTCGTAGATGTCGGAGACGATTTGCGCGGGTGTATGGCATCGGCATCTTCGTAGATGCCGACGGAAAGAAAATGGCTCCCAGGAGACGATTTGCAGCCGGAACCACCACGATCTACGCTGAGATGGAGGTGATGCTCTTTCCGTGACGGGATCGGTCGGGGGAGACGAGAGCGTGGCCGTGAGAAGCAAAACCGCGCAATAACTAGGGGGAGGGATAGGTTTTCATGGCTTTAGTTTTTTAGGCCAACTCATAAAACCGTGGGTTTTCCCCCCAAAGCCAATACCCGACAAATTTTGTCCCGCCGAACGCCAGTATTGGCTTTCTGGCACCCAAAGCCAATTCCAGAAAGTCAATTCTTGCGCGCCGAACGGACCATAATTTATTTTTTTTAAATTATATATTATTTTTTTTTAAATGACGGAAATTTTCTTTTTTTAAACCCGATACGCTCGCCTCCCCGTCTCTGTCCGCCGCCGGAGCCGTCGCCGGCCTGATCGGAGCCCACCGGCGAGGTCGCCGGACCCCGGCGAACCTGCTGGGGGTACTCCGGCAGGGCCACCGCCGGCGGTGGCCCTGACCGGGAGGCCTAAATCTGACGGCGGCGGACGGGTCCGGCGACCTCGCCGGTGGGCTCCGATCAGGCCGCCGGCGGCTCCGGCGGTGGCAGCGGACGGAGACGGGAGGGCGGAAGCTGCTGTCGGGGCTGGATCGGGAATAGGGGTTTAGGAATTTTAGCTTTTGGCTATTTGCAGGCCAAATCCATCAGCTTTAGGCTATTTGCAGCCCAGATCTCCATGATCTAACGGCTGAGATTAAATTTATGGTTGTGATTTGGCTTCAATATGGGCCTGAATGTTTTCTTTTATATAATATAGATATATATTATATAAATAAGTAAATAACCTCCCTCCTTCTCTCTAACTTTCTCACCGCCCCTCTCTCTCTCCTCCCTCTTTCCTCTCTCTCTTTCATCGGCCAACGCTAACTTTCTCACCGCCCCTCTCTCTCTCTCCTCTCCCCCTCTCCTCTCTCTCTCTCCCTCTTTCCGCCATGCCCCTCTCTCTCTCTTTCATTCGCCACGCCCCTCTCTCTCCCCTCTCTCTCTCTCTCTTCCCCCACCTTGCTTTGCAAGGGACTTTTGTCATGTACCAAACATGAAAGATCTTTATTATATATATATATGTATATAATGTTAGAAATTTTGTAAATAAAACATTTATCTTATATTGTTTTATTGGAGCTTTTATGGTGTTTGGTGTATGGCTATTCATATTTGATTAAAAGCTCAAAAACCAAAAGATGGAGGGAATCCAAATTATTTGGAGGAAAATCTTTCATGAATAAAAGGATGATCCATTTAGTCTCACCTTGCTTTTCTCCTCTCTTGTTAGTGAGTATATAAGTGATTTTACTCCTTATTTGTTCAAAAGAACATAAGGAGAAACTATGAACCACACACGCGCGCGCGTGCACGCACCGCAACGGACCGGATCCGGATTTGAGATTTGAGCCCGAAGAAAATAGGTATGGCTTGTGGGACTACGAAGTGCGCAAAAGAAGAACAATTGAAACTCGAGCGCAATATAATAGACGGAATATTAGGCTAGCCTAATATATCGGTCCATATTTTTAAAAAATGTCATTCTCCTAAAAATGTCGCGAAAAAAATAAGTACATACTTACAAAGCATCGGCTGAAATGTCATTCATAATGGACTCGAATGTCGATAGGGCACTGGATAGCTCAAACAGCATGACCAAAAATTCACAAGGGTAAACATATGTGTGGAAAGCTTGTTTACATGCATTCTTCAGTATAGCGTATCTAATGGTAACAAGAACGCAAGTTTAGCTTGAAAAAATGAGCGGCTCTTGGAAGTTCATCCGGAGCTCCTGAATTACTGGAATGAGATATTTATTTGGAAACACACCTCACTTCAGCTTGCGGTATTCGACACAGAAGAACCAAACTTCATACTTCTTCTGCACTGGAAGGATGGGGATAGAAAATTGTTTCGCATTATCGCATATTATACATACAATGGGCATTACAAAATGAGGTGCTCGACATTCTCTTTCTGTGTGTGACCAAGCAGGTAAGACTGCGTCGAGATGAAGCTCACTCCCGGGTGTACATGAATGTTGTAGCCCGCAACCAAATGGGGAGGAAGGCCCTGTGGTCCCCTGGAATTCCGGAGGAATGCTCTTAGAAGTTGTTGTAATTGGTGATCTTTTATAAGAGATAATTGAACTCTACCTACTGGGTTTTATAAAGTTAATGAAGTATTGTGTTATGGTTCCAACATTATTGGTTATTTAGTATTAGAGTCCTTTTTATATCGAGTCATATTGTATCGAGTCATGTTACATGCATTGAGTCAAGTATGTGTGTTGGGTCAAGTTATGTGTGCCATAATATTTTACATGTTTTAATATTGCATTTATTTCTTGTATCGGGTATTTACGCGTGTCATTGGTGTAACATCCCAAAATTCTGACCTGACTGATTGAACCCCTAGGGGACCTAACCGGTTCAATCGACCCCTCTTGGTGAGCTTATTCAGGGCCAATGCGACCTTGTTAGTCCGGTGAACGAATTACAATTGGTTTACTCCGAATTTTGAACTATAATGACTAAATGAGACTTTTAAGCAAATGAGTTCAGAATAGACTCCCGTCAGTGATGTTACATTTGTAAGACCAATATCGATTCAACGACATTCGCTTCGTCGCATTCCGATATATAGATATTAAGTTGGTCAAAAGGATCGCCTCGAGCTACGTGACGCCTCAAATATGACTATTATGCAAGTGACCTCATAATCGACCTTAGTTGGTTCTGTTAGACTCGTAAAGCTGATACGAGTCCAATGGAGTCGACTGCACTCAATTTCGATGAGTATCGGAGAATCTGTCGTGTCGACGCGAATTTAAGTAACGAAATTATCTAAAAGGTGAAATCCAACAAACGGTCTAGGAATTCACCTCAGTCAGTTTTGTTAGACTCGGTAAACCAATACGAGTTCAACAAAACTGTCCGCGCTCGATTCCAATAAGAATCGGCGAAAATATAACATAGTTTGCAAATAACGTGTTTATCCAAAATGGTGAAATAGGCAAAACGACCTCGCAATTGCCCCCAGTCAGTCTTGTTAGACTCGTCACAATAGTACGAGTTCAACGGATTTATCCATTTGTGATTCTGACGTCATTTGAAGGAGTTTTGATGTTTAAGTCAAATTAGACCGCAAACGCTCCGGGGAGCGTAAAATGGGCAAACGAACTCGGAATTGGTCGTGGATCATTTTGATGGGTGCGTATAAATGAGACGGTCGTAACGAGCTCTTTCAGGCTGAATTCCGGGCTCTCTAGTGCATCGTGCAAGCATTTAATTATTGATAACAATGATACTACTTTAAAATTAGCACACATAAATGTTAGGTTAGAGATATACCCGAGCCCCCTCCTCCCTTGCGCCGTCAGCCAGCAGGGTCTCACGACAAGCTTAGCTCCGACGCGACTTCTCCCACGGCTCGGGATCAATTCCTCCCGACCTGTCCTGCCCGTTTCGCCGGCCTGCTCGGCCAATATTCCGGCGGCGTCCTCCTTCTAGGGCCGACACTCCTTCGCCTCTCTTTCTCATTTTCTGCCAAGAGCCAAGATATCACTCTCTCTCTCTCTCTCACTCTCTCACTCTCACAAAAAACCCTCCATATCTCTCCCTCTCACTATCCAGATCCAACCTCCTCTAGCTGACCGAGCTCCTCACCTCTTATCCGGCCATCACCGCCATCTCTTCAAGATCCGACCACCTTCACTCCTCCAAACAGCCACTTCCAATCTTCAAGCAAGCCGAGCTCATTCCTCCAATCCGACAACAACGCTCATGGACGACCGCTCCGTGGAGCAAGCTTCTTGATCTTGAGAAGAAAAGGGCAACGTTGGACTTCATCAATCCCATCTTCTTCAAGGTCCAACTTCAAGAGATCGAACATCGTCTTCAATCAAATTCGACACGTTTGACGAGGTCTGGATCGGCAAGATCCGACCATGACCGAAAGCAGCGGACAAATGCCGCATACGCGGCTATTGGGTAGCATGCATGGACACAAGGTGCGTTCTTCATCGACTCCTCCCTCCGCATAGATCTTAGGTTTTCAATTGTAGAAACCTTCTCGCAAAGGCCCCGTTTTTCCGGCGACCCGCGGACACACGAGCGTAGTCGTGCTCGGCGTGGTCGCGGATCATTTTGAGTGGGTCCTTGTGACCCCTCTCCGCGAGTCTCGGGGTGGGACACAACGATAAATAAATATTATTGCGCGCGCGGTCGAAACAACGACGATCGCGTGACGGTAAATTCTATTGATGCGCGCGCGGTCGAAAGAACGACGATCGCGCGGCGGTAAATAATATCGATGCGCGCGATCAAAAAAACAACGTTCGCACGTCGAGAATTAATATTAAATTGTGTTGTGAGATCGACGGTAGATCTCGCGATAAACTCGTGTTGATCGCGTGACGGAAATCAACGAAGAATCTTGCATCGAAAATCAATAATGGATTCCGCAATGAAGATCAACAATACTTGTAGCAGAGATTGACGGTGGATCATGCGACGAACTCAACGGAGAACCGTGCAATGGAAATAAATGGTGAAGCTTTCGAAGGGGACTGACGTCGAAGATGAAATTAAGTCTGTTGTCACGTGATTCGGATTTAGGGTAGAATCGTCGAACCAAGGAAGCATCGTCGATTGGAATATTATTTAGCCAACGACATGATACCTTCTAAGGGTATTATCGTAACTGTTGATATTTGAAGTCTATGAGCGGATAGTCAAAATCCTGGTTTATAATTGAGGATATTAACCCTTGGAATGCTTAGACGAGTCTGATGACAAGAACATATAATGAACTTAAACTTGAAGAATTAGTAGGTTTAAGCCTATTATGATGAAACCAGGACCGAGCATGAAATGATGATCGCAGTCTCGATGCTATGAATCTATAAGATGATTTCAGTGGGAGTATACGAGAGTACGTCACGAACCCTAAATATAGGATGTGATTAATGACCTAGACTAGATCTCGTAGGTTGATCCAGTCATGATGAGTATAACCTTATATTGGAAATGAATCAGGTTTTTGAATCCTCAATACGTATGTTTGAAGTCAATAGTGGCAATCCTGACCTAATGAGGGTAAGATGAACTATGTGATTGAATGAGAATATAAATTGAGGAGCGAATAATGTTGTATTACATATTATAGGTTATTAATCTAAAGTATAAAAGCTGATGAATTGTAACTGTTGGTGACCTTGGATATGATAGGGTGTTCATTTCCCCTAAGTGATGAGGAGTGGTTTGAGACGATCAAGGAGATCTATAGCGTCCGCCTATAATGCAGAGAGTGCTAGGGTGGGACGATACACTAGCTGAGTGTCTTTCCCTCATGTGCGATGATTAGTAGGGTGTTCTTTCCCCTAAGTGATTGTTTGTATGTGTATGATGTGGTGGGTCGCTGGCTCTACCGGTGACACACTTCGGAGGGAAAGTACAGTGACTCTAGGATAGCCTCATGGTCGAACAACAATGTGCGCCCTAGCCTAGTTTGTTGTTTGTGTAGGTGTTAGCCACCTGGAGTTCGACCTGAGCTATGCCTCGGTTCTTTTGTTTGTTCCGCCAGTATGGGCAAAGACTGAGTACGGGCTCAGACAACCGTACGTAAGGCCTAGGGGTGATAGTGCTAAAACACCTTAGAAGTGGCCAGAACGTGCCACTGCCACCGTTTGACCACGATGGTGGTGTCTGTGGGCTTAGCTACCCCACGAATAAGTGTCCCAGTCGTTAGTTTGTACTTAATTTCGATCGAGTGCTTGCATCTCGACACTGCGTGTTTGTTAAGTTTATGTCGACATAGATTTCATGTGCATTTGTGATGATGATGTTAATCCCAGTAGGATTTATTCTTTTGCTAGTACTGCTCTTAGACGATAGCACGTTCATACTGCTTTAGCTTAGCCATCGTTGGGTGTGTGAGTGTGGACACCGCTAGGTTCAGGCTTTAATCACTGTTCAATCTATTATGCACATATACATGATAGTCTACTAGTTGTAACTTCATTTTCTTATTATACATTATTTAGTCTATTTGCTCATATATGATAGCTTGCTAGTTGTACTTACCTTATTACCATATTTATACTCGTCTGATATACTTGCATATTATACCGCATATCACTTCCTGCAATGTGGTATTTCCCTCCCTTGAGCGTTAGGGCTTTGGGGGAGCGGGAAGAACCACTCAGCCTAGTTTGACTGAAGCATTAACGCTTATCATTTTAGGCAGAGACTTCGTCGATGGCGACGCAACTGAAACCGTGGGCATTTCTAGAGCTAAGGTGTGGACTTCATGTGGACTCGACGTGGACTTGACGTGGGCTCGACGTGGACTTGATGTGGACTCGGTGTGGAGATAGAAGGCATGATGTTCGTTGCTACCCCTGACAACATTATCAGTCATATAGTTAGCTTATTAGATTTACATATTTACTGCACTTATATATCATCTTTTATCTGGCTTGGCATGTTACTTGTGAGCCCCCGGATTTTTTATAGTCTGTTGTACTTGGACTATGGGGTCATCGTGTCGTTGTTGTGGTTATTTTTGTCTTGTATTTATATACCCATATATTTTCGTGCTCTACTACGTGGTTGCTAGTCTTCTGCTTGTACTACTTTCGCTACTGCCTATAGCATACCCTGGTTGGGGTGTGATGGTTGTTCGCTTAGCACCATCGTCGATTCGTAGCTTGGAAAAGAATGATGGGAGAGGGTTGAGACGTTCATACCTATACTCTTTCGTTATTCCCTTCTTTGTTGTGGATTGATGGTGGTGTGCGATAAGATCTCCTGGTCGTGCCTAGTTCCGAAGGGGGGTCCTACAATTGGGGCCTTATATAAAGAGGCTTAGTCACGTAAGAAGGAAGAAATTAATGAAAAGTTTCTTCTCTCTCAAATTCCTCTCCTTCTCCCTCAAGCCCTCTCCTCCTTTAGGGTTTCCATCTTCCTCTTCCACAAACTTCTTCTAACTTCCCCTCCTCTACCTTCATTCCAGGGCTTGCCCGTGTATCCCCGCATCCATCAAATTCACGGCCAAAAGAAGACCATAACAACTTGGTATTAGAGTCATCGGTCCTCTCCCTCTGATGCACGTAAACATCTCTCTGTTCTGTAGACGTCTCCATCAATCCCGCCAACTCCATCCCCACCACACCCGATTCTGAGCCACAACGAATCTACGTAGGGACACGCTCGGGCACGTGCCTGAGTGTGTTTTGGCAAAAAAAAGTTGTCAGGAAGATGTTTAAAAGCTCATTTCAGCAGTTGTCAAAATGAAAACATGCGAAAAGAGAGGTTGCTTCTGATTTCTTCCTTCCAGTTTACCGTCCATGTCGACGCTCCATCTCCATTGGCTGTCCTGCCTGTCCACCCATTCGCTCGAAGCAGAGATTTATTCCTATTTCTTCCTTCCATATCTGAACAACGGTTGCTTCCGATTTCTTCCTTCCAAATTTGAGTAGAGGTGGCTTCTGTTGTCTTCTATCATGATCAGATTTTGCTGGCCTGCAGGTGAGTTCAAATTTCTTCTTTCCCGCCTATTGCCATTCTCTTTGTGATCAAGAGGTTTGATTCCGATTTTGCTTTTGAGTTCTATAATCTTTCAACATTGTGATGTCGATTTCTTTGACCTATTCAGAGGTTCTCCCTTCCCAAACATGCGAAAAATTCCAATTAATAATTTTGCCTTCTTCCTGAGCAGACGAGCATACCATTTATTTCGATTTCTTGATTTCTTCATTCTCAATCTCCCATGAACTCGAGCAAGTCTGCATGTGAGTTCCAATTTGTTTCCAATTAATTAATTTGTGTTACTTAATATGTTAATATGAATGGGTATATACTTAGTCATTTTGTTTGTATGTGTATCGGTTTGTATTCAGTTTTTTTGGTTTCGTTGTTTGTTTCAATTTTTAATTTCAGGTGTAGTTGAGTTAGAAAGTATATGGTTATAAAGCCATGTATTCCCTTTTTTATTCTCTTTACATTCTTGTCAAATACTTATTTATGTGCATAATTCTTTGATGTGCTAATATATGTAAAACTTAGTCCAAAAATAAGCTAAATTTATCATTCAGGTTTGGGTAGTAATAAAAAATCACTTATAAATTTATTTAAATTTTTTTTTTTTGCTTCTATTAAATATGCTCGGGCTTAGACCAAATTCTAGTTCCGCCACTGGCTTTCCCCTAAAGAAAACCAAAACCTCTTCTTTGTCGCTGCTTTCCGCTCGCCGACGACATTTCCTCACTCACTCTCATCGATCCAGGTACCATTTTTCACTACTAGCAACGTCTTCGTCCATCGACGCCTCTGCCTCTGTCGACGTCACCAACGCACATCCAGGATCGAGACCCACGTCGACCTCGCCAACCAGCAACATCGTCGCTTGCGTGGTTTCTGTCCAACGATGCCTTCAACATACGACACTCGATCCTACGTGCGTCTCAGGCCGCATGCGCCTCCATCTGTTAGGCGCAGGATATTTACATCGTGTCGCTCCAGTCGCAAAGGCTGACAGGCCTCCTGCTCTTCCAGAACTTATTTTATCCCTTTCTAAGCTCTCAAGCCTCCATTC
The DNA here is from genome assembly GCA_033032865.1 of Dactylorhiza incarnata. Classification (NCBI taxonomy): domain Eukaryota; kingdom Viridiplantae; phylum Streptophyta; class Magnoliopsida; order Asparagales; family Orchidaceae; genus Dactylorhiza; species Dactylorhiza incarnata. Next base: position 163,588 of record JAWHQI010000278.1, read on the forward strand.
TTTTCAGAAAATTAAGCCAAGCATTCTGCATCCCATTAAAACAACTCATATCGAAATTCCACAAGATTTTGTTAAGCCCAGCGCAACTCCTCAAGCCCCGCAATTCCATCGAGTCTTCTTCTGCGATTTCTACAATTTTGAGTCCCTCCCTCTCGAGCCATGTGCAACTCGTGTGAGCGGAAGCCAGTTCAAACCGGTTTAAATTCTTGGAGTCGCACGCATGTACGCCTTACATTTATTGTTGCACGCCTCTAACTGGTTTCTTAATTAACATTCTTATTTAAATTAAATGGGTGATCAGTTAATTAAGATGGACGTCAAGCTTAGTGTCGCGGAGGAGGCCGCCCTCTTTTCGATGATGTTGAAGATGTTGCCGTCATTTCAGGACGTCATATCTAGCCTTCAAAGCAAAATCAACCAGTTTGTGACATCAGAACACTTCGGGGTTCCACCTCTATCATCGCCACCGCCCTCTCAGCCAACACATGTCGCTGTTGTTGGGAACTTTGCCCTCAATATTCCTGATTTGAAAAAAATCATCAAGTCAAGGTTAAACACATTATGTATTTAATGCATGTGTTTAGTTATTGAATTTCGGGTATTAGATAAAGCAAGCCTAGCATAGGTCTAAACTTAGTTTCATCGGACATATTTTTGCCAATGTGATCCCTCATTTTGCAAAACACCATGTCGACCTAAGATTTAGACTATGCTAGACTTGTCACTCACTCATAAACAACATGGAGAAATGTCTAGAATTTCGGGTGGAGCAAAAGATCAGAATTCGGGAAGATAGTCAAATATCGTCTTGAAGAGATAGACAAATCGTCTTGAAGAGGTAGACATATCGTCTTGGAGAGGTATCGATATCGGCTTGATAACCTTAAGCTTCAAGACGATGTCGTCTTGAAGATACTCAGTCGAGGCATCAAATTGGCTTGATAAGAAGAAGCAATCCAAGTAAAATATTATCGTGATAATACACAGTTCAATGCGAGATCGCTTTGACAGGTATCAGTTATTCAAATATCGTCTTGAAGAAGATCAACAAAGATAGTTATCTTCTTGACAAAGCTAAAGTTTATACGCATCATTTTGTTGACTAAAATTCTTTCATAAAGAAGGTATCACGCTAAGTAAAGATCGTGGAGATAAAGGAATCTCGTTTGGAAGCCCTTCATTGAAGATGAAATAACTCGAAGTCAATTATCGTCGAGACGAAATGAAATGTCGTCGAGAAGTCTACACGACAATTCAGAAGCATGTTGAGTTGAGAAAGTTTAAGTCCATATCGTCAAGATATGACTCCCTTGTTGCCAAAACAAAAACTCAAATCTAAGTGTTAAGTCTTATCGTCTTGACAAGCTGAAACGTCGTCTTGATAAACTTAACAATCAGTTTGAAGGCTATAGTCGTTTTGAATTCAGATATCGTCTCGATAATCTTAAATATCGCCTTGATAAGCTTAACAATTGGCTTATAAATAGTGGTCGTGTTGAATTCAAATATCGTCTTTTAGACCATAAGTATCGTCGAGATAAGGTTTTACCTACTTAATGACTATACATCTTTGTTATAAGTTAACTCCAAGTCAGGAAGAGTTAGTATCTGCATGAAGACTCAAATGTCATCGTGAAGAGATAAAATGTCATCGAGACATCTTTCATATCGTCGAGATAGCTTGCATATTCTCGAGACAGTTCAAGTCACTGGAATTCAAATCTCTGTCACCATCGATTGCGCCAATCAGATCAGTCGTTTAAGGAAAGAGATTCCTCACATAAAGTCTGATGAATTCAATAGTTGATGATCTCTCTCATATAAATACATATGATATGTGAATAGAAATCCCTATCCTAAGATTCCGAATGAATCGAACATTTTTTTGAAGAAAAATCACAAACTCCAAGTGCAAAAAAAATATTAAGAAGGAGACTCTCAAAATATTAACTCAAGTGCTCATAAGATTGCTCAAGGTTATTCACTCTCAAATCTCTCAAGAGCAAGTCATTTTCTCTGATATCTAGGTTTAGATCAGATCAAGCTTTCAAAGAAGATTATATCCAGATCTATTGCTGATTCAGGAAGGTTGTTATCATCCAGGCAAGAAGACTCTATTAATCAATATCTATTCTTTGAGTATAAAAAAAGTTGTAACAATACTTATTCTAGTTTTTCTATAGGATCTCTCTGAGATCTGAGTGTAAGGTCTTGTGTGACCTGAGGTAGGGTTCTGTGTGAGCCTAAGGTAGGAATCAAGATTGAATCTGAGTTGTAGGAGTTGTAAACTTTGATTTGTAGGATCCTGTATTTGGGATATGAGGTAGGGTCCTGTGTGACCTGAGGTAGGGTTCTGGATTAAACCTGAGGTAGGATTCCACCTGTGAATCTGAGTGTAGGATCCTGAGCTAGGTGATCTGAGGTAGGGGATCAGCTAGTATCCCTGAGGTAGGAGTTTGACTCTGAGTTATAAGATCTACAGATCTGAGTTGTTGGTGGAGATTGTCGAGGCTAGCACAATGCTAGATATGCGAAAGGGGGGAAAGTGGACGCACCCAAGATTGGGGAACCACTATAGCTTTCTGTGTTTATGGTGCTTTCTGTGTTTGTCCTTTTAATACTTTCATTATTCTGCAATTACTTTTAAAAATACAGACATCACCTATTCACCCCCCTCATTAGGGGAAGATTAGACTATCTCTTATTTTACAAGTGGTATCAGAGACATGTTGTTTAAAGAGAGCTTAACAGCTTGAACAAGATCTATAAAAGGGGTTCAAAGTCTAACCACCATGACTACAGGAGTAAGTTTCAAGGAACTAAGGTCTATTAAATTACCCATCCGCAGAAAAGAGAACTTTGGTATTTGGAAGGAGATGGTCAAGCTCTTCATGGAAGCCTCTAACCCAAGGATTTTCATAATAGTTGAAGAAGGTCCTTTCATCTCTATGAAAGCTTCAACAATAGATCCAGTCACACAAGTTCCCAATAAATATAATGAAATGACTAATGATGAAATCATCTAAGTCACCATGTGTCACACCCTGGTCTGGTAAGCTCGAGTTAACGAGGCAGGAACAGTAAATATGAGGTAAGGATCTTTTTATGGTTACACATCTTCAAAGTGAAATCAACAAACCCAACATATTTTATTTATATTCCAAAAGTTGACATGTACCTCATCAGGCTGGATACATCATTTTCTTTTACATTATAAAATCAAAACATAATAGTTTTCCTCACTGCCCACTGCCGCCCATATTAGCATTGGTACCTACAAATATAAGTAGACTGATGAGCATTCTAGTTCACCCTGAAAGAATAACAAAACATATATATGTATGCACAAATTTTAAGCAAAATGCAAGTAAAACAGAAGAGTAACACATCACTGGATATTCATTTAATTTGTTTTTATTTTTATACCGAAAATATTTGATTAACTAGTTAGCACTTACAGTATGTCGGTCGGGTAAACCGGAGGGCTCGTTCACTTGCAGGCGGTATGCCACACAAGATAGATTTTTGGCTAGCTAAGCCCAGAAGGAGCGCAACTCCCATGATATAAGGGTCCTCGAACAAAATAATGTAGGCTCGATACTCCACATACGGATTGCAAGTGGCTAATTTTGTTGGATAGGGAGGGCTACTCCCAAGATGTTCCTCTCACGTAGATAGGGGACCCGGGTAGAGTGAGCCAAATACTAGGCTAACATAATCGTACACATCATTTATTTGCATATAATATTTGGGTTGGAGTACTCACATCTTAGAAACCCAAGTCTCTAGATTAATTTAAGTTTCATGCTTAACTTGTTATTCTCATTTAACTATCATATTGGCGAGGTAAGTGTAAGGTTAGTGGCCACACTATGTACCGTTATACACCACCTTCCTTTCGGGGGATACTAGCTCATCCCTAACCACTTTCCTAGACACCAATTGAGCAAGTTAAATTTTTACATCACAAGTACTTGTATATAATATTTTTATTTGCATCACACATATTTTCATCACAATGTGCGTGTCATATCAATATTGCATGATAGTTTTTTAGAATTTCATATTTCCAGAATACACAATTTCATATTGTTAATAGGCATGCATGGGAACTTGGGACATCATTATTCCGTGAATACACGTAATTCCACCCCTCATTACATTTATCAGAAGTTCGATATTATTTTTGTATATTAACTGATTTGTGTAATAACATCGATATTATTTCAACATAATGACTGCTAATTATCGCATTAATGAATACTAATATAACATACACTTATTTAGGCCTAAAATTTAAAAACCAAAACCGCAAAAAACCGCAACACCACACCGCACCGCACCGTTTTCCAACCGCACCGAACGGTGTGGTTGTGGTGCGGTGTTGGTTATTGGAAAACCGCATGGTTTGCGGTGCGGTTCGGTTTTTGCCTTGACAAAACCGAATAAACCGCACCGCACCGAAATAATTATAATATTATTTTATTTTTATTTTATATCTTATAATATATCTTACAACTTAATTAATATATCTTATAATTATATAATATAATATATTAATATTACTTAATCTAAGTATCTCTGTATCTAAATCTAACCGAGTATCGAACTACGCCACTACCGCCTTTGCCTGAAGTGAACGGTGAACCCGTGGGCTGAACCGTTGAAATAGTGATCGAGCTTTGTAGGTATTATTTTTATATAAGCATGAAATATCAATTTTAGGATCAAATTGTATAAAAAAATTTCCAATGTAATAGTATGCTTACTTCAAAGAGTGACAAAGGGAAAGGGTCTAAAGGAAAAGAATTTGTTGTTGTCAAAGTGATAGAGAAAATTGACACAAAAAATGTTGATGCGGGAGAGAAAAAAGAGGATCTTTGTGGTGCTTCAAAAAAACCAAAGGTAGAAGAGCTAATTTTCATCATAATTCATAATACGAGGATCTTTGTGATGCTTCAGGATTTGTGACCTTTTATGAATCATAATTCATAATACGATGAATTTCTTGATCTGAATGTCACGGTTATATAATCCTATGATAACTTTAGTGTCATGCTAATTTTCATCACATGTCTACTTGCTCTACCAATATAGCTTAATTGATTCACTATTTTCATATACTATAGAAAAATGTACATGTATCTTATGATCAAACGGTTGATAGTAATTGGACAAATAGTATCGTTATTGAAGTGATGATAGAGTCCTTGGAATATATGGTTATCACCCAATTCTAAGAGAATACCATGTGTTAGAAAATTTTGAGTGGATATCATTATTGGGTATAAAATGTAAATAGTCCATGTACTCTATCAAAACCGACTCCAAACCGAAACCGCACCGCAAAAACCGACTCCAAACCGCACCAATGCCAAACCGCACCGCACGGTTTGGATGCGGTGCGGTTTTGTAAAGTCCAAAACCGACCCTCTTCGGTGTGGTTGCGGTTTGGGCTCAAACCGCACCAAACCGCACCAGTTTCAGGCCTACACTTATTGCATTATTTTTCACCTACCTCAGTCTTCTCGCTCCTCGGCTCAGGATTTTGGCAGCGCTTCCGCAGTACTCAACACCATGAATATTACTTTGGTGGGGTTTCGACAGTGCTTCTGTTGCTACTAAGTAGAATCCGAAGTCGAACTCTAGCTCTAGAACTTCTCTCGAAGATCTCCCACAAGTTTGGCAGAATTCTAATACTTTCTCTCTCCTCTCTCTCTTGATTTTCCAAAACTTGAATGGATATGGAATGAATGAATAATAACATTGGATCCATATTTATAGTAGTTTTCAAACGCCACTGAAATCACTTAAATCCGAGCTCTAGAACTCCCGAAAAGTCCAAAAAACCAAATCTCTCTTCACTAGCTCTTAGGAGGTGACACGTGTCGCCATGTATCGCCATTGGGTGGTAATGTAACCATGGTGGTACCATATGTCACCACATGGCAACCATTCATATCTCCACATGGCAGCCATGCATGTCGCCACATGGCTGTCATGCACGAGGCCACGTGCCGCCACGTGGCGGCCATGTACGTCGCCAAGTGGCGGTCATGTACGTTGCCACGTGTAAAAAAATGAAAATACATACCCTGGGGGGTTTTTGACATCTTGATCTTAAATCCGGCCTCAGTTTTCTAAAATTCTTAACAATTCTTGCTGAATTTCTCAGTTTCTCAAAATTTGTGTTGATTGCGCAAAAAATCGTGTTTTTCCTAATAATCTCAGATTTTAGCAAATATTATATCGATTCTAAGGTTCTTAGACCTTCTGAACCTAACTGTGGACTCTGTTATTTGAAATTCAGCTTCGTTAGACAATTTAGTGCTCAAACATTATTATTAATTACTCTAATTCGGATTATATAAATACATGATATTACAATCTCCCCCCTACAAAAATTTCGTTCTCGAAATTTGATACCTCAAAATAGGTCAGGGTATCTCTTCTTCATATCTTCTTCGATCTCCCATGTCGCTTCTTCTGCTAATCATCCTTTCCAAGTAACTTGGACCGTTGGTATTGTTTTGCTCCTTAATTGCTTTTCCTAGTGGTCTATGACTTGATCAGGGATAGCTTCGTAGGAGAGGTCTGAATGTACTTTTAACATCTCTGTATCAAATTGGATGATATGAGATAGATCATAGATGTATCATCTTAACATTGATACATGGAATACATTATGCATTCCACTCATGATCGGGGGTAATGCGAGTCGATATGCAATTGGTCCAATTCTATCTAGTATCTCAAATGAGCCAATATATCTTGGTTTTAGTTTGCCAATGCTCTCAAATCTTCTGATGCCTAGTCCTAGCTTTACCTTCAAGAATACATTTTCTCCAATTTGAATGTCCGCATCGCAATGCTTCTTATCGTAGTACTTCTTTTGCCTATCTTGAGCGATCTGAAGTCGGTCTCTGACTACTTGGATAACCTTCAGAGAGTCTTCTATCAATTGTGGCCCTAACACAGCCATCTCTCCGACTTCAAACCAACGTACAGGAGTTCGACATCTTATTCTGTATAGAGCTTCATATGGTGTCATTTGAATACTTGAATGGTAACTATTGTTATATGTGAATTGCACCATAGGAATGTGTTGCTCCTAGCTTCCGCCAAATTCTAGGACACCCATTCTCAACAAATCCTCAAGGGTCTGGATCGTTCTTTCAGCTTGGATCTCGGTCAGATACAATTGTTACTGGAACTCCGTGCAAGGCTACGATACGATCGATGTATTTCTGGGCTAATCTTGACATTGATTCGCTTACTCTTATGGGTAAAAAGTGGGTTGATTTTGTGAGTCTATCGACGATTACCCATATTGCATCATTTTCGATCGACGTTCTTGGAAGTCCTACTACCAAATCTATTGAGATGTCTTCCCATTTCTAAGTAGAGATTGGTAGTGGTTGAAGTATGCCTCATGGTTGATGGTGCTCAGTCTTTACCTGTTGACAGGTTAGGCACTGTTGCCCAAACCTTGCAACATCCGCTTTCATGCCCGACCACCAAAAATTCGTCTTCAAATCATGATACATTTTTGTAGCACCGGGATGGATAAAGAGTTTGGACTGATGTGCTTCCTTCAGTAGCTATCTTTGAATATCATCAATAGGGGAATCCCATATCGATTCCCGCATCGCAAGACATTATGATCATCAATATGAAATTTGGACTGTGGTTTCTCCAACAAGGACTTCACCATCTTTCTACATTCTTCATTTTGCTTCCCTTCTTGAATCTGCCCCAACCAATCATGGGAGATGATTAGCTGTGCTAGGGTCGATCTACAGATTGATGCTCTCGAGCTTAGCTTTAATCTTTCTAAATCGCTTATCAGAGAGTAAGTCATTATCTTTGCCTCAGATCTACGACTTAACACATATGCTACTACATTAACTTTGCCTAGATGATAGAGAATCTCCAAGTCATAGTCTTTGATGAGTTCTAGCCACCTTCTTTGTCGCATATTCAGATCATTTTGGTCCAGAAAATATTTTAAGCTTTTATGATCTGTGAACACTTGACATTTTGTCCCTAGAAGATAATGTCTCCAAATCTTCAGGGCGAATACTGTAAGACCCATCTTTTTTTTTGCATTCTTACCGGGTCTTACCGCCCAGAACCGCCGTCTCGCGGTGACACTATTTCACCAAATGGTCGCCGCCACAATACGCTGATCCTGCCGGCTAATCAACATTATCCAGGCCAACCAATAATCACGATAAGAATGAATAAACTAGGAGTACGAGTCCACAACTATCACATAATATAAGTAGTACATGTCCAAAATGAGATAATCATGCATAGTAGAGAACTAATCAGAGTGCGGAAATATAAGTAAGGTACAAATCAGAGTGAGGAAATGAAAGTAGAGTACAACTCAGAGTGCGGAAATGAAAGTAGAGTACAACTAGGGCCTAAGCCCGGTCTAACTGCCTCTTCTTCGCCTCTCTCCTGCCAAAGATGTAACAATCCAAACACCCACACGGCTCGACGCCCTCAATAACATATAACTCTGCCTTCTATCCCGGGTAGATGTGCAGTGTAGGTATATGAGGTGTCTTGCTTACCGATGCTCTCCCGGCAGCAGCAGAGAGTCCGACTCCAGGTCTGGTCACCGTCTCACATTCCTCCCTCTGGGGGATGTCCTGCCCGACCGGGTTCTCCTGTAATAATGAGGTCCACCGACCGTCAGTCTATAAGACTCAGCATATTCCTCACCGCCTCCACCCGCGACTCCTAGGCACCGAGCGGGAGGAGGAAGCGGAGGACATCAAGGGGTAATGAATCAAGCAGGTGACAAGTATCTAATCTAGCAAGATATAAAGTTACTAACAATAATGGTGTACAAACCTATACTAGCAAGAGTAAGTGTAGCAGAAATAAATAAGAGACATAATAATTAATAAGAATATATAATAAATAAGAGCAGCTACGAATGTAACCTTAACTTATATGCATACACAATATCACATAAGTTAAGGGATCTTGTACTAAGGTAAACTCATCGTATAAAAGAGCCCATACTAATTTATACGATGAGGTCTCTGTTTTATGCAAAAATGTGATGTCATGATATGCAATGCAATGCAATGCAAATGTGCAACTCACACAAGCGACTCTGTACGTACAGACCTTTAGTTCCCACTTTTCGGAGGTAGCTAACCTCTTGGGCACCTCCCGTCGTGGTCAAACGGTGGCAGAGGAGCGGGCGTCTCCTCACCTAGGTGGGTAAGTCACACTACTAGACCTAGGCCCTAACGTACGATGTGATACCGGTACCCGGTACTCACGAGCTCCTACGTACTATACTGAATTGGCCAGGCAGGGTTTAGGGAATCCGTCCCGTCGGACGCGCAGTAAAACAACTTGGCCCCTAATCAAATCACTAGCAATGCCGAGTCAACGAACTGTTGTCGGTGTGATGACTAAGCCAGAACCGAAGACCCACCACATCTTATGCACATGCAATTATGTATTATCTCTTTCCACCGAGCCTTCAACTCGTAATTCTAAACCAATATTTATAAAAATCGAGCCAACCGCTCGCAGGACTATCTCAGTCCTTCCTTATAACCCGAGCCTACCTCTCGTAGGACTATCACAGTCCTTCCTTATAACCCGAGTTTACTGCTCGCAGGACTATCCCAGTCCATCCTTATAACTATACGTGCCCTTTAAAACCGGGTCTGGGGGGTCGGCCCGGGCCCGACCCGACAAAAGCCCGGCTAGGTCCAACCCAGGAAAAGCCCAGCCTGGGCTAAGGTCGGGCTTGGGGGGCCTTACAGGGCCCCCATATAAGCTGGTTGCCCGGCCCGGTTCCCGGTCCGGGCTGGGCCGGGCAAAGCCTGGGCGCTGGGCCTAGCCTGGGCCCGGCACCCGGGCAGGCCGGAAATCCCGCCTCCTGGCGGGATTTCCATCATTTCCTGATGGAAATCCCGCCTAAATCCCGCATGCTGGCGGGAAATCCCGCCAGTGGCGGGATTTAGGCTAGGCGGGATTAAATCCCGCCTAATCCTATTAGGCGGGATTTAATCCCACCTAATCCTATTAGGCGGGATTTTAATCCCGCATATTTAGGCGGGATTAAAATCCCACCTATTAGGAAGAAAATCGGGTCGGGCCTTAGGCCCGGCCCTGGGGGCCTAGGCAGGCCCCCTTCCATGGGCGAAAGCCTGGCCCGGCCTGGTTGTAAACAAGGCCCGACCCGAGCCCGGCTCCAAAATGCCCGGGCCCGGTAAGCCCGGTTCAAGCCCGGGCCCGGGGGGCTTTTTGGTCAGGACTGCTTATAACCCGAGTCTACCACTCGCAGGACTACCCCAGTCCTTCCTTATAACCCGAGCCTACCGCTCGCAGGATTATCCCATTCCTTCCTTATATCCCGAGCCTACCGCTCGCAGGACTATCCCAGTCCTTCCTTATATCCCGAGCCTACCACTCGCAGGACTATCCTAGTCCTTATTTCTTTCCCTCCCAAATTTGGGAGGGAGATTATATTTCCAGTCTCCTACTTTACTACTCTTGTCTACTGTTAGTTGATCTCACAGGATTGGGGTGAATCCTGGACTTCCCGTGGATTACCCGGCGAAGGGCTCGCAACGGTACTAGGGAATGCGATGGTGACTGAAGCCCAAGTTCCCCTTTCCAGGATATTTACTCTTATTGGTTTCTACCCATTCTTATGCACCAATTGCTCTCCAGTTGCATCCAAATCCTATGGTGGATTAACATTTGACTCGGATTGCCGAGTGTCGGTGTTCAATTGAACATCAAAACTCTACCTCTCCTAGTGGCTGACTACTTCATCGTGTTATCTCTCAATTACAACTGATGGTCCCAATCCTCATACCATCCCCTTACTTGTCATGGCTCTGTTTCCCCTCCTCATATCGTTGTATACCCTAAATTGATGAATTACTAAATGCACCCACCCCCGTCCTTACTTCTGATGACTGCCTTTGGTGATTAATCCTCCAGCCTAACTAGGCATATGCAAATCTCTTTAGAGTTAATAACTCTAGGGGTGGTGACCATAAATGAGGGGTCCAAATCTATGTTTTCAATTTCTACTATTCGCAGACCAAGGTGGGGTTGAACTAAGTTTGACTCCTAAGATGCAACCTTGGCCCTATCATGTCCAAATGAGTTCCAAATTTTACCATAGGGCCGTGATGAGTAAATTAGGGTTGACCAGGGTTGAACATATTTTTATATAAAATGGAAGGTGTGCAAATAGTGTTTTATACATAACAAGTATCAACTAATGATCTCTATAAATTCTGAGAATTCAATATAACATGGTGATGGTCTAAAAACCTCAAATCCTAAATTTCATAATCTCCCACAATTAAATCTCTCCATAAGCAATTAAAATGCCCATGGAAGACATTTCATATTTTGTGAAGGGTCTACCCTAAATTTTCATACCAACAACTTGAAATTAATTCTACTGATGTAACTCAACATAAAATTACAATTTTCAGAGAATCACAATTTTCTATATTTAAATTTCTCAATAAACAATTAAAATACTCAAGGAAGACAATTCATGTTTTGTGAAGGGTCTACCCTAAATTTTCATCCCAACAACTTGAAATTAATTCTACTGATGTAACTCAACATAAAATTACAATTTCCAGAGAATCACATTTTTTATATTTAAATTTCTTAATAAACAATTAAAGTACTCAAGGAAGACAATTCATATTTTGTGAAGGATCTATTCTAAATTTCCATCATAATATCTTGAGGTAATTACTACTGGTGTGTCACACTTTAGAACTACCAAATCCAGAGAATCAATATTTTATGAGTTATATTACCCTATTTTCAGAATTAAATAAAAACTAGGGTTTTCACTTGGTTTGTAAAGTATAACTACTGTATAAATTCATCAACATGCTTTGAATTAATTACCAGAGATCCATAACATGAAAATATCACTACAGCCAGAGATTTAGAATTTTCCAAACTAATTTACCCCATTAATTTAATTAAATACAAAAGGGGTTTTTCTTTAATCAAATGATATCTACTGCAAAAGCTCTTCTAAAAATTCTGGAAAAATTTACAGAGCTATAAGATCACCAAGGGAATCTACTAGAATAATTTCATAATTTTCCAAATGCATATGAGACCTAAATATCATACTTAAATAAATTTGACCTAACCAAATAAATCAAATTCAGAGAAATAAATGTGATCAAAAATTCCAACAAAATTCCTAAACATGCCTTTAAGTCAAATACCCATTTTCCAAAGTTTTGGATTTATCTCTAAAGTTTTGATTCAAGTTATTTCATTTATTTAAAAGTGTGACAATTTTTGTTTAATTCAAAACTTTAGGAAAATAATTTCCAAAAATTATGAAACCCATATTTATAGTGTTTATCCTCATGACATACAAAACCCCCAAGGTTTCAGAGGCATGCATGGAGAATTTCTCCATTAATTTCACAAAATAGGTCATTGGGTTAAAGGGTTACTATTCACCCTAGCTAACTAAAGATCTTGCATGTGAGATATCTCAACATGCATGAGTCCTAATGACCTCAAGTTTTGTCCAAGGGCTATCCTTGATCTAATATACCATCCACCGGATATTTGAGTGGAGTTGACCTTGTATAACTCTAGATTTAGGTGTCACATGGAAAAGTAAAAATTTTCCAAAACCATAGGACATTTTTGTCCTAAAAATCTGAAATTTCTACTGAACATGCCTATAAATGTATCTCAAACTTGCCCAAAATTTCAGGCCTTGGTGAGGTCCCAATCAAAGGGAATTAACAAAAATGTGGCTGGTTCACTATTTGGACCAGTCCCACTAAATCTGACCTACAAGGGGCTACATGTCATCAATTGACCTGATCTAAATTTCTAATTAAAGTAGACTACAGGATCTACAAGTCATGTATCTGGACATTTTTCATTTTTCGGCCTCTAAGGGCCTCAAAATCAGCTTGTAAAAAAATCGGGTATAAGAGTGTCAAAATCATTTAAATGAATTTAACAAAATGTTTTGGGCTGCGAATAAGGGATCACGGGCGATCCAACGGCTGCTGTTCATCGTCCCCGATGAAACCAAAGGCCTAGATTTGTTCTTCCTGGGCCGTTTTGCGGGCTGTTTCCCGGCGAGCTCTGGCCATGACCGGCAAAACGGCCAAGCCATCACCTTCACCCGACCTAGGGCTATCGTTTGGCGGTGAGAACACGACCGGAGGTGGCCGGAGATGGCCTGCACCACCTTTCATTTTTACGGCTAGGAACATAGAAATCCAAAACTGAAAACGCCATTATAAGGCTCGAATCGATGGGAGAAGAGAAAGATCTCTAGCACAGGAGGAGAAGGAAAGGAACTTGCCTGGTTGGGGGCTTGGCGACGAGTGTTGCGGAGGAGGAAAACACGAGCTCCATTCCCGGCGTCCATGGCTGTTCTGGTGCGGCTGAGATCAAATCTTTGCTAGGGGGGGGGGGGGGAGGGGGGAGGGGGGCTCGACTGCTCTGAATGCTCTGAAGCTGATGGAGAGGAGAATTGAGGGGGAGAGTGGGTATATGGTTGTTAGCCATTATGGTGGCTCTCGGCTAGCCTCCTTGCCGCCCCTCCCAGCCTATCAGGACCCTCTACCCACTGCCCCAAACTGAGGGCAATTACTCCCCCAGCTCAAAGGAGGGCTTGGGGAATGAAGATAGGGTGCCATTTGGCACCCATTCCCTCTTTTCCTCCTCCTTATTTCCTTGTCTTCTTCCCCCATTTTTGACACTTGGACAAGGCCTCCTTTTCCCTAATTTCGAACTTCAGCATGCTTATGGTCTGGTCACCATGTGGGTTGACCACTTGAGCCATAGGATTGGGCTAAGACCGGCCACTTGATTTGAGTTTTGGGCTCACTTGACCCAAATAGGCCAAATTGGGGATTTTTGGGTTTGGGCTTGACTCAAGCTCACACCACTCAATGTGACTGACCCACATTATTGTCTTGGACCCTATGGACTCACTCCAAGAGGAATTGAGTCATGGTGGGGTCATATGGGGCTTAATTGCACCAAATTGCCTATAGGGGCAATTTGGGCATTTGGGTGATTTTGTCCCAATCCCTCAAAATTAATGGTGCACTTTGGTTTAATTAGGTCTCATTTACTCTCCTTAGTGTCTAGGGAGGGTTGTGTTAGGTCAATTTGGCCAATTGGGAGCCAATTGAACCATAAAGGGCATAAGTTGTAATTTGGGCAAATTGATAATTTTTGCCCAATTCCCCAAAATTGGCTTATCCCAAGGGTCCAATGTGGAACCATTAGACTACCTAAGTGGTCTAAGAGTGTTAGGGGTGATCAATTTGATCACAATGGGCCAATTGAAGGTTAATTTAGGGTTTTAGCACATATAGATCAATTTGGGGTTTTTTAGTAATTGACCCAATTTCTCCAAATTGGTGACCTCATGATGCGGCTTTTGGGTCCATTAGGTCCACTAGGGAGGTTTCCATATGATGGTGGGTCCAATTTGATCATTTGGAGCCCAGTTGTCCTTATTCATGGAGGTTTCACCTAGATTGGCCTAAAGTTGACTTTATCCAATTTTGACCAAATTGGTTGACCCCATGGGTCCCTAGTGACCTACTCACTATTCTTGGATGGTCATAGAGTCATGGTGAGGTTACCTTGGCTTTTTGAGGCCTTTTGGCCACTCTCAGGCTAAGAAACCAAGATTTGTTAAATGCACCCCAATGTGCAATTCTACACCTTCTCTTAGATTCATGTGGCCTCTTTGCACATCCTAGGGGAATTCCCAGGGTTATGAGTGGTGCATGAGGTGCTTTAGCCTCTTTTGATTTCTCCCTACCTTGGGGTTGCCCATGGTAGCTTAGTGCACACCATGTGTTTTTCATCTACTCAACTTGTCATCCTAGTACCCTATGCCACCTTATCCTATTTTTGTCATGACTTGTCATGAAAAAAATTTCTAGGGGCCTAGCAGTTTGGGGGATGTTACAAATACTACCATTGCTAACTCTAAATCATGAATAAGATAATTCTTCTCGGATCTTTTCAACTGTCGAGAAGCATAAGCTATGACCTTTCCTTACTCATTAGTACACACCCTAACCCTTGATAGGATGCATCACTATAGATTTGAAAACCTTCATAGCCATTAGGAAGGGATAAAATAGGTGCAAATACCAGTAATTGCTTAAGATTTTGGAATATTTCTTTGCACTTATCACTCCATTCGAATTTTACCGCCTTCTGAGTTAATCGCGTTATTGGGTTGCGATTTTTGAAAAATCTCTTACAAACTTTCGATAGGTTATTGCTAATCCCATGAAACTTTGAATTTCAGTAACATTAGTCGGACGAGGCCATTCAATAATTGCAGAGATCTTGGCAGGATCTACAGAAATTCCTTTAGCACTAATGATGTGGCCAAGGAAGGATATTTCTTTCAACCTGAACTGACACTTTGAGAATTTGGCAAATAATCGATGTTCTTTTAGTGTTTGAAGGACTTGACGCGGATGATTTTCATGCTTCTTCTCACTCATTGAATACACGAACATATCATCATTGAAAACTATGACAAACTGATCAAGAAAGGGGTGCATGACTCTGTTCATCATGTCCATGAATACCGCTGGAGCATTAGTGACTCTAAAGGGCACCCCAAGAAATTCATAATGACCATATCTTGTGTGGAATGCCATTTTCTAGATATCTTCACCCTTCACTCGCAATTAATGATAACCAGATCACAAATCAATCTTCGAGAAAACCACCGCACGTTGAAGTTGGTTGAACAAGTAGTCAATCCTCGGTAATGGATACTGATTCTTGATAGTTTCTTTGTTCATTCCGCAGTAATCAATGCACATCCGTATACCACCATCCTTTTTTTCACAAACAGAATTGGGGCTCCCCACAGAGAAGTACTTAGACGGATGAATCCTTTGTTCAATAGATCATGTAACTGCTCTTTCAATTCTTGCAGTTCAAGTATCGCTAGGCGATAAGGAGTTTTAGAGATAGGCTCTGCTCCTGGAAGTAGGTCAATTGAGAAATCAATCTCCCAACGCGGAGGAATTCTAGATAGGTCTTCGGGAAAGTCGTCTGGATATTCTCGGACTATGGGTATATCTTCGACATTTTGCTTCACTCCTTCGAATTCAGATACACTTGCTAGATAAGCCATGCATCCTTGCTTCAGAAATTTACATGCTTTCAGAGTGGATATTATTGGGACAATTCCGCCCTCTCGGAACTTGAGAATAGTTTGGAATGGTTGATGGAAAGTGATTTCCTTCTTAGCACAATCGATTGTTGCTCAATATTTTGCTAACAAATTATACCCATAATTATATTGAAATGTTCAAGAGGGAAGATAATAAGATTGGTCTCGAACTTTCGTTCCCCAATTCTTATGTCGTCATGGACATAGTTAACAACTTTGACCATCTCACCATTGGGTAAGCTTATACAAATATCTTCTTCTAGTTTTTGTTTATGTAATGATAACTGACTAGCTATTGTATCAGATATGACAGAATGCGTTGCACTAGAATCAAATAATGCAGTAGAAGAGGTACTTTCAAAAATTAGTATACCTTATATCATATCGGTTGCTTCCCGGGCTGCCTCAATTATTCGGTTGATTGCCCCTCGACCTCCTTCTTCTTCGGACAATTTCTAATGAGATGGCATGATTGATGACAGTAGAAACAAGTGTTGTCCCTCTTGTCTGAAGTGTAGACACCCCAATGTTGTTTGTTGCATTTAGGGCATGTAGGGGTAGGCTGAGTTGGATTATTCTGGCACTTCGATTGATTTTGATGGGCGAAGTCTTGATTCTTCCGTTTCTATCCTGACTGGGGTAGCCGCGCTATCCGCTGCCTTTCTTCGACTCGACGAGATGCCTCGATTAGTGCTTCATAGTCGGAGAAGTCGAAAGGGGCTAGA
This sequence comes from Dactylorhiza incarnata, assembly GCA_033032865.1. Classification (NCBI taxonomy): domain Eukaryota; kingdom Viridiplantae; phylum Streptophyta; class Magnoliopsida; order Asparagales; family Orchidaceae; genus Dactylorhiza; species Dactylorhiza incarnata. Next base: position 180,547 of record JAWHQI010000278.1, read on the forward strand.
GCGTCTTGGATTAAATCTCTTAATTCTTGTCGCAACATAAACATTTGCTGGTCTAATGATCCAGTAACATCAGGGACATGCTTAAGCATTGAAGAAATTTAGATTCATACTCCGTAACAGAAAGGTTACCCTGAGTTAACTAGGCAAGTTTCTCCTTCATCCTCTATCGTGCTGACATAGGCCAATACCACTTGCGGAATCCATTTACGAATTCACTCCAAGCGATGTCGGTAGCCTTTCTTCCCTTCAAGTGGATGTATCTGTGATTGTTCCACCCATCTGCAGCATCCTTTTGTAGAATGAATTCAACACGAGTCATCCGCTTTTCTTCCGGGCACTCAGTTCCTTCAAATAATCTCTCTACTTGACGAAGCCACTCTTTGACGACGAATGGGTTTGTTGAGCCTGCAAAACTTTGGGGGACCTGACCGCATGAAGATGTCCAACCATCTTTCAACATGGGTGGTATCAGATCTGGATCTCGGAAGTGGGACTGGTCCTCTTTGCAGAGCTTTGGCAAGGACTGTTGCCAGTTGAGTAACAACATCCACATTATGGGGTACTACGGGCATCCTCGGAGGATGACTATCCTGGTCACTGCCTCCGTTAGTATGGTCATATGCTTGCAAATCGTTATTGGTCATTTCCTAAAAAGGGAATAAGCGTCTTAGAATGAGAAAACTAAACCTCATATACTTTTACATTTACTTGCATAATTAACTCGCAATTTCTAGTTTAAGGTGCCTATTGGCCAGGTAAGCGTAAGGTCCGTGGTCGCACTATGTGCCGTTATACACCACTTCCTTTCGGGGGATACTGGCTCACCCCTAACCACTTTCCTAGACACCAATTAGACAATTTAAACGTCTATCTCACAAGCACAATGCTTTATTAAACTAATCTTGTTTCGTTCCTACTTGTGTCTACCCCACTCAGGTTTACTAACATATGTTCAGGGTGTCTAATCCTACTGTTCAAGTATTCTGCTAATTTGATTGGCTCCACTCTTTTATGTGTATCCTACCTTTAATACCAACTTGTCACACCCTGGACCGGTAAGCTCGAGTTAACGAGGTGGGAATAGTAAATGTGAGGTAATGATCTGTTTATGGTTACACATTTTCAGAGTGAAATCAACAAAACCCAACATATTTTATTTATATTCCAAAAGTTTACATGCACCTCATCAGATTGGATACAACATTTTCTTTTATATAGTAAAAACAAAACATAGTAGTCTTCCTCATTGTCATGCGCATTCTGGCTGACCGGGTAGGTATATAAGTAGGCTAGTGAGCATTCTGGCTCACCCTGAAAGAATAACACAACATATATATGTATATATGCACAAGTTTTAAGAAAAATGCAAGTAAAACAGAAGAGTAGCACATAATCAGATATTCATTTAATTTGTTTGTAAAAACCCATTTATTTTTATATCGAAAATATTTGATTTACTAGTTAGCACTTATAGTACGCCGGTCGGCCAAACCGTATGGCTTATTCACTTGCAGGTGGTACGTCACACAAGACAAATTTTTGGTAAGCTAAGCCCAGAAGGAGCGCCACTCCCATGATATGAGGGTCCTTAAACAAAACACTGCGTGCTCGACACTCCACAAGCGGATTGCAAGTGGCTAATTTTGCCGAATTGGGAGCGCTACTCCCGAGATGTTTCCCTCATGTAGATAGGGGACCCATGTAGAGTGAGCCAAATATTAGGCTAACATAATTGCACACATCATTTATTTGTATATAATATTTGAGTTGGAGTACTCACATCATAGAAACTCAAGTTGTGAGGACCCTGACCACAGCCTGGCGCACCAGCGCTGCCTTTCGTCCCAGGCCCCCACATGGGCCGCAGCCCATGCCACCCCAACCCCTCTCCGCGCCCCTTCGGCCACGACGGGTTGTTGGAGACCGCAGCTATTTGTGATGAGAAGTGAAAGAACTCTATAGTTAAGCGTGCTCGGACGGGAGCAATTCTGGGATGGGTGACCTCCTGGGAAGTCCACGTAGAGGCGCTTAGCTGGATCACTTCTCGTCAAAGGGAGGCTGCGGTCTCCAACAATCCACCGTGGCCGAAGGGGCGCGGAGAGGGGTTGGGGTGGCATGGGCTGCGGCCCATGTGGGGGCTTGGGACGAAAGGCAGCGCTGGTGCGCCAGGCTGTGGTCAGGGTCCTCACACAAGTCCTCAGATTAATTTAAGTTTCATGCTTAACTTGTTATTCTCATTTAACTAGCATATTGACCAGGTAAGTGTAAGGTCAGTGGTCGCACTATGTACCTTTATACACACCTTCCTTTCGGGGGATACTGACTCACCCCTAACCACTTTCCTAGACACGTATTGAGCAAGTTAAATTTTGACATCGCTTTTCACTGACTCTCATGAGGTGACACGTGTCGCCATGTGTCGCCATAGGTTGGTCATGCAACCATGGTGGTGCCATGTGTCGCCACATGGCATCCATATACATCTCCACATGGTAGCCATGCATGTCGCCACATTGCGGTCATGCATGAAGCCACCTGTCGCCGCGCGACAGCCATGTACATCGCCAAGTGGCGACCGTCTACGTCGCCACATGTAAGAAATGAATATACCTACCCGGAGGTTTTTCGACATCCTGATTTTAAATCCCGCCTAGGTTTTCTCAAATTCTTAACAATTCTTGCTGAATTTCTCAGTTTCTCAAAATTTGTGCTGATTGCACTGAAAATTATGTTTTCCTTAATAATCTCAGATTTTAGCAAATAATATATCGATTCTAAGATTTTTCGACCTTCTGAACCTAACTATGGACTCTATTTTTTTGAAATTCAGCTTCGTTGGACAATTTAGTGCTCGAACATCATTATTAATTATTCTAATTCAGATTATATAAACACGTGATATTACACCTTGAACAAGAGGGCTAAGAACATCCTGATCGGATGTATTGATGATTTTACATTCCAGAATTTGATTCACTGTAAGACAATAAAAGAGATGTGAGATTATCTTATTGTGTTCATGGAGGGGACTGAAGAAGTAAGAGATGATAGAAAGTCTTTTCTTAATCAAGAATATGAAGCATTCATGCATGATAAGAATGACTCAATATCAGAATGCTAAGAAAAATTCTTCAAGATTGTGAATGGCTTGATAACTTATGGGAGAGAGTTCTCTAATTATGATTTGAATGACAAGTTCCTAAGGGCCTTGACCAAGGAATGAGACATACAAATATGTGTCATAAGAGAGATGGGGAACCTTGCAAGAATGGAGCCCCAAAACTTATTTGGATAGTTACTATCCCATGAGCTCCTGCTGAATACAAGGAAAGAAGAAGAAGAAGAAGGGAAGAATCCATCCTCCAAAGATGAATCAGTTGCTTTCAAGGCTGGAAGCTCAAGAAAAAGCAGGGATGAATATCAAAGTCGACCAGCTAGATCTGATGAAGATAAGGATTCATAAGCTAGCACTTCAAGCTCTGAACTTTCTGATGAAGAGTTACTTCTTCTCTGCAAGCAATTCAAAAGACTGATGTCAAAGAAAGGATAAGACAAGTACATGTCCTACTCTTCCAGTTCTAGAAAGTCTGGTCACAGCTATGATAGACCAAAGCACAAGTCCAAGGAGGACAGGTATGACTCTAAACATAACAAATATGTTTCTTCTAATGTTATTTACTATGACTGTAAAAAAGTAGGTCACATAATTACTGACTGCCCAGTAAAGAGAAAAGAAAAGAAGAATGTCAAGTCTGATGAGAGAAGATCTCATAAAGGGAAGAAGCATGAGAGGAGATCCATTGTCAAGAAAACTAAGACACTAAGTGACAACAACTCTTATAAGTCTGAAGAAGAAGCCTACATTGTGCTTACTTCACTATCTAATGATGAGGAGCAGAATAATTATCCTCCTGTCAGGGTGTGCATAAGGGCACCTTTATCCTTATTAGACAGTGAGTCTGAAGAAGAGGATTGTTGTGGGCTTATGTCTATGACTGATGAAGAAAGTCAGGATGGGTCCAACTCACCTACTCAGGTATTAATCATAGCTCCCTTATCTGTTGTTTGATTCTGAATCAAAAGCAAAATCTTGTTATGAGATAGATTCTGAAAGATTCCTCGTCTTAGTCTGATCATGAGGATGAAGCTGATCTAGTGGATTAGTTTGGTGTCTTGCTGGATGCTCAAAAAAGAAGAAAAAAGTTTGTCAAGGCACAAGCTGAGGAGATTGAATCTCCCAGGATTGCTAAATCTGAACTCCTTAAGAAAGCTAAGAAGCTGGCTCAAGTGAGTGATGAACTCAACAAGTAAGAGGGATCTAGATCCAAATTGATACACTAAGTCAGAAGAATAAGATTACCAAAGATCTTGAGGAGAAGTTCCTCATTGAGAGGAAGCTTGTGGCTAAATTCACTAAGCCACAGACTGTGCTGCCTATCATTGACAAATTTTTTGCACCATATAGAGGTGGTGTAGGATATACTAAGGAGGCATATAAAGGCAAGACCACCTAAAATCAGACTATTTTTCAAAGACATATTGCCAATCAATACCTATGATCACGATCTCTCATATGGATTTCTATCCAATGAGTGCTCTACCAGTGGAACAAAGCCACAAAACTCAAAGAATAGAGCAAACATTGGACCGAATACCTTCAAGGAACCTCATGAGGAAATCCAGATGAAAAATCATGGATCATTTGTATTTGGATCTACAACACCAACAGTCAAAGGAAAGGGAAATGTTATTCCTCGAAGGTCTATCCCTAAGATAAATCATGTGACTGTGCAACCCACCTTCCACCTTCCATCATGCACATAGCCACAAGATTTATCTAAGAAGTGCAAAGAATGCTGCAGCCTACTCTTCTGATCATCAACATCCTCACCCCACTCAGAAGCTGACTCAAAAGATGAGGTACAATAGATTTGAATGTTGATGTTGTGGCAAAATTGGTAGTTGGTTCAATCCAACAGTGCCTAGGGAAAAGAATATGAGGCTTTCCATTAGTATTGCTGTGAAGCATCATGTGATTAGAACTAACAAGAACCTAGGACCCAAGATGGTTTGGGTTCCTAAGGTAAACTAATCTATTTTGCAGGATAGTCCAAAGGCCAACAAAACTCCAATCTGGCATTTGGACAGTGAAGGTTCCAGGAAAATGACTGGAATAAGAAGCCATCTATAGGACTTATCTCTGCTCTACCCCTCCTGCAGACATTAAGGGGGAGTAAGTATCTAATCTAAAGAATTCAAGCTGAACTAGAAATTTATTCAACTCAGGAGGAGACTCAGCATGAACTCTCAGTCTAAGACTTGTGAAGAAGACTGGAAGGACTAGCTGATGTTGAAGGGGAGCCTCATCTAGATTCATCTGCCATAGTTGATCAAGTGCAAGGATATATTCTTCAATCAACTCATTAAGAAGTCAGAAAGGAGTAGAATATTACAAGAGTCTCTTGACCTCCAGAACAGTAGAAATTAACGAGTCAGAAAGGGGGAGAAGAAATTGAAAAGTCAGAAAGGGGGGAGAAGTTAACAATGTAAGGTATTCTGAACCTCCTTAGATATAGCACATTATTGTTATTTTTGATATTTTTATTTTATGTAGTTTATCATTGTTTGAGATTCTGACTTATTCAATAATGGGAGATTGTTGAGAATTTGCCCTCAATGTTCCCGATTTAAAGAAGTCCTCAAGTCAAGGATAAACACATTATGTATTTGATGCATGTGTTTAGTTATGTGATTTCGGGTATTAGATAGTGCAAGCCTAGCATAGGGCTAGACTCAGTGTCATCAGACATAGTTTTGCCAATATAATCGCTCATTGCGCAAACCACATGTCGACCTAAGATCTAGACTATGTTAGACTTATCACTCATTCATAAACAACAGAGAGAATGGTCTAGAAAGTTGGGTGGGGAAAAGATCAGAATTTAGGAAGATAGTCAAATATAGTCTTGAAGAGGTAGACATATCGTCTTGAAGAGATAGATATATCATCTTGGAGAGGTATCATTATCAGCTTGATAACCTTAAGCTTCAAGACGACATCATCTTGAAGATGCCCAACTTAGGTCCCAAATCCTCTTGATAAGAAGAAGCCGTCCAAGTCAAATATCGTCTTGATAATACATAGTTCAAGACGATATCGCTTTAACATGTATTTGTTATTCAAATGTCATCTTAAAGAATATCAACAAAGATATTTATCGTCTTGACAAAGCTTAAGTTTATACACATCATGTTGTTGACTGAAAATCTTTCATAAAGAAGGTCTCAGCTAAGTAAAGATCGTGGAGATAAAGGAATATCGTTTAGAAGCCCTTCATTGAAGATGAAATTACTTTAAGTCAATTGTCGTCAAGACGAAATGAATTGTATTCGAGAAGCCTACATGATAATTCAGAAGCATGTTGAGTTGAGAAAGTTTAAGTCCATATCGTCTAGATATGGCTCTCCTATTGCCAAAACAAAAGCTCTGATCTAAGTGTTAAGTCTTATCATCTTGACCAGCTGAAATATCGTCTTGATAAGCTTAACAATCAGTTCGAAGGTTGTGGTCGTGTTGAGTTCAAATATTGTCTTGATAAGCATAAATATCATCTTGATAAGCTTAACAATCGACTTGAAGATAGTGGTCATGTTGAATTCAAATATTGTCTTAAAGACTATAAGTATCGTTGAGATGATGTTTTATCTGCTTAATGGGTATACATCTTTGTTAGAAGTTAATTCCAAGTCAGGAAGAGTTAGTATCGGCTTGAAGACTCAAATGTCACCGTGAAGAGATAAAATATCGTCGAGACAACTTACATATCGTCGAGTCAACTTGCATATCGTCGAGATAGTTCAAGGCACCAGAATTCAAATCTCTGCTGTGGCCGATTGCGTCAATTAGACCAGTTAAGGAAAGAGATTCCTGACATAAAGTATGATGGATTTAACCATTCATGATCTCTCTCGTATAAATACATATGAGATGTGAAAAGATCGAAAACCATATTCCTAAGATTTCGAATCAATTTAACAATTTCTGAAGAACAACCACAAACTCCAAGTGCAGAGAAAATATCAAGGAGACTCTCAAAAGATTAACTCAAGTGCTCCTAAGATTGCTCCAGGTTATTCACTCTCAAATATCTCAAGAGCAAGTCATTTTCTTTGATATCTAGGTTCAGATTAGATCAAGCTTTCAAAGAAGATTATATCCAGATCTGTTGCTGATCCAGGAAGGCTGTTATCATCCAGCCAAGAAGACTCTATTATTCAAGATCTATTTTTTGAGTCTAAGAAAAGTTGTAACAATACTTATTCTAGTTTTTCTGTAGGATCTCTCTGAGATCCGAGTGTAAGGTCTTGTGTGACCTGAGATAGGGTTATGTGTGAGCCTGAGGTAGGATTCAAGATTGAATTTGAGTTGTAGGAGTTGTAAACTCTGAGTTGTAGGATCTTGTATTTGGGATCTGAGGTAGAGTCCTTTGTGACCTGAGTTAGGGTTCTGGATTGAGCCTGAGATAGGATTCTAGCTGTGAATCTAAGTGTTGGATCCTGAGCTAGAGGATCCGAGGTAGGGGATCAGCTAGTATCCCTGAGGTAGGAGTTTGACTCCGAGTTGTAAAATATATGGATCTTGAGTTGTTGTTGGAGATTGTCGAGGCTAGCACACTACTAGATTGGCGAAAGGGTGAAAGTGGACGTACCCAAGATTGTGGAACCATTATAGCTTTTTATGTTTGTCCTTTTAATACTTTCATTATTCCACAATTAATTTTAAAAATGCAGACATCACCTATTCACCCCCCTCTTTAGGTGAAGATTAGAATATCACTTATCTTACAGCTGCCCCCTCCATCGCAACTTGGTCGGTTCCACCATCGCCTCCGGTTTCTCCACCGGGTCCTTTGATTACACCTCAGCCTCCCTTACCACTGCTGGACCCTGCCAGTCGCCTCCTCATGCAGCTTCCACCTCCCTCCGCCTCTTCTGCCATTCATGCCACTACTAGCCCTCAGTCCGCCGGCCATTCCACTTCCTACTATGTCGCCCCCTATTTTACCTGCCCTGCCGACTATCTCTCTACCGCTTTTGTCGGCCCTCGCTCTGTCGGCCGTTGCTATGCCGACCCCTACGGCCACCTCGCCACATCATCTGTCAGCCCTTGCTCCCCCGTCCCCAGCTATGCCAGCCACCTCGTCTCTGACCACCTACTTTATGGTCCCCTACAGACCTGTTCCTTTCGTCGACCGTTGTCCCCTCAGCCGCCTTGCCACTTCAGCTTCTCGCCACTCCTCCAAACCAACCAGTCCTATTCCTTCTGCCGCTCGTCTTTCCGACTACGCTGTCGCTACTCATCGTCGCTATGATGCGCTACCAGGCATTGTTTTGATGCGAAATCAAAGAGCCATAGGAGTCGATCATCCTACTAGAGTTCGAGCTTGAGGACAAGCTCGATTTCATGGACGGGTGGAGTGTTATGGATCCCACATCGTTGGTTATCTAGTATTAGAGTATTAAAGTCCTTTTTATATTAAGTCATATTGTATCGAGTCAAATTACGTGCATCTAGTCAAGTATGTGTGTCGAGTCAAGTGATGTGTGTCATAGTATTTTATGTCTTTTAATATTTTTCTTATTGTCTTATATCAGTATTTACACAGTGCCATTGTGGCCTTATATAAGGATTCCTTGTCATGTAAGAAGGAAGAAATTAATGAAAAGTTTCTTCTCTCTCAAATTCCTCTCCCTCTCCCACAAGCCCTCTCCTCCTCTAGGGTTCCCCTCCTCCTCTTCCCCAAGATTCTTCTAACTTATGCTCCTCTATCTCCATTATAGGGCTTGCCCTTGTATCCCCGCCTCCATCAAATCCACGACCAAAAGAAGACCATAACATATTGTCAGTGTGTGGAGCAAAACATCCCCTTGTGACGTAACATAGTGACTCGAAGATGCAAATATCATTTTCAATTTGAACCAATTGACCTTGACGCCGCCAATTGTTTGAATCTAGATCATGACCAAAATGGCGCCCACTCTGCCTAGATCAAATGTCTAGACGTTCATCATAATAGTGTGCAGGCCCATGGTCACTGAGAAGGTGAAACATAGGATAGGGACACTCGTCGCCAAGGTGAACAATAAACCATTGATTAGATCCACCAGAAGATACAAACAAAACACCAATTCCTGTGATATGGAAGTATGGTTGACGCCACTCTCAAGCATAATCAACATCTTAGAGGCGGAGATAGAACGGTGCAGCTTATTATATAGGGATCTAGGATGCTACTAACTGGGAAACTTTGGAGGTCCAATAGGTGAAGGATAGCATGGTCTAGCAAGGTGGGACATCTGTGAGCTATGATGCCTCAAAGTATGTCAAGATGACATTGGCGTCATAGTTATCGATAAATGTCCTTTTAAGTCATTCATCGAGTAATTATGTATGAGTGAGGTTGTTTACAATGAAAGCACGAGCCCTTCAAAATTGTCATGGTATTCTTGGTTGGATAAACGTCAAGCAAGTGGTAGGTGAGGGAAATTGGTGGGGGATTATAGAGTCTTGGGAGGTGAAGGGGGATGGGAAGATAGATGGTGATGTGGTGGTGAAAAGTCAAAAAGGGGTTTGGAGCTGGCGATGGGTTTTTCTGTGGGGTGTGACCGACTTGATGGCCTAATTGATGGAAATATGATGGAGATAGCCGAGGTGGGCACAAATGTGCAGTTGTAGATCGTGCATACAATACCTCAAGTAATGGTTAGACGGGTGGCAGGGAATGTGGGGGGAAAGTTCGATGAACTCGTCCACTTATTCGTTAATAGTATTGTTCTATTGCACGATGCAGAAATGCTCCACAAAATTCCCTGAGTATCGGTGATTGTAGCATTGAGTTAAGGCTTGTGTGAGCGAAGACCGTGTTAAGATAGAGGTGGTTTGTCACATCAATGGACCCAATGTATGGTTGAGCCTTCAATGCTAGTGAGAATGACAAAGACACGTTGGTTGTCTAGAATGCAATGGTTCTCAAAAAAATTTCTTTGTGCAAGCGATCCACCTCACTTATTCTTGTCTATTGAAGGATGGCACATCGAAGAGGCAAGAAGGATGAGGATCAGTCACAGTGGAGGCGCGGTAGGTGAAAACTACTCGGTCGAACTTCCTGGATCAGAAGTAGTGGGATTGATAGTACGTGGACAACTTGGAAGGGGTTTCGGGGCGGAGCTACACATAAGTTGCTTAGAATGGATTAACTTGTAACACTCCTCCAAGCCCTCATCAACAAGTTTAGCCATGCTTGAAGAACATCCATGGACTTCTTAACAACGTCCAAGAGGTCTACTATTCGATTGGTAATGTGTTTACACCGGAAGGAAGCTGTGCGAGAAGGGCTTATTGGATGGAATTGTTCAATTGACGTGAGCAGGGGAGTGTGAACTTAGTTGTGCAAGAAGCTCCTACCACACTGAATTGATTTGCTGACACGAGTAGAAGAATAGAGACTTGTGGTTGCGGAGTAGGCAGTTCAGGACAATGTTAGGGAGGCTTCGCTCGTTGATCTATGAGTAAGGAGGGAGCGGAGATTGTTTACCCGAAATGCTGCGACCGCAAGGAAGTCAAGATTCTTCAGCACAACAGTCCGTGCAGACAATGTTTGGGAGTCCGCACGGATCCTCATTTTTGTTATTGGCAATCCAGGCGATCTTTTCCTTCAGAATACCAGACAGTCACTCCTTTAGAGTTTGCCCGGCCAAGCGGCTCTGTTTTCCTTAATAGTCCAGAAGGTCAGGATTGTAGTGGCCGCCCGGACCCTCATATTTGATATGAGAAAACCACTCATTTTCTTCCTCGGAAGCTCGGATGGTCACTCCTTCGGAGTCTGCTCGGCCTAGTGCTCAGGCTATCTGCAAGCCAGCTAATGGCTTCCTCAGTAGTCTGGGAAAATAGGTCTTCAGTGTCCGCGCAGCCTAGTAGCTCGAGTCATTGCATGACAGACGACTTCTCCCTCAACAGCTCGGGCGGTCATCCAGCAGAGCCCGCCTGATCTTGCAATGAATTTAGTTCAATCTACAAATGCAATTCTTCTCTGCCTAAGCTCGCGTGAACACTGATGTGGTGTCAGCACGGTCTAGCATTTTAGGCTATCTGCACACCATGTACTCTTTCATCTCTGCCCATTTCTCTTGTAACCCGGGCAACCCATTTTTCTTTTGCCTGCCCGTTCGGGCAGGCACCCACTAGTATAATAAATAGGGGTGAACAGTACTTTGAAAAGGATCCTAAAACCTAGCTAGAGCCTGGTGCAAACACTAGCTTGTGCCCTTCTAGGTGCTGCAAACTCCTCCTAGTGCCGACCTCTCTTTTGTAACCATTTCTCAGTGATTAATAAAATCACCCGCAATAATGAGTTGCCATTGCGGGAAGCCTGGTCTCACCGCTTGCGGCATGCTCTTGCTCTCTCTCAACGACCACTCGCAGTGCACCCTTCACTTCTCTTTTAGTATAACGTGAAGTTGTAGGAGCAAAATTTGCACCAACAGTGATGCCACAAAAAGAGAAATAACATGCGGAATTCTACCGTGAGGACTTGGGGTCAGACCTCGACGATTCTTCAAAAGAAAATAAGAGTACATCATGGACTATATATAGTCCCAGTATCTTAGTATTAATTGTCATTATGAAGATTAAACATAGTCTTTAAAACATGAATAAACATAAATATTACTTCCTGCTTTCCTCACGGCCTTGGGTCGATGGGAATAAATGTGTAGAACTCGATTCTAGAGTTCCACGCGGGGACCCATCATATCACTCTATATGTACTCAAACATAAAGTCCAGAAATATTTTGCAGTTAAGAATATATTGTTAGAAATTTTATTTATATGATAATATTATTGTATAACTCGTAATTCGTTGATATCAGAAATGCACGAGGACAACGCAGAAGACCTCGCCCACCTGGGCGAGTACAGAAGACCTCGCCCACCTGGGCGAGTACAGAAGAACTCGCCCACCTAGGCAAGTACAAAAGACCTCGCCCACCTGGGCGAGTAAAGAAGACCTCCCCCACCTGGGCGAGTAAAGAAGACCTCCCCCACCTGGGCGAGTAAAGAAGACCTCTCCCACCTGGGCGAGTACAGAAGACCTCCCCCACCTGGACGAATACAGAAGACCTCCCCCACCTGGGCGAGTAAAGAAGACCTCCCCCACTTGGGCGAGTACAGAAAACCTCCCCCACCTGGGCGAGTACAGAAGAACTCCCCCACCTGGGCGAGTACAGAAGACCTCCCCACCTGGGCGAGTACAGAAGACCTCCCCCATCTAGGCGAGTAAAGAAGTCCTCCCCCACCTGGGCGAGTACAGATTTTCACCCCGTCAAAAGGCGGGAGCGGCTATCTGTAGCCCATTTCAGAAGGCGGGAGCGGCTATCTGCATCCCATTTCAGAAGGCGGGAGCATCTATTCGCAGTCCATTTAGATTTGCCTATAAATAGGACCCCAAGGCACAAGTAGAAGACACTTTCACCCCCCTATGGTGGGAGAGTACATTGCCTTCCTCTCTTGTGACAAGCTCAGCATTGACTTTAGGAGGGGAAGTTCCTATAGACTTCCAGGTATGTGGCGGGACCTCCTCGCTGCAGCACGCGAGTCTTGTTTATATGCAGGTTGGAGTGGTTTTGTATGCTCTCTAGCTTCTTATCACCTTGTCTCACGTGGGTCGATCACTAAACGAGTAGCCTTTGGTCACCCCCAAGTCTCGAACAGTTGGACCGGTATCCGATTTCCAACATTTTTGGTGCAGTGAGCGTGGACTGTGACCAGAGTAAGACACTTTAGTGCGAGACCTCACGGCGAGCCTTGATGAGAAGGGAGCGAGGCGAGTACCAGGTCAGGTGAGTTCAAATTGAGGCGAGTTCCAGCTCAGGCGAGCTCAATCAACTCGCAGGTGTTCTACGCGCAGATGTTCTGCTCGCAGGTGTTCTACTCATAGATGTTCTGCTTGCAGGTGTTCTACTGGCAGATATTCTGCTCGCAGGTGTTCTACTTGCAGATATTCTGCTCGTAGGTGTCCTACTTGCAGGTGCGAGGCGACCGAATATTCTACTCCCAGGTATTCTACTGGCAGATATTTTGCCCGCAGGTGTCCTACTCGCAGGTGCGAGGCGACCAGATATTCTGCTCGCAGGTGTCCTACTCGCAGGTGCGATTTAGGATGTGTGATCTCACTTCTCCCCCTGGAACTTCTGGTCGAGCAATGAGATGATGTCTCGGGTTCAGTGCGCTATACTAAGTCCAAGCCTCTGCATTGCTGGCCGAGATTAGCTCCCCCCTTGCATGTTGGCCGATCCGCCCCTCGAGTGCTGACTCTCTTCACCTGTGCACTAGTTACTAGAGGAGAGAATGAAACTACATTCTGAGGTACCCTCGAGCGAGTTCTATGTCCTCGAGCAGAGTGTTGCCATAGTTCGAGTCCTGCACGAGCTCCTCTCCTGCATACCGCCTACTTGCCACCTCGAGTGAGTTGAAATCCTCGAGCAGAGTGTTATCGTAGACCAGGTCACTGCACGAGCTCCTCTCCTGCATACCAGCTACTTGCCCCCTCGAGTGAGTTGATGTCCTCGACCAGAGTGTTTTCGTAGACCAGGTCACTGCACGAGCTCCTCTCCTGCATACCGACTACTTTACCCCTCGAGTGAGTTGATGTCCTCGAGCAGAGAGTTGTCGTAGACCAGGCCGTAGCACTGGGCTCCTCCCCTGCAGGCTGGCTACTTGCCCCCTCATATGAGTTTTATGTTCTCGAGCAGAGTGTTGTCGTAGACCAGGTCACTGCACGAGCTCCTCTCCTGCACACCGTCTACTTGCCCCTCGAGCGAGTTGATATCCTCGAGCAGAGTGTTGCCATAGACCAGATCACTGCACGAGCTCCTCTCCTGCACACCGACTACTTGCCCCCTCGAGCGAGTTGATGTCCTCGAGCAGAGTGTTTCCATAGACCAGGTTACTGCACGAGCTCCTCCCCTGCATACCGGCTACTTGCCCACTTGAGTGAGTTGAAATCCTCGAGATGTGTTGTTGCCGTAGTTCAGGTTACTTCACGAGCTCGTCTCCTGCATACCAGCTACTTGCCCCCTCCAGTGAGCTGAATGTCCTCAAGTAGAGAGTTTCCACCTAGTCGATGCTAGAAGCCTAAAATGTTTGGCACCTCCCCCAGTTGAGCTCGCTTATCTAGCGAATGGCCTGGGAGGTGCCAACTCTTATCCACCTCCAGTTGAGCCTCGCTCCTGGAGGGTGTCGACTCTTCTCCACCTCCAGTTGAGCCTCACTCCTGGAGGGTGTCGACTCTTCTCCACCTCCAGTTGAGCCTCGCTACTGGAGGGTGTCGACACTTCTCCACCTCCAGTTGAGCTCGCTTGTCTAGCGAATGGCCTGGAAGGTGTCGAATCTTCTCCACCTTCAGTTGAGCCTCGCTCCTGGAGGGTGTCGACTCTTCTCCACCTCCAGTTGAGCTCGCTCGTCTAGCGAATGGCCTGGAAGGTGTCGAATCTTCTCCACCTCCAGTTGAGCCTCGCTCCTGGAAGGTGTTGTCTTTTCTCCACCTCCAGTTGAGCCTCGCTTCTGGAGGGTGCCGACTCTTCTCCACCTCCAGTTGAGCCTCGCTCCTGGAGGGTGTCGACTCTTCTCCACCTCCAGTTGAGCCTCGCTCCTGGAGGGTGTCGACTCTTCTCCATCTCCAGTTGAGTCTCGCTCCTGGAGAGTGTCGACACTTCTCCACTTCCAGTTGAGCTCGCTCGTCTAGCGAATGGTCTGGAAGGTGTCGAATCTTCTCCACCTCCAGTTAAGCTCGCTCGTCTAGCGAATGGCCTGGAAGGTGTTGACTCTTCTCAACCTCCAATTGAGCCTCGCTCCTGGAGGGTGTCAACTCTTCTCCATCTCTTTCAATTGAACTTGCTTAGCTAGCGAAGGGCTTGAGAGGGATACTGAGTGACATATCATCTAGTGCCCATCTCTCCGAACCATGGGTCCTACATTGTTTTTCCGAGCTCGTATCAAGCCCGGAAAAAAACAGGGATTGTGTATAACCCATAATTCGTCGATATCAGAAATGCATGAGGACAAAGCAGAAGACCTCGCCCACCTGGGCGAGTAAAGAAGACCTCGCCCACCTGGGCGAGTACAAAGACCTCCCCCACCTGGGCGTGTCCCCCACCTGGGCGTGTAAAGAAGTCCTCCCCCACCTGGGCGAGTAAAGAAGACCTCCCCCACCTGGGCGAGTACAGAAGACCTCCCCCACCGGGCGAGTATAGAAGACCTCCCCCACCTGGGCGAGTACAGAAGACCTCCTCCACCTGGGCGAGTAAAGAATACCTCCCCCACCTGGGCGAGCAAAGAAGACCTCCCCCACCTGGGCGAGTACAGAAGACCTCCCCCACCTGGGCGAGTACAGAAGACCTCCCCCACCTGGGCGAGTACAGAAGACCTCCCCGACCTGGGCGAGTATAGAAGACCTCCCCCACCTAGGCGAGTACAGAAGACCTCCCCCACCTGGGAGAGTACAAAAGACCTCCCCCATCCTGGCGAGTAAAGAAGACCTCCCCCACCTGGGCGAGTACAGATTTTCACCCCGTCAAAAGGCGGGAGCGGCTATCTGTAGCCCATTTCAGAAGGCGGGAGCGGCTATCTGCAACCCATTTCAGAAGGCGGGAGCAGCTATTTGCAGTCCATTTGAATTTGCCTATAAAAAGGACCCCAAGGCACAAGTAGAAGGCAGCTTCACCCCCCTATGGTGGGCGAGTACATTGCCTGCCTCTCTTGTGCCAAGCTCAACATTGGCTTTAGGAGGGGAAGTTCCTATAGACTTCCGGGTATGTGACGGGACCTCCTCGCTGCAGCACGCGAGTCTTGTTTATAGGCAGGTTGGAGTGGTTTTGTATGCTCTCTAGCTTCTTATCACCTTGTCTCACGTGGGTCGATCACTAAACGAGTAGCCTTTGGTCACCCCCAAGTCTCGAACAGTTGGACCGGTATCCGGGTTCCAACATTGAAGTTGGACAGCTATTGGCTAGAAGAATTCTCATTGTTTCCATTCACTCGGATGTGAAGTTTAATATTGCGCCAAGTTGTAGATGTGAAATTTGTGTGCAATCTAAGTTTTCTAGAAAACCTTTTAAATCAGCAGAAAGAACTTCAAAACCTTTAGAGTTAATTCACTCGGATGTGTGTGACTCGAACCGCCAACCTACTAGAGGTGGAAATAAATATTTTGTAACTTTTATTGATGATTTCACTAAATATTGTTACATTTATTTATTAAAAACTAAAGATGAAGTATTTTCATATTTTTAGATTTTCAAAGCGGAAGTAGAAAACCAATTAGGACCATCGATTAAAATTCTTGGATCCGACCGAGGTGGAGAATACAATTCGAATGAACTAACTCAGTTTTGCAAAAAACATGAGATTATTCATCAAGTGATTGCTCCATATTCTCCTCAATCGTATGGTGTAGTTGAACGCAAAAATCGGACTTTGATGAACATGGTTAATGCCATGTTAGCCGAGTCTAGTGCTCTAAAAAAATCTTTGGGGTGAAACGTTGCTCACCTCCTCTTTCATCCTTAATATAATTCCTTCAAAACATAATAATAAAACCCTTTTGAATTATTTAAGTTAAGAAAATGTAATTTCCAAATTCTTCGTGTGTTGTTTGGCTAAAGTAGCAATTCCTGAACCTAAGAGAAAGAAAATTGGACCTAAAACGTTAGACTCCATTTTTATAGGTTATGCTTCCTATATTAGTGCTAATAGGTTTCTTATTACAAATTCTCTAATTAATGAAATATAAAAATAACACTATTATAGAAGCTAGAGATGCTTTTTATTTTGAAGATAAATTCCCATATAAATTAAACAACTCGCCTCAACTATCTTCTAGCTCGATTCAACCTTCCTCTAATATAGATTCATTAGAAATTGATGAATCTAGAATAAGAAAAAGAGTTAGAACCGAAAAAACTTTAGGAGAGAACTACTTCACCTATCTAGTTGAAGGAGATCCTAATTCATATGAGGAAGCTATGACCTCATCTGATTCTCCATTTTGAAAAGAAGCCATAAATGCCGAAATTAATTATATTCAAGAAAATAAAACTTGGATTCTAACCGATCTTCCTTCTGGTGCCAAAGCCATAAGTTGTAGATGGATCTTTAGGAAGAAATTAAATCCGGACAGTTCCATAGAAAATATAAGGCCACTGATGTGCGCGATCGATACTTTATATTGTTTTGATCAAGCATTTGCACATTTCATAAGAAATGTATTAATTAAATAATTAACCATTTTTGGTAGAGTTAAATTATGGGATTTTCTCAACACCCTTATTAGCAAAATATTAACCTCTGGAAGAAGTTTCATAACATTTGTAACTGATCTCATTAGAAATTTCTAAGTTGAAAGGATTGTAGATCCATGACAACACTAGTCAAATTTAAGTGTGTCACACATTACCAGTTACATTGAATTGCATATTTAAGTGTCTTAGAGACACATACAGACCAAGTGCCCAAAATGAAAGTTGTATCCCTTGGTCTGAGATTTCCAGATTGGGGTTGCTCATTTTCTGGAGTTGGTTTTAGGTCCCAGAAATTAATTTCTAAGTGTCACACTAGACATATGAAAAATGTATTATATGAATAATTCCTTGGATATGGATCTAATGACCTTGAAATTTGATACACATATGTTTGATGGCATAATAAACATGCTCAGCGAGTTTCACAATTTTTGAAAAACATTTTTTTAATGTTATTGGAAGAATTTCATGATTATCAAGTAAATGAATTTATGAAATTAAATGGGCTTAACCGTTGAAAAAAATACCAAAATTTTTATAGCACCTTTCTTATGAGATATATGACTCATGATAAATTTTGGGGGGCTTTTGGAAATTATTTTACATAGTTTTACATTTTTATAGAATCTGGCCCTTTTGTGCTTAAATAACATGAAATTAAATTGGAGATTACATATGAGCACCACATATATATTTTATTGTTATATTGATGTTTAATCAGATGGTTTAAAGATGCGATTTCTCTAGTTTTCCATGTTTTATATCACATAATCTTACTTAGATGAATTGTAAACCACTACTTGTATGTTTAAGATTGATCTCCCTTGATGAAGTAATTCTTGTTGCCTTGAAGAAATGCATAACTTGTTATCAAGCCTATTACATGTTCTATTTCAGAGGTTTGAAATGATTTTAATTGTTATTACTGTTGGAATTACATGATAAATAATTAGGATTGAGATGCCTTGTACTAGAAGAACAAGTAGTGCATAAGCTACAAACATACTGATTTTGATCATGATAGTTTCATACATGTTCACCATAAATTTAGTTATGTTTGTTAAATAATGGAAGAGCTCTTAAATAACCTAACACACACCTCATCTAGAGAGGTCTTAAGTCATCTCATCTCATAGTGAAAAGAAGGACTAAGTAGAATGACTAATACAACTCACAAGTTTAGGATTTGTACTTAAGCCTATGAAACTTGATGAATGAGTGCCTAAAATGTGAGGAGGTGTGAGTAGGGCTTATTGGCTTTGTTATGATTCTAAATTAGCCATAGTAAGCTCCAAGTCGAGGTGAAATGGGAATTCGGTGAAACATTATTTAGTAATCACAATCACTTCACTAGTTAAGAACTATAGTGAAAATCCTAAGTCACATCTTACATAAGTAATCCTTTGGGATCACGAGTAATGTTCCCCATGTTATACATACTTCACCATACTAGAGTTAATCCCCCATGTTGTATGGTTGATGACAACTGGGTAGTAGTGGAAGTATTTTGTTAGACACAGTTTCTGTAGGATGTGGTTATATCCTAGTTTGCAGATTATACTAAGGACTTGTTTGGTAGCCCTTGAGTGTTGGATAACATGAGTTTTATACATGGGAGTATTTATGAGTGTTGATGCAACACTGTATATATTGATCCTTATTGATGTGATTGCTTGTGGCGGGTCTACCGACATGACCGAACATAGAACACTAACAGAGAGCTATGGGATAGACTCTAGGCAATGTGGATAGTGGTTGTTGGAAAAATCTCTATTTTGATAAAACAGATTATGGGAAAAGTGATTTTAGGCTAAGCCTTAAAGATGTATAAAAAAGTCTGTATAATTCTGTCGGTTAGAGTCCTTAGAAAGATAGGAAGTCATCATCAAAATTCTTCCAAGTCAAAGACTTTTTGGAGTAGCGTCAAATGGTATTCAATGCAATGAGCAGAGTAATCGAAGCTATTCTCAGTCACTCTGATATCTCCTCTATTTCAACATGAACCGGAGTTTCGTCGAATTCTTCACCAGGTCACTTAGTGTTCTATTCCTCCGACAACTCAGAGTCACAAATATTTAGAAGTCCATGTTGCTTTGAGTTCTTCTCTTCTTCTCAAAACAACGTTGAGTTCGTTTAAATATCAAGAATCACTTGACCCCCATCCAGAAGAATGCTTTCCGACCGTTAAAACGGGTTCCAAGAAGGGAACATCATCATCAAAAGGATATATTCTATCTGTTATAACCTATTTTAAGGAAGTACCGACTTTCCATCTTTCGAACTTGCTTTGAGGAAGCCGTCAACATTAATTACTCAGAAGAAGGCAAAGAAGAAGATTTTTGAATATCTTCCAAGTTCGAGAATTTGAAAAGAGTATAAATAGAAGAATAGAAGAAGACATATATATCGTACAATAATGATTATGTGGCGATCTCTCTCACTCTCTTTCTCTCTGAGCACTCTCTTCTTCTTCCTCTCTAATATTTTAAAAGAACAAGTGCAACAAGCAATGAAAGGATAGAAATAAAAAGAAATTCTCTACACTTAGAGAATAATTAGATAATTCTTATTTCTCTTAAGAATCAAACTTCTCTACTTCTCTCAAGGAAGCCGGTGCTCATTCCAGATACAATCCACACAGTGCCAAATGAATTGTAAGACCCCCTTTTTTATGCATTCCCGGGTCTTACTGCCCATAACTGCCGTCTTGCGGTGGCACCAACACACAGGATGGTCGCCACCACAATACGCCGATTCTGCCGGCTAATCAATATCATCCAGGCCAACCATATGTCACAGTAATATAAGCATTAATGAAACAAGTCCACAAAATCACATTATATATATATGAATACAAAAGTCTACAACGAGAAAGTACTAAATGAATAGGGGCTTATGCCCGGTACATCAACATCCTCACTACAAAAGTCACTCGTTTCTGCAGCTGCTGCTGCAACAACGGGTATTGGCTGCAAAGCTTCGTCCTGTCCTCCTGTCTCGATCCTCTGAATGAGTCCTACTACTCTGGCATAACGGCTCCTAAAATGATATGGTCCACCGACCGTTAGTCAAAAGACTAAGCCGAATTCCCCATCCCCTCCCCCGGTGACTCCTAGGCACCGGGCGGGAGGAAGAAGCAGAGGACAATAAGGGGTAATAGAAAAACAAACAGGCGGCATGTAACTATCTAACAAGTATATATATGCATAAAGTACCTTTTCTCTAGACATTTTCAAAAGTAAGAGATGTACAAAAGTATGACAAGAGTATACTACAACAGTTCACGCGATTCCAGTAACAGTATAAGAAAACATCAACCATGACAACCATATCTAGAGTATATAAAAAGGAGCAACATCATGTAAAAAGAGCAGCTATAAAAGTATTTTTAACTTATATGCGTACACATAAAGCACAAAAGCTAAGGGATCTGGCACTAAGGTAAACTCATCGTATAAAAGTGCCCATACTAACTTATACGATGAGGTCTTTATTTATGCAAGGATGCAATGCTATGTTGTGCAACTCAATGATGCAACTCCCCACCCGACTCTGTACGTATAGACCTTTTGTTAGTTCCCTCTGTTCGAGTGTGTCAACTCAGGTACCTGGTTGAGGCAAACAGGGCTGTGGATCAGGCTTGTCCACTTCTAGGCTTATGTCACACATCTCCCAGCCTAGACCTTACGTACGCCCCCAAGAACACATAGGGTATCCGCGTCTATCTGGTAAGCACCACCTCTATCCTGCTTTTCGAGTCTCCGCTCAGGTACACCCCATTGAGGCAAACATGGGCAGTGGATTGGGTCCTCCACTCCTAGGCTAGCGTGACACCTCCCAACCTAGACCTTATGTACGCCCCTAAGAACACACATGGTATATGCGTACTATCTGGTAAGGACGCCTCTTAATTGTATTTCCCGAGCCTCCAGCTCACCGGACCACCAGTCCTCCTCATGTAATACCGAGCCTACCGCTCGCAGGAATTAACCCGTCCTTCCTTATGCAATACCGAGCCTATTTGGGAAGGGAACTATCTTATAAAGTTTTCCCTACTTAAACTACTCTTGTCTATGGTTTAGTTAAACTTAGAAGTTTTAGGGTTAATCCTGGACTTCCCGAGGGCTACCCGGTGAAGGGCTCCCGACGGTACTAGGGAATACAATGGGCTGAAGTCCAAATCCCCCTTTCCAGAATGTTTACTCTTATTGGTGGCTACCCATCATTTTATTCCCGCCTCCTCTCTAGTTACTTTAGAATCCTAAGGTGGGCTACATCAGACCGGACAGACGAGCGTCGATGTTCAATTGAACATCGAACCCTATCTTTCTTAGTGGCCGAACATTTTTGCGTGTCATCACTCAATACCTACTTAAGGTCCCAACTCATACATCAATCACACTTATACTTGTTGATTGGTCATTCTTCACATCTTTATCATATCAATGTCAATTCCCGAATTGATGGTTTTACTAAACGCACCCAACCCCTTTCTTCTAATAATTATCACTACTGGTTAATCCTTTAATCCATCTATGCCTTCATAATGATCAAGGAGTTAATAGTTCTATGTGTGATGGACAAGAGTGGTCTAAATCACATAATTCAGTTTTTACTATTCGCAGACCGGTTTGCCTTTAAGTGAAACCACATGTCCTACCAAATTGACTATATGATTACTCACTAAGTATGAGACCATTTTAGTTCCAGAGATTCATATTAATGTCAAGGGTCAATGTACAAATTTCTATGATATTCCAACAATAATAATTCAAGGAATTAATTTCTCAAATCACGAGTCCAAATGCTACTTTGTGAAGGAAGTATGAAGTTTACTTAGAGAGTAAATCTAATAAAATTTTCATAGCTTCATACTGATATAAAAAGACCATATACAAAATTTCATAACAATCCAGCATTAGTAATTCAGGGAATTAATTTATTAAGTTATATGTCTAAATGCTACTTTGTGAAGGAAGTATGGAGTTTACTCAGAGATTAATCCTAATAAAATTTTCATAGCTTCATACTGATATAGAAAAGACCTTGTACAAAGTTTCATAACAATCCAGCATCAGTAATTAATGGAATTAATTTCTCAAGTTATAAGCCCAAAAGTTACTTTGTGAAGGAAGTATGAAATTTACTCAGAAATTAAATCTAATAAAATTTCCATAGCTTCATACTGATATAAAAAGACCATATACAAAATTTCATAACAATCACCAGTCTTACCAAATCTGTCCTACAGAGAGTTGTAGGGCACCAAATGGTGTGATTTCACTTCCTACAGCTAGTGGAATCAAAGGCCTCCAAAGTTATCTCAGTCTTCTTTTCATTTTAAGGCCTCTAAGGGCCCCAAAATTTGAGAGCAAAAAGTCTATTTCATTAGGGCAAAACCACATTGGAGTGACCTAAATAAGGTTCTTCTATGGTTCATTTAAGCATAGATCTACTCACATGCAGGAGTCCAAATGGACTAAAAAATTTACCGGACTCCTATTATGATAAGACTAAGCCCTCAACCCAAATTTGAGATGATTAGGAGTCATTAGCCCCCATAATTATTACATGCAAGCTTAATTGAATTCCCAAATAAACTTTAGGGAAATTAATTCTAAAAGTTCTTAAATTTTTACAGGAGGTGTAATAGGGCATGACTCATGCATGCCCAAAAATTCAAGCTATTTGGAGTTGTAGAACTTCACAAATAAATTTTCAAAGATCTAGAGCACCCTATGCACATGCTACACTAAAATGGATGCCTAGGGTGCTACAGAGCTCAAAATATAGTGAAATTAATTTCTAAATTTCGTCCAGTCCAGGGGCTATATTTTTCATTTAGGTGACTTTTCCTGAACCAACACCTATATTTTTCTATAATTAATTTAAGTTCAGTCAGATTTAGGTTATTTCAAACATTTAAATATTCCAGGAATTAAATTAAATTGGTCTGCGACTATCACCAGGATCCGATCCAACGACGCATCTTCATCATCCCCAGCTAGCCGAGGGCCCAGATTCGTCTTCCTAGGCCTGACTTTGCCTCCAAAATCCGGCGATCTTCGGCCATCTCCCACAAAACTCCCAAGCCACCACCTCCGACCGAGGTTTGGCCGTCGACCGGCGGTGACATCTTGGCCGGAGGTGGCCGGAACGACCCCCCCCCCCCCAAATAAATTTTCAAAGATCTAGAGCACCCTATGTACATGCTACACTAAAATGGATGTCTAGGGTGCTACAGAGCTCAAAATATAGTGAAATTAATTTCTATATTTCGTCCAGTCCAGGGGCTACAATTTTCATTTAGGTGACTTTTCCTGAAGCAACACCTATAATTTTCTATAATTAATTTAAGTTCAGTCAGATTTAGGTTATTTCAAACATTTAAATATTCCAGGAATTAAATGAAATTGGTTTGCGACTATCACCACGATCCGATCCAACGACGCATCTTCATCGTCCCCAGCTAGCCGAGGGCCCAGATTCGTCTTCCTAGGCCTGACTTTACCTCCAAAATCCAGCGATCTTTGGCCGTCTCCGACAAAACTCCCAAGCCACCACCTCCGACCGAGGTTTGGCCGTCGACCGTCGGTGACATCTTGTCTGGAGCGCCCCCCCCCCCCCCCCCCCCCCCAAAAAAAAAAATAGTTTTTTCGGCTAGAGAACATAAGATTCAAAATGGTGAAACCACCATTACACAACTTGTTTTGAAAATGGAAGTTAAGGATCTCTAGCACAGGAGGAGGAAGGGAATACACGCCTTATCTGAGCTGAATGGTGGTAATTCCTTGATGGCCATGGCCGGAATTCAAGCTCCACTTCCTTGTTTGATCTTCCTCCTCAGTGCTTGACCCTTTCTGAAATCATGGGGCTTCTTCTCCTTAGCACAACTGAAGCTAATGGGGGGGTCTTAACGTTAAATAGAGAATTGAGAAACAAGTTGGTGAGGTGAAATCTAAAATTGCTATGAAGGTTGATGAGGCAAAACATAGTGGGACCTGGAAGCCAATATGATTAAGTGACAGAATATTTGAAATAATACAGGTGGCAATAAAATTTGTGATTGCATTGGATAATTGTTTTTCATACGAAAAATGTAGACTTAGTAGGCTACCTCGCCGTCATACTATAAGTTGCATGAGTTACTTAAATCTAGATATAATTACATATGTGCCTGATTGGTTTAAAAAATTCACACACACACATACATACATTGCCTACCAATGAACCAAATCTTTGATCAACATAAATTCTACCAATTTGACAAAAGGCTCCAGGTAGGCTAAAAAAGAAACGAATTATGGATGTCAACAAAGAGAGAAATCCCAAGGGTGAGTCGAAGACATAACCCCATTACATGTTTAAAATGTGAGTCAAATAAAACCATAAAATTGCAAGCTAACTTGAGGAATTTAAAATTGGTATAATTATTTTTCTTATTATTTATTTCTCCTAAACATCCAATAAAATCCTAACTTAAATGTCTAAAAGCCAACTTGTATTCTTAATTTGAATTTTGTGATCTTTATATATTTTGTGGTCTTTCTAGTGGCCATATTTTTTTGGATGTAAAATGGAACTATTAAATTTTTGGGTCACATGAATTATGCTCAATCTCATCAAAGTTTAATTTTTTTGGGATCACATGTAACTGTTAATTTCATTCTCTAATACCATGCAATGTTACTAAGACTTGTATTCTCTTTCACTGATTGGGTGGCTTAATTGAAACCATGAGTATACAAGAACAAACTCATGGGTCACCCTATATTTTGTTCCCCCCCCCCCCCCCCCCCCCCTCGTTTAAGTTTCTCGACCAATTTGTAAAGGGAGATGATGCTTTTCAATATTCTAGGCTGAAATTGATTGCCAATGTTGTCAAGGGGCCTTGGGTTGTGAAAGTTGCTGCTGGCAAACATGCAATTTCTTTCTTGTGAGGTTCTCAGAACTTCATCCAGATTCAGCTTTGCTTTATGGCTTTCTTCAGAAGCAAGTTCTTTGGATATGCAATCTTCCTTACCAAGTAGATTCTGGAAATCTATCAGGCAAGGATTCACTCAATACAGATGATGGAACATGTGAGGATAAAATGCTAAATCCAATTTAGCACTTTGCTTATTTTGTTCAATATTGATTGCAATTAAGGGCCTATTTGAGATGACCTTTTAGCTCCATTTCATTTTCTGAAAAACGCTACCGCACTTTACAAAGTGTTTAGAACATCTATCGGTTGGAAAATGTACCGCAAAAAACTTCATTTTCCCGATTTTTGAAAAGTCACGGGCTTCCTACTTTTCAAACTTTTCGGTAAGCATTTTCTCATCCCGATACACAGTTGACGCTGCAGAAATATTTTCCTCCTCGTGATCCAGTTCGACAACACTACGAAAACCCTAGTCTTTCTCTCGACAATCCAGTTCTCCCAACAATCCATTTTCAGCCCAAGCGCACATTTTTGGACTGGGCGTGCATTTTTCCACTCGGACGCACATTTTCTGCCTGGGAGAGCATTTTTAGCGTGATCACAATTTTTCGCCCAAGAGCGCATTTTTTTCACCGGAACACATATTTTTTGCCCGAGTGCACATTTTTCACCCTCACACATTTTTCCGTTCGGGCGCACATTTTCTGCCCGAGAGTGCATTTTCGCCCGAACGTGCATTTTTCCTCTCGGGCGCGCATTTTTCATCAAGGACGTGCATTTTCAGCCCGAACGCTCATTTTAGGTCCGGGCGCACATTTTTCAACCAGGGCGCACATTTTTCGTCCGAGCGTGCATTTTTGAATTTGGGTGCGCATTTTTCACCCAGATACGCACTTTCCTCCCGAGCACACATTTTCCACCCAGACGCACATTTTTTTCCCGGGCACGCATTTTCTGCCCGGACGCTCATTTTCATTTTTCCGTCCGTGCACGCATTTTTGTCCCTAGCGCACATTTTTCCGCCAAGGCGCGCAATTATGAATTAATTTTATTTGCTTATGTCCAATTTTGCCAAGCAGTTTATAACGTGTTTCTCATTTCTGAAAAGCCCTGCAAATAAAGTTCACCCAAACACAAACAGATCTT
Source organism: Dactylorhiza incarnata (assembly GCA_033032865.1). Lineage (NCBI taxonomy): Eukaryota > Viridiplantae > Streptophyta > Magnoliopsida > Asparagales > Orchidaceae > Dactylorhiza > Dactylorhiza incarnata. The sequence continues at coordinate 206,976 of JAWHQI010000278.1, forward strand.
CATTTGCAATAGACTTTTTCCAATAACTCATTTTCCTACCCTCCTTTTACTACCCCTCTTTTTCTCACCGCGACCACACTCCCACATGCCTTACGTTCAAAGGTTTGTTTCTTTTGTTAACAGCTGCAATATATTTATATAATATTTTCTTGCTATTATAACCTGAATGACACATTTCATAAAAACATAATTTCGAAGTTTGATATAAGGATTTTGCCTGAAAAAAGCGAGCAGAAGAGAATTACGTACACAATTACTAGTATTTACAAACATAAACAAAGTTTCTAACACAATAGATTTTACCAACCCACCTTGAAAAAAGAAAAAAACACATAAAACAAATAAAAAACAGAAAAATAACAAGTACTTGAATACAAATGGGACTTCCATTTTTTGTCCCTTTTACCCTTTTTGAAATCCTTTAGAAAGAGGAGATAGATAAATAGAGAAAAAGAGAACACGTTATAACCACTTGCACAATTACTAGTATTTACAGAAGGAAATATTTTTCAAACAGGTACAGGAAAGCAGGGATACTAAAAGCCAGGCAAAACTGAGAGATCAGCAATTCCTCTGGGTAGATCAGCAATCCTCTTTAGAAGCGCTAATCTGTTATTCCTGATTCTTTGATCGTCCTGTTCATCAACAAATACAAAAACTTCTTCAGTTCAATTTAAATAAGAGTGCTGTTTCAAAAACTGGGCCAGGCATAGTGTGAAACAACGATCACAGTTGGCAATCAATCTGCAAAATCGGGCCGATTTCGACAACATACAGTATAGTGTTGCTGACGCTAAAAGGATTCTACATTATTGTCAACCATTCCGTGTCAACTCTAAAACTACACGTGTTTCTGACTACTTATGGAGTGAACTAGTTAAAACGACTGTATACTGTTAATGCCAATTTAATAAACTATACATAGTTCATTAATCACAGATCAAGGAGAATCGCAATAGACTTCATGTTTAGGAGCTTTACACCTTGCACAACTGATGCCCGTGAACTACAGATCACGGAGAATCACTATCGACTTAATGTTTTTCTGATGGGGCTCAACATGGACACAATACTACATGTACACATGTTTTGAACCATCATCCTATTCCCTTTCTTCGGGAAGCATTCAACATGGTCTTCGGAGATGAGGATGGCCGATGGGAAGATCCTCTGATCGGGCGCATGATCGTTCTGCTCTTGCTGGCATTGGTTGAGGACTGCCTGCTCCCGGATCACCTTCCCGCTTATGTGACAACTGTGGGAAGTTAGGTCACACCGGCGATTTTTGTATCCGCCTACACCCCCATCTTGTTCCCTCGAGGAAAAGCAGTGGTAGTCGTTGGCGTGGAATGAATAGTGGTCGCAAGCCCTCTGGGAACCTTGCACACGTCTCTGAAGGACCTGAAGATAGTGTCTGCCACATCCTCTCCGATGGTTTCATCAATGAGTATAAGTGCCTCTTCCGCACCCAATGCGATGCCCCTAATGCCGCACATGCAGTCTCCAGGGAACCAAGCGCCAACTCTGCCTCGACTTCTTCATATGATTGGATTATTGACCAGGTGAGACAGAGCACATCACAAGAACGTTCTCAAGTTTTACCTCATACCCTCCCCTCCCTAGTCGCCATAAAGTGATCACTGCAAACGGGTCCTCCTCCTCCATTGTAAAGCCATCATCCGAATCCTTATATGTTTTAAGAAGAATCCAAGAAAATGGATCTTTATAAGAACAAAAAGCACATAAATGTTCATGATTATTGTGATGTTGATTGGGTTAGTTTTGCATTTGATAGAAGACCTATAAGATATTATTCTGTGTATGGGAGGTACTTTAGTGTAATGAAATGTAAGAAGCAAAATATTATAGGTCAATCATCAGTTAAAGTGAAATATTGAGTCATGCCTCTTTACGAAGGTTGTAAATATCGAATGTCGGCGACATGTCAGATTAAATTTTTAAATGTCGAATATCGGAAGTCGGAGATATTTTAAAACATCGGATTTCCATATCTTATAAAAAAAGGGGCAGCCTGGTGCACAAAGCATCCCTGCAAAATGAGGGTCCGGGGAAGGGTCCCACTACAAGGGGAAAATGTAGGCAAACCTTACCCTGCATTTTTGCAAGAGGATGCTTCCAGGACTTGAACCCGTGCTCTACAAAAAAATTGGCTTTTAGTGACAATTTGTGATGAAAAAAATTTGGTCACTAATAATTTACTTTTTGTGACTAATCTTATATTTGGTCACTAAATTTTTAAGAGCGATTAATTTGTGACCATATGTAAAATTTAGTCACTAAATATATTTTAATTAGCAACCGAATAAAGTTTGGTCACAAATTACTAATTATTAGTGACCAAATAATATTATCGTCACTAAATATTTTAACTTGTGGCTAAAATAATTAATAACTAATCTAATCCCTCCCAAATAAAAATATCTTCCCACCAAAATAAAAAAACTTCCCTCCTAAATTACTAAAATGATAAATTATTACCAAATATACTCAAAATTAACTTTTCTTAACACCTCTCCCCTTCCAAGCTTATAAATTTATATTAAAATCATAAAAATAATCAATTAATAAATGTGTAGAAATTTCACATTTTTTGTAATATGAAATAAAAAATGTGAAATAATTATACAAAATTTATTGCAAGTATAAAATATAAAAAAGAACAAAAAAATAAGTCAAATTGATTAAAGCATACATAATATAATATATATATAGGTGGTTTAAACATATATTGCTAATTTGCTAGCATAACATACAAAAATAGCGGACGATAAGTTCAAAAGTCGTGTCGGACGATATATCGGAAAAAATTAGATATGCCGGCTTATATTTTACGAAAGAACATAATCTAATTTTTTTGAAAAAAATATCGTTTTGCCCCTAAAACAACATGTTGACCGAAATGTCGAATATTTCAGAGGACATTTAAAACAATGCTCTTTACTATAACAATTGAACAAAAAATCATAGAGTTTCTAAATCAGACATAAAAAAGTCAAAAGTATTGAGATTGACTATCACTTCATATGCTAGGATTGCTAAATCAACTTATATGCAAACTAGAACTGAATTTGGTGCTCAACTAACTTAAGTAACCAAAGGGGGTGAAGTGAATTTATCCTTCTCTTACTTGATCATTCTGTAAAACTCGTGCAAAATCTAGGTGCAAAAATGTGAGAAGATGCTATATAATGTATGAAATGAAAGCCTGCTTATTTTACTACATGAAGTTAATATAGGAGAGATATGACGACAAATAGTCAAAATTTCGCATTCAGAATTCAAGAATCACTATAAATTCAACAGAGTAGCACCTTTAGCTTGATGTTACTTGTGTAATTGTGAATGTTAAGGCATGGAACAAGATGCACAAAGGTAATGACCAAGTAAAATATAATTGATAAAAAACGACCATAAAAGAAGGATGCAATTAATTAAATGATTGAATCATTCAGTTGCTCAAATAATATTCAAAAGAAGTATACTTCAACAGGAACATCAAAAAGGAAAATACTTACAGCCATGACATAAACACTCTCAAAGAAATTTTCAAGTGGTTGTATCAATTGTGAAGAGGTTTCCAGAAATGTACTGATGTCAACACCTAAAACACAGCCCGGAAATGTGTGGTTAAAGAGAAAGAAGCAGCTTGAAGCTATTAAAATATTATATTAAGCCAGAAGAACGATCAAAATGCAGAGAGTATTATTAAGCGTATAATTGAAATGGATTCATCTTGATTGTTCAAAATATAGATGAGAAATTATAAAAGAAAACCAGTACCTGTATGAGTTTTCGTTGCCACTGTCAAATAGGTATTCCACAAGGCTAGTTCTTCATTATGCTCAAATGCAGTCACATCCACCTACTCATCAGTTTCATGTAATGTAAAAATATGCAGTATAAATAATTACATGGGAAATCACAACTTCAATGTTTACATATAGGATAATGAATGCCATAGGAAGGACACCCATTAATCGCAACCTGAATAACTAGAAATCTAGGGAACCATCTCGATCCTAGAGTTAATTAGGATTCTCAAGATCAAAAGAAAACATAGATCCAAAAGAACATCCGAATTTTTACTAATGATTGTCTTCTGGGTGATGGCTATAGGACCAATCACTTACTCAACCCCGGAGACTGTGACAAGCCTTTAATGCTGGGGAAACAATAAATACAGCTGAGGGGGATACGGATTTCCAAAACATTCTTCTCCAACGGGACGCTTCTCTCTACTTGCGGTTAGCCTTCTTCGGTCCGCTTTTTCCGAATCCGTCATAACTCTGATGTCAATGCTCGACGATAATGTGAAGACGCGGTCTTCCCCTCATGGGAGGAAGACTATTGCGAAGAAGAGTAGCCGCGCAGGTGCAGGAGAAAGCTCCAAAAAGGCGGCTAAGGATGCTGTGCCCGTGAAGAAGCCCATCGCGTCCACTCCGGACCTGTCACCTCTAGTCGATGTGGTGAATACTCCTCACTCGGAGCAAGTGACATTGAATTTTTCCAGGCACCGCCATCAGCTTTGACGCAGAAAAGACTTTTGCCGCTCTTGGAGGGCCTGCTGGTCAGACCACTATCGAGACCGTAGATGATCCCTTGGCAAAGTCAAGCGATGGCCAGCACGGGAGCTTGTCTGTCCACGATGTCACCGGTGTGGACGTTCTATCGGGGATGAGGAAGACGGCGTCTGCTGCTGAGAGGCTCAGCCAGATACAGGTGGAAACAGATAACATTGAGAAAAAGGAAAATAAGAGGAAGCGGCTAGCTTCCGAGTCATCTTTAAAAGATAAGCACAAGAAGAAGGAAAAGAAGAAGAGTAAGGAGCAGGAGCTGGCCGCAAAGGAGGATGCGGTCAACCCTGATATCGTCGTGAATGAGGGGGAGATGCTGCGATCTCCGAAGGTGGCTGTGCCGGATGATGGAACGGGGAAGGGAGCTGACCGAGGCTCCCTACCTGCGGTCAACCCTGCTTTACCTAAGGAGGTTGATGACGACCTTATCGAGTGGTGGGATGATTGCAATGGGGATGAGGACAAGTATGGCAATCCAGCGGTCAACACAGAGATCCCTACTCTTTCTGAAGAGGAGAAGAAGAATTAGGATCGCGCGGTCAGAGCTTTGATCACGCGGTCAAATTGTCTTTTATTCTGCTAGGGTTTGCCTTAGAAATCTATAAATAACGCTGACCATGGAATGAAAGTGAAAAACTTGCTATTGCGGCCGAAGAATAAGTCATTCAACTTCTTTTCTCAGAAACATGGAAAAGTGTCAGTACATCAATAATAGTAATAAGAAAATAGAAGAGAGTGAAACAAAAACTTTTATTCAAGAGAAGAATCGCTTCAAATCATCACCATTCCAGGTGTTGGATATCTCTTCCCATCATATGTTTGGAGACGGTAAGCCCTATTTTTCAATGCTTCTTTCACAATAAATAGTCCTGCTTAGCTGTGATTCAGTTTTTCGACTGAACCAGATCTTGCTGCCGTATCAACCTTTTTCAAGACTAAGTCTCCAACGACGAACTTCTTCACTCTAACATTTTTATAGAGGTGCCTTGCCATTCTTCTTTTCAATTCTTCTTGCCTGATTAAGGCTTCATCTCTCAGCTCTTCGATGAGATCAAGACTGCATTTCATTTCATCATTTGTATCCATCCAATCGTCTTTATCCTGCTTGGACAACTGAACTCTTGGACTCATTATTTCGAATTCCACTGGAATAAGAGCCTCGGACCCAGGGGAGAGTTTGAAAAGAGTTTCCCCAGAAGCTGAAGATGGGGTGGTTCTCAAAGTTCATAGAACCGAAGGTAACCGCTCTGCCCAATTGCCACGAATATTCTCAACTTTCTTCTTCAAGAGGTTCATAATCAACATGTTTGCAACCTCAACTTGCCCATTACTTATGAGATGATGTACTGAAGCAAAGCGCAACTCGGTTCCTATCTGATAAAAAAAAATTATCAGCTCTGAATTGTTGAACTGAGGACCGTTGTAAGTAATTATTTCCATTGGAATTCCATGCCGGCAAACGACCTCTCCTCATATGAATTTTATCACTTTATGAATGGTAGTCCTGGCTAGTGCCTTAGCCTCAATCCACCTGCTGAAATAATCAATAATAACCAATATAAAACGGCGCTGCCCACTTGCCATTGGAAAGGGTCCAAGGAGATCCATCCCGCAAACTGCAAAAGGCCAAGGGGTACCTATAGATCTCAATTGATGTGCTGGATGGAGCTGCAAGGGTGCAAACTTCTGGCACTGGACGCACTTCGTTGCAAACTTTTCTGAGTCTTTCCTTTCTAAGGCCAAAAGTATCCTGTTTTAAGATCCTTTTCTCTAGTGTTTTGGCTCCTGAATGACTGCCACTCTCCGGAGTGCATTTCTCGGAGGACAACAAGAATTTCATCTTCAGACACATCTTGCTAGTGTGATGAAATTTTTTTCGTATACAGGATCCCTGAAAGATGGTAATAGTGAGTTGCTTTCAACCTGAAATGCTTTTTATTTTTCACGGACGGATGAAAATTCCTGTTTAAGAGGTAGAGAATGAAAGGATCCATCCAAGATGGACGCTGATCTATCTGCATGACATTTCCTTCTTCAACGGTTGGATGAAAAAGCTCGGTGGTAGTCCCTCCCGAGAGAAGGCCATATTTTGCTAACTTATCTGCTTCTGAATTCTATTGCAAAAATGCAGGGTAAGGTTTGCCTACATTTCACTCTTGTGGTGGACACTTCCCTGGACCCTCGCTGCGCGGGGATGCTTTGTGCACCGGGCTGCCCTTTTATCTGCTTCTGAATTCTCTGAACAAGGTATATGCTGAATAATGAAGCTTTTGAAGTTGCTAATCTCTCTCTTCACTAGTAACTGATATTGCTTAAGGATTGGATCTCTGGTCTCGAAAGTCCCATTTACCTGAAATGCCATAACTAGTGAATCTGTCTTGACTCCAACATTTTCTATCCCTAACTCTTTCGCAAACCTGAGCCCAACACGATGTGCCTCGTGTTCTGCCTAATTATTACACAACAACAACAACAACAGAACCCATATAGTCCCCAATCATTGGGGGTATGGGCGGGGAAAGATTGGAAACAGACCTAACCTTTGGCCCTATGCACAAAGTGGCTTCTCTCAAAGGAGAAAGACCGAACCTTTGACAATAAATGCACAAAGTGGCTGCTCACAGATTACCACTGAAATAGTGGCCCCCTATACTGTCACGTTTGCTGCAGAATCATGCCCTCAAATCAAAGCCAAAGACATCAGAGAGGGCAGACCAAAGAATCCATTTTGATTTATGTGCACATAACCATGCTTCCTTCATTCAGCATCCAGAGCATTGGCCTTGCACAAATTATTAGTAGTATGAAAATAGAACTTTAAAGCTTGATCTAATCTGACACTATTTGGGTTAATTAAAACAAGACTCGCCCCTGACGAATTCCTGCCTGAAGCTCCATCCACATAGATGGTCCAAGCTAAAGGTGTTTTGACTTTCCTCTATACACTGTTCACTATCATGAAATTTGCTAAGACCTGAACTTTGATTGCCATCCTTGGCATGTAGGAGATATTGAACTCACAAAGTTCTATAACCCATTTGGCCAACCTGCCGGAGTGCTGGCTTCTCTAGCATATTTTTGAGAGGCAATCCCGTGACTACCTGTATTGAATGAGCTTGGAAATAAGGTCCGAGTCTTCGGGCTGAGATGATGAGAGCTAAGGCTAACTTTTCAAGAATGGAATATCTGGTTTCAACATCTTTCAAGATCCTACTGACATAATATACTGAATACTGCTCCTTTTTCTCTTCTCGAACTAGAACTGAACTTACTGCATCTGAACTGACGCCGAGGTAGACAAATAAGACCTCCCCTTCCCGAGGGCTTCGAAGTAACGAAGTTGATGTTAATTGCTCTTTTAGTTGATCAAAGGCCAAGTCGCATTCCTTAGTCCACTCAAAGTTTTAGGCTCCCCGCAAAGTTTTGAAAAAAGGATTACACTTATCTCCTAAGCGAGATATGAACCTGCTTAAACCTGTCATTCTTCCTCCTAACTGCTGATCCTCTTTACGTGATTTTGGAGGTGCCATATCAAGAATTGCTTTCACTTTATTCGGATTAGGTTCAAGCCCTTTGGGAGTAAGGAGATGACCCATGCATTTTCCCTAACTTGCCCCAAAGACACATTTTGAGGGGTTGAACTTCATTTTAAAGGCTCGTAGAGTAGCGAACGTCTCTACAAGGTCACTTATATGAGTGAAAAACATTTTGCTTTTGATTAACAAATCATTAACATAGACTTCAAGATTTCTTCTTTTTTGCTTTTTAAAGACTAGATCCATCATGCATTGATAGGTTGCGCCAACATTTTTGAGCCCAAAAGACATTACACGATGACAAAAACATCCATCGTTCGTAATGAAAGAAGTATAAGGGATATCGGGCTTGTGCATTCTTATTTGGTGGTAACCAGAGAATGTATCTAAAAAGCTCATGCATGAGTACCCTACATCAGAATGAACTAAAAAATCTATTCGAGGCACGGGTAGCAATCTTTAGGACACTTTATTGAGGTTAGTGAAATTAACACACATACGCCATTTTCCTCCGACCTTCCTAACCATTACAATATTAGATACCCACTTGGTATTGAATTTCTTGAACAAAATTGGCCTTGAGAAGCTCAGCGACCTCCTCTCTGATGGGTTGAGCGAGAGTCACCGCCATCGCACGCTTCTTCTGCTTGATGGGCTTAAAGCTCAGATCAATGTTAAGGTGGTGGCAAGCAACATCAGGATCAACTCCTGGAATGTCATCCGCTGACCAAGTGAATACATCCAGATTCTCGAGGAGGAAAGAGATCAGCTCCACCTTTTCTTCCTCTAACAGCTCCGCATTGATGGAGAGCACTGTCTCCATCTTCTTCAGAAATTGGGATGCTTTGAATAACCTGGGCAGGTTCCAGGTGAGCTCCATCTTTCTTTTCCTCTTGAGCAGGCTCTTCTTCAATTTTCTCTTCTGCAACTTCAGAACAAAGGTCAGCTAGAAAAACTGGTAGATCAGAGATACCTTCTTCTTGGGGAGGAGTGGACTTAGTGACATTGACTGTCTTCACATAGCACTCCCGGGAAAACTTTGTGTCACTCCTGACCCTGAACTGTTTCCCTTCCATAGAGAACTTGATGGCCAGGTGGAAGGTGGAAACAATGGCCTTCCGAAGATTGCGTAGTAGCATCTACTATGACAAATTGAACTTGCTTGGTCACTCCCCCAAGCGTCACTGAAAGAGTGACACTTCCTTCGACTTCCTCTCTCCAGAGAAGCCGTAGAGAGGTCCATCAATTGAAAGGAGAGTCTTCCCGGACTTCAAAGCTTCGAAGGTTGGCTTGAGGAGAAGGTTCACGGAACTACCGATATTTATCAGAATTCTTATTACCGTGTAGTTTTCTATAACTTTCTTGATAACTACTGCATCGTTAAAGGGATTGGCGGTTGGAGGGAGATCATCCTGGTTAAAGATGACGGTCCCTCTGAAAGGAGCTGAGGAGGAGGCGGCTATAACTTAAAAACGGAAGACTCGAGTCATGCTAGCCTTCCGGGAGGACTCGAGCCCGGTCCCCCCATGGATACAAAATAGATCGCCTAGCGGGCCTTGAAGAGACCTTCATGAAGGCCACAAGCGAGAGCAACTTGATACAAAGAAGGATCCACATCATGAATCCCCAGAATCTCGTCCTGAAACTGTCAATGAAATGGCCAAGGGTTTCACTATCCCCTTGTTTAATCTGGAAGAGCTGGCGGACCACTTTTCCTCTTCTTTGAGGTAACAAAACTCAAGAGAAGTTTCCTTCTGAGATCTGAGAAGCAGGAGAGGACTGAGACGACAGCTTGCAGAACCATTCCCTGGCCTTGCCATCGAAAGACGTGGCAAGGAGCTTGTATCTGATACTATCTGATAAGGTCCTCATCGAGACGGCTGACTCGAAGGCTTGTAGATGGGAGACAAGATCTTCTCTCCCGGAGAAGATTGGAAGGCGAGGCTCTCTGAATCCATTTGGGACAGGTTCCCAACGGACTCGATCAGAAAAAGGAGAGGGCTCTTCCCCATCCTCAGAAGGAGGATTCCCATAATTTTCTTGGAAGTTCAGCACTCTTGCTGGGCTTCCGTGGGTAGCTGTTCAGAAAAAAATCACGCCAAACAGCTGTGAACTGATCAGCTTGAGGCCGCATCGGAGCTGCGACCAGCACGGTTGGGCGAACTGGAGGAGTTGGGGCATCAGCAAGAGGAGCTTGCAAACCGGCTAGAGGGGTTGCAGTTCTTGCGGTCGGGGGTGCTAACCACTGGGTTATCGAAATGAGGGATTGGGTCATCGCCTCCATGGATCCATCTGCTGAGAGGTCTCGCGACGAGCTTGCTCAAACGTAAGCTCCAGGTCTTCGAGGGTGACCGCACTGCTTGAATTGGCCCTGGGTCCTGCGAGCGAACACTGCTGAATATCGCGGTCAGACATGCTTAACCGATCTGTTTGCCGAACAACCCGAATCTAAAGGTCGCGTGTTCGTTGTGTTGGCGCAGAAAATGCACCTCCACAAACTCACGCTAAAAAAGTGGGGGAGACCGCAGATTGTCTAGGGGGAGGAGAACAAGGGTCGCAGAGCGGCGAGGCTAGACTGCCCACAACGTCGAATCCACTTGTTGCGGGTGATATTATTGATCACAAAGAGGCGGTTACAATAGGGAGGAAAAAAATCTAGACGACGACCAAGAGACTGAGAAGAGACTATTTTTATCCTACAAGAATAACTCTTAATTATATATAATATAACAACAATTTCAACCATGTGTTGAAAAATCATTAGTTGGCTCACATATTTACTAAGACATTAACAGAAGGTACATTAATAGCATCAGAGACAAACCGGGCATTTTGAACATCTTGGATCGAACTTAATAGAGCATGTTAGGAAATATTAATTTTTATATTATTATGAAAGGATATAAATATATATCATTTTGAGAGAAAACTAGCACTACTGCCGCAGATATCATTAACGAGCTTTACATGAAGGGGGATTCAACATGACTATATGCGAGATAAAGATACTCTCGCTATTTTTATTTACAATATATCTAGAAAAAATGACAGAAAACTTTGACTTAATGTTTTTCTTTTCTTTATTGAAATTTCTAAGTAATTAAAACTTAGAGGCACGTCTAGGATCTTATATGATCGTAAAGTAACATTAAAACTTAAAGACAAGTTTTACCGTTCTGAGTGTTGGACAGTGAATTATGTACATGAGCAAAAAATGGGAGTTGCGGAGATGAGAATACTTAGGTGGATGTGTGGATATACGAGACTGGATAAAATTAGGAATGAATGTATCAGGGATAAGACATGAGTGATACCAATTGTAGAGAAGATGCGAGAAGCTCGATTAAGATGGTTTGGACACGTACAAAGGAGACCATTAGAGGCACCTGTTAGGCATTGTGAGAGTTTAGCTACTAGGCATGTTAAACGGGGGAGGGGTAGACCAAAAAAGTCTTGGAATGAAACTATAAGGAAAAACATGATGTACTTAGGTATTAGTGAGATTGTGACTTGTTGGAAATATCGAGCAATGTCGATTTATTAGAGTTGTTAGTAGTAGTTGGGTTTAGTCCCACATTGTCAGTCCGTCTTTAAGAGTCTCTTGTAATGCTTTAAATATCCCCTATGTGAAAGAATAAAATTATCCATCTATTGTGTTTTCTAGTTTCCAACATGGCATCAGAGGGAGGTTAACATTTCCTCGCCTCTGGAACCCTCATTTTATTCCAGTGAGCAGTTTTTTTCTTCTTCCACCTCTCAATTTTAATCACCGGTCGACTCTAGTGCTCACGTCTAGCGGCTCTCCGCCCGCTCCCGTCGACAGAATTGTCGTCTGATTCCAGAGACGAGAGCGGATATCTCTTTCCACGTGTCTGAACTATCGTCGACTGGCCTTTTACTTCTTCTGGTCGTATGTGACGGCAACTGCTTTCGCCTCTGACGTTGGTTCGTGCGCCTCTTCACCGCCGGAAGGCTCTCCGCTAGCTGCTGCTCCATCCGATCGTTGCTAGCTGCTGCTCGGCTTCCCCTTTCCTCCTGTCTTCCCTTCTTCGATGAGTTCGAGCAGCCCCATCCTCTCCCGTCTACGCCAGGTTTCGTCTACGCCGGACACATCAAAATATGGCGAGGAACATATTTTTTATATCAAGTTTGTTATAAGCCTTCTTCTCGTCCATCCCGTCCGGAGGTCTCCTATTCCGACAACGTATCTTCAGATCTGATAGGTCATTTATTCTTCTCGTCGACCTGTGTGAGCCACCACCCGCTAGTCTTGCTGCTCCTGTCGTCGACGCATCTGGCTTGCCGCGTCTTCTTCCCGCTTGGTAGTTCCTCCCGCGCTGTCTCGGGTGTGCTCGATGTGCTCATCCATCATCCTTTCGTTGCTGCTTCTGCTGATCCATCCAGACGCGATTTCGTGCAATGCTGCTGCTGCCATTAACCTCCACCCGCTGTTGCTCCGCCTGATGTCTCCTCCACTCCAACCACGTGTAGTTGCTCGCTTCTTTCATCAATGATGGTGATGATGGTATGTTTGTTATTTTTAAGTAAATTTTTTTATGTCAACTTAGTTTTATTGTGTGTTTTGCCTATATGCACGTGCTTTTCACGTGAGGGGGAGTGTTGGGACGAAAGCGATTCAGATGATCTTTTCCGACTTTTCGCCTTTGTTCCACATGGCCTCCAGGCTTATGTCATATGTTTCTCCGCATGTTTTCTTTCGATTGGTCGTGTGTTGGGGACGCAATTGATGTTGGTGCTCTAAATCTCACCGAATTGTGTCGCGTGGGACCGTGTCGTGTGGGACTGTGACGTGTAGGACCGCTCTCGTGCGGATGTATCCCCGACAGATTATCCCCGATGGATTACCCCCGGTTGCTCGGATGATGATTTGCTCCTTATTTTTCGATCCATTTTCGCATGTTGTGTGTGTAGGTGATGCTGGTTGACCGGTTTCCAACGAGTCCACGTCGTGTGTGGGTCCTGCGTCGTATGTGGGTCAACGTCGTGCGTAGCTTTGTCCCCGGCTTGATTCCCCAGTTTGGAATTTCCCCCGGTGGCTCGCCTGATGTTTTGTCCCGCATCGCCTACCTCCATTGCCGTTATTATGATGTGCAAGCTGAAGGTTCCCCCTTCAGCTTGATGGGGAGTGTTGGAAATATCGAGCAATGTCGGTTTATGAGAGTTGTTAGTAGTAGTTGGGTTTAGTCCCACATCGTCTGTCCATCTTTAAGAGTCTCTTGTAATGCTTTAAATATCCCCTGTGCGGAAGAATAAAATTATCCATCTATTGTGTTTTCTAGTTTGCAACATGACTAAAGATAGGGCGCAATGACGACAAATGATCCATATAGCTGACCCCACTATGGGGGGATAAAGGCTTGAGTGTTGTTGTATTGAAATTTCTAAGTAATTGAAACAAATATGATGAACCATGTATAAAATAGGATTACCTCCAAATCATCATCAATGTCCTTTCCACGAATAATTCTAGTTGGTCGTGAGTATGCTTCAATTACCTTCTGGAAAAGTTCACCTTTTGAGAAGGCTTCCATCTGTATTTAATAGTCATTAATAGGAGGTCCAAATACTGAGTTAAGCACAAGTTACATTGAAAAACAAAGCATACAAAATATAAGTTAACGAAATCTAAGATATTGATCACCACAAAAAATTGTAGAATTAGCGAACCAGTTGAAAACATTTTCTGAACCTTAAGGAGAATTAATGGAAGATAAGAGAGCATATATTTCTCAAACGTAAAACGGAATAGTATGGTTGAAACTAAGGCTGATATTGAGTCGAGTTCGAGCGATTTGGGCTCGGCTCGAAATCGAAATTTTCGAGTCGAACTCGGCTCAAAATCAAAATCGATTTTGAGTCTAGCCGGCTCGACTCGAAATGGCTCGATTCCGAGCCGACTCGAAATCAAATCGAGCTGGCTCGAACTTGAATTGAGATGACTCGAAATCGAATCGAACTGGCTCGAAATCGAATCAAACTGGCTTGAAATTGAGCATTTTTTCTCTTTATTCATAGTTGGCTCGAAATTAAATTGGGAAACATTTAAATTTAGCAAATGAAACACTTAAAACTTCAATATTTTTATTTAGGTTTAAAATTTAGTGTTTTTAATTTTAAAATAATAATATTTAATAAATACATAATAATTTTTATATGATTCGAGCAGATTCGAATCATATTTCGAGCGATTCAAGGCTGACATGAAATCGACTCGAAATCAGATTTGAGTCAAATTGAATCGACTCAAATTGAGTCGAATCAATTGTAACCGATTCCGATTCGGCTCAATATTCGAGCGATTTTCGAGCGACTTTCGAGTTTCGAATAATATGCTCAGCCCTAGTTGAAACAAGAAAGCTATCCGAAGAATTATGATTAGTTTTAAAAAATAAATAAAGGAAATGAATTCAAGAGTAAAAGCCTAACTAATTTACTAGATATTAAATTAGAGGTTATGGTGGTAAGCATATAAGCAATTGATTTACTGCTGTGCCCAACTATGTTGTTTATTTAAAATTTAAACGCGTTTTAATTCTTGGGTTAAAGATATAAGGTCTTCATAATAAAAATAGTACTAGTAACAATCTCCATTAAAATACAATGCTTATTTATTAAAATAACATACATCCGACATGAACACTTATGATGATTTTTTTCTAAAATACTATATAAAGAAGTAACGGAAGAAGCAGTGCCAGGAAAATACTTACATCAATTGCTGATTGTGCTGCCATAAAAGGCCAATTTGCACGCTCCGAAAGAACAGAACGAACTATCTCAGAACGTAAACCTCTATCCACCTGCACAATACAACATATTACATATGAAGCTAAAAAATATACCACAACAAGAAATGTTAGAAGTATTAATACGGCTTTTTATTTTCATGTAATACTTATAGTAGAGGGTCCACTTACTTTTCATTGATTAACAATATTTTTATTCCAACATGGTATCAGAGCCCTAATACCTTCCGTGAACTCTCGCCTTTCGCCAACTCTCGTAGAACTTCAAACACCGATCCACAGATCCTTCTAATCTCTCCATCTTCTGTTGATCTCCTTCGCCAAGCCACTGAGCCAACCGTGACCTGCGCGTAAAGCGCTGATCGGCGTACATGTCAATTGGCTCGGAATGACGCCCTATTCATCGAGAACCGTCCAATTCTCATGATTGTTTTTAGAAAAAATCATAAAGCAATCAACCAACATCATGAGAATTGGACGGTTCCCGATGTTGGTTGATCGCCTATTATTTGGAGTTCACCCAACTATATCAAGAGTATGACCATTTTGACTCCCTCAACATTGCTCCGCTTATGCGCTCATTGTCCGTGCTCATGAAGATCAGAACCGAGTGCTTGACACAGAGATTTCGATAAGGTTATAGTTCAGATCCTAGTCCGCACTCCTGTCCATTCTTTGACAGAGACTTAAAGTATTGTCCAGCAGGAATATAACCGCCGACTGTCTTGGAGTTCAGAAGTCACCTTTGATTGTTCTGAATTCGCTGCTTCTCATTATTCTGGAGGTAATAATAATCAAGACATTAAGCCCCAGTCTACTTACAAAGACCACCTACTGTGTGACTACTATGGCAGAATTCAGCATACTCGCGATACATGTTTCAAATTACATGGGTTGCCCCCATCTATAGGTGGCATGTTACCTTGTGGAGGACGTGACCATAGCAGATCTGGCTTTACCTCTCTCCGCTCTACTCACTTGACTGAGTTCATTGATGACAGTACGTCTGGTGGAAAAATATCTGAGCCTCCTCCCCCACCTAGTTCTTTCTTCACCGATGAGATGATGACCTTCAACGCATGATGCAGGGCTTATCCTCTGAGCCCAGTCCCGATCCATCATTATCATTTTCCATTCAGGTACTTGAAGTGCTCATTCTGCAACTGTATCGCTTACCACTCATTGAATCATTGATTATGGGGCCACTAACCAAATGATTGGCTCATCGTCAGGTCTTGTTTCCTATTCTCCATTGTCTGGCAAAGACAAAGTAAGCATTGCTGATGAAACTCTTTCTTCTATTGCAGGAAAGAGATCCATCAATTGCCCTTCTATTAGGACCTGTAGACGAAGAAGGTGATTGACTTTAGTCGGATGTGAGAAGGCTTGTACTAGTACTAGCACTACTACTACTACTAGTACACTAGCACTACTACTACTACTTCTACTAGTAGTAGCATGAAGAACCTGAGGACCAGTAGTATCAAACACTAGTGCTAGTGCTAGTGCGAGTGCGAGTGCGAGTGCGAGTGCGAGTGCGAGTGCGAGTGCGAGTGCGAGTGCGAGTGCGAGTGCGACTGCGACTGCGACTGCGACTGCGACTGCGACTGCGACTGCGACTGCGACTGCCACTGCCACTGCCACTGCCACTGCCACTGCCACTGCCACTGCCACTGCCACTGCCACTGCCACTGCCACTGCCACTGCCACTGCCACTGCCACTGCCACTGCCACTGCCACTGCCACTGCCACTGCCACTGCCACTGCCACTGCCACTGCCACTGCCACTGCCACTGCCACTGCCACTGCCACTGCCACTGCCACTGCCACTGCCACTGCCACTGCCACTGCCACTGCCACTGCCACTGCCACTGCCACTGCCACTGCCACTGCCACTGCCACTGCCACTGCCACTGCCACTGCCACTGCCACTGCCACTGCCACTGCCACTGCCACTGCCACTGCCACTGCCACTGCCACTGCCACTGCCACTGCCACTGCCACTGCCACTGCCACTGCCACTGCCACTGCCACTGCCACTGCCACTGCCACTGCCACTGCCACTGCCACTGCCACTGCCACTGCCACTGCCACTGCCACTGCCACTGCCACTGCCACTGCCACTGCCACTGCCACTGCCACTGCCACTGCCACTGCCACTGCCACTGCCACTGCCACTACCACTACCACTACCACTACCACTACCACTACCACTACCGTAGTAGTACTAGTAGTAGTAGTAGTAGTAGTAGTAGTAGTAGTACTAGTAGTAGTAGTACTAGTAGTACTAGTAGTAGTACTACTACTACTACTCGTCTTTATATTCTTATTTTTCATCTTCTGTGTTTCAAACATTTGAGTGTTGGATGTGAGAATGCTTAGGTGGATGTGTGGACACACGAGACTGGATAAAATTAGGAATGAATGTATCAAGGACAAGACGGGAGTGACACCAATTGTAGAGAAGATGCGAGAAGCTCGATTAAGATGGTTCAAACACGTACAAAGGAGACCATTAGAGGCACTTGTTAGGCGTTGTGAGAGTTTAACCACTATGCATGTTAAACAGGGGAGGGGTAGACCAAGAAAAACTTGGAATGAAACTATAAGGAAAGACAAAATGTTCTTAGCATTAGTGAGATTATAATTAAAGATAAGTCACAATGGCGACAAAGGATCCATATAGCCGACGTCACTATGGTGGGATAAAGGCTTGAGTGTGGTTGTGTGTTTCAAAGATTTCTGCGTTATGTTTGTGAACTTGCTAAACATAAACGCGTCTCTTTTCAACATAAATCTGTGCCTTTTGTACTGTTCCTTTTCAAACTGTTCATAATGACGTATGGGGCTTGTGCACGATTGCTTCTATCTCTGGTTATCATTGGTTTGTAACATCCATTGATGACTATTCTCGCAATACTTGGGTTTATTTGATGTGTAATAAGAGTGAAGTTTTTCCACTCCTTCACAAATTAAAAAAATGATCTATACTCAATTTGGTGCAACCAGTAAATCTTCATAGTGATAATTGTGGTGGATATATTGATTCTAAATTTGAAAGTTATTTGAGTGATATTGCAATTGTTCACCAAACCACTTGTGCCCATTCTCAATCACAAAATGGTGTTGATGAGCGCAAAAAAGCCATCTTCTTAAAGTGACCAGATGCTTGTTATTTACCTTGTCTCTTCCTAAATACTATTGGGGTGATTCCCTTCTTACTTCTGCATATCTCATTAACCATATGCCTACCTGCTTCTGGGCAATCACACCCCACTACTTACCTTGGGTATTCCTCCTACGTCTCTTGCCCTAGAGTTTTTGGATGCTTATGCTTTGTTCACATCCACAACATCGCTCGAACAAAACTTGATCCTCATGCCCTGTGACGTGTCTTCAATGGATACTCTCCTACACAAAAAGTGTAGAAATGTTATCATCCTCCTAGCATGATCTTTATCCCCATGAATGTAACTTTTCATGAAACTACATCCTATTATGGGTCTTCACTTCAGGTGACTATATATAACAATTGTGAATACTCCTACCCTTCCTTTGCTAATTCCACCTCTATACAACACTCTGAATGTAACACCCCAAAACATTTCACTTAAGTAAATAAAATTTCATTCGCATAAACATAAAATTTTATCCCTGATATGAAAATAAATAAATGTCAGCGACGTCATGTCATCGTGACGTTTTCGATATTTTAGGAGCTTTTATGACGAACATTTTATGATGAACATTTTTACGATGAGGTTTTGCTATGCAAAGATTTTGCCCCATGTGTTGTAATGTTTATTACAATTTGCTTGGCTGGTTTGGTCATGTTGCCTGAGTTGATAAATGGTTGGGATGAATAGATTATATGGTGGTTTGATTAATTAGTAGTGGATTAAATGTGGCTGGTTAATTAAATGAAGCAGGTTGGTTATCGTGTGCTCGGAGAAGGTAATTTAGTGTAGCCTTGAATAAGTGTTATTCAAGTAATATAATGGGCCGGCTTGTTATAGACGGTTCTGGACAGCTCTCTTGCTCGAGAAATTGAAAAGCATCTATGCTTTTCTTCTTCCTTAAGCCACAGCGTTTTCCCTCTCTGGTTCTTGCCTGGGACTCTACCTAAGAAGCTCTCCCTCTTGACTTCTCTCTCTCGACGGGATTCTTCCCTATTGCGCCTGCGCCGACTCTTCTCTCTCTCAACGACGACTGTGTCCTTGATTTCCGGCGCTAGTTAAGGGTTGTTGTGCTGGTGTTGTGAGGGTTTGGACTGTGGGAACTGCAAAAGCTTTCGATTTTATTTCTTCCACCTTCACTGCAAGCTTCTTCTCCTCTTTCCCTCTCCTTTTTTTTCTTCTGCTTCACTACTGTTACGGGTGAATTTTTTTGAAAGCTGAAATAATATGATGGAATGTGGACTATGATATGATTGAAGTTGAAATATGGTATATGTTAGAATATGCTCGCTGTATGAGATCTTTCTCTCCTCTGTCCTTTATTTTCTTCTTGTCTTCAATTAATTATTGGAACTGCATGCTGATGTTGTGTTTGGAATTTTTGATTTATGGCCGACTGATAATGGGGGCTTCATAATGTTGTTGGACTGCAATGGCATAATTCAGGGGTGTCATATTGTTTCTATGATTTCTGGAATAACAATTTTGAGGGTATATGCTATATCTGGTTAACAAGGGCATACCTTTATGGTGGCCGAATGAGTTTCTTCTCCCTCTTCTAAATAATGTAAGTGCAAATTTGGTTTGGATATTTGAAGTTTTTCATAGGGCAGTCTTTCAGTTTGGGCTGAGGAAAATGGAGGTTTTATCATTCTTTAGCTAGTTGGTTAAGCATGCTTTTCTAGCCAATTAACTTGAGATTTATCATGGTTCTGCTGAATTGAATATAAATTTGTTGAATCTTGACTTAACTTTTATTGTTATCGGTGTTCGTTTTGAATTTAAGATCACCTATGTTTTCTTTACCTTAGACAACCCTCTAAGAAGTCGTATTTTTTTATGGTGTCAACGTTGTTAGCTATTTAAAGACAACATGATACGGGCTAGTTACGCTGTATCAAGATCTAGAACAAGGAATACAAACATGAATTGCATAAAAAAGTAAACACGTATACAATCGAGAGACAAGCCCTCGTCAAACACCTGGAGACTGGGTCCTCCAAGGTACTCCCCTCTCCAAGAGAGCCAAAAGACTACAATTCCAAAGATAATATCTCACTACTTAAGGGGATCCTTATATAGTGGAGGCCCCGCTACAGGACAAGATACTACATGACAAAATACGTATCAACAATCCCCCCCGCGAAAAATTGACCTTCCCCTCAAGGTGGAGGTCTGTACGGGTTATCCACAAGCGTTAGGGGGTCCTCTCAAACGCACGCACAGCAGGCCGCCTGTCCTTGTGGGCCCCGCTCCTCTTAATCCTGTCAGCATATATCTATTATTTTTGTTCCCCTTGATTCAGCATACTTATAAAAAGGGACGTCACAAGCATACAACACACATATTTGAGTTACGCGACAAAATTGGGCAACGTCGCGGCTCCCGCGGCAACTCCCAAATAGCAGCATCAGAGGATTTGTCTCGCCCCATCACCCGCTCTCTCTCGCATGCTACTTCTGGCCGCACGATGACCGACGCTTTTGACTTCATGGCGGCTCTCCAAGATTTCAGGACCTCCATCGAGACCCGCTTTCGGGATGCTGAAACAAGCCATCGGGACGATATTGCCTCCCTCACCCTCAAGCTTAATGAGTTGACCGCCGTTCTTCCCATTATCACCACCCCACCTACGGATCACACAGCTCCAGTCAGGCGCCTCCGTCGCTTATCCGCCACGAGCCGCGGGCCTTCCTTCAACAAGACGTGGCTATGCAGCCACGCTACACCAGGCTGGACTTTCCCACCTATGACAACAAAACTGATCCATTGGCCTGGCTCACCAGGTGTGAGCAATTCTTCGGCCACGAACAAATTCCATCCGCTGATCGACTTCCTCTCGCATCCTTTCACCTACTCGACTCAGCTCTGCTTTGGGCCGCTTGTCTCCTCACCGACTAGCCAGGCCTAACATGGGACGACTTCAAGCGGTATTGCAACCTACGTTTTGGCCCTCCCATCTGCAGCAACCCCCTCGGTGCCCTTACATCACTCCGTCAAACGGGCACAGTGGATGATTACCTGGAGGAGTTTCAGCTCCTCCTGGCACACGTCACACTTCCCCCAACAATGCAAGTCGCCATCTTCACAGCTGGACTTCAAGCTCGCCTCCAACTGGATGTCGAATTTGAGGCCCCACCAGACTTAGTGACTGCTATGAGTCTGGCACGACTATTCGACCGCCGCCTCTAGTTGGCCCGGAAGGCCACTTGCCTACCGACCTCGACACTCCACAGGGACGTCTCGAGGGTCCTCCCGCTGCGCCTGTCCGTCGCTTATCTTGTGTCGAGATGTTGGACCACCGCGCTCATGGTTTATGTTTTAATTGTGACGAGCAGTACACTCGCGGACACAGATGCAAAAAGCTTTTCTACCTAGACGTCGGGGACTCGGACGAGGAAGGCATCAGATGACACTCGCCTTTCTCGTGATCTCCCTCGAGCTTGGGGACAAGCTCTTTTTGGACGATGGGAGAGATGTTATGGGCCGCGTATTATTATAACTAACTCTATTATCTAGGCGTCTAGTCGCTATCTTTATGTAGGGACATCGAACTCCGGGTCTAGTATTTAGGCGTCATCATTATCGTTTTGTCTTTTTATATGTTGTAGCCTATATAAAGACATTGGATGTGTGGTATGAAGGAAGCAAGAAAGTATTCTAGTCCTCATCTTTTGAATGCTAGATCTTGGTGACTCTCTCCTCTAACGAGCAACCCCGCTTAGGCAGCCGCAGTTCCGGCTCCACGGTATCCTCCTCCACCGCCATTTCCTCCCTCTCTGGCCTCTCCTCCGACAACATTACAAGACCCGTAACAGATATCTATTGATTAAGGGACAAAATTTTAAACTCGCTATTCACCCCACTTCTAGAGAGATATTCAATTCTATTTCCGCACTTTTAGTAATAAGAAACTCATGTGACTTAATAATGACACAATAATTTGTACTCTTTCCTCCCATCCACATACCCTAAAATACACAAGACTTTGCCCTCAGCTTAAGTTTACTATAATTAACATGAGAAAAAGGACAACCAAATACTTTCAAAGAGTAATCACCAGGTTGGGGTTTGCAAATTAAAGGTTATTGTTGATAACATATTAATAAGAAAAACAATTGTATTTACTATTTAAGACCACAGTACCCTGAAAATACTAGCATATAATATAGACAATGAACCCCCCTCAAATATTGTTCTAATCATCCATTCCACAACCTCATTTTACTGTGGTATCTTTCATACATTGGGGGTGTCTGACAATGCCCTGATTCTTGAAAACTCATCAAACAAGCATGAAAAATATTCCAAACCATTATGTCTGAAAGTCATAAAATATGAAATCTACCTTGCAGGATATGTGGAGAAGGCACACAAAGGTTAAAAAGAACATAATTCAAAATACCCTTCAAGGGTCCGTTCGGATCATCGGAATTGGGGCTTTGGAATTGACATTCATTTGCCAATTCCAATTTATGATGTTCGGCACGCTTAAAAAGTAGGCAGAATCGGCATTGGTTTGAATTCCCATCGGAATAGATAATAGGTTATTTTGCGTGCGCTTCATTTCCGACCTCCCGACCTCTTCTTTTGCGATTCCCGCAGCGCTGCCGCCCCCTCTTCAGCGATTCCTTCTCTGCATCGTCGTTCCCCTAGCTTCTTCTGCATCTTCGGCGCTACTCTTCATCGTCGTTCTCCAGCGACCCATTCATCGTCGTTCTCTGCATCACCATTCATCGTCGTTCTCCCGCAGCGCTGCTCGATTGCGCCTCCAGTTTCTTCTCCAGCGACCCGAACCCATGCCGACTGCGCCTCCATTCTCCATCGTCGTTCTCCCTCGCCAGTAGAAGGTAAAATTTTTGCTGCCCTACACTTCTTCCCCTAGATTTCTTGCCCTAGATTTCTTGCTCTAGATTTCTTCTTGCCCTAGATTATTTCTGCCCTACATTTCATCTCCCTCGCCGGCAATATTCATGTGTGTGGTGTGGTGTGTGTATTGTGTGGTGTATGTATGTGGTGTGTGAATGTTTATGTGTATGTGTGTGGTTTGTGTGTAGGATTTATTTTCCTGGGGGTATGTGTGTGGTGTGTGTTTGTGTATGAATGTGTATGTGTGTAGTGTGTGTATTTTTATGTTTGTGGTGTGTGTGTGTGTTTGTATGAATGTGAATGTGGTGTGGTGTGTGTATTTTTTTTTGTGTGGTGTGTGGTGTGTGTTTGTGTATGAATGTGTATGTGTGTAGTGTGTATTTTTTTTTAATGTGTGTGGTGTGTGTGTGTTTGTATGAATGTGAATGTGGTGTGTGTATTTTTTTTTGTGTGGTGTGTGGTGTGTGTTTGTGTATGAATGTGTATGTGTGTAGTGTGTGTATTTTTTTTTAATGTGTGTGGTGTGTGTGTGTTTGTATGAATGTGAATGTGGTGTGTGTATTTTTTTTGTGTGGTGTGTGGTGTGTGTTTGTGTATGTTTGTGTATGTGTGTAGTGTGTGTATTTTTTTTAATGTGTGTGGTGTGTGTGTGTGTTTGTATGAATGTGAATGTGGTGTGGTGTGTATTTTTTTTGTGTGGTGTGTGGTGTGTGTTTGTGTATGAATGTGTATGTGTGTAGTGTGTGTATTTTTTTTAATGTGTGTGGTGTGTGTGTGTGTTTGTATGAATGTGAATGTTGTGTGGTGTGTGTATTTGTTTTTGTGTGGTGTGTGGTGTGTGTTTGTGTATGAATGTGTATGTGTGTAGTGTGTGTATTTTTTTTGTGTGGTGTGTGGTGTGTGTTTGTGTATGTTTGTGTATGTGTGTAGTGTGTGTATTTTTTTTAATGTGTGTGGTGTGTGTGTGTGTTTGTATGAATGTGAATGTGGTGTGGTGTGTATTTTTTTTGTGTGGTGTGTGGTGTGTGTTTGTGTATGAATGTGTATGTGTGTAGTGTGTGTATTTTTTTTAATGTGTGTGGTGTGTGTGTGTGTTTGTATGAATGTGAATGTTGTGTGGTGTGTGTATTTTTTTTTGTGTGGTGTGTGGTGTGTGTTTGTGTATGAATGTGTATGTGTGTATTTTTTTTGTGTGGTGTGTGGTGTGTGTTTGTGTATGTTTGTGTATGTGTGTAGTGTGTGTATTTTTTTTAATGTGTGTGGTGTGTGTGTGTGTGTGTTTGTGTATGAATGTGAATGTTGTGTGGTGTGTGTATTTTTTTTTTGTGTGGTGTGTGGTGTGTGTTTGTGTATGAATGTGAATGTAAGTTGGGATGCCCCTCTGAATTTACATGGCTTATAAAACTGCTTGAATATTTGTTGCATATTTGTTTATATGTAGATGGATGAACTAAAGAAGCGTCGTAGACGTAGGAGAAGAGCAGTGGCAGCGGCTCTTGCTGCGGCCACTGTAGTTTTGATGAAACCCAGGATTTCAAGAGATCTTATTATAGAGGCCGATGCTAAGTCTATTTTAAGGAGGACGTTGTTTGCTCGATTATATAGTGGAACAGATGTCAACTGTTTTAATCAACTGCGTATGAATAAAAGCTCTTTTGAAACATTATGTAACATTCTAATCGGTCGTAGACTATTAAGAGACACCCAGTATGTTGCAGTTAGAGAGTCAGTTAGTATATTTTTATGTCTTAGCTCACAATAAGAAATTCCGGGTTGTTGGTGGCACATATCTTCGTTCAATTGATACAATCAGCCGTCATTTCAACAAGGTGTTGTGGGCAATTCTGAAGTTAGGGCCTGAGTTTATAAAGCTCCCTAATGCAACAACAACACAAAGATGGCGTCATTTTCCTGTAAGCAATTTTATTATTGTAAAAGTTTGTGTTTAGGTAGTATGCGTAAATTAATTTGTGTCTTATCTTATAGGACTGCATTGGTGCAATTGATGGCACTCATATTGAAGTAACAGTGCCAGTTAAAGATCAGGGTAGGTATCGGAACAGGAAACAAGCTATTACAACAAATGTCATGGGCGTATGTGATTCAAATATGAAGTTTTTGTACGTATTGCCTGGATGGGAAGGGTCATCATCGGACTCTAGAGTGTTACGTAATGCACTTGAAAGGACAGATCGTTTCGAGGTGCCAGTAGGAAAATACTATCTTGTGGATGCTGGATACACCAACGGTCCAGGATATCTTGCTCCATATAGGTCAACTAGATATCGTCTAAAAGAGTGGTCCGCACAGGGCAATAATCCCACCAATTACAAAGAATTGTTTAATCTTCGACACTCTAAGGACAGAAATGTTATTGAGAGGACATTCGGACTCCTTAAAAAACGGTGGGCAATTTTGCGTGGACCATCTTTCTTTGATATCAATGTACAGGTAAATGACTATTACATTGTATGCTTAATTATAATTTAATTACTATTGAGATTTAAATTGCTTATAATTTTAAACAGGTTCAGATTATAAACGCATGTTGCATTCTACATAATTTTCTCATAGAGAGGAGACTAGAAAATCATGCTAGATTACTTGCCGAAGTAGATGCTGAGATATTAGCGCAAGATGCAAGTTCGGAAAGTTTTGAGTACGTGGACGCAGTTGGTGCAGTTCAAGCAACACCCGAGTGGAGCACATTTAGAGATACTATGGCTATAAACATGTTTAATGAGTATCGTGCTCGCCGTGGGATATGAGTATCGTGCAACTTAAAATATATTTTGATATTTTCTTAAATCATATCGTTCTTTTTGTTGTTTTTTTGATGTTTCTTAAATCATATTCTTGTTTCTAATATGATATCGTACAACACAAATATGGTGTAATTTTAATGATTACTGTAGGCAATTCAATTTATTTTATTCTATGCATGACTAAAGTGCAGACAGTAGATGGATAAAAGCAAAGGAAAAGGTGCCAAAGCTAGTGAACGATCTTATGTTCCCTGGACATCACAGATGGACTGTGCTTTATCCACGGCTCTCCTCGAACAACAGAGTTTGGGAAACAAGACGGCTAGTGGATGGAAAAGTGTTGCCTACACAGCGGCAATTCAAGCATTAAAGGAGGATTGCAACGTCGAAATAAGTAAGGAGAAGATAATGGCTCGAATAAAAACATGGAATAAGTACTACCAAGAGATATCAGCAATGCTAGATACTAGTGGATTTGGCTGGGATTGGGAGCGCAATGTAGTAAAGGTAGACAGTGAAGATGTCTGGGCCAACTATGTTCAGGTAATATTTTAATTTGACAATTACTTGCATGTTTAGAAATTTTGAAAATTTACAAGTCTAATTTAAACTAAACTTGTAGGCACACCCGACAGTAAAACATTATCGGGGCAAAGTGATCGTGAATTGGGGCGACTTAGCTATGATATGTGGGGTTGATAGAGCTACTGGAGCTCATGCTGCTACTGCAACGGAGCCAATGAACGAGATCCACATTGATGATTCGGTGGAAGACAATGTGGTTGAGGAGGTCGAGCCACATCCCCAGAAGAAGAAGAAAACATCTGCGGTAGATGTTATTGCGGATGCTATTACTGCAATAGCGAGGAACATGGAGCATGAAAACAGTTTGCCTTCTCAGCCACCGCCTCCGATCTCAAAGGCAGACAGGATATATGCGGCCATTGCAGCTATTACAGATCTGACTGAGGCTGAGGTCATACAGGCTATCGATATGCTGAGTGTTGACGACACGAAGAGCGATGTGTTCATCGCTTTGCCGGTGCCAATTAGGAGGACCTGGCTCCGCTTACATTTACTCGATTGATTATATCTGAACTTATGTTTTGTATGCTGTGGACTTTTTTTATGCGGTGGACTTATGTTTTGTATGATGTTAATGCAGACTTCTATTTTAATTCTGATATTTTAATCATGTTTAAAATTTAATTTTAATTTTATAAATTTTAAATTTCAATTCCGTCCATTGGATTCTGACATACAGCCGAACAGCGGAATTACCAATTCCAATTCTGATGACAGAATTCCTGCAGTTAGCCGAACAGCAGAATTGGAATTGAAGTCAATTCCAATTCCTGCGGGAATCAGAATTGACTTCAATTCCAATTCCTGCATCTCATTTCCTGCGAAACGAACGGAGCCGGAACTGGGGTGGATAAATATATGTACTGAACTACACTATATGCTTCTTACCATAAACACATTGCACAAATAAATCCAATTTTCTTAACCTAATTTTAGGTAACTGGCGTAGGAGCAGGCCGGAACTGGGGTGGAGCCTTCCGGCTGGTAACCTTCCTCACGGGAAGAGGGGAAAACGGGCGACGGGTGAGTCCTTTCGGACGGGTTTCTCTCGCACGGAGAGGGGAAGACGGCTAGGGCAAACAGTGCAACTTTTTTTCATCCAAAACTGAGTACAACATAAGATATCCCGCCTCTTATACTACGAGGGGAAAACCACAACTATTAGCACACCTGCTAACAGCACATCAAGCAAAGAAAGCAAAATAAACATGCAAAACCAAAATAGAGTTCAGCACATGCTACGAAAATAATTAAACGGCCCGAGGCTTCCAAAGCGGGTCGATCTTCTCAAGCCAAGCGATTCCGGTCTCGCCGGGAGTTCCTCCTGTCGCGTTAGTTCCGTCCACGATGCATCCTTCATCATTCGCCTCCCCTTGGGAGGCACTCGACCTCGAGTGCTCGGGGTAGAGCGGGACGTCCGGGTAGAAGGGAGACAAGTCGCTCACGTTGAAGGTCTTGGAGATGTTGAGGTCTGGTGGGAGGTCAACCACATAAGCGTTGTCATTGATCTTGCGGGTGATGGGAAAAGGGCCGTACTTCTTCGGCATGAGCTTGTGATGGTGGCCCGTTGGAAGCCGCTCCTTGCGGAGGAAGACCATTACTAAGTCTCCCACCTCAAAAATCTTCTCGCGATGGTGCTTGTCGGCCATCGCCTTGTATTTAGCATTAGACTCAAGCAATTTGAGCCGGGTGTCGGCCTGGATGTCGCGGGTCTCTTCCGCTAGCTGTGTTGCTGAAGGGGGGGGGGGGGGGGGGGGGGGGGCGCCGGTAGGCGGGCAAGATCGAGCGCATGTCGGGGAGCCTTGGTGTAAACGATGGAGAAAGGTGTGCGACCGGTAGAGCTGTGCACCGCATTGTTATAGGCAAATTCAGCTTGCGCAAGGGCGTGATCCCATTGCTTTGGGCGATCCTGGCAGATGCAACGAACGAGGTTCCCCAAGGTCTTGTTCACGACTTCGGTTTGGCCGTCAGTTTGAGGATGGGCAGAGCTACTGAACTGGAGGGAGGTATCAAACATCTTCCACAACATCTTCCAAAAGTAGCCGAGAAACTTGGGGTCCCGGTCGGACGTGATAGTGGTCGGCACGCCATGCAAACGAACCACTTCCCGGAAGAAAAGTCGTGCAATGTGAGAAGCATCGGACGTCTTACGGCAAGGAAGAAAATGTGCCATCTTCGAGAAACGATCCACCACGACAAATACCGAATCGACCCTGCGTTGCGTGCGCGGAAGGCCCAAGACAAAATCCATGGAGAGATCCTCCCAAACGCCGGAGGGGACCGGGAGGGGTGTATAGAGCCCAGTGTTGTGTGCATGGCCCTTGTACTGTTGGCACACAACACTTCCGAACGAAGTTCCCCACGTCCTTTGTTAGCTGCGGCCAGAAATAGCGCTCTTGGAGACTGGCAAGGGTTTTGTCTCGGCCCAGGTGGCCACTCAGCCCTCCACCATGCAAATCACGAATGAGCTTCTCCCGCAAGGAGGTGCGGGGAATACACAGGCGGTTGTCTTTAAGTAGGAACCCATCAAGTAAGAGAAAGCCACCATGTGATCCGCCCAACGAACAGGCGCGCCACACCTCTTGGAAATCGATGTCGTCGGCATACAAGTCGACGAGAGTATCAAAGCCGACGATCTCGTGGTGCATAGTCGCTAGCAAACAACTCCGCCGGCTAAGTGCGTCGGCGATGACATTGGTAGCCCTCGGCTTGTGATGGATAATATATGGAAACCGTTGGAGATACGTGGTCCAACGAAGATGCATCCCATCCATGCGCTTCTGACTGTTGATGAACTTGAGAGCTTGATGGTCCGTGTATAAGATGAACTCTTTGTGCAGCAAGTAGTGCTCCCAATGCTCGAGGGCCCGGACGACGGCATAAAACTCCTGATCATAAGCGGCCCATTTCCGCCTGGCATCACTTAGTTTCTCGCTGAAGAACGCAACTGGCCGCTTGTCTTGGGAGAGGACCGCTCCTATACCAATGCCACTAGCATCACTCTGCACCTCAAAGAGCTTATCAAAGCTGGGTAGCGCCAAGACCGGGGCCGAGCTAAGCTTCTGTTTGATCAAGTCGAAGGAGCGACTGGCCTCATCTCCCCAAAGGAACCGCCCCTTCTTCAAACAATCGGTCATCGGCGCTGTAAGGGTGCTGAAGTCACGGATGAACCGCCGGTAGAATGTGTCCAGGCCATGGAACGACCGCAACTCCGTTAGCGTCGTCGGAGCCGGCCAATCTCGGATCGCCTGGATCTTTTCCTCATCAACCCGGATGCTGTCCGCGCCCACAATGAAGCCCAAAAAGTTCAGCCGCAGAGCGAGAAAGGTACACTTCTTGAGGTGAATAAACAGTTTGTGCTCCGCCAACACCTCCAATACAGCACGAAGATGCGACAGATGCTCCGCTCTGCTCTTGCTGAAGATCAATATGTCGTCAAAATAGACGACAACCGACTTTCCCAGAAATGGTCGCAGTACCTGTGTCATGAGGCGCATAAACGTACTTGGAGCGTTAGATAATCCAAAAGGCATTACCTTCCACTCGAAGAGGCCGTCCGGCGTTTTGAAAGCCGTCTTCCACTCGTCACCCGGCTTGATGCGGATTTGGTGGTATCAGCTGCGAAGATCTATCTTTGAGAAGAACTGTGAACTATCTAACATGTCCAACATGTCATCAAGGCGAGGAATGGGAAATGAGTACTTTATGGTGATCCGGTTGATCGCGCGACTGTCGACGCACATTCTCCAGGAACCGTCATTTTTGGGGACTAAGAGGGCCGGGACCCCACAGGGGCTGAGGCTCTCGGAGATGAATCCCTTCTTCAGCAACTCTTCCACCTTTGCACGCAAGATGTCATGCTCCTTGGGATTCATGCGGTAGTGAGGCAAGTTCGGAAGGCTAGCTCACGGAATGAGGTCGATCTGGTGCTGTATATCCCGAAGGGGAGGGGGATGGTCAGGTAAGTCCGCCGTCGTGATGGCTCGGAACTCGTGCAGCAGCGCCCGCACGTCCGGGGGTGCGGTTTCCGCCTCCTGCTCGCTAGTGGCGCACAACCCGTAGGAGACGAGGGCTACAACTTCCTTGGCCTCCGCAACGTCTTGCTCAAACAGTGAGGGGTCTTCGTGCATCACCAACAGACTACGCCCTTTATCTGAAGGCGGACTGGCTTCGGGTTTCCCTCCGACCCGGGCAATAATCTGTATCTTCTTGCCCGCCCAAGTGAAGGAGTATACATTCTCGCGGCCCTTATATGAAACATCTGTGTCATATTGCCACGGCCGCCCCAAGAGTAGGTGGCTCGCGTCCATCTCCACGACATCGCACCAAACGTCTGCCCGGTAGTGCTTCCCAATGGCAACAGGAACGTGAGAGCGGTGGGTGACTCGTACTGACGGGCCGCGCTGGATCCATCCGATGGAGTAGGGGTGTGAGTGCGGCTCGGTCGCTAGCTGCAAGTAGGAGACCAACCGGCTCGCAACAAAATTCTCGCAACTGCCGTTGTCAATCAGGACGTCACAGATCTTCCCCTTGATGTTGCAGTAGCTCCGAAAAACATTGCAACGTTGGACGTGTTCGTCCAGCCGTGGTGTAAGAAGTAGACGATGAACCACGCAGGCGGCGAACTCGCCGTCCTCGCAATACTCATCAATGACTTCATCGGCCTCCCCGTCGTCGTCCTCCCTCTCCTCGTCCGGGGCTACAGTGTGGACGGGCTGGCGAAGCAGGGGGCAACGGGAGGCGAAGTGACCAGGTTGCTGGCATTTGAAACAGGCGCCCGGTGGTGCGCGGTCAGGTGCCCGACCCTTAGGTGCGGAGGAGGAGGCCGGCACCCGGTCCGCAATCTCCTTGCGGTAGTGTCCCGGCTGCTAGAACCCGAAGAATCTGTCCACGGACGGCGAGAGGCCGCGCGGTGTAGTGGCACTGCTGCCTTCTCCATTTGCTCCGCCTTGAGGGCCATGTTGTAAGCCTCATCCACCGTGCGCAAAACATGCAATCCAATCTTCTCCCGTAGGGAGGGACGTAGCCCATGTAGGAAACGAGTAACACGTTGTCCATCCGTCTCGGTTAGGCCGTTGCGGTCCGCGAGTCGGCTTATCTCCGCCAGGTACTCCGTCACCGTACGAGTTCCTTGCGAACAACTCTGGTAGAACTGAAACAAGTGTTGGTCGTAGTCGGGTGGGAGGAATCTGTTCCGCAACAATTTCTTCATCTTCAGCCACGTGCGAACGGGAGCCTTGCCTTGGCGGTTGCGATTGAGTTGTAGTTGGTCCCACCAAACCGCCGCGCCGGATTTAAGGCGGTAAGCGACCATCTTCACTTGGCGGCGGTCGTCGATCTCGGCCATTTCAAAGAAACGTTCGACCTCCGAGATCCAATCGAGGAAGTCCTCGATGCCCAGGTTGCCGTGAAAGTGGGGAATGTCCGCGCGCAGTCGGTAACCCGGTTGGCAATGAGGTTGATGGTCACCCCAGCGAGGAGGGTTTCCGCCGTCTGGGGGATCCTCGTCGGAGCTGGACTCGGAGAGGGTTGGATTGAAGGGCGGGGCAGCCGGCGGTACGCGGCCACGACGGTATTGCCGGCCAAAATATCGATCAGCTGGAGCGTTGGCGTCGGCGGGAGGAGGGTGCGGGTTGCGACCTGGCTGCAGGTCGCCGAGGGCGGCGGTGAGGGTGGCGAGTTGGGCGGTGATGCCATTGATGGCCGCCCATAAGTCGGCGTCGTCACGCTGGTTGTCGGCCATCTGCAGGACAGGGGAGCGCGCCGAAGACGGAACCGGACTGCTGCGTCGAATGCAGAAGCCGAGCGAAGGAGTCGGCGGGATCGGCGGGCGCGCGCGAGGGGAAGTCGATGGGATCGGGGCTGCAGCGTCGAGCGAGGAAGGCGACGGGAACGGTGGCTGCAGCGCGAGGGGAGGATGCAGCGTCGAGCGTAGAAGTCGACGGGTACTGCTTTGATACCAACTGGCGTAGGAGCAGGCCGGAACTGGGGTGGAGCCTTCCGGCTGGTAACCTTCCTCACGGGAAGAGGGGAAAACGGGCGACGGGCGAGTCCTTCCGGACGGGTTTCTCTCGCACGGAGAGGGGAAGACGGCTAGGGCAAACAGTGCAACTTTTTTTCATCCAAAACTGAGTACAACATAAGATATCCCGCCTCTTATACTACGAGGGGAAAACCACAACTATTAGCACACCCGCTAACAGCACACCAAGCAAAGAAAGCAAAATAAACATGCAAAACCAAAATAGAGTTCAGCACATGCTACGAAAATAATTAAACGGCCCGAGGCTTCCAAAGCGGGTCGATCTTCTCAAGCCAAGCGATTCCGGTCTCGCCGGGAGTTCCTTCTGTCGCGTTAGTTCCGTCCACGATGCATCCTTCATCAGTAACAGATCTTGTTTCTGCAGAATTAAATTCCACCATTCACTGATTGCCCCAATGAATGACAGTGTAACATCCATATTTGATTCTTTTGAAGAAAAAAATAATCGTTGTACCAATTACTGCAGACCCCAGTAACTGATAAAGTCCGTCAATATTCACTCCCATCATAAAAACCATAACACCCATAGGAACCTTTATCAAACCACTCTCACAATGAAATGTACACCCATATCAAGACTACCAAAAAACGACAAGATTCTTTTTCAATTCTGAAATAGATCATGCAACATAGTACCACATCAACACTTGAGCTGATAGCTCCAAAACCCATGACCTCCACATCTTTATTATCATGTAGCAATACTTTGCCATCCTTAGAAATGTAACAAAAAAAAACAATCCTTATAGTCTCATGTGAAACAAATTTCTAGAATCAAGAATCCATTATGTTCAAGCCTTGTGAGAATTTGAAAATAAAATGTATTGTTTCAATCGACATTAGTACATTGAAGCTCCCCTCTTTAGATAGAGTAGATGAGGAGAAACAATTTTCATTAGGAGATGTGAGACTAAATACAAGAGAGATGAAGAATCTACAATGGACCCTTATTTTAAGTTTTTACAATTGGTCTTTAACATTCTCCCTCAAGCTTGAGCATATACATCAATCATTCTCAAATTGATATAAATAACAGAAAAAAGATGAAAAGGTTTTTGTTCCAAATATAAGATGTAACTTGGGTAACTAAAGATAACTATCAATAGTAAAAAGTGACCTAATCACCACTGAAATAGTTCTCCAATGCAATGTAATGTTAATCTCAATAAGAAAGCAGACAATGCAAGGTATGTTAATATATTCACCAAAAAAGTTACATACCAAAAGTTGTTCTAGTCTCCGAGCAACAAACTGTAATACCTATAAATAATTGGCAAGAGACTACATTAATAAACTTGAGGTACACAATGCAGAACATGGAGTTACACACAACAATATTAAGTATAACAACTCACATCTTGTATTTTGTGGCTATCAATATCTATGGGCTGCACATCAGCCACTAGCCTCAAAGAATTACTCAAGTCCAGATTCTTCTTGTTTTCCACCAGTATTTGGACCTAAGAGATGCATACAAAAATGTATAATATTCTATTAAAAGAAATCTTAACTTTTACTGGACTTACAAGACCATAAGATATTCTTCGAAGACCAAAAGGATCAGCTGTTGAACTCGATTGACAGCCAGCACCGAATAATCCCACTAGGCTATCCAATCTGCTGGGATATGGAGATTAATAAAGTAATTTGTTAAATATTATGCGAAACGTAAAACTTAATATCCATGAATGTCTTCAAAATCAAAGATGCTAGCAAGATTAAGGCAATTTAGCTGGGAAGGTCCACTGAGGATTGAAGCATTTATCAGATATTTTACTTTCATTTTGCGGTGCTTTAAAATCGCTACCAATATTTTAAGGATTAGTTTATAGAAGTCCTCAGGGTCATCAATTTTGCTAACATGGACAGATGTTTATGGTTTATTATCAGGTTTAAAAACTAAGCAACTAAGAATATTCAACACATATATGCTAACATGCACGTTTAAACCAAAATTTAATGAATGGAATTCTGGATGTACCCCTAGAGAACAGATAGTTGAACGCAGAGCAAATTTTTCGACCAAAGTATCAACCAAATTAGCAAATTCTTCGCAATCGAATCTCATTTCTTCATGAAATTAGCCTCTAGTAGTTTCCTCAACTGATTGGTTCCAGATTTGATAAAAGCAATTCCTGATATACTCATGGAAATCAAATACTTGAACCCAGCTGAAAATTTAGTGAATTCTTAGTACACGTAATCTCATTCTGTACGAAACTACCAGATAGTCGGCGCCTCTCTTTGTCTGCTATCTTCAAGAAATGTTGAAAGCAATCATAGTCTCTATTACTACTAGAAGTCACAAAGCCCATTAGTCACTTAAACTTTTTGTTTCTGTTGAAGTATGTAATATTTAGGTATTTAATATGCTTGGTGTTTAGTCCCACACCGCCTATCGGTGTGTTGTGTTATGTTGTAATCCTATAAATGTACCCCTTTGAGGATGAATATATTGCACCTTCCAATTTCTATTTCTCATTATTCTCAACATGGTATCAAAGCGAATCTAAATTTTTTTTTTTGGTCTGAAACCCGCTTCCGCGCTAGCCCGATCCCGTGACCGTCTCCTTTCCCTCTCCCTCTCGTCCCATCACGCTGTCCTGAACCCCCGTCGAGCGGTCCTTCTCGCTCCCGTGGATTGAATCCTCGCTTGATTCATCCACGGGAGTGACCTATTCCCATCCACGGGCGTCCCTGCCGCGTCTTCCGTCGCTGCCAAGCCCGTCTGCCGTGTTGTTCGTCGAAATCGACGACGTATGCCGCTTCTACCGTCGACATCGACGCTGCATGCCGCTTCTACCGTCGGAGTCGACGTCGTCTCCGCTTCTTCCGTCGAACTCGACGCCGGATGCTGCTCCCGTCAATGACTGCTGCTCTTCCCGTTGCTTTCCGCTCTTCCGCTCCAGATCTCCTGCATGCTTGTGTTGCTGCTGCTGCCTTGCGGCCTGCTGCCTGTGTTGCTGCTGTTTTCGGCCAGCCCGACTGCTGCAGCCCGCTGCTTCTCCCTTGCTGAAGTTTTCGGCCACCCCGCCTGCTGCGGCCTCTCCTCCTATTTCTATTTAAGGTTTATTATGGTTGTCCTCGTACCTATTGTCGTTGGTCTGTTGTTATTGTTCTTCTCGTCACTTGTCTGCTATGGACGATCGTCTCCCGGGTTGCTGCCCTCATCCACGATGATTCTCTTCTCCTACCGAGCTTTCTTCTCCCCTCACCGCTGGCTTGTGCTCGCTTCTCCTACCGAGCTTTCTACTCCCTTCGCCGCGGCTTGAGCCTTCTGCTCGCCGCTGGCTTGTGCTCGTACTTCTCGTTGCATCTTGAATCGTGGTCACGCCGGCAGCCGTTCTCCATAGCAGCTTTCCTTACCTTATGCTATGTTTGTGTGTGTCATGTTTATGTGATTTATGCCTTCATGCACGTGTCTACGCGAGGGGGAGTGTACGTCACGGCCTCTAGGTAAAGTCTTTTACCTTCATGCACGTATTCCACGTGAGGGGGAGTGTGTGTGATGACGGCGACTCGGATGCTTCATTCCCGACTCATGCCTTAGTCACGTCACGGCCTCCAGGCATTTTTCGTTTGTTGTGTGTGTCCCCCCTTGTTTTCTTCGGTGCTAGGTAGTGGTGGTTTGACTCTTGTTGGTTGACCAAGCTTTGGCTCTGGGAGCATCCAGCGTGTTCATGGTCGGTTTGTGGACCAAAGACGTGTGGCTTATGCCCAGTTGGAGTATCCCCGGTGACACGCGGTTGGGCCTCGATGGCTACTGTTTTGTCCCACATTTTTCTATCATCATTTACCTGTCCTTTTATGTTGTGTTCAAGCTGAAGGTTTCACCTCCAGCTTGAGGGGGAGTGTTGAAGTATGTAATATTTAGGTATTTAATATGCTTGGTGTTTAGTCCCACACCGCCTATCGGTGTGTTGTGTTATGTTGTAATCCTATAAATGTACCCCTTTGAGGATGAATATATTGCACCTTCCAATTTCTATTTCTCATTCTCAACAGTTTCATTCAATTTCTTTCTGACCTTCTTTTTTCTGTTAATAAAGAACGTACATTTCTTTATTTTCAACCACCATCAAGTACTTTTGTTTTAAGAATGACAGTTGATATCTATGCTGATATTTCTTAAAAATCCTACAATTTTTCTGCATGGATACCAATAAATACCAGTATGTATCATCCTATTTGTTAAACCATGACAAGGAGATTATCTAAGGCAACATCAATTCTATTGAAGCGAGCATGCACTGAGTCAAGAAGGAGAGCCATGGTGGAAAAAAGGGGCTGAGGGCCGACAAAAGCGGCAGGAGGCTCTGGAGGGCAGCCAAAATGCAGGAGGAGACGCGGGAGGCTGCCAGAATGCTGCGAGAGCTGTAGGAGTGCTTCCGGAATGCTGTAGGAGCCGCAGGAGGGTTGCTGGAATGTTGCCGGAGCTGCATGAGGGCTGTTGGAATGTTGCCAGAGCCGCAAAAGGGCTGCGGAAATGATGCAGGAGCCGCAGGAGGGTGGTGAGGATGAGGAGCGTCGCTGGAATGCTGCAGAAGCCGTAGGAGGGCCTCCAGAATGCAGGTGAGAGAGAAGGAGGTCGCCGAAATGCAGCAGGAGCCGCTGGAGGAAGGCGGCGGCTGAAAGGGGAGCAGGAAATAGCGTACATGCGGCGGCAGTGAGCGGGAGAAACCTTTAGGCCAACGGAGAGACGGAAGAAGCGTTGGAAACGCATCATGCAGCGCTAGAGAAGGAAAGATCGGACGGATCGAGCTGCGCTGGCGAACGATCGGGCGGAGCAACTGGCGCGAATCGACTGGCGCTAGCGAACGAACGCACAGGAGGAATCGACGGATGGCTGTACGCAGGAAGATGGGCTCCGTTAGCTGCGACTGTGGGAGGAGGGAGCTTGACAGGGTTCGACGTATGCGGTTGAACGGATGGAGGCTTGAATGAGGAAGGTCCAATTAGGGTTTTGCAGGAAGCCCTAAAAGAGTGGCAGGTCGGACAAATTTGATAGACTCACGCTATCAAGAACTGAAATTGCATTGCATAAAATAAAAGATACCATCGATAGACTAGCTCTCACTAAGCACCCGGAGGCTGGGTCCTCCAAAGCACTCCCCTTTCCAATGAGAGCCCCAAAGACTAAGACTCAAAAGATCCAACATAACTCCCTAAGGGACTCCTTATATAGATGGAGGCCCCACTACAGGACAAGACTACATGACAAGACTACATGACAAGACTACATGACTCTATACACCTTGCGTGCGTATCAGCAACCTATAAGAGAAGGGGCTGCAGCGACATAATAGCTTAAGAGAATCAAAGCGGCCTGATTTTGAGGAATAAGGAGCACTTTTTGCTGTCCTTATTTAGAGTCCTACTTAATTATAAGTCTTGCTTTAGTTTATCCTTATTAGGAATCGTGGTGTTTATAAGCAGGGTTGTCAATGTATTTGGTATGCTGATTTTGAATATGAAACATCAAGAACTCATGAAGAGTCACAATATCATTCTTCTTGCTTTTGCTATACTGACTATGCTCTATCATTGGTCAGACCTTGCAACTGAACCGTGCCTAAGGTTGACCAAATCAATAGCCAAAGCAAGTATGGATGCCTAATGAAGACCATGTCTGGCCTCGCCCTTCTTAGACTCGCACAATGATCTCCTTACTATGCACACCACCAAGCTGAATATTCAGAGCAACAACCATTTCAAACCTTCCCACTCATCAAAGCTGGGTCCTTCACACTCCCAAAGCCATACTTCTAAGTAGCGCTGACAACCATCCTTCCTTTCCACTGCAGCCACTGGCCGTCAGGCTTACATATCACCACCGACCCGAAACCCTACCTTCCAAGGCGAAGACCCGCTGGGCTGGATTGCTCGCATTGAAAAATTTATCAAGCTCCAAACAACTTCCAGAGCACAGAAGGTATCCTTAGCTATGTTTGCCATGGAAATCTCATCCTTGCACTACGCCAGACCAACCCATTCTAACATGGGCAACTCTCACTCAAGAAATAATGAAGCGATACAACCACCAACATGCAAGGAATACGTTCGAATGCTTCTGTGCGATCCATCAAGTGGGTACCGTCGACGTCTTTATATACTTAGCTCTCTGCAGGTCATTACCTCAAATACTTAATGCATGAACTCTAAATCCAAGCCTTACTAATAACACACAAACACACTAGCCTTAGTTGCCATAGATATCACCAGCTAATTGAGACAAATTTATGCACCAAAATTTGGCCACACCACCAGTACCTCACACATAAGTTCTATACCAAATACAAGTTTCAAGAGAGGTTAGGGGACAAGAAAACTCACAAAACATATCCTTTTCCTGGTACAATGGCACTATGTATAGGCCCGAGAGGCGGTTGTGTGCAGCCTAAAAAGAACCGGGTAGGTCTAATCCAAGCATTTGCATGATTTAATGGGTATTTACCAAGGATAATGAACAATATATTTTTTATATTATTGCCATTATTATTTTCCCTATTTTAGTCTCCCATCTTGTAGTATTTTTAGGCCTAGCCCCTCTGTATAAATAGGCCATTCACTGCCAAAATAGGTCAATCATATCCAAAACCAGCCACCCTCCAAATCAAGAACCTTGCTGCCTCTATATAAAAAAAACAAGGTATTTTGCATGAAATGAGCAGAAGAACCTCATAGTAGCCTTTATTCATCATATTGGTTGAGAGGAGAAATCAAGAAATTTAAGTCATTTAGGAAAACTAGGGTTTTTCGGCCAACACAAAATGACATCCTTCAAGCCACCAATCGACATAGAAATGAAAAGGAGTGGAGATGAAGGATCACCGTAAGTTTCCGAAGAAAATACCAAGATAAAACACCGTCGTCAGCATCTAGTGAGAAGAGCACACGGTATGCGGCAGCGAGAGGGAGAGGGCTCGTCTTGGAGAGGTCTCGAGAGAAATAATGAAATCGACGGTTTAATTAAACCACCTTTAATCGTGCCTTTGCCGACATCCCCCCTTTAGTTCCAGCCGCAAGATTAAGGGTTCATTTGGCGCGGCGTTTTGGCCGCGCGTTTGGGGCAAACACCGCCGGACGACGGGTAAACAAACGCCCTCCGGCTGGACCCGCCGCGCCCTTCAAAACGGGGCAAAAAGCACCGTTTCGATCCCCTCCTCCTCCCCTCCGTTCCCAACCCTCCGTCTCCACCCGCCCATTCCTCCCGCCACCGCCGCGTCAAATAAAGCCTAAATCTAATGGCTTAAATTAAGCCATCTAGCATCCACTTAGGGGTAGAATAATAATTAGCCAAACCATATATAGCTATATATACCATATATATAGCAATATATACCATATATATATTGTTACAATATGTAGTGTTATGTGTATTATTTTTATCCCTTCTCATATTGTATTTATCCGCCTCCATATATAAAGGGGATGTAGGTATGAATGGAATGTGTGTAATAAATTATCTCTCGTTCAACATGGTATCACAGCCGGCCCTCCTCGTGCCCTAGCCAACTCTCATTTCCGCTCCCGCTCAGTCCGCTCCGCCGATCGTCTGTCTCCTATACGCTCGCCACTCAGTCGATCCCGTCTCCCGCGCGTTCGCTCTTCTTCTCTCGCACCTCCCGCACGCTCGCCTGCTTCGCAGATCCCGTATTCCAGTTCAGCGCGTCTCCTTCTGTGCGCCTCATCCGTAGACCGATGCTAGTTCTGCTGATCGTCCACCTCCAGGACTCTTCCACATCCCTTTCTCTCTTCTCCAGTGACTGTCCGACGCCGTTTCCTCCATGCGGTGATGTTCCTGCTCCTTTCCGGCGCCGTTTGTTGTTCTAGCCGTTGCATGAAGTGGATTTCTCCTCCCCTCCTTTTCTGGATTCGTGATTGCTCGGTATAATCCGTCGTTCTTGGATTCCCTAAGCCTTAGGTGGTCTCCAAATTTCTATTCTTGGGCCACTATGTCAAGCAGTAGTGATTCTCCCGCTCCCTCATCCGCGGTTGTTCCTCCAGTGAGCTCTTTCCGTGGGAGCCATGATCATAATACTCCTCAGATTACTATCATTCGCCTGGATGATTCCAATTACCTTTGATGGTCTCGTTCTATCATCTTGGCGCTCAAGAGTTGCCTCCTCTTTGGTTATGTCAATGGCCAAACTAAGGAAGCGAAAAAGGCCTCACTGGATTGGGTGCAGTGGGATTCAGAGAATTCCCTAGTCATGTCTTTGCTCACAACTTCTATGCAGGATTCCATAGCTCGCAACTATTTATTTCTCGACACTGTTGCTGACATTTGGCGGAGAGTAGAGTCTACTTATGCTCGGAGGGGTAAGGCCGCTCAAATCTTCCAATCGAGACGGAAGATATCCTTACTCTGACAAGGTGATCATCATCCTTCAGTTATTGGAGTTAACATAGTTGTATCAAGAATATGATCACTTTGATCCCCTCACTTTTGTTAGCCCTATTGATGAGGCGATGGCTCCGTTTGTTATTCAAGCCGTTGCATGGAGTGGATTTCTCTTCCCCTCCTCTTTTGGATTCGTGATTGCTCGGTGTAATCCACCGTTCTTGGATGCTCTAAGCCCTGGGTGGTCTCCAGATTTCTATTCTTGAGCCACTATGTCAAGCAGTAGTGATTCTCCCGCTCCCTCATCTGTGGTTGTTCCTCCAGTGAGCTCTTTCCGAGGGAGCCATGATCGTAATACTCCTCAAAATACTACCATTCTCCTGGATGATCCCAATTACCGTTCATGGTCTTGTTCTATCACCTTGGCGCTCAAGAACCGTCGCCTCTTTGGTTATGTCAATGGACAAACTAAGGAGCTGAAAAGGCCTCACCAGATTGGGTGCAGTGGGATTTGGAGAATTCCCTACTCATGTCTTGGCTCACAAATTCTATGCAGAAGCCCATAGTTTGTAACTCTTTATTTCTCGACACTGCTGCTGACATTTGACGGAGAGCGGAGTCTACTTACTCTCGGAGGGGTAATGTCGCTCAGATCTTCCAGTTAAGACGAAATATATCCTTACTCCAACAAGGTGATCGTCCTCCTTCCGTATATTACTTGGAGTTTACATAGTTGTATCAGCCATTAGGAATACGATCACTTTGATCCCCTCACATTTGTTGTGTCGGTTGATGAGGCGATGGTTCGTGCCCGGGAAGACCGCAATCTGATCTTTGATTTTCTTCATGGCCTTCATCGAAACTTTGGTCAGACCAGTGTTCAAATTCTGGGGCGTTCGCTGCTACCGTCTCTACCTGAGGTCTACAGTATTGTGGAGCAGGAATTCGATCGTCGATAGACCTTGATTCCCGATCCTGCTCCTGAGAGTTCTACCCTTGCTGCAACTACCTCTTATATTACCAGTGTTCGTCAGACTCGTGATCTTAAGATGAAGGGACCAGATAAAGACCATCTCCTCTGTGATTATTGTGGGAAGAGCCGTCACACCAGGGATACTTGCTTCAGACTTCATGGATTTCCTCGGCCGAGAGGGGGGTGCTACACCTCGTGGTGGCAGTGTTTTTGGGAGACCTCTGGGCCGTCATACCTCTCCTCGTTCTGCGCATCTCATTGATATTGTTGTGGACATCCCTCCTAGCCATTCTGGCACCGACGCCTCTGCCCTTCTCGGTGTATTCTCAGTTGGCGAAGTGCTTGCCCTTCGCTGCATGATGCAAGGTCTTTCTACGGAGTCTGCTGTCTTATCCTCCTCCTCCAATGCTCACACTAGGACTCCATGTGCTCATTCTGCTACATCCCATCCCTCCACCCAGTGGATCATTGACCATGGGGCCACAAATCATATGACTAGCTCCGCCTCAGATTTCATATCATATACCCCTATATCTGGTCGTGATAAAGTGAGCATTGCTGATGACTATCTTTCCTATATTGTTGGAAAGGGCTCCATTTCCTGCTCCCCTCTCACCTTATCATCGGTTCTCCATGTTCCTAACTTCACACGTAATTTACTTTCTATTAGCTATTTAACTAATTCCATGAACTGCTCTGTAACTTTTCTTCCTTTCTCTTGTATTTTTGAG
Organism: Dactylorhiza incarnata; assembly: GCA_033032865.1. Lineage (NCBI taxonomy): Eukaryota > Viridiplantae > Streptophyta > Magnoliopsida > Asparagales > Orchidaceae > Dactylorhiza > Dactylorhiza incarnata. Next base: position 249,360 of record JAWHQI010000278.1, read on the forward strand.
AACCTGACGATGAGGAAGGTGATTGGCTCTGGTAGCATGGTCAATGGTCTCTATGCGCTCGACTCCAGCCCAGTGCCATCTACACTGGCTCTTCATTCCAGCACTCCTCATCCATTGTATTCCTGACATTGTCGACTGGGACACCCGTCTATTCCCATTATGAAATTATTGTTTCCTGCTATGTCTACTACTGTTTTTGGTTCCTCTGTGTGTGATGTCTATACTCTTAATAAATATCGACGTACTACTTTTAATCGTGTTTTGTTGCCTAGTTCTATTCCTTTTACTGTTATTCAAACTATGTATGGGGACCTTGACCTATACCATCTATTTCTGGTTGTGTTTGGTTTGTTAAATTTATTGATTGTTTTTCTCGCACTACTTGGTTATACTTGCCGTGACAAAAAAGTGTTTCCTATTTCCAAAAATTTCATGAAATGATCTCAACTTAATTTCTACCCATGCTGCTGCTACCAACACATGGATTCGCAGTTTGAGCATTATCTTGCTGATCATGACATTATTCACCAAACCACTTGCGCTTATTCCCCTGCTAAGAATGGTGTTGCTAAGCGTAAAAATCATCATCTACAGGAAGTTGATCGATGTCTTTTGTCCACCATGCATCTTTCCAAATATTACTGGGGGGATGTTGTTCTTACTGCGGCATATCTTATCAATCGTATGTCATCACATGTCCTTAAGAATGACACCCCTGTTAGCACTCTCCATGTGCCTCAACTTTTCCCTAAGGTGTTTGGATGTGTCTGCTTTGTTCATATCTACCACTCCCGTCCTACTAAACTTGATCCTTGAGTGCTCAAGTTTGTTTTTATTGGTTACTCTCCCACATAGAAGGGTTACAAATGTTTTCACCCACATACGAAGAAATTCTGTCACTATGGATGTCACGTTTGATGACATTGTTATAACAAGTGATGATGTGGAAGAAATCAAGATTCTAAAACAAAAAATGGCTAGTGAATTTGAGGTCGAGGATCTGGAAAACTCACATATTTCCTGGGTATTGAAGTTGCAAGGTCCAATCGTGAGATCTTCATTTCCCAGAGGAAGGACATAATGGACCTTCTTGAGAAGACATGGTTGAGTGGATGTAGACCGGCTGACACCCTAATTGAAGCAAACCACAAATTGGGGAAAGATGACGAAAAGGCGATTGAAGACATCTCTGAGTTTCAAGGGCTGGTAGGAAGGCTGATCTACTTGTCTCATACATGATCAGACATCTCTTACGCTGTAAGTGTTATCAGCCAGTTCATGCATGCTCCGAATACACGCCATGCAGATGCTGCCTACATAATTCTTAGGTACCTCAAATCCTCACCGGGGAGTGGGATCTTGTGCTCCAAATTCATGCCTGAAAATTGAAGTATATACTGATGCTGATTGGGTCGGGTCAGTTGAAGATCGATATTGTTCTCTAATAGGTAGAAACCTTGTTACTTGGAGTAAAAACAAGTAGTGGCAAGATCTAGCACAAAAGCTGAGTTTCGGGCCATGGCTCATTGGGTCTGTGAAGGCCTATGGTTACGCACCTTGATGAATGACATAGGCCTTACCGAAGTCGAACCCACTCGACTGTATTGCGGCAACAATGTTGCTATTAACATCGCTTACAACCCTTTTCAGCATGACCGCACTAAACATATTGATATCACATTAACTTAGAATTCAAACTTCAAGACCTCCTCCATAATGCTTCAAAAGTGGTGCATTATTTTCACATACAAAAAGAGTTAATACTAAAATAATCTTTTTTTATATCATGCTTTCTATCCATGTTGAAAATACTATTACTATTAATCGTTCTTTTTTGGTTCATATAGTATTCAAGGGTACTTAGGTCTATTATTTTCTCTATTGATGTATCGCACACATGTTTAATAAACAAGATAAGAGAGTTTTTGTTTCTTCTAGATATTAGAGCGAGGTTTCATGCCGTAGCCGTGCTCTGCCTTCATTACGAACTCGCGACTACTCCCCTTCTGTGGCAATCAATCTTTCCTCAAGGATCAAACCAACGAATGAGAACGACGACATCTTCTTCGACGCACATGGCTCTCGTGCCGATCAAATTCCTTTCGAGCATCAACTTTCGTCCCTCTAGTCGACGACACCTTACGCGAACCCAATCGCAGACATCTTCTGCGATCAAGTCGACAACACCTCCAGTCGACGACAACTCTCTCGACTCCTGCTTTTTTCAGTGTCCTGCCGTGTTCCGCTGTTGTATCTTTAGAGGGAGACAGTCCTCTGTGCGACGCTAAAATAAAAAAGGTCTCAGCGCCTGGATTTTAGTTTTCTTCTTTGTCTTCACCATCGCCTCAAGCTGAACCTGTTAACCGATCTTGCTTATCTACCTTCATTGACGTCTCATTGTTAGTCTCTTTATTCTACCTTCAGGGATAAGAATGGCATACCACTCTAAATCTGTTTTAAGTTCCGCAACACGACTATTACTCATGTTAGCCCAAATGAACTCCACATTCTCCACCCCACGCACTATCTCAATGGAAAAACCATCTTCCATGGGCCCAATTATTCACACTACCTTGAAAGGGAGAAAAAAACTGAATCACATTGAGGGAATTCTGTTTGAAAAAGCTGATGTTAAATTTGAATAGGATGATGAAGACTCTTTGATCATGACATGATCGTAGAATTCCATGACACCCGATGAGCAAGAAATTCATGTTCTTGCCCATTGCCCGGGAGATCTGGGATAAACTTCGTAAGACATACTATATGTAACAAGATACTGACACATGCTATAAATTGAAGACGAAGTCTTTTTCTGTGAAACAAGGGAATTTGTCTATCACCGATTACTAGGGGATCTTGAATGGCTCTGGATCAAACTGGATCAATATCAAAATTTAAAGATGGAATGCAATAAAGATGTAACATTTGTAATTTAATTAAAATAATAATTTTAAGGGTCCGATCGTGAGTAAGTTGCGTCGACGCCACCGTCTAATGGAGGTATATATGCTTATACGATTAGATTTTAGGTATTAATCATAATTTTAAAGGACGCCATGAAAGCAGAAAAATTTAAGCAATTTAATTCGCCTCAGTTTTGAATTTCGTGAGGGCGTATCATATTAAGTTGGAAGGCTTTAAATCGGTAGAGGAAGATATAGTAATTAGGGGGAAATGGTTATTTCTTCCCATTAAAACCGTGAGCCACAAATTTATTTTTCCCCACACGACAAGAAACGAAACCCTAATTCCCTCTCTCAGTGAGCGCTCGACAGAAAAGAAATTGCCGCTCCTTTCTTCCTCTTGTAGAGGCTCCCAACGACGTTTTCTTTCTCTTGCACTTTGATAACCATTGATGCTCCCTGCGGTTAATGGGACAAAATTCATAATGCGACAATACAGAAAATGAATGCATGAAACTATAGTCAAGTTATATAGAAGCATGCATAATTACTCAAAGGTTCACATTTTTATTATAAGTAAATTGTGTATTTTAGTGTTCTGGGGGGAGTAATTTTTCTTACTCACAAGTTGGGCTGAACCGTCTTTGGGCATTTCTTTTTAGGGGTCACCGGTGGAGAGATATGCATACGATAAGCATTCACGATCCTCCACATTTGTTTGTCTTTCTATTTAGTTGTCTTTCATTTCAGTTGTTGTATTATTTATTTATGAACTTAATGTAATATAATTATCTAAAGTTTCCAATGTATCAGCCAATATTTAAGACTTTAATATTTCAGACTTGGTTTTATTCAATTCTAGTTGGCTCTGTAAATAAAAAATTGAGGTACCTTTTTACCCATAACTTCATATTTTACTTCCGTTGAATGTTATTAGTTATTACTTTCATTTTCTCAGCTATGTACCAATTTTACTACCGCTGCTTAGTTTATTTTTTATCATGAGTACCAACGGGGCTTTTGATTACTACTAAACTAGGTTGGGGTGTTACATAAGATGCCTCCACTTTAACAACCTTTGTCGAGGGTGATAAGATCTTCAAGTCCTTTGAGGTATGAACTCCGAATAAGATCTGATCTGTATACAAATTCTTGGTAAGGAAAGATTTCCCTCACTCTTAAGTTTTCTATACTGCTAGAAGTGAAGAGAGTCGTAGGGTTATAATGATAAATGACACATTCTGATGTATCTGTTAGAGTTATTATATTTAAGTATTTGAGGTTTAGTCCCACACCGCTTATCGGTGTTTGGTGTCTTGTTGTAATGTTATTTATTTCCCCTTTGAGGATGAGTAAAAAGAACCTTATATTTCCATTTCATATATTCCAACATGGTATCAGAGCAGGAATTGACTCCTCCCTGAATTTTTGTCGTCCTAATTGTTAATTGTTGGCGACCTAAGTTCTCCGTGGCTTCCGCTCTCTGATTTTCGTCTCTCCTTCTCGTTCTCCTCCTGTCAAGCCACGACTTCTTCTGCTCCCGCTCCCGTCGACGGAATCGACGTTAGATTCCATCGACGGGAGCGGATCTTGGCCCCTTTGCGCTATCGTCGACAAGTCCGCTTCTTCTCTTTCGATCCCGTCGGCGCGTCTGCTTCTCACATCGATGATCCCGTCGACTTCTGCTCCGCCAGTGCTCGATCCCATCGGCCTCAGCTCCGCCTGCGCTCGATCCCGTCGGCCTCAGTTGCACATGCGCTCGATCCCGTGGACGGCTACGGCTGCGCGCGGACCTCTGTTCCGCTACTTCTTCATCGGCTCCGTTTGCGACTTCTTCTCCGTCTTGCTACTTCTTTCTCCCTCTTGTTGTTGTTGCTGCTTCGTCTCCGGCACGACAGCCCTCTTGCTGTTGCTACTGCTTCTTCTCCGGCCAGGCAACCCTCTTCTTGCCGCTGCCCTTCTTCTTCCAGTGTTGCCGGCTGCTCTCGTCTTGCCGCTGGAGCTTCTTCTCCCGGCTGCCATGCCGCGCCTCTTCCTTGCTGCTGCCTCCATGGATCCCTCCTCCGCTGTGGTCTCGCCTTCGACGGCTTCAGATCTGGACGAAGACTATGCTGGCTGCTTTGCATGGTTCACTTTCTTGTTACTGTGCTTCCAGTCGCTTGTTGCTATGGACGATGGCTTCCCGTGCTGCTGCCCTCTTTGTCGATGCTTCTCTTCCTTATCGGGCTCCCTTCTTGTAACAACCTGTATTTAAAAAAAAATATGAAGGTATTAAATCAATCAAAGTTATTAATGGCGTTTTTGTAAATTAGAGTTTTAGGGTTTTCTCCTTATTAATCCTAAATCGAGCCAGCCCAATCCCTCTTATTTCCCGCAAGCCGCACCCCCCTGTTTCTCGCATCCCGCGCGCCTGTCTCCCGCAAGTGAGCTGCCGATACCGTCTCCTGCGCTGGACTCCATGCCCGACGCCGGCGCCTGCTGCTCCTCCTGCTCCCCCTCTTGCCGGCGCTGCCGCCTCTTCCTCCTGCCGGCGCCGCCCCCTGGTCCTGTGCCTCCTCCTGCCCTAGCCGGCAGCCCCAGCGGCTTCTTCGGCTCCGAGTCAGCCCGCTTCTGCTCCTGCTCCTCCTGCCATGGCTGTGGTCGCCTCCAACATCCTCTCCTCAAGGACCGACAGCCTTCTCCTCCTCCATAGGGGCCGGCAGCCACCTCCTCTCCCTCCGGCAACCCCTTCCTCTCCGTTTGGGCCGAGTTTTTGCGTGAGGAACGTCTAGGGTTTTCTCCCCTCTCCTCCTTGGGCCCGGATTTGGTTTCCTTTGGGTAAGATTCCTCCTCTATTTAGATTTTCATAATTTTCTTGGAAAGTTTGCGCGCCAAATTCCGGATATTTTTGCATTTCAGATTTTGTGCTCGTCCTAATCGCCAAATCCTTAGGTATTCGTGCTCCCCGACGCCGTTCGTCGCTCCAATTGGCGGGATCTCTTGGAGACCCCTCCGAATTAGGGTTTCCCTAGCCTGAAGCGCCGCCAAATCTCCGGTTTCCGTGTGAGAAGCTCTTCTCCCCTCACTTACGAGGGAGGTAATTCGCTAACCCTCTCATGTTGTGTTGTGCGAATAGCAAATGCTTGCTTTAGCGTAGAAAACTTCGTTAAGTCGAATATTATAAATATTGTTCTTGAACAGGTTTGAAAATAGGATTTCTGTTCTTGCTTGCGCCGCTTCGCCGCCGCCGTCAGATTTAGCCTCATTTAAGGCAAGTAGAGATCCCTCTCTCTTGCAATCATTGAATTTATTTAGTCTGTCTGTTCTTATGATTTTGACTTCGCTTTGAATACGTGTTTCATCAAATAAGCTCAGTTCTTGAATGCCTGATTAGACTTGTTAATAAATTGAGGTTTTACGCGTTGGAATAACACGAGCTGTGATTGAGATTGATGGTCACTTGGATATTCACTTAGATAAATTCTTCTCAGTTGATGAATAAATGGAAGTCTAGTAGTTCGTTTTGATTATGAGCATTAATTATTATAATGATAAATGTTAATATTCTTGCTGGTAACTAGATGAATTATGTTTGATATAAAATATTCGGCTCGAACACATGCTTACTTGGAGGATAATCGTTTGTTGGAATGGATCAAACTAAATGAATACTTGGTATCCTAGAAAATGATGTATAATAATCTAATTACTCGTGAATACTCGAATCTGCAAGTTTGAAAACTCTCTTTTGAGTTCTTTGAGTCATCGAATCATGTTTCTTATACCTGTTTGGTTGAAAGACTTGAATAAAGTCTATTTCTTGATTTGATGTTCTTCTTTAGCGTGAGTCTGTTCCAATTAGAATCACCAATCTATGAATCTTGTAATCTCATTAATAACACAAGTAAACATTGAAAGGTAGGGTTTAACTGACGCATCTCCTTGACTTGGGTTCCCTCTTGAATCCCTAATGGGAACAAAGGACCGGTCATAGCGAGCATAAATTTCTGAATCTCCTGAATCCGTACTTGAATCTGTCTGAATCATGAATCTTGCGCGTCAAACAAAAACCCTAGACTTTCACTTGTTACAACTTATGTTATTACATGATCATCTTTGTATGCTTTACTCCTGAATCTCTGACAAGTCTTGAATCTGAATTTGAATCCTTTTGAATCATGAATCCTTCAGTTCATTAATGTGATAAGCAATCATTGAAAGGTAGTGTTAAATTGATGTGACGCTTTGAATCGAGTTTCCGCTTACCTTGTAACGGGAACCAATAATGTCATAGCAAGCCCAATTACTTTGATAAGCCTTGCATTAGACTCCTGTTAGAATCTCGTGCATCAGAAAGAAACACTTGCACCTTTCAATGATTACAACTGATGACATTACATGACTGAATCTTTGATGTGCTTCGGAATAGCCTAATAATTCTGATTATTTCTACTCGTCTTGCTTACTGTCTGCCTTGCTAGCTTTGCTTCTGATAAAACTGGTACTTACATTGCTGTTTCCCTTGCTAGTTTGTAATTTACCTTGCTTATGTTTCCAATGTTCTGAGGCTTTTTCTTCTTTTTTTGGATTTGCCTTAGTGTTCGTGCCTGCGCCGCCTGCTCTCTGAGGCCAATCTGCGTCAAGCTTCAGGTTTTGTGTTTATGTTTCATTTCTTTTACTGTCAGATATTTCTTTCATGTAATAATTATAATCAGCCATTTTCTCCTGTTTCATGGACAACTGCTAGGCTAAATATTATATGTACTGATATTTGACATAGTTGCATGCTCATTCATCTGCGATGATCACTGCATAAAAAAATCTGTTTCAAAACTTGTATCTTGAGTTTTATTCAAAAAATGCATGTGTATCTGTTTTAAACTAGCATATTTTAAAGCTTCCGCAACAAATCAATCTGTTTTACTCGAAAGTATCTATTTTAAATCTATTTATCAGTATCTCTGCTTGCGCCTTAGCAGACATGGTTTTCCTTCCGCCCATGCCTGTGGCATCACGGCCTGCCCGAAGCGCGCTCTGACTCTTGTCGAGACGGGTCGTGACACTTCTCACTCGCCGCTGCTTGAGCCTTTTTTTGCTCGCCGTTGCTTGAGCACCCTGTTCGCAGCTGCTTGAGCCTTCTGCTCGCTGCTGGCTTGTGCTTTGCTCGCTGGATCTTGGATCGTGGTCTTGCCGGCATCCGTTATCCATAGTTATTTTTATGTTATGTTTTTTTGTGTGTGTGTTGTTCTGGTTGTCCTCGTCTGTGTCTCCATGCAACCTATGCCTTCATGCACTTGTTCTACGTGAGGGGGAGTGTATATCACGGCCTCCAGGCGTAGTCTATGCCTTCATGCACGTATTCCACGTGAGGGAGAGTGTTTGTGAGAACGGCGACTCAGATGCCTCTTTCTCGACTACTGCCTTAGTCACGCACGACCTCCAGGCATATTTCGTATGTTGTTTGTGTCTCCCCATCTTTTTCTTCAATGTTAGGTAGGGTGGTTTGACCTTTGTTGGTTGACCGGGTTTGAACACCGGGAGCATCCAGAGTAATCATGGTCGGTTTGTGGACCAACGTCGTGTGGCTTATGCCCGATTGAAGTATCCCCGGTGACACGCGGTTGGGCCCCAGTGACAGCTGTTGTTGTCCCACATTGCCAACCACCATTTACCTCTCTTTTCATGTTGTGTTCAAGCTGAAGGTTTCACCTCCAGCTTGAGGGGGAGTGTTAGAGTTATTATATTTAAGTATTTGAGGTTTAGTCCCACACCGCTTATCGGTGTTTGGTGTCTTGTTGTAATGTTATTTATTTCCCCTTTGAGGATGAGTAAAATGCACCTTATATTTCCATTTCATATATTCCAACAGTATCCGCCCTCGTGAAAAGTAAATTGGTCAAACCTAGAAAATCCTTCACCCACATTGCTCCCTGGCCTAATCGTGAAAACCATTGGTGCACCTACCGCAAACAATCTGGCCAAACAAAGAAAACCTATTTCAAGCTTCATGGGAAGGAACATGTTCTGGGTCGACCAGAGGTTTCAAAGGCTTCCAACGTTATCAGGAGAATCTTGTTGCATCTGACACTACAAATGAGATGTAATGCGAAGTCAAAGAAGGTACTATTAATGACGTCTCAGCACCCAACTAAGATGATTTAAAGCGCCACCGGACCCTCATTGGTTCTCTCATTAAGCTTACCGGTATTTGCACTCTTGTCATGACTGGTAAGAACCTAAGCTCAAAATAACTTAATGTTTCAAGTACTGTTGTTTATCACTCATGGGTCGTCGACTCGGGTGTCATTGACCACATTGTTTTCTCTAAAACTATTTTTTCATTCTTCTTAGAATCTTCCAATCAAAACACTATTATTATTGCTGATAAATCACAAACATTAGTATCTAGTAATGAAGCTATTGAGTTGTCCTCATCTATTAACCTAAATAGCGTTCATGTTCCTAAATTGTTCACAAAACTTATTTATGTCCACAAATTAAGTATTAATTTAAATTAAGTTGTATCAGTCTTTCATCACATTGTATTTTTCAGGATACAGTCATGAGGAGGACAATTGGAGTTATTGAGGAGAAGGATTGTATCACTTGCTACAGAAGTTTGGTGGGACTGACCAAAAGTCTTTCCATTCACATCATCAGTTTGAGGATACCGCTGAGATCATGCTCCAACACAGCGGACAGAGGCATCCACGTTTTATGCTTCTCCAAAATATGTTTTCTACTATGTTTCTTAAAATGTTGGTTGAATTGTTGACTTGCAAAACATGTGAACTTGCAAAACATTATCGTACTTTTTATCCTAGTATTATTGGTAGAGTTGAACCTTTTGAACTTATTCATTTTGATATTTAGGTCCCATTGTCTATTACTTGTATTTCTGGTGTCAAATGATTTATGCCCTTTATTGATGATTGTACTACAATATCTTGGGTTTTTTGATGAGAGACAAAACTGAATTCACAGAATTGTTTACCCAATTTCATAGTATGGTTCTAACCGAATTTAACAAATCAATACAATGTGTGTTCTCACAATGGAAAAGAATATGTTAATCAACATTTTTTGAAGTTTACCAAAGAGCATGACATCATTCATGAAATTACTTGTGTTGATACCACCCAATAAAATGGTGTTTTCGAATGAAAAACTGTCGACTCGTTGAAGTTACACGCACTTCACTCATTCAGATGTCGATTCCTAAGCAATACTGGAGTGAAGTTCTTTTTACACACACTTACCTAATCAATTGTCTACCTTCACGGATCCTTGGCAGTGTTAGTCCTGTCAAACTTGTGATATCATTCTTTCCCTCTATCTATATCATGCAAAGTCTACAGGAACGTGTATTTGAGTGTGTTGCTTATGTTCACATCCACCAACATTGCCGTACCAAACGTGACCCTCAGGATACTACATGTAACAAGTAGGGTTACAAATGTTACCATCCCTCGAGTCGTCGTATGCTAACCTCCATGGATGTCACCTTCCAAGAATATGTTCCTTTTTTTACCCAGTCTGCACTTCAAGAGGACAACATATTAGAAGTGAAAACTTTTCTTCCCACTCAACCCTTAGCTGCCTAGTCTCACCTGTCTTCACCCATAAACAATAGTGAAGATAAGGTTGTGACAAATGATCTTTCTATCAATGTTTATAAGATAAGGATACAACCCAAACATACCTCCCATCAACTCCAGCTGTCTTAACCTCTAGCAGATACTGAGCAGACAGACATTTCATACTACTCTACTTAATTCTGATCCTATTTCTGATCGTAATCAAGATGATCTTCCTATTGCCTTGAGAAAAGAAATAACGCACCTCCATCAATTATCATATTTCTTCATTTATCTCCGCAAAGAACCTTTCTATGCAACAAAAAAGATTATCTTATTTATTGATTCCATATAAATCCCAAGTTAGGTATATGAGGCGTTAAAGGATAAGAACTAGGCACAAGCCGTGAATGAGATGAGAGTTTTGAAGAAGAATGAAACTTGGGACATTGTCACAATGCCAAAAAACAAAAGCTCTGTACAGTGCTGGTGGATTTATTCCTTAAAATATAGGTTTGATGACACTCTGGATCGGTACAAGGTATGGTTGGTTGCAAAATGACACTCTCAGACATATGTGGTAGATTACCAAGAAACATTTGCTCCAGCATTAAAGATGAATACTGTAAGAGTTCTCTTTTCCCTAGCTGCTCAGTTTAACTAGTAACTACATCAATTTGATGTCAAAAATGCATTTCTTCATAGAGATCTCAAGATGTACATACGAATATCGCACATAAGTTTTTGCTCTAGCAATAATGATAATCAAGTGTGCATGCTAAAGAAGGCTATGTATAGGTTTAAGGAGTATCTCTAGGCCTGGTTTGAGATATTCTCCAAAGCAATGCTGATGATAAGGTACAAACAGAGCCGAGCAGATCACACACTGTTCTTCAAACACTCAGGGAAGGTAAACTCACCTTGTTACCTGTGTATATTGATGATATTATCATTTCCGAGAATGAAATAGCTAAGAGAAAATTGCTAAAGGAAACGTTAATAACTGAATTTGAGATGAAGGACCTATAAAGATTGAAGTACTTCCTAGGAATTGAAGTTTCCTACTCTAAACGAGAAGCCTTTATATCTCAGTGAAAATTTATTCTAAATCTTCTCAAAGAGCGAGGAAATTGAGATGCAAGACTAACAATGTTATTATTGAGCAGAATCACAAAATGGAGAATGTTGAGGAAAGCCCAAAGGTGATAAAATTCAATATTAGAGGTTGGTTGTAAAACTAATATATATGACACACACAAGACCTGATCTAGCATATGCGGTCTATGTTTTCAGCCAATTTAAGAATGATCCAAGGACCAAACATTTATAAGTACACCGAATCCTTCGGTATCTCAAGAACACCCCACGGAGAGGTTTATTGTTTAAGAGGGGTGAAGGACTATCTCAGGAGACATACAAATACTGATTATGGAGGATCTCTGAGAGACAGAACATCTACTTCTAGCTACTGTACTTTCAGTAGAAATAAAGAAAAGGGAAATATTTGATATGTTTTATTCTTCCACATAAGGGCCCTTATATAACATTACAACACAACACAACACACCGATAGGCGGTGTGGGACTAAACTCCAAATACATTAAATGCCTAAATATTAAATACTTCAACACTCCCCCTCAAGCTGGAGGGAAAACCACCAGCTTGACAACATCAAAGGAAGGGTAACAGGGGTAGGCAAAGGTGGGACAAGATGGGTGATCGGGGATACTCCCACACACAGTACACCCACAGGAAAGAAACCACACACACGAATCCACGAGACCACCGCGGGGATAACACCACACACGCACGGATCTACGGGACCGCGGGGATAACACCACACACACGAATCTACGTGATCGCGGGGATAACACCACACTCACGAATCTACGAGACCGCGGGGATAAGAGAGAAAGGGGAAAAAAAACCACCAAAGACCATACCACCTACCAATCATCAAGAAAAATTTGGGGAGACACAAACGACACACGACACAAGCCTAGAGGCCGTGTGGGACTAAGGCGAACAACGGGAAAGTCCCAACACTCCCCCTCACGTGAAAGGCACGTGCATATAGGCATAACATGACCATAAGCAAATACAAACAACAAATAAAGACATAAAGACGACTGAAACTACCACAAAGATGCAACATCAGCGAGATATCACCATCCCAGAAGGGGTGACAGCAGCCGGACGACGAAATGGAAGCAGCAGCGGCAGATCTAGAAGCAGACGACCGAACTGGACGCAGCAGATGGCGGAAACGGAAGCAGCGGAGACAGAACTGGAAGACGCAGCGGGCACAGTCGACGACAGAAGAAGCAGGCGCCGGAGTCGATCGCAGAGGAGGGGGCAAGATCCGCTCCCGTCGATGGAATCCGACGTTGGCTCGACGGGAAGCAGCAACGGGCTCGACGATGGCAGAAGAAGCAGTCCTCGAAGCAGAGACGGGCTCGACGGATGAAGGCGATAGGAAGCAGCTGGATCGTCGACGTCGATGGGAGAAATAGACGGGAGAAGCTCCAGTGGAAACAGTAGCCGATGCGACATCGAGGTGAGAAGGCAGGCGCGCCGACGGGTTTAGATGAAGTCGACGCCGAAGAGGGAAGAAAGGCCCGCTCCCGTCATTGGAATCAAGTGTCGATTCCGTTGACGGGAGCGAGAGGGGATCTGCTCCACGGGCCCTTCAAAAATGCAGTGGACGGGATGGAAAGAAGAGTAGACGGAAATCAGAGGCTGCTCACGAGAAAAAAAATTTAGGGTTTCAAGAAGCAAGGAATTATTAACCTGCTCTGATACCAAGTAGAAATAAAGAAAAGGGAAATATTTGATATGTTTTATTCTTCCACATAGGGGCCCTTATATAACATTACAACACAACACAACACACCGATAGGCGGTGTGGGACTAAACTCCAAATACATTAAATGCCTAAATATTAAATACTTCAACACTTTCTTGGGCGGAAATCATGTCACCTTGAGAAGTAAAAAACAAAATTTAGTGGCCCAATCTAGTGTTGAAGCTGAGTTTAGGGCTATGACAGAAGGTATATGCGAACTGCTATGGATGAAGATTCAATTGGACGATCAAAAAATTAAGTATGAAGTTCCAATGAAACTGTTCTGTGACAATAAATCCACAATCGACATTGCACATAACCAGTTCAGCATGATCGAACAAAGCACATCGAAATCGATCATCACTTCATCAAGAAGAAACTAGATAGTAGGTTGATATGTACTTCTCATGTTTGCTCCAGATTACATATTGTAGATGTTCTGACAAAGGGGATACCACCGGAAAAATTCCACAATCTTAATTACAAGCTGGGAATGATGATCCATTTTCTAGCTTGAGGGAGGGTGTAGTAAACACTATTATTATTAATTGGTTTTTTTGGTTCATATAATACTCAAGGGTTCTTAGGTCTTTTATTCCCTCTATTTTGTTATGTACACACACACACACACATATGATTAATGAACAAGATAAAAGAAATTGCTTCTTTAATCCATAAAACAACCAACTATACAGAGCATCAATGCTAATGAAACAGAAATTATTACCTGTCAACTACTGCTAAAACTATACCCGCATCAGTTTTTGGAAGTAAATCCCCAGAATACCTAGGAAGGTTGATCTCAAAAAGTGCTTCTGCAATCTTCAAACATTGAGGTTCATAAGAATATAAATAGCAATCCTTTTCGAGCATAAAAGTTGATGTTTGCTGTAGATCTTATCCATTGAAATGAAATGAAAGATAAGAATAGCATTAAAATTTAGGATGTTCAATTATTTCACAGTGCAAAAACTGTCGAAACTGTCGACAAATTGAGAACACACATAATGCAGAAAAAGAACAATTTTTGAAAACAAAAGAGATGAGGCATATAGGGAAAAACTGCAAACTTTTTGCAGCAACCATGATTTAGTTGCAAGTATAATAATGCCTAGAAAAGTAAACAGAAGCTTTAGCAATGGTAGAGTTAGAAATGGGCTGAAAACAATGGAAGAACAATTTAGGAGAATGATTGGGAATGTCAGAATTTACATTGGATAAAGATATTTGATGGGTCCAAACAAAGTGGTGGATCAAGAAATTCTCTGAGTGAGGACACCAATGGACTGATGGGGTTACTTCTCAAAATCGAATACACATAAACACCCTTAAATTGAGATCTAAACAATCAATGATATAACCTTTTAATTAATCACAACAATAACAATCCATAACTTGAGTTTCACATAATTGTCTAAAATAATTATTAAGAGTATACCGTTAATTTGTCAACAGTAATCATTTAGGTTTACATATCTAGTTGGTTCCAAATGCTAAAGAGAAACGTTGAAGTGGTCAATGAAAAACCCCACTAACAAACGGTTACGGATCCGCATTGGGGAATCACTTACAAGCATTGCGAACCAAGGATATTGCGCGCTTGATCTATCTTTTATTTTGCGCATGCTAATTTAGTATTTCATTTAGTACGTTTTAACCTCAATATTTGTTAAGCCTCATTGAGGGGGCAAGTTGGTCTTTTATTTTGTGTTTGGGACTTTATGTGGTGGTATGGGAAATGAAATGGGCAAGCAAGAATTTATTAAAAATTCTCTCTCTCTCTCTCTCTCTTAAACTTTTCTCTCGTTCTCTCTCTATTCTCCCGATTCAACAACCCCTCCCCTCTCTGCCGAACCCTAACTGGGCTGCTCTTCCCTCGCGCTCGATGACGCACGCCGAAGGAAGCCGCCACCTCCTCCTCACCATAGCTCCCTTGGGCTCAAGGAAGGGAGCCTCCCCTTCCCTTCAAGACTTCCCTCTCCAACGGCCGTTCACCCGCTCGCAATCCCGGGACCGTAACAACTTGTATCAGAGCCACCGGTCCTTCCTAAAGACGCTACCGTCGCCGTTCCACCGCTGCCGCACGCCGACGACGCCGACCGCTCCGAACCGACGCTCCAGCAACAGCCCCGACGAACCCCGACCTCCGATCGGCCGCATATCGCCCTGATCTGAACCCTCCGGGCCGCTCCTTGCAGTCCCCCGCCTATCCTCCTCGGATCATCTCTCAACGGGGGTTCGCTCCTCGCTTCCTCCACCAGTTTACTTCCTCTTCCAGATTTCCCCCCGCTCCGGCCCTCCTCCATTATGGCTGACGACACTCAAGGGGCCCCAACATTGGACCAAATGTTGGAATCCTTCAGGACCATGATGGACGACAACCACCAAGCACTCCTCGCAGTGCTCCATCCTGACGACATGCCCTTGCCGGCACGGACGGCCTCCGCCTCATCTCCCTCCGTTCAAAGAACAACAACCTCATACGCCGCAGACGGAGCTCCCGACCCGCTCAGAAAACCCGACAGTACCACGATTTGTTAAATTAGACTTTCCGATCTTTGAAGGCAAAGAGGATCCCCTTACCTGGCTGACCCGCTGCGAGCATTTCTTTGCGGCACAGCGCACTCCATTGGAGGATTGGTTGGGCTTCGCCTCCTTCCACTTGATGGGTTCGACTCAACTGTGGTTCTCCCAGCTTCAACAGGAGAAGCCTCTTCTCACGTGGGATGACTTCAAGACTCAGTGCAACTTGCGTTTCGGGCTTCCACTCCGCAGCAACCCCATCGACGAGTTGATCTCTCTGAAGCAGTCGGGGTCTATTGACGATTACTTGGAGCAGTTCCAGATGCTCTTGGCCCATGCTCTGCCGCTCCCTACTGTAACAACCCTAAATTTAAATGAAATAAATTATAGAAAAGGCAATCCGCAGCCCAAGCCCCAGTCCCCCTGATTTAATCCCGTAAGCGCGCGGCTAGGTCTCCCGCTCCCGCTCCCGCCGCTCCCGCTTCCGTCTCCCGCGCGCAGCGCCGTCGACGCCTCCTGATCTTGCTGCTCCTCCCGTGGACGACCACCCCTAGTCGGCTGTGGTAGCCCTTCCTCTGGCCGATCTCCAGCAGTCGGCAACCCTCCCTCCGGCATCTCCTCCTCCTGCAGTGGCCGACGCCGCCTCCTCTTGCTTCGCCGTCGCCTTCTCCTTCTGCTCTGGCCGTTCCTCCAAGAGGTGCCGACAGCTCCCTCCTCTTCAAGTGTCGTCAGCCCCTCCTCCCCTTCTTCCTTGAGGCCGACAATCTTGTCTCCCCCCTCCAGCAGCGGGGATAGGCCTCCAGTAGTTTCTGCTCGCCTTCGGCAGTCACCCTCAGCCTCCTCCATCATCCTCAGGCAGACAACCCCTTCTTCTCCTCTCCGATTGGGCCGATGTTTGCGAGATGTTCCTCCTTGGGCTCGGTTATAACCTCCTTTGGGTAAGATTTCTTCCTCATCCACCCTTGATTTCAGAATTTTCATAAACCCTAATGATTTACTCGTGCCCCATTTTGCATTTCAGATTTTTGGTGCACTTCCTAATCGCCAAACCCTTAGGTATTCGTGCCCCCGGTGCCGTTCGTCGCTCTAATTGGCGGGATCTCTTGAAGTCCTCTCCGATTTAGGGTTTCCGTCACCCAAGCGCCGCCAAGTTCCCGATCCTTCGTGGTATCTCTTCTCCCCTCTTTTTGAGGGAGGTAATTTTGCTAAGCCCTCTTTTGTTTAATTTTCTCGTCGTAGAAATGCTTGTATTAGCGTAGTAATTTGTGATGCATCGCTTTCGTTGTTCCTGAACAGGTTCGAAAGCATGATTTTCTGCTTTTGCTCGCGCTATTTGGCCGCCCCCGTCAGCTTCAGCTTATTTAAGGCAAGTAGAGATCCTTCTCTCTTGCAAGCATTGAATTTATTTAGCCTGTCTGTTCTTAAGATTTCCTGACTTCGCTTTGAATATATGTTTTATCAAATAAGCTCAGTTCTTAAATGCCTGGACAGACTTGTTATTAGTTTGAGGTTCACACGTCCGAATAACATGAATTGTGAATGAGAATGATGGTTACTTGGATATTCACTTAGATGAATTGTGTCTCATTTGTTGGAAGACGAGTTAATGAACGAAAGTTATTTTTAATTGGATTTCCATTTAATTGGATGGGTAAATGTAAGACTAGTAGATTTTTTCGAGCAGGAGCTTTAATTGTTATAATAATAAATGTTACGATTCTTGCTAGCAACTAGGTGAATTGTGCTTGGTATAAAATCTTCGATTCGTACACATGGTTACTTAGAAGATTTTCGTGTCTTGGAATGACGTAATCTAAAAGAATACTGGATATCCTAGAAAATATTGTATAGTAATCTTATTACTCGTGAATACTTGAATCCGCAAGTTTCAAAACTCTCTATCGAGTTCTCTGAGTCATCGAATCTTGTTTCTTATGACTGTCTGGTTCCAAGACTTGGTTAAATAACGTTCTATAACTTGATCCCTCCTGTTTCACGGTCGTAAATATACTCTTGTATATCTGAATCAGTATCTTGGTAACATGTCTTGATATGCTAGAATCCACGAAATCCTGCGCTAAGTCGTTAATAACGTAAGTTAACATTGAAAGCTAGGGTTTAATTGATGAAACTCCTTGACTTGGGTTTCCTCTTGAATCCCTAATGGGAACAAAGGACCGGTCATAGCGAGCTTAAATTTCTGAATCTCTTAGGTCCTGAGTGTCATAAGCAAATCTTGGAAACTAGAGGTTAGGTGGTGCATCGTCTTGTTTGCATGGTCGCGGTAAGCAGGAAAATACTCTTATTCTAGTAAGACTTACACTTGGACTTGAGTGTGAACCATGCGCACCCACTATAAACACCTACGTATTTTATCGATTACAGCTTATGTCGTTGCAAAATAAATGTTTAGGCTATACTTCGGAGTAGTCTAATAATTCTAGATATTTCTGCTTGTCTCACTTGCTTGCCTGTCTTGTTAGTTCTGCTTCATGAAAAGCGGTACACAAATATTCTGTTTCTCCTGCTCGTATTTTATTTTGCTGGTTCCTGTTTATTTCAATGTTCTGAGGCTTTTCCTTCTGTTTGGATTTGCCTTAGTGTTCGTGCCTGCGCCCCCTGCTCTCTGAGGCCGATCTGCGTCAAGTTTCAGGTTTTGTGTTTTTGTTTCATTTCTTTTACTGTCGGATATTTCAGTTATGTAGTAATTACGATCAGCCATTTTCTCTTGTTTCATGGACAACTGCTAGGCTAAATATTATATGTACTAGAATTTGACATGTTTTGCATGCTCATTCATCTGAGATGATCACTGCATAAATTTCGGTTCCTGAACTTGTATCTTGAGCTTTTACTAAAATGAATGTGCACCTGTTTTAAATTATCATGTTTTAAAGCTTCCGCAACAAAACAAACCGTTTTTCTTCAGATTAATTGTTTTTAAAACTATTTGTAGTATTTCTGCTTCCGCCTTAGCAGACATGGATTTCTTTTTGCCCATGCCTGTGGCATCACGGCCCGCCTCGAAGCGCACTCTGACTCTTGTCGAGACAGGTCGTGACAGTTGATATCAGAGATAGGTTTGTTTCTAAAGATAAAGTATTTTACAATTATCAAATATTTAAAATCTTATTTTATAAATATTTATGCATGCATCATTTCTTCACGCACCTTGTCATTATGTGTTGTTCGCGGCTGAAACACGCACACACTCACTCATAAACATGAGTAGTATGCACACGAATGTTAAGGGAGTATGGGCAAACTTAACATTTTTGTGCATATGAATTCCACTAGGATATACACCGCTTGCGAATATTAAATGGTTATGGGCAGTTTAATATTTTCAAGTGCGTTAACATTAGAGTCTTAATATGCATGACATGTTAAGTGATATGGGCGCTTAACATGGCATGTATATCCATTCATTTGCATTCATATCATAAATCATTGCACAAGTGTGAAGCCAAGAACAACAATAATGATTGCACACGCATGGATTTACAACTTGCTTGACATCGCACATGATTTCAATTTTGCACTTACATGATTATTACCTAGAGTTGTCCAATGAAAATGCTGTAATTATTACATAATTTATGTACCTGACAGTAGGAAATGATTTAGAATCTCTAATTTCAAGACCTCGGTATTCGTAATCAGTGCTTCCTGTTCTGCTTGTCTATCGATCTCGCCTGATTCTCCAGTATCTCCTTCTAGCTAGCTTTTAAGCGTCAACATCGCAAGTAAGTTACCCCTTCGTGCAAAGATTGTTCGCTCTCGAATTTTTGAGTGTTATCCCTCAATTCCGAGCTGAGTGAAGCAATTCCTGTGTTGCCTGAATCCAATCCTTCGTATCTAGCCATACCCACTAAGATCGTAGAGTATCAAGTAAGCAAGTTTCAAAAGAAAAACCATCCTTATGATAACTGTGTTTTGAATGCATGAAGAGTTTGAGTAAATCTCCTGAGAACTTGAATCTGATATGTGAAGCAAGTATCCGCAAATTTTCTCTTGGTCTTGGTAAGTCTCCGCGCTTATTTTCCAATCTGTTTTAGCATATTCGTAGTTAGCCTCCATGTCTTGATCTACAAATCTTGTCTGGGTTAAATGACATCTGAATCTTCGCCATAAGAGGTCCCTTTCAGGGAATCCTCGGAAAGTTTCGGGACGAAACTTCCTAAGTAGGGGAGATTGTAACAACCCTAAATTTAAATGAAATAAATTATAGAAAAGGCTATCCGCAGCCCAAGCCCCAGTCCCCCTGATTTAATCCCGTAAGCGCGCGGCTAGGTCTCCCGCTCCCGATCCCGCCGCTCCCGCTCCCGTCTCCCGCGCGCAGCGCCGTCGACGCATCCTGCGCCTCCTGATCTTGCTGCTCCTGCCTTGGACGACCACCCCTAGTCGGATGTGGTAGCCCTTCCTCTGGCCGATCGCCAGCAGTCGGCAACCCTCCCTCCGGCGTCTCCTCCTCCAGCAGTGGCCGACGCCGCCTCCTCTTGCTTCCCCGTCGCCTTCTCCTGCTCTGGCCGTTCCTCCAAGAGGTGCCGACAGCTCCCTCCTCTTCAAGTGTCGGCAGCCCCTCCTCCCCTTCTTCCTTGAGGCCGGCAGCCTTGTCTCCCCCCCTCCAGCAGCGGGGATAGGCCTCCAGTAGTTTCTGCTCGCCTTCGGCAGTCACCCTCAGCCTCCTCCATCATCCTCAGGCAGACAACCCCTTCTTCTCCTCTCCGATTGGGCCGATGTTTGCGAGATGTTCCTCCTTGGGCTCGGTTATAACCTCCTTTGGGTAAGATTTCTTCCTCCTCCACCCTTGATTTCAGAATTTTCATAAACCCTAATGATTTATTCATGCCCCATTTTGCATTTCAGATTTTTGGTGCACTTCCTAATCGCCAAACCCTTAGGTATTCGTGCCCCCGGTGCCGTTCGTCGCTCTAATTGGCGGGATCTCTTGAAGTCCTCTCCGATTTAGGGTTTCCGTCACCCAAGCGCCGCCAAGTTCCCGATCCTTCGTGGTATCTCTTCTCCCCTCTTTTTGAGGGAGGTAATTTTGCTAAGCCCTCTTTTGTTTAATTTCCTCGTCGTAAAAATGCTTGTATTAGCGTAGTAATTTGTGCTGCATCGCTTTCGTTGTTCCTGAACAGGTTCGAAAGCATGATTTTCTGCTTTTGCTCGCGCTATTTGGCCGCCCCCGTCAGCTTCAGCTTATTTAAGGCAAGTAGAGATCCTTCTCTCTTGCAAGCATTGAATTTATTTAGCCTGCCTGTTCTTACGATTTCCTGACTTCGCTTTGAATACATGTTTTATCAAATAAGCTCAGTTCTTAAATGCCTGGATAAACTTGTTATTAGTTTGAGGTTCACGCGTCCGAATAACATGAATTGTGAATGAGAATGATGGTTACTTGGATATTCACTTAGATGAATTGTGTCTCATTTGTTGGAAGACGAGTTAATGAACGAAAGTTATTTTTAATTGGATTTCCATTTAATTGGATGGGTAAATGTAAGACTAGTAGATCCTTTCGAGCAAGAACTTTAATTGTTATAATAATAAATGTTACGATTCCTGCTAGCAACTAGGTGAATTGTGCTTGTTATAAAATCTTCGACTCGTACACATGGTTACTTAGAAGATTTTCGTGTCTTGGAATGACGTAATCTAAAGGAATACTGGATATCCTAGAAAATATTGTATAGTAAGCTTATTACTCGTGAATACTAGAATCCGCAAGTTTCAAAACTCTCTATCGAGTTCTCTGAGTCATCGAATCTTGTTTCTTATGACTGTCTGGTTCCAAGACTTGGTTAAATAACATTCTATAACTTGATCCCTTCTGTTTCACGGTTGTAAAATATACTCTTGTATATCTGAATCAGTATCTTGGTTACATGTCTTGATATGCTAGAATCCACGAAATCCCGCGCTAAGTCGTTAATAACGTAAGCTAACATTGAAAGCTAGGGTTTAATTGATGAAACTCCTTGACATGGGTTCCCTCTTGAATCCCTAATGGGAACAAAGGACCGGTCATAACGAGCTTAAATTTCTGAATCTTTTAGGTCCTGAGTGTCATAAGCAAATCTTGGAAACTAGGGTTTAGGTGGTGCATCGTCTTGTTTGCATGGTCGCGGTAAGCAGGAAAATACTCTTATTCTAGTAAGACTTACACTTGGACTTGAGTGTGAACCATGCGCACCCACTATAAACACCTACACATTTCATCGATTACAGCTTATGTCGTTACAAAATAAATGTTTAGGCTATACTTCGGAGTAGTCTAATAATTCTAGATATTTCTGCTTGTCTCACTTGCTTGCCTGTCTTGTTAGTTCTGCTTCATGAAAAGCGGTACACAAATATTCTGTTTCTCCTGCTCGTATTTTATTTTGCTGGTTCCTGTTTATTTCAATGTTCTGAGACTTTTCCTTCTGTTTGGATTTGCCTTAGTGTTCGTGCCTACGCCGCTTGCTCTCTGAGGCCGATCTGCGCCAAGTTTCAGGTTTTGTGTTTTTGTTTCATTTCTTTTACTGTCGGATATTTCTGTTATATAGTAATTACGATCAGCCATTTTCTCTTGTTTCATGGACAACTGCTAGGCTAAATATTATATGTACTAGAATTTGACATGTTTTGCATGCTCATTCATCTGAGATGATCACTGCATAAATTTCGGTTCCAGAACTTGTATCTTGAGCTTTTACTAAAATGAATGTGTACCTGTTTCAAATTATTATGTTTTAAAGCTTCCGCAACAAAACAAACCGTTTTTCTTCAGATTAATTATTTTTAAAACTATTTGTAGTATTTCTGCTTCCGCCTTAGCAGACATGGATTTCTTTTTGCCCATGCCTGTGGCATCACGGCCCGCCTCGAAGCGCACTCTGACTCTTGTCGAGACGGGTCGTGACACCTACGACCCACCAGGTGGCCTTCTTTACTGCGGGATTGCATGAGCGACTCTGCATGGACGTGGAGTTCCAAAATCCGCAGGATCTCTCTACCGCCACGAGCCTCACACGTATTTGCGAGCGACGCATCTTACTGGATCGTCCACACATGGGACGTCGTAACAACGATGTCTCCTTCCGGCACCACGCGCATCCTCCACCACTGCCAGGAAGTGGCCCGACCAGACCAAAGGAGGTGTCGCGGCCGGCTCATATCCGACACTTGTCCAATCAGAAGATGTCCGAGCGCCGCGCCATGGGCCTTTGCTTCAACTGTGATGAGGCATACACTCGGGGACACAAGTGCAAGCGTCTCTTTTGGCTTGAGGTCGATGACCCCTCAGATGGAGACGAAGGGGACGACGAGCCAGGGGACCCTGCACTATCCATCAACGCCATGTCAGGTCCACATTCGGGGGACACAGTACAGATGCCTATTTCCGTGGCAGGCCATGAGCTACTTTCCCTCATGGACACGAGCAGTACCTACAGTTTCATCAGCGACCAAGCCGCTCAGCGCCTCCAGCTACCTGTTACTAACCGCAGTCGTTTACGTGTTGCCGTGCTAAATGGCACCGCGATGGTCTGCATCGGAGTTTTCCGGGACATTCCGATTATGGTGGCGGATTACCACTCGCGGGTGAACTTCTTTGTCATAGCCCTGCGGGGCTTCGAGGCCGTTATATGGACTCGTTGGTTGCGCACGCTGGGACCGATTCTGTGGGATTTGGAGGCCCTCACTATGTCTTGGGGGCATGGGCCTACCTCGACAATATGGCAGGGCCAACTGATGACGAAGGCTAGTCATGCCTTCTCGCTCCAGTCTGCTTCGGCCGAGCAACCAGGCCTCTCTGACCTCCTGCAGGAGAACAGCGGCACCTTGGCCACACCTACCGGGCTTCCCCCCTCGCGCCGCCAGGACCACCGTATCTGCCTCCTGCCGAATACGGCCCCGGTGGTCGTCCGTCCATACCGCTATCGTTTTCTACAGAAGGATGAGATCGAGAGGCAGTGCACCGAGATGCTCCAGCAAGGTATCATCCGCCACAGCGCTTCCCCCTTCTCCTCACCCGTCCTCTTATTCAGCAAGAAGGACGGCTCGTGGCGCTTCTGCGTGGATTACTGCGCCTTGAATGCTCAGACCGTCAAAGACAAGTTTCCTATTCCAGTTGTGGAAGAGCTGTTGGATGAGTTGCATGGAGCACGCTAATTCTCCAAGCTGGATCTTCGCTTGGGATATCATCAGGTTCGAATGCACCCGGGGGACGTGGAGAAGACCGCCTTCTGGACACATCATGGCCACTTCGATTTTCTTGTGATGCCTTTCGGGCTCACCAACGCACCATCCACATTCCAGGCCCTCATGAACGAGGTATTCCATACTCTCCTACGTCGCCGTGTCCTTGTTTTCTTCGATGATATTTTGGTATACAACAACTCTTGGGAGGCACACCTCGACCACCTCAGACAGGTTCTTCAGCTCGTACGGTCTCAGCGACTCTACTTGAAGGGCTCCAAGTGCTCATTCGGCACTGACAGAGTCGCCTACTTGGGGCACATCGTCGATCAAACCGGTGTTGCAACTGATCCAGTCAAGATTCAAGGGGTTACCGACTGACCCTTGCCCCAGTCGCAACGGGAACTGCGCGGATTCTTAGGCCTGACCTGGTATTACCGACATTTCATCTAGGGCTACAGGGTCATCACTGCCCCCTTGTTATCGCTCTTACGGAGCCAGAGCTTTACATGGGACGACTCGGCAAGTGAGGCTTTTCGAGTTTTACATCAAGCTCTAATCTTCGCCACAGTTCTACGCCTACCAAATTTTGAGGAGTTCCAGGTGGAATGTGATGCTTCAGAGCATGGTTGCGGGGCGGTGCTCTTCTATGCCGTGTCCGAGCCCTTATCACGAGTTCTTCCCCTCCTCAGTCAGGAGATTGATGACTCTCCCTTTCTTCGCGAGTTGCGGCTCCGTATTCAGGAGGGGCACCTACCGCCGAGTTGGAAGATCCGTGATGCCTTATCCTCTACAAGGATCGCCTCTATTTGACAGCGACCTCACCTTTAATCCGTGACATTCTTGTTGCCGTCCACGACCACACACATGATGGGATCCACAAGACACTTCAACGTGTGCGAGCCGAGTTCTTCTGACCAGGGCTCAAGTGCAGCGTCAAGACCTACATTGCGGAGTGCATCAGCTTCCAGCGCAGCAAGGCGGAGGCTATATCCCCAGCCGGTCTACTACAGCCGCTACCGGTGTCGACACAGATATGGGCCGACATCTCCATGGATTTCATTAAGGGATTACCTCCATCTTGCGGGTTCAATGTCATCTTTGTGGTGGACCGTTTCTCTAAGGGGAGCCACTTCATTGCCATGAGCCGACCCATCACAGGACCCGCTGTAGCCCGTATTTTCTTCGATCGGGTGTTTCGTTACCACGGGATGCCGGAAAGCATCGTGTCCGACAGGGACAAGGTCTTCACTTCCGAGTTTTGGCAGGAGCTGTTCGCACTTTGTGGCACAAAACTGGCCCTCTCCTCCGCATACCATCCACGGTCCGATGGCCAGACCGAGGTGGTCAACAGGATCCTCGAGATGTCCTTGCGCTGCCTTACGGGGGATCGGCCCAAGGATTGGGCCCGCTGGCTACCCTGGGTGGAGTATTGTTACAATTCTTCCTACCACACCGCCCTCCAGACCACCCCCTTCCACCTCATTTATGGTCGCGAGCTTCCCCGCCTCCTCTCGTATGTTGCTGCATCGACCCGCTCTCCAACCGTCGACACAGAGCTCCACACGCGTGACGAGGTTCTTCGCCTCGCACGAGACCGGCTCATTCAGGCCCAAGAACGGATGGAGGCTACCTACAACAGCAGCCACCGGGAATTATTCTTTGCTCCCGGAGATCGAGATGTCCTTGCGCTGCCTTACGAGGGATCGGCCCAAGGATTGGGCCCGCTGGCTACCCTGGGTGGAGTATTGTTACAATTCTTCCTACCACACCGCCCTCCAGACCACCCCCTTCCACCTCATTTATGGTCGCGAGCTTCCCCGCCTCCTCTCGTATGTTGCTGCATCGGCTCGCTCTCCAGCCGTCGACACAGAGCTCCACACGCGTGACGAGGTTCTTCGCCTCGCACGAGACCGACTCATTCAGGCCCGAGAACGGATGGAGGCTACCTACAACAGCAGCCACCGGGAATTATTCTTTGCTCCCAGAGATTGGGTTTGGCTTAAACGCCGGCCCTACCGCCAAGCAATCCTCTCAAAAGGGCATATCAGAAGTTGGGGCCCAAATTCTTCGGACATTTTGAGATCCTCCACCGCATAGGGGACATGGCTTACCGTCTCCGCCTTGACGACGACGCGCGGATTCACGACGTTTTTCATGTGTCCCAGCTGAACCCCTTCGTTGGCGAACCCCCCAAAACACCTTTGGTTCCATTGCCACCGCCACCACCACAAGACAAGCTTGAGGACAAGCTTGATGTCGAGCTGGGCGGAGATGTTACGGATCCGCATTGGGGAATCACTTACAAGCGCCACGAACCAAGGATAGTGCGCTCTTGATTTATCTTTTATTTTGCGCATGCTAATTTAGTATTTCATTTTGTATGTTTTAACCTCAATATTTGTTAAGCCTTATTGAGGGGGCAAGTTGGTCTTTTATTTTGAGTTTGGGACTTTATGTGGTGGTATGGGAAATGAAATGGGCAAGCAAGAAGTTATTGAAAATTCTCTCTCTCTCTCTCTTAAACTTTTCTCTCGTTCTCTCTCTATTCTCCCGATTCAACAACAGCCCCTCCCCTCTCCGCCGAACCCTAACCGGGCCGCTCTTCCCTCGCACTCGACGACGCACGCCGAAGGAAGCCGCCACATCCTCCTCACCATAGCTCCCTCGGGCTCAAGGAAGGGAGCCTCCTCTTCCCTTCAAGACTTCCCTCTCCAACGGCCGTTCACCCGCTCGCAATCCCGGGACCGTAACACAAACTTTTCAGATGAGGAAAGACCATTTGAGGTGAATTGGAATAGGATGGCCTCACCAATAGCTTATTGCGAGTTGGAGAGGCTTCTGTTAGAGCTTTGCTTGAGTTTCAACATGTTATGCACATGCAATCACACCTCCATGCCCAATTCTTCATATCTGAAAATTTTGAAAATCACCTGAACTTGAGTACTAAATTAAAGAGGAACAGGAATGGTGGGCATGCAGACCTTATTAGGTACATAATGGGTTAGGGCTCTGACAAGTCACACATGTTCTGCACGGAATCATCCTATGCTTACACACCTCAGAGTATCTCAAGGGAAGAAACTGATATCACGGAAATCCATAGAGGGGGCTGAGATCTGCTCGAAAATTTGCTAAGGTACGATTTCATTCCATAAAAATATTTCAAAACTGGCATAATCATATATACTCATTAACGGATGAGTTGAAGAATTAAAAATTAATCCTTTAATTAGCCATTAAACCACAATCAGTAATGATAAAAAAACATAAAGACACTATGGAAAAATGTGGAGCATAGACATGTGACTAAGTTAATGGGATGTTGAAGCTCAATCATCACTGAAATGACATCCATAAGTTCTCCTTAGCAGCAAGAACTCTCCAATGGTTAGTCGTGGCACTTGAGAAGATGGGGAGATTAGAGAACGAGCACAACATGGACCTCTAAATGAAATCTAAAGAAGAAGATGACTGTACTTTAATATAGTTAAAGCTCATTGGTAAAAAACCCAAAAGAGAGCACATTGTATATTTTTCTCTTCCTGTATTTAGTCCTACAACTCCAAATGGATATTTTTTCCTCTACTATTTATTTAAAGAGAGGAATTCCTACGTAATTTTTAATTTTTTGCAATAATAATTCTTTTATATTTCAAACTCGCACATGGAATCAGAGCGGGACAAATATTTTTGATGTTCTCTCTCGCGTAAATTCTCCTGGTGTCGTCCAAACCAATACGGTTTTGCGTAAACCTCCCGGAATTACACGAGAACTCCCAGAGCAAATGCCCGCCGCTTCCCGAATTCGGATCGATCCTTCAACATTCGCGAACTCCTTGCGACTTCACTAAGAGACCTCCAGGGAATACTCGGTCGAGCTCCTACTCTAGTTAGAGAACTCAAAATCACTTCCACGGAATTGCTCTTGCGAACTCGAGAACGCCCGGTGAGTTTGCGTAGACCTGCAACTTCACTCTTCTTTTGCGACTTCCGGCGACTTCATTGTGTACGAGAACTCCCGTGAGCTCTCGAACTCTGGGCCACTTCCGAAGACTCCACCCATCAACACATTTGTGACAATGTTCACACGTCTTCACGCGCCTATGAATTCAATGTATTCACACATCAATGACTCCCGCGAGTTCACGGGTCACCCACCCCTCGCGTCTGCGAGCTTTGTTCATGCGAGTTCTGCGCCGGGCTCTCCCGTGACTTCCATCCACGCGTCTTCATCCGGCACCCAATGACTTCATTTCTCGTCGAGGTTTGCCACTCCTTTTATAAGGTATCGACCCTCTTCCTATTTCTGCCAAGTTCCTGCAAATGCTTGTACTAAATTATAGGGACACCAACGCTCCCTCCGGCTCCAACTGTCGCTGCTCCTACACCCACACACATTTCCAGTGCCTCTGGAAATCTTGGGATGAATTCCAAATTAACTGGACCCAACTAACCTGATTGGAGTGTCTCCTTCACTTTGCTTCTGTGCTATCAACACATGAGACATCATCTCACTGATAAGACTGATTTTTCCCTCAATCCTCGTGTGTTTGACTGTACTTTCTTCATTCACACTCCTGCGTCTGGTCGAGACAAACTCTCTGACCGCGCCACCAAGTGTGGTTTTGTAGAATATTCCTCTACTCAGAATGTCAACATGTTTTTGCTGATGTCACTTTTTCGTGTTTGTTTTCTCAAAGGACAGCAGTTCCCTTACTCTTGAGATCCCTCGTCCTTTCTCTACTACCTCTCCTCCCCTACCTATGTATCCTCCCTTCCTATCATGCATGCTCCTCTACCTGATATCACACAACCGACACCACCTGCTAGACATATGACTCTTCCCCCTACCATAGCTTTTCATTAGAATTATAACTTGCGTCCTGCTACTCCCACACTCATAGATTCTCCCACTCCAGGATCCACAATGCTAGTTCCAGTCCAGCTCTCTCCTCTTAGGATGGTTCCTTCACATCAACAAATTCAGTTCAAAATGTAACCATTACTCTGAGGAAGGGGGTACGTGGGAGTACACAACATCCAAATACGAATAATGTTTCTTATGCAAATCTCAATCCTTAGAGCTAGTTTTCCTTGACAATATCTACCATCACATTCCCAACTACATACCATGAAGCTCTTCGTATACCTTGCTGGTAAGCGGCATGGACAAAGAGATCTCTGCCTTGGTATCACGTGGTACTTGGACTATTTCCCCATTTGTTTGATGCAGATACATATTGAAGATTTTTGCGGACGAAAATAATATGAGGGTGACCTGTGATGCACCGACAGAGCACAAAAAGGTAAAATATAAGTTAAAAATATTTATGATAAAATTTAAGACAATTATGAATTATAAAATGTTAATAGACAAGAGACTCCATAATGATGAAAATAAATAAGTGACACTGCATGTCGAAGTCTCGAGGTATCATAATTTTACGTTTTATCATTTTATTTTATGATCGAGGCTTTCGTAAATCTTGGAATTTATTTGATATTACACGGCCTTTTGATATGTAGAACCCACAACAATATATATAAACCGCAAACCTGTGAAGAGCCGAAGATAAGCGATTCAACAAGACATAATTTGAAATTAGGTGAGCGGTAGATGCGGATGTTGGATCAACGACCGGTGGAGTATCAGCAGGTAGGGGTGGCTCTCGTGAGGCGGTATACTGAGGAAGTCGCCGCGTATAGACAGGAATAGGAGGAGGTAGCGAGGGGAGAGGCACAACTGAAGGAGTGGGAAGCAGAGGAGGAAGTTCGGTGGTGGTAGACACATGAGGAAGTGGAAGGCCCCATGGAAGGCAAGGAGGTGTAAGATTGGTGGAAAGTTTGATGTTCATTGAAGGTGGCATCAACAGAGGTGACAAGTTTCCGATTAGATGGAGAGTAGTAGATGTAGTCCTCCTGGGTGCGAGAATAGCCAACGAACATACACTTAGTAGCACGAGGAGCCAACTTGTCCACGACAGGGCCAAGATGGTGGAAATAACAAACACAACCGAAGATGTGAGGCGCCAAGGCAAAGGGATAGGTGGAGGGGAAGATGATGGAAAATGGCGTCGCAAAGTTTAGGACAGAGGAGGGCATGTCGTTAATGAGGTAGCAGACGGTGCAGACTGCGAAATTCCAGCAGACGTTGTGTACCTGCATTTGGAACATGAGGGACCTTGCAACCTCGAGGAGGTGACGATTTTTGCTTTCAGCCACTCTAATTTGTTGAGGTGTATAAGGACTGGAGGTTTGGTGAAGAATGCCTAGCGTAGCACACGTGCCCTGAAAGTTGTGACTAGTATATTCGCACGCATTATCAATGAGAAGAATTTTCAGGGACTGGGACTGTGGGAACTCAATAAAAGTAGTAACTCAGAGCGGTCGAGCATCTCAGAGCGGCCGAGCATCTCCTCAGAAGAATTCTCTACTGATCTGGGTCTTAATCTCGGCTAGAAAAGAGCGGAAGATTCGTAGTAACTCAGAGCGGTCGAGCATCTTACATAACCATATCAGTAGAGAATGATCATCAATAAAAGTAACAAAGTAGCGAACACCAGAGACACTAGCCATTTTGTAGGGGCCCCAAATATCAGAATGCACTAAATCAAAGGCAGATGTTCTACGAGTACAATGCGTAGAAAAAGTAGAACGATATGTTTCCCGTAAATACAAGATTCACCTTGAAAATCAGAAAAGGGAAGATCAGGAAGAGCCCGCTTGAGTATTGGAAGAGGAGCATGCCCGAGACGCTGGTGCCAATCGGTGGAGGTGACAGAGGAGAGAACCGAGGAGGGGAGATCCAGAGTATACAACCCATTGGACAAACAACCCCAACCAATGATATTCCGAGTTCGTCGATCCTGCATGAGAAAGGAATACGAAAACGCGATAAGTAATCATGATCCTGAGTTAAACGACTAACAGAAAAAAGATGAAACTAGGAGCCGGGAACATGAAGGACAGAGCGGAGAGGAAGAGATTGAGTAAGAGGCACATCGCCAGAGCCGCAAACAGGGGTGGTAACACCATTATCCACCGTGATAAACTTAGGAGACGGGACATCCTAATACGGAGAAGTTTTATGGGGGAGATGTGGTTGGTAGCCCCAGAGTCTCCACACCGGACTGTGGGAAAAACAGGAGATACCTGCGAGGGATGTAGAGGCGGCAGACTTAAAGGCCCTAGTAAACATCCCCGTAGCTGTTGGAGTTCCTCGCGCAGGACGTCGATGTCAGAGCGGGAGGTGGGATGGACATCCACCATAAGAGAAACATGATGCGTAGCGGGTGAAAGTGACAGGAGTCCAAGTTTCTTGAAGCAAGTGGTCTCGATATGATTCGGGTGGCCACAATAAGTACAAAGGTGAGTAGTAGACCGAGAAGAACGAGGGTGACCATCACGTCCGCCTCCACTAGAGCCAAGACGAACACCAAGGGGGCAGGCTCAGCGGTCTTGCAGGAAGCGGCGGGCACGTGCATGAAGAGGGCATGGAGGACACTTGCAGGAATCGGGCACGACGAGCACTGCAGGCGCGAGGAGGAAGCCGCAAAAAGGCTGCAAGGAGGCGGACACAGTGAGATCTACGGACAAAGGAAGAAACCGCACAGAGGAGGGCACAACGGGTATTACGTCCTGAATAAGAAGCAGTCACGCTTTGCGGAGAAGGCCAGGCGATACGTTCACGACGTAGCGGAGGAGAATGACGAGATACTCGATTCGAGTCTATAAAACGAAGAGGGGGGGGGGGGGGGGGTTCAGAAGCCACTCCAGACGGCGAGAGAACTAATGTCATAACCGCGAGATCTGTCATAACCGCGAGATCTGTGTTATCACACTGGTCGAGGCCGCAGACACGACAAATGAAACAATCCCAAGCAACAAGAGCAGAGGCTCAATCCGGCGAAATCAAGTCGATCGGATCAAATGACTCTGATACCATGTAGAAAAACACAAAAAGGAAAGGAAATAGAATATTTTATTATTCCTTAAATAAGTGTTCCATACAACAAGAGTATACACAAATATTTATAGAGAGGATGAGTGGAGAACTAACTCCATCCTATGATGTGGGACTAAACTCTAAACACAAATGGGTCATCCAATGGGTCATTGGATGGGCCTTTTAAACAACTTATTTCAACAATTTTACAGTTATACAAAGCAAAATATATTATTATTATTATTCTATGCTTACTTTAAAGCGAGTCCATTATCAAAACAAGGGGGGTAATACATGGGACGATGGGGAGGTCGTGTTGGTTTCCGAGGTGGAGGGAGAGATGGTCTTAGCTGACCTCGGAGGTAGACGACCACTCCAGGCAATTTCCTCAGAACACCCGCATGTGCAATTACTATGGCTGACTGAACCACACCGAGATCACATGTTAAAAAGCATTGATTTCCTCTACAACAACAACAAACCAACCATTGCTAAGTATCTACTCCTATGATTGATACCCCCAACACATCACTATCCGAGATTGATGTGCTGAGAAAGGAGCTACAAAGTCTTCGTGGGATGCTTACTCAGTCTTCATGGCCTATCTCTTCGACCTGTAATGAAGATATATTTTCCATTCTAATATTTCTTATTAGGTAGTAGATTTTGGTGTCACAAACCATATTAATCTACAAAGGCCCTTGAGATATACAGATATACTTTTCTCCAAGTTCATTACAGTCTCTAATGGAGACTCCACCATTGTTAGCGAATCAGGACAAGTGCCCTTACTTTTATTATCTCTCTCCGTTTTGTACTTCATGTTCCTGGTTCACACTTTAGTCTTTTTTCTGTTAGCCGTCTTACTCAAGTTCACAATTGTTCAACAACAATTTCTTCTTCTTTTATCGTTGTTAGAAGAAAGATATGTAAATGCCAAATCCAAGGCCCATCTTGGGCCCTCTTCCTCCTTATGTATTAGTCCCACATCTTAAATTGGGATTATTTCTCCTTTCTCTCTTCCTATATTAATGTACAAATACATGTATGTAGTTGCACAATTGAGGAATTAATAAAATCATATTTTATTTCTCTCCAATTTCTCTTATTTCTACATGGTATCAGAGCGAGGTTCTTACTCTCTAACCGCAGCCTGATTCGTTCGTGGTGGCTAGCCTGGGCGGTTAGCCATTTCTTTAACCGCCTGATTGCTGCTCCTACCTCCGCCCACCCTCCCATCTCCCTGCTTTTATAACAAATCTCCCTGTTTCCCTGGGCCCCACGCCTGTTTAATACATTTCCATGCTTGCCGCCTTCTGGCTTGGCCTCTCGGTCCCTTGCCGCCTGCCCATTGGTGCCGCATAATGCTCGCGTGCCCGCTGTTGTCGCGTAGTGTTTACTGTGTTCCCTTCCTCTGCTTCCAGCGCTCCTTGCCGCATAGTAGTCGTGTGCCCAGGTCGTTTGGCCTCTTCTTCTCCTGCCCGAATGGTCGCCTACTCACTTCTCCTGGCCACTGCGACTGGTCGTGTGATCGCCGTGCTGCTTAACCACTCTTCTCATTCTTAGTCGGCTTACCTGCAATGCTTCTTGCCGGATCTTGCCCGCAAGGCTTCTATCCGCTCCTGCTTGCCACATGTTCTCCTCTATTAGTCGCTCTTGCTTGCTTCTAGCCGCAACAATGTGCCCTCGGTCAACCATTTTTCTGATCGCAGAGTCCGCCAGGTTCTTCTAGCCGCAGGAGCTAGCCTGCTATTGCCAGTTTCTACCGCTTGGCCGCCACGACTGCACCGCATCTTGCCGCACGCTCTCTCTGCCAGTTCTTCTAGCTGCAAGTGCTTCCTCTCTGCCTAGCCACCTGTGTCAGCTCCATGGAGTCAACTGTTGCTTCATCTCTTCCTGCTCATGCTGCGACCCCTCTTCCTGAAGTTCGTGATGAGATTCGGATCACCACCATTTCTCTGAATGGGAAGAAAAATTTCGTTGAGTGGGCGCACTCCGTCTGTCGAGTTCTTCAGACGAAGGGACTTTTGCATCACCTAACTAAGGACACCCCTTCTGCGCCGACTGATGGCTAGCTTCGTGATGATGGTCGTGTCCAAACATGAATCCTCAACTCCATAGATGGTGACCTTATTGTATGGCCATGTATCAGGAGACGACCAAGGTTATGTGGGATGAACTATATTCCTTCTATTCCGGCAAGGAAAGCCTTCAACATCTATTTGACATCATCACAGACCTTCAATCTCTCGACTCAGGTAGTGTTCGCGACTTAAACTCCTTTGTTGCGCGGTACACAACCTTAGTCAAGGCCTGGATTCAGCATCAACCCCCTACTACTGATCTTGTTGCGCAACGTGCTCAAAAAGAGGCTGTTGGTATTGCCATGATGATGACTCGTGTTCCGCCTTATCTCCACAGTGTCCGGGCTAAAATTCTCTCCTCCACCATTCTCTCTCTCTCAGAAGTTTGCTCAATGTTGTTGAAGGTGACACCACCTACAGATGCTCCTGGACCTCCATCTACAACACTCCTTTATATCTCACCCTCTCCTCCTTCTGCTTGTGGAGGTCGCACCAGCTATCGAGGTACAGGTTGCAACGACGGTCCAAGACCCAAGTGTACTCATTGTGGCAAGGATGGACATCTTGAGGCCACTTGTTATCGGAAGCATGGTTTGCCTCCTTCGCCCCATGTCTCTGTTGCTGCTGATACATTTTCTTCCACTCGCGCTACATTGATGCCATGCGCCTCCAACTCCAGCATCTCCAAGGGTTACTAAATCATCCATCTGGCTCCGTTGCCTCTATCTCAAACGAAGGTATCTCCTGTCTCTCCCATAGTCCACAATGAATTGTGGACTCAAGTGCCACCCACCATATTACTCCGTTGAAACCTCCTCAGTACTTGGACTCTCCGCATCCCAAGTTTATCACAGTGGCCAATGGTGACACCGCATCTGTTTCTGGCTCCGCTAATATGTCTCTCAGTCCCTCTATCTCTCTTAGCTCGGTCCTTCATGTCTCGGGCTCTCCTTTCAATATACTTTCTGTTAGTCGCCTTACAGAAGACCTTGACTGCTCTGTAACCTTCACATCTTCGTATTTTGTTGTGTAGGATCGACAGACGCAGAATATCATTGGTAAAGGATGACTGTGCAATGGGCTCTATCTTTTGGACGTTTCTCCCACCATTCTCTCATCCGTCACCTCTGTGGATTGACATCGACGTCTCGGGCATGCTCCTCTTCAAATTCTCAAGAAGGCTCTTCGTAATTTGCCTCTTCCTGACTTTACCTGCGAGTCATATATCTTTGGCAAATAGCATCGTTCTTTTTTTCCTTCTCATTGTACTCGGAGCGATGCTCCTTTTGATCTAGTTCATTCTGATGTTTGGGGACCATATAGAATTGCTAGTATTTCTGGTTATCGTTATTTCATTACTTTTATTGATGATTATTCTCGCATGACATGATTATACTTACTTCATGATCGGTCGGATCTAACTCGTGTGTTTCGGGCCTTTATTAATGAGACTCGTACTCAATTTTGCCGAACAATTAAAACTATTCGTAGAGACAATGCTCGTGCATATACCAGTCATGCAATTGACGATCACTGTATTGAGTTTGGTATCATCCATCATACCTGATGTGCTTATAACCCCCAACAGAATGGTGGCCTCGATTATGATGAGACTTTCTCTCCCGTCGCCAAGTTGAACACCGTTCGTGTCCTAAACTCCTTGGTTGTTCATCGTCAGTGGCCCTTACATCAATTAGATATCAAGAATGCTTTTCTCAGTAGCGACCTTCAAGAAATTATCTACATGCACCAACCTACCGGGTTTGAGACCACGGGGGAGTCACTTGTTTGTCACCTCAAGAAATCTATTTATGAACTCAAACAGTCTCCTCGCGCGTGGTTTGACAAGTTTAGTAAGGTTGTCCGTGATGTTGGATTCGCTCGGAGCTTGGCGGACTTCTCTCTCTTTACTCGTCATCAATCAACAGGCACAATGATTCTCTTAGTTTATGTTGATGACATTCTAATTACTAGAGATGATTCCAAAAGAATACAAATGATCAAGCAGCACTTGAATTCAGTTTTCAAACTAAAGATTTGGGAAATCTTCGATACTTTCTTGGCCTAGAGATTGCAAGACGTCCTGATGGTCTCGCCCTATCTCAACGGAAGTACTGTCTTGATCTTCTTCATGACGCTGACTATTCTGGATGCAAGCCTGCTGATACTCCTATGGATGTCAACCTCAAGCTCTGTACTCATGCCTCCGACACCGATCTACTTCTTTCAAACCCAGAGTATTATCGTTATCTTGTAGGAAAATTAATTTATCTTACAGTTACAAGACCAGATATCTCATTTTCTGTTGGAGTTGTCAGCCGATTCATGCATTCTCCACATATGTCTCACCTCCAGGCTGTCGAACGCATCCTCAGATATTTGAAGACTGCTCCTGGACAAGGGCTATACAAACCCTCTTCCTCTTCTCCTTTGTCGTTGATTGCTTATTCTGATACTGATTATGCTGGCTCCTTGGATGATCGACGTTCCACAAGTGGATTCTGTACTTACTTCGGAGGACACCTTATTACCTAGCACAACAAGAAACATTCTGTGGTTGCTCGCTCTTCGGCTGAAGCCGAGTATCGTTCAATGGAAGTTGTTGTGTCTAAGATTACATGGCTAGAAAGTCTCCTAGATGATTTGGGAGTAAAGTTTTCCTCACCAGCTACTTATTTTGCGACAGTCAAACGACTATACACATTGCTAAAAATCCTGTTTTCAATTGAAGAAGCTGGAATTGAAACATGTTCCTGCTGCTAATCAAATTGCTGATATTCTCACTAAGGTCTTACTACGCCCGTTATATTATCAGTTCTTGTCCAAGCTGCTTACGATTTGTATGCTCCAACTTGCGAGGGAGTGTTAGAAGGAAGATATATAAAGGCCCAATCCAAGGCCCAACTTGGGCCCTGTTCCTCCTTATGTATTTGTCCCACATCTTAGATTGGGATTATTTCTCCTTTCTCTCTTCCTATATTAATGTACAAATACATGTATGTAGCACAATTGAGGAATTAATAAAATCATATTTTATTTTTCTCCAATTTCTCTTATTTCTACCGTCTTAAAACTTCAGAGCTTACTAAGCAATAATAAAAAAATGAAAAACAAATATTTTTCTTATGAAATATCCTAGCTGTTATACCAAGTTGGCGGAAGCAAAATTAAGAAACAAATTATTATTAAGGTTACCTCCTTACAATACCTGTATATATAGGTCTTTCATAATACCAACATACCACTATAACAATAACAATACAAAGATGCTAAGTCAACTCATATGGCATCATATTTGAAGTTAGTTTTGAAGAGTGCGCAAAGGATTTACATGGGGTAAATATTTACGTACTTCTTCTGAATAACCATCCCGTAATGCATAATGACGCGCCATTATTCCAGAAAGGGAGGTGAATTCTGTGACAACAGATGTTGCAAGATCAGACATGGCCAGTGCTGCAGCATTTTCAACAACAGGAAGGACATTCTGACTCATGCCCAGGGCAAGAGCAAATTTATTAACTAACTTCTGGACACGCGACATCTTGTCGAGCATTGTCCCAAGCTTTTCCTGTTCATTTTGAACCCTCGGACTTTATAACATGACCTACAGTAAGAGATAGTAGATGAAAGCAGTGAACTTACATGAAAGAGGATGCCATTCAGGTAACCTCGGAAATCAGACAATTTTCTTTGAGTATCAATCTTATAGAAAAACCTGGCATCCTCATACCGTGCTCTGGTAAAGAAACGTTTAAGGAAACAACTTAATTTATTTCAAACATAAAAAATCTTAACATCAACCTGAATCAAAGAACAGAAAGATTACTATGCTATCAAGAAAGAAATAAACAGGTTGACGAAAAGATTGTAGACAACTGTTTTCAAATAAAATAAATCTTGAATTAGTTTGGTATGTGTGAGAAGTTGAAATATAAGTCTTCTTATTCCAAAAATTTGAATATTATAAGGGTGCACCCCTCTTTATATAGAACAAAGTAGAGAGAAAGGAGGAGAGAGAATGTACAACATGAAATATGAGACTAGATACATTGGGAGGTTACAACACAGGTAAACGCCCGACCTTTATACAGAGTATATCAATATCCAACAATGGGCGGTTACAAATGGGTAACCGCCGGACCTTCTCCACATAGTCAACACCGAGCGGTTACACATGGGAAACCGCCCGGCCTTATTCAAACGACCAAAACCGGGGGGTTACATATAGGTAACTGTCAGGCCTGTATACAAATTACTTCTAACACTCCCCGCAAGCTGGAGCATACAAATCGTAGGAGCCAAGCATGGATAGAAATCGATATAATGATCGAGGTAAGGGCTTAGTGAGGATATCAGTAACTTGTCCAACAACAGACACATGTCTCAAGTCTAATTTTTTAAGTTGAATATTTTTCTCGAATAAAGTGGCAATCGACCTCGATGTGATCAGTATATTCATGGAATACTGGATTCTTGGCAATATGAATGACAACTTGACTATCACAGAAGAGAGTGCCCGGAGATGGGAGTTTCACATCCAGGTCACGGCTTCACGCAAAAAATTTCAACCATGTGAGTTCAGAAATGACAGAAGCCATTGATACTCAGCTTCTGCAGATGAGCGCGCAACCACAAATTGCTTCTTACTCCTCGAGGTGACAAGATGTCCACCAAAATATGTCCAATACACACTTGTTGATCGACGATCATCAAGAGACCCCGCATAGTCATCATCAAAGTAGGCAACAAGAGATAAAGAGGAGGAGGACTTATACACAAGTCTTTGTCCCAGAGCAGTTTTTAGATACCGAAGGATGCGTTCAACGTCCTAGAAATGGGAAATCCGAGGAGCATGCATGAAGCGACTGACCACCCCAACTGCAAAGGATATATCAGGTCTTGTAACAGTAAGGTAAACGAGTTTATCGACATGACAATGATAGTACTCCTGGTTAGGAAGGAGTAGATTAGAATCTGAAGCTTAGGTGCAGAGCTTGTGGTTGACATCCATATGTGTATCAGTGGGTTTGCATCTAGAGTAGCATGCATCATGGAGAAGATCAAGATAGTATTTCCGTTGAGAAAGAACGAGAGCATCAGGTCGACGAGCCACCTCAATGCCAAGGAAATATAGAGAGGCCCCAAATCTTTAGTCTGAAATTCAGATGTCAGGTGCTTCTTGATCATGACTATACCATTGAGATCATAACCTGTGATGAGAATATCATCAATGTACACCAAAAGTATCACAGTGCCTGTTGGGCAGTGCCGAGTGAAGAGGGAGAAGTCATCCGAACTCTGAGTGAAGCAAACATCGTGAACAACCCGACTGAACTTATCAGACCAAGTCCAAGGAGACTGTTTGAGACCATAGAGAGATTTCTTGAGATGACACACAAGAGACTCCCCCGTGGCCTCATAACCAGAAGATTGTTGCATATAGACAGACTTAGCGAGGTCGCCATTGAGAAAGACATTCTTGATGTCAAGTTGATGTAACAACCAATGCAGATGAACAACAAAAGAGACCAGGACCCGAAAAGTATTCATCTTTGCGACAGGTGAGAAGGATTCATCGTAGTCGAGGCCGCGTTGCTGAGTAAAACCACGAGCCACCAGACGAGCTTTCAGACGTTGAACCGCCCCATCAGGTCCATGTTTCACAGTGAAAACCCACTTGCTTTCAGACTTGCAACCGTCCATGTTTGGAGAACACGGTGCACCGAATGCACCCACTCCACAAAGTTTTTCCCATTGAGAGAAATACTGTAATCTTCAGTTCATCCCGGACTTCAGGAAGAGAAGATGGAGAAAGGGAAGAGGTCGTCGCAGGGTTGTCCATGAGAAACTGCACAAATAGGACACATGGAGGAGACGACAACCAAAGCAGAGACCGCAACAAGAGAAGAAAAATAAAGAGCTTTGCGGTCACAAAAAAGGAGTGGCGGACATGGAGGACACGACGAACTCCGCGGTGGTCACAAAAGGGTGTGAGCACTGTGAGATCAGCGACAGCAGTCGGGGAGTGGTCGCGGACAGCCGAAACACAATGCGGTCTCAAAGGGGAAGTCCCGACAGGGGAGATAAGTGCGGCCTCAAAATCAAAGAGGTCGCCAGACAGAGCCCGCGACAAGAAAACACGATGTAGCAAGAGGAGACCACACAAACTCCTGCGAATAGGAGTCCGCACACTGAGGTTAGCAGCCAGGAGACTGCATAAGGTCATCCAGGCGGTTATGGAGAGGAGTCCGCACCAGGGAACGATGGCTCTGCTACCATGTGAGAAGTTGAAATAAAAGAGTTTTCTTATTCCAAAAATCTGAAAATTACAAGGGTGCACCCCTCTTTATATAGAACAAAGGAGAGAGACTGTACAATTTACAATATGGGAATAAATACTTCGAGCGGTTACAACACATGTAACCGCCCGGCCTTTATACAGTACATCAATATCCAACACGGGGCGGTTACAGATGGGTAACCGCCCGGCCTTCTCCACACAGTCAATACCGGGCGGTTACACATGGGCAACCACCCGGGCTTCTTCAAATGACTAACACCGGACGGTTACATATAGGTAACCGCCCGGCCTGTATGTAAATTATTTCAACAATATCATCCATTCTAAATCATATTAATTTTGCGTATCCAAAGAAGACAAATATCATAAAATACGAAAAATAATTGATCTCTAACCTCAGTACAGCTTCATTTCCCTTTTGTACAACACATTTGTTTATAAAACCATTAGCAACCTAACAAAGAGCAACTAATAATAAGTTTAATGTGCAAAAAGTTATTTCTACATAACATATAATGGATAAATGTTACTGAAACATATAGAATTTCTCACAGCTACGAAAAATGGCAGTAGCTTGTTGCCTGATTTATCAGTTAACGGAAAGTATTTCTGGTGCTTCTGCATCACCTGGAGATTAAAACAAATAAGTATTACAAAAATGTATCAGGCACCAGATGCATAATGAACCATTAGCATTTACGCAATGTAAAAAAAGCATATTTGGATGCATTATCTTTTAAATATAACTTACATCTCCCTTAAATTTAATATCATTCTTTAGAACAGCTTTATTAATTGTTATTAAGTCCAACTGATTTGCAATATGGAATGTATTCAATGGTAGAAGTGTGAAATGGTTCACTGCTACCAAGTTAGCATGGCTTTTAGAATTTTTAGATTATAAAAATGATGCAATAAAGGAAATCCTAACATTGATAAAGCAAACTGTTATGAATCCTCACTATCCGATGTACATTATTATGTATGTTTTATTAAGTCATTATTTAGAATTGTTTTGAAGTTCGCGTCTTTATTTTATGTTCATGTCATCATATGTCACATTTAACTTTATGTTCATGTTGGTGCATACTGCGCATTTACTTTGTGATCATGTCTTAAATCCTTATTTAAGGACCCCTTGGGTCAAGAGAAAAAGCAAGCAATGAATTAGCCCTTTTAGTCTTTTCTTAGTTTCCTTCCTCTCCTCCTATTTAGTCATCTAGAAACTATAAAATGCAGTTTGATCAATGGAGAAGGTAACTTAGTGTGTCATATTCTATTGTTGATTCATGGTATCTGAAATTAGGTGATGGCGCGCACGTCTATTCCCGCAGGAGGCGGTGAACCCTCGCTCGGACGATCGATCCGAGCCCACGGTTGCATTCGGATCGTCGTTGCGAGTTGAGTTACTATATTTATTTTTCTATTTTGGGTTTTATTTGGCGCCCGATCGGACCGGACGTTATGAGTCGTCCGTTTCGGGATGCCCTAGTCTTGTTATTATAAATAGAACGTATGGGGGCTGATTGAGGTATCGATGTGTTTACCCAGAAATCGGCGATCCCCTTCGAGCTAACTTTTTGCAGGTGATCAGCGATCCCAAAGGTGGCCAAAGCAATATGGACAGCCTCAGTAAGCCGGGCGATCTCGCGTCGCCCCCGGCGGACTCGCCCCCGGTGGTCTCGCCCTAGGAGGACTCGCCCCCGGCGGTCTCGCCCTAGGAGGACTCGCCCCCGGCGGTCTCGCCCTAGGAGGACTCGCCCCCGGCGGTCTCGCCCTAGGCGGACTCGCCCCCGACGGTCTCGCCCTAGGCGGACTCGCCCCCGACGGTCTCGCCCTAGGCGAACTCGCCCCCGGCGGTCTCGCCCTAGGCGGACTCTCCACCGGCAGTCTCGCCCCCGGCGGTCTCGCCCTAGGCGGACTCGCCCCGAGCCCGGGCGATCTCCCCCTGCCGGTCAATTGTGGCTCGGGCAGCCTGTTTTTCCTAGCCCTCCCGTTCGGGCAGGTCCCATGCCTATAAATAGAGGGGCAGATGTACCAGTTGGGGACTGGAGAGGGTTTCCAACCTGTAGCTAGTGATTAGAGCGGTCTCCAGTTTTGAGACCGCGACGACCTCTCCCCCCTACTTGGGCGATTTCCCCCTTGCCTAGGCGATCTCCCTCTCATCAGGCGATCTCCTTCAGCTCTTATCTCCCCATGCGACCTCTTTTCTACTCACATCCATCTCTTTTTCTCCTCTCTCACTCCTTCACTCGTGACTCAAAGTAACCGACCACCTCAAAAATCACCCCCCTCCTTCTCCTTCTTGAGCAAGTGTGGACTTGGTGAATTTTTGGTTCGATCATTTAACACGCGACCTTCAGATCTTGAGTGGTTGATGAACAACAGTTGCGATGAAGATGTGGGATTTTGCCGAGAATGACACTCAATCTTAAAACAGCCATAACTTTTGATCCGTTTGTCCGTTTTCAGCCCACAATAGCTTTTCGGGACCGGCTCGAAGCCGTCCATCCAATGGCGAGAAAGGCCCATTGCGGCGCGGCTACAACCAGAGACCGGCTGCTCCAACTGGCCGCTAGGAAGGCCCGCTGCGGCGCGGAAGGGCCGTCGTGCGGCACGGACGACACGCTACGGCCGGCCTGGCCGCAGCCAGAGATGCGGCAGCTGCTAGAAACGGTTGTGAGGGCTGAAGTCGCTGGAGATCGACGGGGAGAAACGCTGGAGAGTCGCGGGAGACGGAGTCGCGGGAGACGGAGTCGCGGGAGACGGAGTCGCGGGGAGGACGCGTGCGGAGGTTTTTTCCCTCGCTCTGATACCAAGTTACAAAATACACTCATACTCTTAACCAGGTAACCTAATGGCCATATATATAGCCTCACAAATAAATATTACAACAGTACATATTTTATTCAACAATATTAAAGAAAAACGAGTATAGCTAGAGTTGTACAACAAAAGCTTGTTAGAGAGTTTCCTGATTTGATTTTTCCAATTTGATCCTTAGTTATTGAGGTACTAAATTACATTCCTATAATGGTGTTTTATATGTTTTGCTCAGAAGATTCATAAGTTTCACAGTCAGTTTTTGAAGATAACAAATGTAATTAACAAAAGAGTAAATAACTATTTTTGCATTCCTCATCATCATCATGGCTAGTTTAAATAATATATTATCAATATTAAGGAATGATAAACTTTTCTAGCAAAACCATGATTAGCTCTTAACTGTGGATGCTATCATGTGAAATCAATGAGTTATTCATGTGGCTAGAGGGCGAGTTAGTTACACCTGCTGAGATCTTTTGGTCGAAAACTCATGCCGAGTTCCTTTCATTGCAATTCTATCGACTACCATCTAAAATACACCATCATGACATCCTGAGACTTGCGCTACACTTTTTTAAATTCGTACCATTTATTCTTTTAATTTAATGCTAACAACTATTGTGGGGGACCACTATGTAGTACAGCAATACTATGCATGATATGAGATAGTTGGTGTTATTTGGAAATCCACACTCCTATGTGCAGTGAGTGCGGCGCCTATGGCAGAAAGCACATAGTATGCGGATTTGTTCATCATTGGTTCTTAGAGATCTAGCATTTTCAAATCTACGGCACCAATACAGAAGAAACAGGTCTTACGAAACAGTTGACTACTAGATCAAACAAAACATTAGGAATAACCATACCGTGATTAATATATCTTTAGGAAGCTCAAGGAAGGATTCGTCAAAGCTTCCAAGTATTGGATTTGGTGCCTCAACAAGATTAAGAACCTACAAATAAAAAGTTCAGAGTTCTTAACAAATCCGGAAAAGTAACTTATGAAAAGATTTTAGTTACCTCATTGACTAAGCTCTCCTGTATATCAAGTTTACCTCCAACACTTGAAGCCAACAAATTAGAATCATGTAAAATTCTATCCTTACGTACCTATGATCCATACAAATTAGAAGCAGTATCAAGGATAAAAAAACTAAAGTGAGAAAGATGATCTCAATTGCAGTTATCAGACATTAGCCAATTATAGCTCCTAGCAATTCTTTAAAATGCTTATAAAATTGCTTTCTAAATGTATATTATACAGAGAGAGCATAAATTAACTGTGAAGAATGTGACCATTGAATGATGTGACAAACAACGTAAAATCAAACTTCGACTATTTAGAGAAGCAATGTATTATTCTGAACTAAGTGATATGTCAAACGACATACAAAGGTGTAAACTACATACAAACTGACCTTCATATCAATCAAGATTCCAGCTTTCTTCATTGTAAGAAAGTAAGATTCTGCAGTCTGCACCTAGAAACACAATTTATCTTTCTCAATGAACTGTCCCTCCTCTTTGAAAGTAAAACAAAGTGTAATAGAAAATAATATGTACAAAAACTGAGAATAAATGTGGACATGTTCATTTCTATAATCGCCCCACTAGTTAGGAACTTAGTGTATTAAGAAGAGTTAACG
Organism: Dactylorhiza incarnata; assembly: GCA_033032865.1. Classification (NCBI taxonomy): domain Eukaryota; kingdom Viridiplantae; phylum Streptophyta; class Magnoliopsida; order Asparagales; family Orchidaceae; genus Dactylorhiza; species Dactylorhiza incarnata. Next base: position 294,185 of record JAWHQI010000278.1, read on the forward strand.
GAGATGCACCTTCCATGCGACGGTTTTATGGAGACATAAAGAAAGCTAGGGAGGAGATTGTTGTTGTTCTCGATCACCAAGAGAGAACTATCTTCCTACATGTAAGATGATCGATACAAGATGGGAAAACAAGATGAGCAGCACTCTACACCTAGCAGTATAGGCGTGGTTTTGTTATCTATCTCTCTACAATATATCAGAATGATCCATCTACTCAAAATCCAATTATTGTTGATCTTGATGATTACAAAGCAAGGATTATTTGATAAAGACATGGAAAAGAGACAACTCAACCCTAACTTGAAAACAACTATATTTTAATATTTTATGTTGATTAACTAAAATTGTATATATTGCATTGCTGAAATTATTTATTATTTTGTTTTATCACTAATGCATTGGTGGAGGGCGAACGGGGTTGATACTCTACATTTTAAAGCTATGCCTATGACAATGAAAATTTTGAGCTACACTCTGGTTGTGTATGAATTATTTATATTTTTTTAACTTTATAGATACATTCTAAGAAGAGAAATAGACTCGACAGCAAAAAGATTAAACAATCTTGTTTTTGTGAAGTTTAATACTATATTGAAGTCAAAATATTTCGATGCATCATAGATTTGGCCGCCAAAAGCCTAGATTAACGGAATTTACAAGGGTGGATGATGGGTGCTATTGATGGGTGATGATAATGATGATGATGAAGTCTTTCATGGGGAGGGGTTAACGCGGGCGCAACTTGAAGATATTGTCGACACTACTCTACATACGAGAAGGCCTTCTAGAACTATCAAGAGCAAAGCCATAACCATCACAAAAAAATGAATAAGAAAAGTGTTAGAGAGGGACGAGGCAGAAGATCTTAAGTCAAGTTCATCGGATGATGATCATGTGCCATCTACAGTCCCGACTTCTAAGGAATACAAGACAAATCAAGAACAAGATATATTTAAAATTTGAGAAATTTAATTCTTAAAATGTTAATGTTCTGGTTCTTAGCAAAATATTTATTAAAAAACACTAATATATATATACAAATTATTGTTTTTAAATTTGTGTATGTTTACTACTCTACATGTAGCGTCTTATCATTCTTACTTGTGTAACATAAATTATTCATACTAGCTTGGTAGATTACAAGTTCAATAAATATTAAATTATTAATATATCAATTATATCAATTTAAAGAAATGACTATATTAATAAATAATTATATATTGAATCCGATATATAAAATATTCTCGATATATCCTCTGATATATTAAAATTGACATTAAACACTCAAACTAATGTGTCACCGATATCCATCATCTACAACCTTGTGATGAACAAATTCCTCGGTGAAAAGATATCTTGTCATTGGGACATTATGTAGGAGCCAAAATTTGATGTCCAGGAATTTATAAAACTCTATGGAGTGAATAACAAAGTTTTATAACAATATTCATCTCAGTTACTCGATTACGGCTAGAGAAAAGGCCACAACGACATCCCAGTAGCATATCAAATCCTAACTGTTGGTGTCGCCCATGAGTGGTCCAACCTGACTTGGGATACTGCGAACAACATATAGGGAAACCATATAGACTACTGTACATGTATAATGGGTAGATAGGTCGTGGAACTGCTAGTGTGTTGTAGTGTGTTTGATAACCTTGTATAGTTTTGTTAATCTTTATTATACTTTTACTTGAATAGTTCTCTCATTGTTTGTGGGCAAGAACCAAGTTTGTGGTGTCTTGTACATGGATTGCCTTCCAATTACGTGTAGACTAGAGCCTATGAAGCACCAACACGGATAAGAGTATTAGGTACGATACGTATCCGGTACGTTGGTACGGAAAAATAAAATATGTGGGTGCTTTGGGGTACGGTGTAATTAAAATTGACTTATAAAGATACACACGCAATATGCCCATGTATATACAGTAGAAAAGAGGAAAATAATGTATTGATTATCTCAAAGAACCCTTACTCATACATATATATGAGTGAGGGGAAACCCTAAAAACAGAGAGACTAAAATACCCTCAATTGGGATAAATACACATAAATGCGAAACGACTTGAAATAATATGAATTACAACTCTCCCCCTCAAGTCGGACGGAAGATGTCAGTCATCCCTAGCTTCTGAATGCCATCAATAAACGTATCACATCCCAAGCTTTTGGTGAACACATCGGCTAGTTGATCTTTGGAATGAACGAAGGGAGTTACCACAGTCTATTTATCCAAGTGATCTTTAATAAAATGTCGATCAACCTCAACATGCTTTGTCCTGTCATGTTAGACCGAGTTATGTGCTATGCTAATAGCGGCCTTATTATCACAAAATAAGGAGAAGGGAGCTGTCTCAGTGAAACCTAGATCTTGTAATACAGTACGCATCCACATACCCTCACATAGGCCCTGAGACATAGCACGAAATTCAGCCTCAGCACTTGATCTGGCCACCACATTCTGCTTCTTGCTACGCCATGTCACAAGGCTTCCACCAATGAAAGAACAATAACCAGTTGTGGACTTTCTGTCATCTTGACATCCAGCCCAATCAGCGTCGGTAAAGACCTCAATCTTCAAGTTATTATTTTTGGAGAACAATAGACCGCGACCAGGTGCTTTCTTCAAGTATCTTAGCACACGATACGCAGCATCTTGATGTCTGATCCTGGGAGAATGCATATACCTGCTCAGAATCTCTACCGCAAATGTAATGTCAGGCCGAGTATGGGATAAGTATAAGTTTCCCAAGCAGTCTTTGATAACGTGATACATCAGCATGGTCACCATCATTATCACTCTTATGGTTCTCCTCCAAGGGAGTGTTAGCAGGAGCACACCCAAGCATCCCCGTCTCCTTTAGAAGATCCAAAACATACTTTAGTTGGGATATGAATATACCCTGATCAGATCTAGCAGCCTCGATATCCAGAAAGTACTGTAACCTTCCTAAGTCCTTCACCTCAAATTCAGCAGCTAAGAGGATTTTAAGACTGGCAATCTCCTCTGTGTCATTTCCTGTAATCACAATGTCATCCACGTCGACAATGAGAACCACTACCTTCTGTTCATGTCTTCGGATAAACATGGTATGATCGGAGTGAGCTTTCTTGTACCCAAACTTGAGCATGGCTGTGAGAAACCTTCCGAACCAAGCCCTAGGAGATTGCTTCAGGCCATATAAAGATTTCTTTAAGCGGCAGACAAGCCCTTCAGCCCCCTTCTTTACAAAACCAGGAGGAAACTTTATGTACTCCTCTTCATCGAGGTCACCGTGAAGGAACGCTTTCTTCACATCCAGTTGATGAAGGTCCCAGTCCAGGCAAGCCGCACAGGATAATAACACCCGAATAGAGTCCATCTTTGCAACATGAGCAAAGGTCTCTTGGTAATCAACTCCATGCATCTGAGTGTATCCTTGAGCAACCAGACGTGCTTTGTACCGTTCCACTTTACCGTCTTGGTTTTGCTTAACAGTGAAGACCCACCGTGAGCCTATAGCTTTCTTCCCAGGAGGAAGAGAGGAGACTTCCCACGTATGATTCTTATCCAGGGTAGACATCTCATCGTGCTTAGCTTGTGTCCATACAGGCATCTGCAAGGCTTCCAACAACGATTTAGGAATAACAACCAAGAAAAAGGATGAAACAAAGGCCTGATGAGCCGGGGTGAGATGTTGATAAGCCACATGGTTAGAAATAGGGTGTTGTGTACTCGTGGCTTTACCTTTCAGCAATGCAAGAGGAATATGCATATCTGCATCATCAGAATCTGAGGCCGAAGTAGACACAGAAATTGGAGGAACTCTAGTAGCCTGTGTACCTATACGACAGTGATATATGTGGGGAAGCGGGGAGATCAGGGTGGAGATCAAAGGTACCTAGATAGGAGCAGTAGCAACCAGAGTAGGTAGCTGTGGGAAAGTGGAGGTCATGGAAGGAAGGAGAGGAAGAGGGGTAGGAGTAGTAGCTGTATCACAATCACTCTCCCCCTGACGAAGAGAATGAGTCGAAGGCAAAAAATAAGATTCATGCTCCCGGAAAGTAACGTCCATGGTACAGAACATACGTCGGGACGGAGGGTGATACCAACGATACACTTTGGTGGTAGAAGAGTAGCCAAGAAAGACACAACGGAGAGCTCGAGGGTCAAGTTTGTCATGACTGGGTTGGAGGATATGCACAAAGCAAACACTCCCAAAGATGCGAGGTGCCAAATGGGAAGTATGCAACCACACAGGTAGTGAAAAGACGAGCTAGAGGAGTAGCGTGGGAAAGGACACGAGAAGGAAGGCGATTGATAAGATGAGCAGCAGTGAGAACAACATCCCCCAATAGGTTTTGGGAAGGTGCATGGTGGATAGAAGACATCGAGCAACCTCAAGGAGGTGCCGATTTTTACGTTCGGCCACACCATTTTGAGTAGATGTGTGTGTAACGGCCTAAAACGTTTAAGCGCAATTGAAAGAGACATCAATGAATAAAATTCCCGATGATGAAATAAAAATCAGTGTCGAGACGACGTCGCACTTTAAGTTTGACATTTTGGATTTTTCGATGATTTTGCGACGCTCGTTCCGTTTTAATTTGTTATGTTGATTTCTTTTTTTATGCTATTGGCACCTAGCATTATATATATTGGTATTATGGTAGAGGTGTTGGCTGATGTGATTTTGGATTGTTGGACTTGGGGTTCATTTGAGTCCTCCTGCTATATTGGGCTGTTGAATCATGGTGGCTGAAAGAATATTGTTGGTATGGAATTGTTTGGGCTGCTGGGTTCCTATACTGTCGCTTTATTTCTGGCTGCTGCTGATTTGGGTTGTCTTGGGGTTGGCCGGTTATTCTATGTTAGAAGATAAGTTTATTAAAATTCTTTGGCGGTGGCTCAGCTGGCGTAACTGTGGTCTCTTTCCCGATACATCTATTCCGCCTCCTGGAGAGCTCGATGAGCTAGGGCTGGCTGCGCCTCTTCTTCCCCATCGACGATTCCCCTCTCTTATCCTATTCTCAGTGTTGGGAGAGCTAATAACCTGCAGCTGCCTTCTTCTACTGCTGCTTTTTCTGCGGTTTTGCTGTACGTTGGCCGGCGGCTTTGGGAGAAAACTCTCTCACTGTGAGCTCCTCTATTACCTTCTGTTCTTTCATCTTCTTATAAATATTGAAGTAGAAGTTTATTTGGAGTCTATACGTGGCTGTTGCCGGCTAGGTTTTTTTTTATGGGGAGATTGCTCCGATATTTGGGGCTTTTCATTTTTGTTGGAGTGACCTTGTTGTCCTTGAAATTGGGGGCTTCCTTCTTGTCCCTTGGTTGCTGCTTGTTGGAAAAGGATTGGGCTATTATCACTTGGCTGTTGTATAATTTGGCCGGCTGTGTAGGGTTTTGCTTTGAAGTTACTTTGGAATTGGGGGTCTTGGTTGGCTCTTTTTGAGAGTGATGCTGGCTGCAGTTCCTAGCTGCTGTGGGCTGCCATGAGCTGTTTTGTTTGGTGTTGTTTGGATTCCTATGTATATTGTTTTAATGGGGGGGAACTCAATTGTTGGCTGCCATTTAGGCTGCTGTTGATAGTTGTTGAATTTTGTTGGCTGCTATTGCTTAGCCGGCTGTTTTGTTGGCTGTCTACTAGTTGCTGCCATTAGATATTTTCATTGGCTACCATTAGATGTTCTAATTGGCTGCCAACAGTGACTCTTGGGTTATGTTTAGAGGCCCTTAATAATGCAAATAGTAGCTGAATTTTGATCTTATAATTGGCTGAATAGTCTAGTAGTGGTCGAAATCTGATTTTTGACGCTTTCTTTGAGTCACCAAAGTTGTCTTTCCTTAGGCAACTCCTTTCGGGTCGTAGTTGTAATCGTCGTAGAAAATAAATCGTAGCTAATTCGCGACGCAACCCTGATGTAAATGATTTCATTGATACTGCAAAGGATGGCGTCCGGAGATAGACCCGATGAAAATCCTGGTACGAATAAAGGCAAAGGAAATAATGTGAGTACTTATTTCTTTATTTATGCATAGCTTTGAATTATTTTTACTATACATATGATAGATTTTGATACAGAAAGTATTTTAGTGATTGTGCATTAATATGAAATTGAAATTGTTCGAATTTTGAATCACTGATAAATCCAAGAATCGCTGGAAAATGTTGAATTGGCAATAAAGAAGCGATGAATTAACTTCTGAGGGAAATAATTTAAATAAACCTATTATATGATTGAATAAGAACATTGCATCGATGCATAAGAATAATTGAAATGATAAGGGTTAACCCAGTAGCCGTAGTGGGGGTGTGAATACGCTACGGCGGAATGTGCTTTTGATATTGATTGAGGCCGTTGAAGGCCGGAGGCCGTTGAAGGCCAAGAGGTCGTTGAAGACCAAGAAGGAATGAATCTACAGTAACCCTTATGATTTCCAAATTAAATTAAGTGAAAGATAAATTGAGAAATCTGAATAAGAACATTGTGAAAACAGATTGAATGAGCTATGATTCGAAAGAACATGAAATCTGATTCCGAAAGTGAAACTGAATTGATAAAATGTTTGATACGAAAGCATATTTGATACGAATGAACGAAATGATTTTGAATAGATCGAATACCAGAACTTGAAACAGAAATCATTGATGTACGAACACTGTAATTACTGTTATTCATTATTTCTGATACATGTTATACGAATATATGCATATACACTGAAATAGAATATATGCATATTGCTACTAACGTTTGTTGCTTGCATGTACAGCAGATAAAGAGGTATGTTACTCGCTTAGTCATATTCTTTATGACTAAATCCGTTGTGATTTATCTTTTTAGGTAGCGGATGCGACCCCGAGTGCGCCGCGGAAAGCTAGACGGACTTGAACTGAAGAGCGAGCAAAGGTATGAGTTTGTTTATGTATTTTCATTGTACTCATGTTATTACTGCTGTGATAATAGAAAGACTCAGATACAGAATTTCTGTGAGGTCTGGCTCGGGGCCTCACAGTGTGGACACACATTTTCTGGTGGATAATACCATGAGTGGTGAGATAAGAACCGAAGGCACCACGATCGTCATACTCCCCGCCATTATCACTTCTAAGAACACGAATAGAAGCATCGAAATGAGTTTGCACCATTTTATGAAATATTTGAAAACAAGAAAAACCACTTTTTTCTTCAAAAGAAAAACCCATGTAGTACGAGAGAAGCAATCAATAAAAGTGACAAATCATCGAAAACCATTTAAGGATAAAATAGGAGACGGCCCCCCACACATCAAAATGTATCACATCAAAAGGGACAGTACTGGGAAGAGAGAGATGCGAAGAAGAATGTCGCACATGTTTAGACTCATCACATACATCACAATTAAAATTCTGAAGAAAAGGTAAAAAAACAGGAAACAATTTTTGTAGATAAGTTGAAGACGGATGTCCTAGGCGCAAATGCCAACGACGAACATCATCAGCTATGGAGACGGAGCAGGAAAGAGCCTGAGAGGGTATCTGGGGGTTCAGGTAGTACTGGGAAGAGAGAGATGCGAAGAAGAATGTCGCACATGTTTAGACTCATCACATACATCACAATTAAAATTCTGAAGAAAAGGTAAAAAAACAGGAAACAATTTTTGTAGATAAGTTGAAGACGGATGTCCTAGGCGCAGATGCCAACGACGAACATCATCAGCTATGGCGACGGAGCAGGAAAGAGCCTGAGAGGGTATCTGGGGGTTCAGGTAGTACAAGCTGTCACGATTCCTACCACTGCCAATGTTCGGCTTCGTACTCAGTTCCTGAAAAACACAAGATTCAGGAAAAAAAGTTACAGAGCAATTCAGAGATCGAGTAATATTGCTGATGGAAAGAAAATTGCGAGGAAAAGATGGGACATGAAGAACAGAAGAAAGAGAAATAGACGGGGAGCATGAGATGTTGCCTTTGCCCGCAATAGAGGATAAAGATCCATTTGCAGAAATGACCTTGTCCTTACCAGGCAAGGGGGTGTACGAGAGGAAACCTGAGGAGGACCCAGTCATATGATGTGTTGTGCCGGAGTCAAGCGCCCATTCAGAGGAAGAGGTAGTGGCAACATGAGCACTGGGCATCGCAATAGTCGCCAGGGAAGTAGAGCCGCCTGTCCCAGGATCAGACTGAGAGGAGAGAAGACGACGAAAGGCATTCATTTCCTGATTTGTAAGGGTCCGTTCGGCGCGCAGGAATTGACTTTTCGGAATTGGTTTTGGGTTCCTGAAAGCCAATTCCGATGTTCGGCGGGACGGAATTGCGTCAGAATTGGCTTTCACACCAAAGCCGCCGGTTTTCAATTATACCTAAAAATAAAAACCACGAAAACTTACCTCCTCGGGCAGGTTTTGCCCGATACTGCTCCAGACGGCCCGCTCCCGCGTCCCGTTACCGCTCCCGATTGCTCATCTCCAGGTTATATTTTCTTTCACCTCCCGCTCACAACTCCTGATGACCCCCTTTTCCATTCCTGGCTCGCGCTGCTCAACATAACCCTTCTACGTGCTCCTCGACAATGCCCGCAAAAACTCTCCGCGCTCCATCTACATGGAAGATCGGACTGAGAAGCGTGGTGCTTCCTTGCTCTGGTTTAGGGTTATATTTTCTTTCACCTCCCGCTCACAACACTATCTTCTTTTTCAGCTTTTTTTTCCATCTTCACCACAATTCCTGATATATTTTCTCAGGTCGCCTCCTAAAATTCATTCATATTGAACATTCCGTAGTTGAAGCAATTACCAGCCATATTCCCGGATGTTGAAGCTCTATTAACTGTGTTAAAATGTCAATTTGAACATTTCGTAGCAAGAAAAATAGAGCAAGAAATTTCCCAGATGTTGAAGCTGCCAGCCGTATTGAACATTTTCCATTGATTTTGCTCTTTGCAAAGTGTCAGGTGCCACTTTCTCTGTTCTCAGTTTCAATCATAAACCCTTCAGTTTTGATTTTACTTGGAGACGACATTGTAGTTTGGCATACTGGACAATACGGTTGCGATGTTGTCATATTCTTGGCCGAGGACGGCTCCGCCGTCAATACAATAATGTTGCTGGTTCATTTTTTTGTTTGCATCCATTCAATATTGTTTTCATTTTTTAGGTTTATGTTTTTTTTTGGTTTGGAAGGGTTATGATAGTCTTTCTGTCCTAATTTTAGAATTAAATGTGTTATTCCATTCAGGTATGTCAAGTGATTATCAAGTTAGCATGAACACCAATATTCATATTTCTTCTTCCCGTTTTAATGAACTTCAATTTTTAAAATTTAAATTCTAGAAAGCCAATGTCAATGTGCAGCCGAACAACTTTTATGTATCAATTCCAATTCTGTTCACTGAATTCCATCCTGCAACCGAACAGCAAAATTGGTTTTCTGCATAAAGCCAATTCCTGCAGATATTGGTTTTCTGACAAAGCCAATTCCAGAAAGCCAATTCCTGCGCGCCGAACGGACCCTAAGAGATCCAAGAGGGGAACAATGGGACTCATAATAGACATCTATAGTGTAGGCAGCATCATGAGAGCGACCACAATAGTCACAGGTGGGCACAGAAGAGCCAGGAGTGGGAATAAGACCGCGACCGACACTCGTCAAGGCAGATCGATCAGACGACGCCATAACACTGAGGGACTTGCGTCGGTCTTCATCACCCAGAACCATACTAAAGGCCTCACGAAGGGAGGGAAGCGGAGAGCGGTGAAGAATATGCGTCCGCACCATATCGGATTCCATGTTCAATCCCATCAAGAAAACATGAAGACGAAAACGGTCCTCATTTTGCTTTATCTGAACAGCATCAACGGTACACGCGGGAGTGAAGTGAGCATAGTAGTCCAATTCTTGGTGTAGATGCTCAAACTCAGAGAAGAATGACGAAACGATCATCGGACCTTGCCGCAATTCCAAAATACGGCGAGTGAGCTCATACACCTGAGTAGAACTATTGATCAGTGAGTATGTTTCCCGAGCACGAGTCCAGATCTCAGATGCAGAATCCATCAACATATAGCTACGATAGACTTTGGGAGACAACGAATGTAGGAGCCATGAGACTACAAGTGAGTTGTCAGAATCACAACGCTTCTAGAAGGGATCGGTCTTTGGAGGCTCCTTGATCGTGCCATCGATATAACCCAAACATATGTTGGCTGTGAATGACATGTTGGGCCACGCGAGACCATTCCAGGTAATTCATGTCATCCAAGGGAACCGTGGTAATCTTCAAAGAACCGGAGTGGCCATGAGGACACTGAGAGTCACTCATTTGAGGCTGGATCACACCCGGAGAAGATACCGAGGAATCAGGGTCACCCATATTGACAAAGACGAGATCTGGAAATGGATCAACACATCAGCAGACGGAATCAGGACAACAGGCAAATTGGATCAGCACATCGCGACATTAGGCAGACGGGATCTGGACAGGGATCAGCGGCAACGGGATCAGCTTGAAGAAGGCATCTGCAAGAAGGACCAAGGATGGTAGGAGCAACTGGATCTGCAGGAAGGAGCAGGTCGAGCGACTGGATCGATAGGAAGGAGCAGTTCGAGCAACTGGATCGACGGGAAGGAGCAGATCGAGCGACTGGATCTGCAGGAAGGAGCAGATCGACGGAAGCGTCAACTAGATCGATTAGGAGAGCAGGTCGACGTCGATTGGATTGATCAGAAACAGGGCACAAACGACAAAAGCGGCGGCGACATCACGAGAGGGGGCGACGTCCTCCTCCTCAGCGGCCGACGACAGCGTCGCACCTGCCAGAGTACCGCATGAGCGGAGGCAAGCACGTACGGGCCGCTCAAAACAGCCGATATCAAGAGCGAGGATCGATGGAAGATGGAGGTGAGCGAAACGAGCGAGAGAGGCTGTGGTGCGGTTAGTGAGGGGAAACCCTAAAAACAGAGAAAGACTAAAATACCCTCAATCGGGATAAATACACATAAATGCGGAACTACTTGAAATAATATGAATTACAACTTATACATGCTCATGTGTCTATATATATGCACATGTCTATAGCAATTTTTTTAAAAAAATCAAATTCTTTATAGTTTTAACGGAAAAAAGATACTTAAATATGAAGAAAATTTTGTTACTATAATAAACAAACACCGCTAGTTGCATTTATGAGTTACAAATATTTTTTCTAAAAGACATGCAGAAGACTTTTGATTACTTTAGAAAAACATACTCCTATCACAATATGCAGAACAATCTGCCAAGTCCAAGTGTATCTACAGACTAGAGTAACAAGTATATCCGCAGAGTACCGGGTACGTACCGATACCAGATACGTATCCGGTACGGGTGTGTGGCCCTCAAGGATGTATAGGTGCTACATATGCTATAGCCTAGTTGGCGTCCTATGGCACTTAGACTTATGCCATTGTGTGCAGACTAGAGTCTACTAGGTGTTCTATGATGTACCTAGATTGTTAGCTCATTGCATGAGGATAGAGCCTATCGTATACGGCAGAACCACATATTTGCCATTATGTGCTTCTTTGCGATTTTCTATGATAGAAAGAAATTAGAATCGCATTAGGCCCAATGGTGGTTTAGAGAATATATGTACTTGGTGGCGATTCTAGAAATTTGTACTTGGCAGAGAGGTTAGATAGATTATCATCCTAAAACCTTCTTTATGTACATGAATGCTTCGTATTGTCTCTCTTAATACTTATTTTCTAGTGATTTTACCTACAGTACTTCTTGACCTTATGCATGCAGAATATATGTATATTTTGCTAGTAGTAAGATGCATGATATGAGGATATTGATGTCAACCTTCTTAAAGAATATATTGGATGTTCGAGAGAAGGGATATGTCACCAGTCATTAGACTGTGTAACGACCCAAATCGCCACCCAAAAATTAACACAAATTAAAATAGTTAACTAATGCCCCTGATGGTGTGAAAAGAAAAAGTAGTGTCGTGTATTTCAAAAATTTCCAACGCAAACTTATTTTTTATTTTTATTTTCATCGACGGATTATTTTATTTGCCGATACGTATTTGATCGACGCAAAATTTTTGAAGAGTTTTGATGGTTATATCATTTTATCTCCCACTTCATTCTCTCACTCGACGCCTCTCCCCATTGATTTCTGCTGATTCCTTCTAGGGCTCGACGAAACTGCATCGACGATAGCAGATTTCCATTTCTTTTCTTCGTTTTGACGGGGGAGCTCTCGACAGAGCTTGGTATTACTGCGTGTGTGGCTCGGCAAAGACAATCGAGGGTTTCTTCTCATCCTTCTTTCTCAAAGTAAGTCTTCTCTCCTCTCATCCTTCTGGTCTCTTCTGTGATGGAAAACTGGCATAATTATGGAAGTTAGGGTTTCTCCCTCTCCCTCTTCTTCCTCCTTTCTTTCTTTCTCTAAAATTAGATTTTTGGGCATGGTTAGTCGGCTGTAGCAAAAAGGGGTTTTCTTTTTCTCTTAGCATTTCTTTGAAGTATCCTGGCTTGGGGCTCTAGTTGATTTCTGGAGATTGGATAAATTATTGACCGGTTGTTTGGTTGGAGGTGTGGGGATTATTATTATTCTATGTTGTTGTTGCTGGAATTAATTTGGCCAAATATGATGTTAACCGCCTGTTAGTATTGATGTGGATGTGGGGATTTATTTGATATTGGCTAGCTGCTGTTAGGAATTTATTGGAATCTGGTATATCTTCTTTAATTAGTTTCGTATCTATACATATGCAGGCTGGTTTGGATATTTCTGGCTACTGGAGGAATCATGATAAATTTGGTTTTGGTTTGCTTGGTATTTTCTTTTTATGGCAGTTGAAGTTTCTTGTGATGAAATTTGGAATGGCTTGTGCCCTAAAGCAAAGGATTACAATAATTCAAGTTTTCTTGTATTATTTCCGCATTTGAGTCGTAGATTTTTCTTTAAGCTCACCTGAATCATCTTTGACCCAAGACAAACACATGATAAAAGTCAAATCATCTTAGAAGTCAACATCACAGTTATTCAAAAGACGCACCCATTAAAGAGATGCCTAAATTACAGATACCACAGAGGATGACGCTTTGCGATAGGCGCGATAATGAACCTGAGAAATATAAAGTGAAAAAGAAAGTCATTTACTGAATATTTTTAGTATTTACCTGTATGGTATTTTTAAACCTAGCCTATTTTATTGAATTCGCATTTTTATTTAAGTTAAAGAAGTTTGAAATTTTGAAATCACTGACACAGAAAATTGCCGAGAAGTTAAATATGTAAAACAAAAGAAAACGATTAGAATTCAGAGGGGAAATTCAGAAAAATAATATCTATTCTCCTACAATAGAAATTACACAAAATTCAATGATTGAAAAGACCATATGAAAAGAATAAGAATTTATAATTGCTAAATGATGAAAATGGAATATGATATGTGATGCAAAACACATTAAGAAAAGAAAAGAGAGACATAAGATGAATAAGAAGACACAGAATGCATCGATGCATAAGAAATGCTAAGAGTTAGCCCACGTAGGGGGATGTCAATCACCTACGAAAGAAGAGAGTGTTGAGTTAGAATCTTCCCATCTATGGGGGTCAGAAGGCCTATTGCGTGTAAAGATAATCCTAAATTGAAAGCCTATGCCTAACCATGGGCTATTGCATGTGGGATCATCCTGGGTAGACATGAGTTTAAGATAACCCCAGAAGGGGTAGGCCCAAAAATTTTAAAAGATGAATCAACAGATACCCTTAACATTTTCTTGGTTGAACAAAATTACAGAAAGACAAGTATGATAGATAGATACACTGATTCAGAAGATTAAATTTGAAGGAAAATCAAAATGAATGAAATTGGATAAGACGAACAAAAAGAACAAATGAAAAGAACGTAGAACTAAAAACTCAAAAAAAGAACTTGAACAACCCTAAGAACAAACTAACATAAAATATAAGAATTTAAAATCTTATTTATTTACATAGTATTGTACTTCCTTTTCTTTTATTGTACCTTAAAAATGATTATGTATATTATTACTCACTTTTCTTGTTTGCTTGTACATCAATTAAAGAGGTAAAGTACTCACTTAATCATATTGTATATGACTAACCCCGTCGTTGTTACATTTTTTAGGAAGCGGATGTTTTCTCAGACACACCTAAGAAGGTAAAGATGACTGAGAAGGTACGAAGAAGCACAGAGATGATGAGTACAAGCTGACCATAGCCATTTTAGATATACATATAGATATAGATAGTAGTTGTGTCAAAACCATAGAATGTATATTTGGATGTCTATGTATCCATATAATCATAACTTTTAATGAAATGAAAAGTTTTTATTATGTGTTTACTTTGTACTCATTATACATGCTTCTGCAATGTGCTGAGACGAATGAATTGAAAATGAGCTTGGTTATTGAATTAATTGTGAGGAACGAAAGAGATCCTCACAGACTGATCCATTATTTTAATAATTATTGTTGCAAAAAATCAAGCTTGATGGTAAACATTGGAAGGGGTTGCAACTTAATTAATTCATAGATAAATTTATTTGCATTCAGTCTATTCATGTATTCAGTCTATCCATCGGGATCCGTAACAAAGCACCACTTAAGATGGAGGAAAAGAACGTAACATCTGTAATTTTAAATGCGAAAATGACCTTTTCCGGGTCCGATGGCGAGTAATTTTTATTCATGTTGCCGACAGGTTGGGGCATTTAATTTCCGTTATTGACAATTTATTGCGTGATTTAAATAATTCTTGTAATAGAAAATCTGATAATTACCTCAGCACGATTTCATATTTTGAGGAAGTAGCGTATTTATTTATAAGTGGTAATAATGGGGAAGATTTTGTAATATTAAGGAAATAACTAAGTCTTTCAGCCTCCTTAAGGAATGGGAGGCGTGACTCACGCCCCTTCTAAATCGCAACCACTCCTTCTAAATCGCAACCACTCCTTTCTTAACTGACCCTCTAGGTCAAATAAACAAACGTGAGACTTTTCATTTCCCAGTCAAGAGCTTGACCAAAAAGAGAAACCGTCGCTCCTCTCTTTCTCTTAGACGTTTTCTGCTGGTTTTCGTCCTGTCGTCTTGGGTCTCCGAGCCTTGACCTGTCGCCAGAGTCTCATGTCGATACCTCCTTCAGCGTCTGGAACCATCGTCGACCCCTGTGGTGTTGGTCGGAAGCAACGATCTTTCTCCAGAAGTAGTTTCCTGAAGCCGTGGGCCTCAACAACAACAAAGGACTTAGGTGTTACCGGCGCTGCTCCTTTGATTCCAGAACTCGACCGACTCTTCTTTCCTATTTTGTGTTAGAAATCGAGCACGAGCAGCCTTCCCTAACCATCTCTTAAACCGTTGATTTAGACTGTTAAGCCCAATTTCCCTTTCATGTAGTTGTTTTCAGTGTGAGGCACGATTTTCCCTCCTCCCATCTCTCAAACTGAAGACAAGTATGATTGGAATTGGTATTTCTCCTGCAGAAATTTCTGAAGCCCTCAACGGGATTCCACAGTAGAGATTTGTGGTCGATTGACCCTACCATTTGGTCGTTCCTCAGGTTCGTGTTTCACCCTTTTCTTTTTCAATCAACGCTTGTATAACCCCCCCATACAGAATTTTCAACTAAGCCTTATGAATTTAATTGGGGTTTGTTTCCGCATAGTCGTGGTTGGATCAACAACTTCAAGCTTAGGCGAGGTCAGTACTGTTTCAGAAATAGCAACCCTCCACTGATAGAGAAGTGATAAACTTTCCCTTCCCCTCGTAATGAATTAGTGTTCCTACAATTTTAGGAAGAATAAGTGTATGTCTGATCTATCCATGGGTTTTTAAGGAGGTTTGAGGAAGTAAATCTCGTTGATAATCAGAGAACAAATTAGTACGTTCAGAATATTCTTTTAAGGAAATAGGTCGCCGCGTCGCATTTATGAACGCCGCAATCCCGAAGTAAGAAATTCGTTTCCTTTTGGTTAGGTATATCACATAGTCTAATTTATGTATTATACATTGTTATGTAGAAATATGGTGAGAATTTGAAATTATATGGATCATACTTTATGTATAGTTAAGAAACAATAAATCAGAACCTAAGCACTATGTCACCACAATATGAACAATGTTAAAATGCAAGAAAAGACTTCATGTAATTGATCTTACACATAATAGTATGGTTATGGAGAACACAAGGTTTATGATATCAGACATGATATAGAGATTATGATTTTAATCATCTAATCATGATAACACGAACAATGTATGCAGAAGTATAAGAAGCCTTATTATGATTTACACATATCACCTAGCTTCGATTATATACTTTCCCTTTGTACGCATGCAAATAAATATGAATTCATAAAATTAAGTAATGCGTAATTAGAAATAAATGAAGGTGAAAAGTTATGTTATAATCGTTTCATCACCAGTAATACTAAGATAAGGTATAAGGTGTAAACATGGTGAAAGGCCTAAATTATGAAAGTGAAATTATGCGGATGTTCCCTTAAGAAATCTTGCAGACCATTAATATGTATGTAAAGGATTAATGGAACACTAAATTTAAATTAGTGGCTTTATGCGGGTTTTCTTTTCTATGTTCACGTCGGCCACCAATAGAAGATAAGTAGGGGGCACGATCGAGTTTTCTCTTGTGATAGATAGAGACACATTATCTTATTCATAGGACTTAGCAGACCTTATCAGCCTCAAGTTTGGGAGTTGATATCTCATACAAAGATTAGTAGATTCGAGTCCTTGTCTGTGACCGAGAGACACTAGAACACATATGTTTGTTAGTAGAGACTCGAATCGTTAGAATGTGCATAAGAATCTACTTAACTAAGAATGAGAAGAAAAGAAGAAATGGAACATCTCAATTCCAAATGCAAGTCGAAGTCCAAAAATCTTTATAGGTTAATGATTTCGAAATTGGAAAGAAAATTCAGTTTAAGATCACGTAATAAAACAGACATTTATGTTTCAAGTACTTTTATAGAAAAACATGCATAAAACATAGTTTACATTTATTAGCATAAAATATTATTTTAAAAGCATGCTCCCATATTTTGATTTAAGATAATTTTTAGTGTCACTGGGGGAAAGTCTTTCTACCTCGCCCGTGGGTTGATCCGTTTTCGGAATTATCTTTACAGGGAATACTGGTCGGTTTGTTCGCACCTACGTCCTAGTTGACTCTGTGTTTCATCTGTAAGGTATTTTGCAAATCTTATTTCCAGTTATAAATGTAGATTTTACCTCTTTTGTACCAATTTATATATTGTTCCTTAATTTACTTCTTATCACGGGTTCCGGCCGAACTATTGATTGTTGCTAAACTTGGTAGGGTTGTTATAAAGAAACCACCATGGAAAACTCTAACGGCTAACCCTTAAACTTCCAAGATATATATACAATATGAGATGGAGAACAATGTACTTCCCCCACTGAAACCCTTAAAAGTAACACATGATAAAATGCATTACTATAAATAAAGATACATGATGTCATATTCCAACTTATCAATAATATTTCTTTATCATGGGGTGCATGGAAAAGACTAGCCAAGTTCAAATATTCGAGTTGCTCGACTCGTCATTAGTCGCCACATTTGTTGGTGGGTGTGTTGCCTCCATAGCAATATCGACATAAGGGAAATTTGCCAAAGTAAATCTTTGGCAAGCTAAAGGATAACTCTTTATATTAACATTAAGGTGATGTTGGAAGGTGGCCAATGTCATTGCTAGCTGCTCGTTGTGTGATAGATCCTAAAATTATCTTTAAATTAAAAAAACCTATAAAAGTCTCCCTAATTGTGAATGCAATTCAATGGTGAAAGACCAATGATGTGCAAAGTTTATTTTGAGCTTCTCTGAATCTTCATGCGATCGACTTCTGTTGGGAAAATGACCATCAATGTTCCCTTGATTTAAAGAGGCCTCACGCTCAATGCTAAGTACAAGTTGTATTTGATAAACCATATTTCTATCTCATGACAATGCAGGACTAGGACATACCAAGGTGTGATGTATGATCAGTTGGTTTACTGTCAAAACCGCTGAGACGAGCTCTCAGTCTCAGCTGAACCGCTGAGACAAGGTCAGGAGCCGTTGAGAAGGTGTCTAGGCAAGCTGAGCTGCAGATAGAAGTAAGCCGTTGAGACAACTGTCTGTCTCAGCGGATCCACTGGGACGGGACAAACACAACCGCTGAGACGACTGGCCATCTCAGCCCAACCGCTGAGACAGATTCAAAAGTGATCTGGGGGTTCTGCTTTTGGCGCAAGCTGCAGAAAGGCATTGTGGGGTCCACCAATCACTCCCATATCTGTCAGAAGGACGGCTGAGAGCCGTTGAAGATCAATGAAGTATAAAAAGAATAAGTTAGGGTTGAGCAAAGCACCTTTGCTATTGATCTTACTCTCCAGCACACAAGCAAGTAGTAGAATATTGTTTCATTGTCGGCAGCCAAGAACTGAGCTTACACAAGGCTGCAAGGAGAGAAGAGATTGCTTATCTTGATTCATCTCAAGAAAGAGCAAGTAGATCCAGTCCAGCATCTGAAGGGTTGATCAAGAAGAATCTAGTTGGAGCTGCACTTCTCCTCTCTGGTTCAAGTCTGCAACAGCAACAGTTAAGAAGAAGAAGACCAAGGCTTGACCTCTTCTTCCTTCTATTTGTAATTCCCTATTATATCATCTGTATGAACTTGTGTGTTCTGAGACTGTAGGGCTTTATTGCCTGAGTGTGTAAGGCTGATTGGCCTGAGTTGTAGAGCTGAGAGGTCAGCTTGAGGTAGGATCAGTGTGTGATCTGAGGTAGGGCTATTGTGCCTAAGGTAGGGCTGCTGTGCCTGAGGTAGGGTTTGGGAAAACCTGAGAGATCCTGTGGGATCTGTGTTGTAGGCTCTTGAAGCTGAGTTTGGAGAAGTTGGCCTTGTCTAACTCATTGTTAGAAAGGTGAAGGGGGAAAGAGGACTACTCAAGACACCCTGTCTTGAGGAACCTCTATAAATCTCTTTGTGCTTTCAGTGCTTGATAATTTGCTAACCTAAATTCAGAAAATACTAAGCCTAAAATAAAAGAAACCTATTCACCCCCCTCTAGGTGTGTAAGACTACATCCTATATAAACTTTCAAGTGGTATCAGAGGTAGGTTGGTCAAGAAGGACATAACTGTCTGACCAGATCCTATAAAGGAATAGTCTTATCAATCCAATGACTTCCTCTGGATTGCAGAAGGAGATGGGATCCATGAAGTTGCTCATATGCAACAAAGAAAACTTTGGCATATGGAAGCAAATGGTTAGATTGTTTATGGAAGCATCTGATCCAAGGATCTACATAACTGTAAAGCAAGGGCCTTTCACCTTTCAAACTGCCTCTACCATAGATCCAACAAGAAGAGTGCCCAAGACATTCAATGACTTAACCAAGGATGAACTTGCACTGTTCACTATGGATAAAAAGGCACAAAACATAATTGTCAATGCTATTGATGACTCTACATTTCAGAACTTGGTACACTGCACAACTGACAAGGAAATGTGGGACACATTAGTGGAAAATATGGAAGGGACAGCTGAAGTGAGGGATGATAGAAAGTCACTCCTCAACCAAGAGTATGAAGCTTTCAGGCAACTCAGCCAGGAGAGCATCTCTATAGCAAGGTTCTTCAGAATAAGCTGAGAACCTATGAGAGAGTGTTCACTGATTATGAGTTGAATGATAAGTTCCTTAGATCTCTAACAAGGGATTGTGACACAAAAATCTGTGCTATCAGGGAAGTGGCTAGGCTTGGTGAGACCCCCACTCATACACTGTTTGGAAAGCTGCTCTCTTATGAGATGCAGCTGTCTGCAAGAAAGGAAGAGGACACCTCAACAAGGGCTCAGGCAAGGGAGAAATCTGTAGCTCTCAAAGCTGACAGCTCCAAGAAAAGCAAGGGCAGGATGGTGTCTCCTCCAAGGAGAAGTGCTGAATCTGAAAAATCTGAAATCAGCACCTCAGATAGCTCTTCCTCTGATGAAGAGTTTGCTGCCTTCTCTAGGCAGTTCAAGAAGATGATGAGGAGGAAGCAATGGAAGAACAAACCCTCCTCATCACACTCCAAGAAAGACCACAGGAAATCTGAAAGACAACACCCAAAGGTTGACAGGTATGACTCCAAATCTAGTAAACATATTTCAAATAACATTATTTGATATTGCTGCAGTAAACCTGGACATCTCATAATTGACTGTCCAGCCAAAAGAAAGGAGAAGGGTGATAAGAAGCATCATCACCAAAAGGATATGAAGGGTGAAAAATCCTTCCTAGCAAAGAAAGGAAGAAGTTGGAGTGAATCTGAATCCTCAACTTCAGATTCAAAGATGAAGAAGAAGCCTACATAGGACTGTTTGCGGCAGAAGAAGATGAAGATTATCCTGCTGCCAAGGTTGGAGTCAGGGCCCCTCTATCACACTCAGACAGTGATATAGAGGAGGATAAAGAGGACAATGTACAGCTAGGCCTCATGGCCATCTCTGATGAGGAGGACAGTCAGAATATCTCTGAAAATGAACAGGTATTAATTCATTCCATATCCTCTTCTGATTATAAGACTGGCCCAGAATCTGGAGCACCTTCATCAATTGGTGGAAGTGATTCTGAAGCTGAGGTAAATGTCAATCAATTGATTGATAAGTATGATGCTCTCTTGGAAGCTCTGAAAAAGAGCAAAAAGCTAGTCAAGAGGCAAGCCCAAGAGATTGATTCCCTTAAGATGGAAAAACAAGAATGCACTGAATCTTCTACGAAGATGAGTCAGATGTATAGGGAAATTAGCCATCTGAAGGGGATAACTATCACCCATCTGAGCACCATATCCCTGAAGAACAAGATCATCAAGGATCTTTAGGAGAAACTTGTGAAAGAAAGAAGCCTAGTGGCTCAATTCTCCAAGCCAAAATCTGTGCTCCCTATTATTGACTCCTTCTCTTCTCAATCCAATAGGAGAGGACTAGGATTCAATAAAATGGAAGTAGGAGAAGGGAGTGGAGAAAAGAGCAGGAGTAAGGCTAAACCTCAAACCACCTTTCAAAAGGTATTACTCCCTTCCAACAGGTATGACCATGAAAGCATGTATGGTCACTGGAGGAATGGAAGTACCTATAGGAAGGAAAACACTCCTTCACATAGTGGAAGAAAGGGCATGAGATTGAGTGCTATGAAGGCTCCCCATGAGGAAATTCAAATGGCCCAACCTGGATCATTTGTATTTGGTACATCAGCCCCTTCATTCAAGAATAAGAAAGCAAGTCCTTCTAAGGTTGATTCAGCAAAAAACATGACTGCTGTCAAATCAGTGGACATGTCTAATTGCTCTGTGTCTAATGCCATCAAAACTTGCATTGCCCAAAAGCCAAAACAAGCTGATGTCATTAATACAAAGACTACTAAGACTGTCCACAGATTGACTTTCAGCCAAATCCTTGCTGAAAGAAACAAGAGAAAAGTTGCTGTCTCTCCTCCTGAACATATGCACAGTGTTGCACACCCCTCAAGATATGTTCAGAAGAGGAGATACAACATTCATGAATGTTGGTGCTGTGGTAAAGTGGGACACTTTGCCATAGACTGTTGGCACAATCCTAATGTGCCATGTGCAAAGATGAGCCTTCCTGCAAAGGGTGCAGCTAAGGTCATTTCATCATGCTAACAAGGACCTAGGACCCAAGGCTGTTTGGGCTCCTAAGGGTAACTAAACTCCTTGCAGGATAGTTCAAGTACCAGCCTCAACCAAATTTGGTACTTTGACAGTGGGTGCTCAAGGTACATGACAGGAATAAGAAATCTTCTACAGGACTACAAGGCTGTGAAGAATGAACCCAAAGTTATCTTTGGGGGATCTGAAAGAGGAAACACCAAGGGATATGGTATGATCTCCAATGGCATAGTCTCAATCACAAGGGTAGCTTATGTTGAAGGGTTGCAACACAACCTAGTAAGCATAAGTCAACCGTGTGATCTAGGCCATGTCATTGAATTCCACAATGACAAGTGTTTGATCAAAAAGTCTAATGACTTAGAGACCATTCTCTCAGACACTAAGAGTGAGAATGCTTATTGCTTAGACTTTATATGTAGTAATTCTCTTACATCTGTTTGCCTAGTAGCTAATGAGAATGAGTCCCTTTGTGTTCAATGGCACAAGAGACTTGCTCACATTAACTACAAGACAATGTATAGATTATTCTCTAAAAACCTTGTTAGGAATAGTCCTAATTTAAAATGTATTAAAAGTGGTTCCTGTCATGCTTGCCAAATGGGTAAGCAAACGAGGGCCACCTTTAAAAGTATTGGCTTCAAATACACTGAAAGATGTCTTTATCTCTTGCATATGGACTTGTTTGGTCCTTTGCCAATTCAGAGCCTAGGTGGGAAGTTGTATACTTTGGTGATTGTTGATGATCACTCAAAATATACATGGGTATTCTTCCTTAAGAAGAAGTCTGATACTTTAAATGTCTTTATAACTCATGTCAAAGCAATTCAGAATGACTTGCAATGTGCTGTGGTCAGGACAAGAACTGACCATGGCACATAATTTCAATCTGAAGCTATGACAAGGTTTTGTCAAGAATATGGTATCACCCAAGATTTCTCCTCCCTAAGGACTCTACAACAAAATGGTGTGGTTGAGAGGAGGAATAGGACCTTGATAGAAGCTGGAAGAACACTGCTTAGTGACTCCTCACTCCCAGAATACTTCTGGGCTGAGGCAGTCAATACTGCATGTCATGTTCTCAATAGAGCTTCCATCAATAATGTTCATGGAATAACTCCCTATGAGATTCTGAAAGGCAAACAACCTACAATTTCATACTTTAGAATCTTTGGCTCCAAATGCTACATTTTAAACAATGGAAAATCTCAATTAACAAAGTTTGCAGAGAAATGCAATATGGGTGTTCTTGTTGGCTATAGCTTACATAATAAAGCTTATAGGGTGTATAACAAGAAAACTCATGTTGTAGAGGAGTCTATGCATGTAGTATTTGATGAGACCAGTCTAATATATAAGGGCTGGTCTAGTTCTTCTGTCTTGACAGGAAATGAAAAGGACTTAGAAAGGATGTCTATACAAGACACACCCAGCAGTAGCAAAGCATATTCTGATGCTGTCATCCCTAAAGAGGAAGAAGTCCATGCTGATGAAGACACTGCTGAACCAGCAGAAACAGCACAACAAGCTGAGAACAGACTACCTACAGCTGTAAGACATCTAAGGGATCATCCAAGAGAACAAATAATTGGAGATCAGAATCAAGGTGTATTAACCAGAAGCAGGGCTCACAATGAGGCCCTATTCTTGAGCTTCCTATAAAAAATGGAGCCCAAGAAGTTTGAAGAAGCCAACCAAGACACTTTTTGGATTCAAGCTATGCAAGAAGAACTTCTACAATTCAAGAGATGCAAGGTATGAAAATTGGTGTCAAAACCTCAAGGGCACAATATCATAGGTACTAAATGGATTTACAGGAACAAGTTAGATGAAAATGACATAATCATAAAGAACAAGGCAAGACTGGTAGCCAAGGGGTATAGACAGGAAGAAGGGATAGACTTTGATCAAACCTTTGCTCATATTGCAAGGTTGGAAGCAATTAAGCTATTCCTTGCCTATGCTGCCCATAATGGGTTCAAAGTGTATCAAATGGATGTCAAATCAGCCTTCCTCAATGGTGACTTGAAGGAAGAGGTATATGTTGAGCAACCATCAGGTTTTGTCCATCCTACCCTCTCTAGTCATGTTTACTTACTTAGGAAAGCTCTTTATGGTCTTAAGCAAGCCCCCAGGGCTTGATATGAGACTTTGTTTAGCTTTCTCATCAAGAACAAGTTCTTGAGGGGAAAGATAGATAGCACATTGTTTCTTAGGGAAACAAGGGGCAAGTGTCTCCTAGTCCAAATATATGTTGATGACATAATATTTGAGTCTACTGATGACAACCTATGCAAAAAGTTTGCCAACCTAATGCAGGGGGAGTTTGAGATGAGCAGTATGAGAGAGCTCAAGTACTTTTTAGGCTTTTAAGTAAAACAGTTTAATGAAGGTATATTCATCTCTCAGACCAAGTACACTAGAGAGCTTATCAAGAAGTTTGGGATGAAATCAGCTTCCACCATGAAAACTCCCATGGGGTCCAACATTTCCCTGGACAAGGATGAGAAGGGCAAGGCCTTTGATGAATCCATGCACAGGTGCATCATTGGATCCCTGTTATATTTAACTACTAGTAGACCAGATATTATATATGTTACATGTGTGTGTGCTAGGTACCAGGCATGACCTAAGGAATCTCACTACTCAGCTGCAAAGAGGATTTTGAGATACCTTAAAGGCAGCATACATCTTGGCCTTTGGTACCCTAAGAACAATGATTTTGAACTAACAGGATTTTCAGAAGCAGATTTTGCAGGCTGCAAAGAAGACAGGAAAAGCACAAGTACACTTGTCAATTCCTAGGAAGAAGGTTGATATCATGGAGCAGCAAAAAGCAGACAAGTGTGGCTATTTCCACTGCTGAGTCTGAATACATTGCTGCAGGGAGCTGTTGTGCACAGCTATTGTGGATTCAACACCAGCTAGAGGACTACAACCTCAAGGTAAGTAACTCTCCTCTTTATTGTGACTCATCCAGTATTATCACTATTGCTAAGAATCCTGTCTCTCACAGCAGGACTAAGCATATAGAGATACGATATCATTTTATAAGAGAACATGCAGAATCTCAAGACATCTTCCTTGAATTTGTCCCCACTGACAATCAAGTGGCCGATATCTTCACTAAGTCATTGGATGAGGCCAAGTTTAATGCTTTCAAAATTGAACTAGAAATGTTAAATGTAGAATAGTGTAAAACACTTCATACTTTCAATCATGTATGATATACTGCTTGACTTGATATAACTTAAAGTGTTGACACATCAACCCTATGAGTGACATGTTTAGGCCTTCAAGTAATCTTATCTCTAATAATTTTAAGGTTGTAAGATCAGCTTAACCAGAACAATCTGTTTCAGCTGAGCTGCTGAGACAGCTGGGAAAAGTCTCAGCTGAACCGCTGAGACGACTAAATCTGTCCCAGCGGCTGATAGTGTTCTGCCCCAGCGGATAGGTCACCGTCCCAGCGGTTCCGCTGAGACGGGTTGGAGTCATTAATTGTCTAAGTGCAACCCCTGTTGACCCACTTAAACTAACAATTATAAGAGCAATTAAATCTAATTACTAGGTTTAAATTTTACCTAAGTCTCAAGCCATATAAAAAGCAAATCTGCTTAGTGAAAGGCACACGACCCTTCTCTTCCAGCCGCCGAGACGAATCACCTTCTCATCCGTCCCAGCGCATTCGTCTACAACAGAAATGGCTCCCAAAAGTTCTAAAGACCTTCTTGAAGGCTATGAGATTGTCAGAAATGGCTTTGCCCATGCTTCTGAAGACATCAAGGGAGTGATTCAACTCCTTGAAGACCAAGGATTAGAATTTCTTCTCTCTCAACCAAGCCCCATTCTCAGAACTGAAAGTTCTGGAATGGTTTAGTAATGCCAAGTTATCCTCCTCCAAGTCATCCATCAAATCCAAGATAAGAGAAG
The DNA here is from genome assembly GCA_033032865.1 of Dactylorhiza incarnata. Taxonomy (NCBI): domain Eukaryota; kingdom Viridiplantae; phylum Streptophyta; class Magnoliopsida; order Asparagales; family Orchidaceae; genus Dactylorhiza; species Dactylorhiza incarnata. The sequence goes on from JAWHQI010000278.1 coordinate 319,803, forward strand.
AGAGGATAAAGATCACCCCAGCCAAGATAGAAAAAGCCCTTCATCTTCCTTCCTGCAGCTCAAATGAGGAAGAAGAACTCTCTGAGAAGGACAAGAAGAAAGGATTGAAATGGACTGAATATAATGATGCCAAGACTGGATCATTAAAAAGGAAATTCTTCAATCAGAGGGGGAAGTTATTATCAGACATTGTGGGAAAAGCTATCCTATGCAAACCTGGTTCACATGATACTATATCCCAGTACATGTTTGACCTCATGACTAGGATAATTCTGAAAAAACAAACCTCCTGGGGAGTAGTGATCTTTCAAAGGTTGAAGGAATGTTTGCAAGCTCCCAATTTGGGAAGAATCTTGTCCCTGTATCTCATCAAATCCTACCAGACAAGTTCAACAACTCCAAAGGATCAAGCCTTCACTATCTCAAAAGAATGGATATCAAGACATTGGACATATTCACCAGGGTCCTTCCAATGAGTCAGCCCACTGAGGCTAAAGGAAAAGAGAAAATAACCACCAAATCCTCCAAGAAAACTAGGCTGGTACTGTCAAGTTCTGAGTCTGACACCTCAGATAAATATAATGATGGTGGTAATAACTCCCAAAGCCCTCTTGCCAAGAATGCTCCAAAGGATGACATTCTCCATCCACAGCAGCTAGACACAAATATACCTCTTGGTAACTACTCTTTGAAAACTCATTCCTCTCATTAAATTAATAGATCATAACCAACCAATTAGGTTGTCACTTCTGACATTTGAATAATGTGGACCATAGTTCCTAAGGACAAATGAGTGACTCAGCTGAGGGGGAGCATCAACAAGAACCATCCCCCATTGACATTACAAAAATCAATGATGCTGATGTGAACACAAGACCATCACCTCAGAATTTACAAGGTCAGATTGACACAATTATCCTCAATCTTGAAGAAAGATTAAGAAACATTCCTGATAATGAACCAGCCCTGTGGTCATTACCTTCACAAGGAACATCCAGTGCACCATCTGAGGGGGAGAAGCACCAAGGGACAAATGCTGAACAAGATGAAGTTCTTGAATTCCTGGACTCATCCATTCAAGTTAATTTATCTAAGGGGGAGGTGCAGAAAGAGCCACCTACAGAGAAAGATGAAGTTCTAGGTAAATCTAACACTCTTATCATAAGAATCTCTAGGTAATTCAACTCTAACCTCAACTATTTGTCTCAGCCTTCCTAGACTCATCTGACAAGGATGCTTTCTCTGAGGGGGAGGAGCAAAGAAATAATGATAATGATGATATGGATGATGATCAGCCCCCCTGATCACATTGATGCAATGGCATCAGGTGCTGAGCTGGTGGATGCCCCAGCTGAAGTCCTGCATGAACCACCAGTCCATCTAGTACTCAATATTATCCATCCTCCAAGCTCACCAAGACCCCCAGCCCAGGTGATAAATATTCAGCAAGCCTCCACCTCCAACTCATCTAATGAGAATCTTCTTGATGCTATCTCCCTGCTGCTACAGTCTCACCTAACTTCCATAAAGACACAACTAGATCAATCAATTACATCTGTCAGGGGATACATTGATCAATCCATCTTGAATGTGAAAGCTGAGTTCATGACTGAGGTCAAGGAAATAAAGGAAAAACTGACATGCTCACCAAACAGATGACCAAGTGGTTTGAACTTGCTGAGAGGACAGTGCTCAGTCAAAATACAATTCTAAGGTCAATGGACAAACACCTCTAGCTGTCTGAATAGAACATGGGATATGTCAAGAATTATGTAAGTAAGACAGATGAGGTGATAGAGAAGTCAACCAATCATCTTCAAGAGTATGTCTATTCAACTGCTCTGCAGTTAAATGAAGGGGCTGACAGGTACAAGGAAGAGCTAAAAGCAGAAATTGCAACTGTCTCCCAATCAATTGCTGAAAGAGCCACCTCTTCACACTTGAATGAAGAAGTTGAAAAGTTAAAAGCTGACTTTGAGAATGTTTTCGAAACCCTCTCTGGCACAATAACAACAGCTAAGCAAGACCTCCATCAACAGATCTTTGAAGAAGCCGGAAAGGGGGAGGACACAAATGCTATCATAAACTCCGACCTCACACTGAAAGTACTACAAGGTACAAGGATAGCTCTGAATCTTCCTATCCTAGATGTTAATAGGGCAGAAGACTGGGATTTCCCTCATCAAGAGGCAATAGCACAAAATGAGAGATTGAAAAAGAGAAGAGAAAGAGAGCATGTGTTGCTCACCGAGGAATTCATGGCCAAACAAAGGGATGAAAACAGTAGAGACCCTGATTTTGAATATTGGAGTCATGACTCCAAAGAGATAATTCTAAATGTCTGGCTAAGCCATGGCCAAATAAGCAAAGACATTGATAAACTATATCCATCTGAGGAATGGATAAAGCATTTAGAGAGGAACACAAAAAGAGATAAAGTATTCAAAACAAACCTTGTAAGAAAAGATAACCCAAGAAAGATGTCTTCTAAATACATCCCAAAGCCATTCATGTATTTTAAAAGGCAAGAGAACAAGAGGAAGATAGCTGAGATTGAAGCAGCAAATGTTGAAAAGGACACAACCACAAATCTGCCTGAAGACATGGTTGTACCTGCTGAAGATAAGGAGCCTCCAATCCAAGAAGAAATGGTTGCTGAAAACATGGATGCTTTAGTCAAAGGGAAAGAAGCAGCTGTTGATTCTCCTGAATGTTCTTCTTATAAGAAAAGGAAGCTTTAAATGAATGTAGAAACAGTTTATATATTTAATTAATATTGAACTATATTGACTTATGATTGTGTGGATGCAAACTTAATTATACTTTGTCTAAAATAGTTTATGGTTATATGAATGCAAACTGAGCTTTGAATTACTATTCTATCTGGATTGCAATTGATGGATTGTTAATGTAATCAGCTTGCATCATAGCTAAATCTCAGTTATAATTAAACCTTACCCTGGTTTTATTGGATAATTTAATCTATGTTGCATTGTTATGTTTATCAAATCTAATTGATGGATTGATTAAACTCTGTGGTACAATCCTTTCGTAACAACCATTTGTTTTAAAATGACTGATGCACTAAGCATGATATATTGAACTCATTATTGCAATGACACATATCAAAAATTTATGAGTAATGTACTCTAGCATTTGAGGGTGTTCTGCCTTCTTCAAATTATGGGAGATTGTTGGGAAAATGACCATCAATGTTCCCTTGATTTGAAGAGGCCTCACACTCAATGCTAAGTACAAGTTGTATTTGATAAACCCTATTTCTATCTCATGACAATGCAGGACTAGGACATACCAAGGTGTGATGTATGATTTTACTATCAAAACCGCTGAGACGAGCTCTCAGTCTCAGCTGAACCGCTGAGACAAGGCCAGGAGCCGCTGAGAAGGTGTCTAGACAAGCTGAGCTGCAGATAGAAGTAAACCGCTGAGACAACTGTCTGTCTCAGCGAATCCGCTGGGACGGGACAGACACAACCGCTTAGACGACTGGCCATCTCAGCCCAACCGCTGAGACAGATTCAAAAGTGATCTGGGGAGTTCTGCTTTTGGCGCAAGCTGCAGAAAGGCATTGTGGGGTCCACCAATCACTCCCATATCTGTCAGAAGGACGGCTGAGAGCCGTTGAAGATCAATGAAGTATAAAAGGAATAAGTTAGGGTTGAGCAAAGCACCTTTGCTACTGATCTTACTCTCCAGCACACAAGCAAGTAATATAATACTGTTTCATTGTCGGCAGCCAAGAACTGAGCTTACACAAGGCTGCAAGGAGAGAAGAGATTGCTTATCTTGATTCATCTCAAGAAAGAGCAAGTAGATCCAGTCCATCATCTGAAGGGCTGATCAAGAAGAATCTAGTTGGAGCTGCACTTCTCCTCCCTGGTTCAAGTCTGCAACAACAACAGTTAAGAAAAAGAAAACCAAGGTTTGACCTCTTCTTCCTTCTATTTGTAATTCCCTATTATATCATCTGTAGGAACTTGTGTGTTCTGAGACTGTAGGGCTTTATTGCCTGAGTGTGTAAGCCTGATTGGCCCGAGTTGTATAGCTGAGAGGTCAGCTTGAGGTAGGATCAGCATGTGATCTGAGGTAGGGCTATTGTGCCTGAGGTAGGGCTGATGTGCCTGAGGTAGGGCTGTTGTGCCTGAGGTAGGGTTTGGGAAAACCTGAGAGATCCTGTGGGATTTGTGCTGTAGGCACTTGGAGCTGAGTTTGGAGAAGTTGGCCTTGTCTAACTCATTGTTAGAAAGGTGAAGGGGGAAAGAGGACTACTCAAGACACCCTGTCTTGAAGAACCTCTATAAATCTCTTTGTGCTTTCTGTGCTTGATAATTTGCTAACCTAAATTCAGAAAATACTAAGCCTAAAATAAAAGAAACCTATTCACCCCCCTCTAGGTGTGTAAGACTACATCCTATATAAACTATCAACTTCTTTCATTTTGAGTCTTCGTGTTATATTTGGCTTTTTATGAATGTGGATCTTAATTGATATCCTAGTAAAATTTTCTAATATTTTAGCCTATTATGAAAATGTTTTGAGGATTTTTATATGGAGGCTTAACTGTATGGATGGTTTTTTCTAAGATTAAACTCCTTGCCACTTGGACTTTGCCTACCATTCTTGTAGTGACTTGGTTGGCACCACCCCCACCCCCACCTTATGCATATCCTTGAGCCTTGTAATATTCTGGATGATGGGGTTATAAATGTGTGGGCCTTTCTGAGATGGGTTTAGCTTACAAGTGGGGTTTATTTAAGAAGAAAGAGGGTATTTTGGATTTGAGCTTATTTAATATGACAGACCCCTTCATTGTTTGGCTGACTAATATGTATTCAATTTGGCTGGCTGTTTTGTATTCAGGATTTGGCTGATATAAATGAGCTTTATTAAGAGGAAGGAAATTGTTTTGGGCTTAATTGAATTGGCAGGCCCTCCAATTATTTAGATGGTTAATTATGTTTTCATGCAACTCATGTAGAATTACTCTCCTAATGTTGTCTTAAATCTACTAAGATGCTGCCTTTAGTTTCCTATGATTATCATCTTAAATTTTATCATGATCATGCCCTGGTTTTATGGGGGCTGGTGCCCTGGTTTTATAGGGGTTGTGTTATGACACGTGACGAGTCGGACCCATGTTGGGGTTGCACGTATCAGTGCCGACCACATGCGACGGACGCATGAATGATATCTTTACGTTTTTAATAGTTTTCGTTGCTCGTGTATTTTTATGATTATATTATTTATGCTATTTGGGTTCCCACGTGTCTAAGCCCAAGTGGGGGGCATTTCTGTGAACCGGTTTATGGGGCCGGCTGGACCATGGGTTGGTATGCAAGTTTTAATTCCTCCAATCCTCTCTCTCTCTAACCCCTCACAGTCAGTCCTCCAATTCCTCTGGGACAAGGATTGGTTTACAAGCCCTCTACTTCGTTGTCGCTCATTTCCTACTGCGATGCTGATTATGCTGGGTCACTCGATGATCGTCGGTCCATTAGTGGTTACTGCACATATTTTGGTGGAAACTTAGTTACCTGACGAAGTAATAAGCAGACTGTGATTGCTCGCTCCTCTGCAGAAGCAGAATATCGTTCTACGGTCGCTGCTGTTTAATAACTCACATGGCTAGAGAGTCTTCTGACTAACTTAGGCATTAAACTTCCATCACCGGTTGTTCTCCTTTGTGATAGTCAAGCTGCAATTCACACTGCTGAGAATCCTGTGTTTCATGAACGCACAAAACTTATTGAAGTTGATTGCCACTTTGTACGGGAAAAGGCTCAACTTCGAAGATTGATTCTGCGACATGTTCCAGCGGCCGATCAAGTTTCTGATATACTCATCAAGGCCCTGTCTCGCCCACCATATTGGCAATTTTTCTCCAAGCTTGATGCCTACGACTTGTATGCTCAGAGAGTATAAACATTTCAAAAGTTCTAACATGAAAATGAATAAAATACATTTCAAGAAAAATGGGTTCGCGTAACATCGTCAATCTAACTCGATGTGAGTGTTATAACATATGCTCAGAGAGTATAAACATTTTAATAAAAACACCAAAGTTTTAATATGTTTGTGTTATGTAGAAATTTATTAGAGGCCTGGCCTACATCATTCCTCTCTAAGAAAAAAACACAAATGAACTTCAAGGACTAAAGAGGATTATATTATGACATGACTCCTTATAAAGATACATTGGTGGACTAACCAAGGAAGTGGTTCCTGTAGAAAACAGCAAAAGCTTGTTTGTATTTCTTATTATTTAATACAAAGAGGAATACACATATATATAGGAGAGAGGAGGAGAGAAAAAATCCTATACAAGATGTGGGACTAAAGAGAGAGGAAGAATACACGGGCCCAAATATGGGCCCTCTGTATGGGCTATTTCAACACTCCCCCGCAAGCTGGAGCGTACAAATCGTATGCACCAAGCTTGGATAAGCATTGATAGAAGAGGGTACTAGACAGTGCCTTTGTGAGGACATCCGCAACTTGTTCAGTACCAGGGACATGTTTTAGCTCGATCTTCTTCATTTGTACTTTCTCCCGGATAAAGTGGCAATCGACCTCGATATGCTTGGTTCTTTCGTGGAAGACCGGGTTCTTGGCAATATGTATAGCAGCCTGACTGTCGCAGAGTAGAAGAGCAGGAGCAGGAAGTTTTACCCCAAGATCCGTGAGAAGACTTTCAAGCCAGGTAAGTTCAGAGACCACAGATGCCATTGCCCTGTATTCTGCTTCTGCTGAGGAGCGCGCAACCACTGCTTGTTTCTTGCTACGCCAGGTGATCAAATGTCCTCCAAAGTACGTACAGAAGCCACTGGTTGACCGACGATCATCCAGAGATCCGGCATAGTCAGCATCAGAGTATGCCACCAGTGTTGGAGTTGAGGATGAGGTCTTGTATACCAAGCCTTGACCAGGAGCAGCTTTCAGATATCGGAGAATCCGTTCCACAGCCTGAAGATGAGAAGAACGAGGGGCGTGCATGTAACGGCTGACAATACCGACAGCGAATGAGATATCTGGTCTAGTAACAGTCAGGTAGATCAATTTTCCTACCAGACGGCGATAGTACTCCGGGTTCTGGAGCAAGAGATCAGAGTCAGAGGACTGAGCACAAATCTTGTGATTTGCGTCCATTGGAGTATTGATGGGTTTGCAGCCGGAGTAGCCTGCATCATGAAGAAGATCGAGGCAATATTTTCTCTGAGATAGAACAAGGCCATCTGGTCGCCTGGCTACCTCCAGGCCCAGGAAGTAATGAAGATTCCCCAGATCTTTTGTTTGGAACACGGAGCTGAGTTGTTGCTTGATTGCCTGAATTCCTTTTGAGTCGTTGCCTGTGATAATGATATCATCAACATAGACTAGAAGGAGAACAGTGCCTGTTGCCTGGTGGCGAGTAAACAGGGAGAAGTCAGCCGAGCTCCGAGTAAATCCTGCTTCACGAAGGACCTTGCTGAGCTTGTCGAACCATGCTCGAGGAGACTGTTTGAGACCATAGAGAGACCGCAAAAGATGACAGACTTTCGGGGTCCGAGACTCCCCCGTGGTCTCAAACCCGGGCGGCTGCTGCATGTACACTGTTTCAGTAAGATCGCCGTTTAAGAAGGCGTTCTTAATATCCAGTTGATGTAAGGGCCATTGGCGGTGCACAGCGACGGAGAGAAGAACTCGTACGGTGTTCAGCTTGGCGACTGGAGAGAAGGTTTCATCGTAGTCTAAACCTTGTTGCTGGGTGTAGCCGCGAGCCACCAGTCGAGCTTTTAACCGGTCAATGGTCCCATTCGCAGCATGCTTGATGACAAAGACCCATTTGCAACCAACAGTCTTCTGGCCAGGGGGAAGATCCACCAGTTGCCAGGTCTGGTTTGCCCACAACGCAGCCATTTCTTCTTCCATGGCGGCACGCCAGCCAGGATGTTGAAGAGCCTCCTGCACAGAGTTAGGGACTGCAACCGACGATAACGAAGTGGCCAGAGTATGAAGGTGGGGTGAGAGGCGATGTAAGGACATATAATTCGCCAAAGGATGGGCAGTCGATTTTGTTACCTGATCAGCAGAACACGGAGCACCGGAGGTCGAGTCGGACTGCGGAGTCGGATCGGAACGAGGATGTTGACGAGTGTAGACTCGGATAATCGGTGGTTTAGAGATAATGGAGGTGGGAGGGGGGGCAATATCAGAAACCGGAGACGGAGGAACGGGAACGGAAGTGTCGTTGACCGGGATGACAGGTCGCGGAGCGGGTGGTGGTGCAAGGGGGGATCCAGGGTCAGAAAAGAACGGTTGATCCTCCCAGAAGGTAACATCGGCAGAGACCGTTATTTTACGGGTCGTAGGGAGGTAGCAGACGTAACCTTTCTGAGTTCGAGAGTAGCCGACGAAGATGGACTTGGTAGCACGAGGATCCAGCTTATCCGTGGAGGGTCCCAAGATGTGGACATAGCAGGTGCACCCAAAGGTGCGGGGTGTGAGAGAGAAGGCTGGAGTAGAAGGGAAAAGAAGGCTGAACGGAGTATTATTCTGGAGAACGGAGGAAGGGAGACGGTTGATAAGGAAGCAGGCAGTGGAGACCGCGAAGTTCCAATATGTTTTGGGAACGTTCATGTGAAGCATAAGTGAGCGGGCAACCTCGAGAAGGTGACGGTTCTTTCGCTCGGCCACACCGTTTTGTTGAGGGGTGTAAGCGCAGGATGTTTGGTGGATGATTCCGAAGTCAGAGCATAGAGTGGCGATATCGTGACTTGTGTATTCGCGAGCATTGTCGGAGCGTAAGGTTTTGATGGTAGTGGAGAATTGTGTACGGGTCTCGAGGACAAACGCTCTAAAGACACGAGGAAGCTCAGAGCGATCATGAAGCAGGTATAGCCACGTTAACCGAGAGTAATCATCAACAAAAGTAAGAAAATATCGATATCCAGAGATACTAGTAGTTTTATAGGGCCCCCAAATATCGGAGTGTACTAAATCAAAAGGAGCCGGGCTCCGAGTACAATGTGCGGGAAAGGAAGAACGCGGCTGTTTGCCGAAAATACATGTTTCACATTTAAACGAAGAAAGAGGTACATCAGGGAGAGCCTTCTGGAGGACGGGTAGAGGAGGATGCCCGAGACGTCGGTGCCAGTCTATGGAGGAGACAGAGGAGAGGATGGTGGGAGAATTGTCAAGGAGGTAGAGTCCGTTCCGCAATCGTCCTTTACCAATGGTAGTCCGCGTCCGTCGATCCTGTATCAAAAAAGACGAGGGGTTAAATATTACAGAACAATCCAAGTCATTAGTAAGACGACCAATGGAAAGTAAATTGAAGGAGGAGCCCGGAACGTGAAGAACCGAGCGAAGAGAAAGAGAGGAGGTGAGCGAGATGTCCGCAGAACCGGAAACCGGAACGGTATCTCCATTGGCCACAGTGATACATTTTGGATGAGGAGTATCCAAATATTGAATTGGTTGCCGTGAGGTAATATGATGAGTAGCACCGGAGTCCATTATCCACCCTGGGCTAGTGGAGAGACCGACGATACCTGGGCTGGAGACGGAGGCGACCGAGGCAGGTGGAGTCATCATCCCTTGGAGTTGCTGGAATTGCATGCGTAGAGCCTCAAGATCGGCACGAGAGGCCGAGGAGCTATCTTCAACAACAGCAGCAGTCGGTCGTGGAGGAGGAGGAGGGTTACCAGTCTTCCGAAAGCAGGTGGACTCGTAATGGCCATCACGACCACAGAACGAGCACTTCGGCCGCCCTCGTCCACCACGACCCCTTCCACGGTAGGCCGACCGACCTCCTCGGCTAGACGAAGGAGGAAATGAAGGAGCAGGAATAGTTTGGAGAAGAGCCGGTGAGGGAAGAGCAAGAGTCTCCGGAGGTTGGGATACTTTGAGTAGCATGGAACAGACAGCCGATAAGGAGGGAGTGGGAGTCGAGGCCAAGACTTGTGCCCTAATACTCAGAAGATGTGGAGGAACACGGGCCATTAGCATAGCAATGCAGACGGCCTCCCTTTGCGCGCGTTGAGTGGCATGATCAGCGGTGGGCGGCTGATGTTGAAGCCATGCCTCAGAGAGAGACTTAACCCGAGCGACAACGGAGGTAATGTTTGGTCCACTGGTGTCCAGGGCCTGAAGGTCAGAGATAATGTCGAAGAGACTTTGAAGGCTATCCTTGCCGGAATATAAGGAGTGGAGCTCGTCCCACATCCCTTTGGCCGTGGGTAGGTACATGACCATCTCATATGGTTCACCCTCCAAAGAGTTAAGGATCCAGGTCTGGACCCGACCATCATTCTTGAGCCACTCAGGGGTAGTCGGAGCCGGGGGATCATCGGTCAGATGAGCTAGAAGACCCTTGGCCTGGAGGACCCGGCGGATTGAATGACCCCAAGGAATGAAGTTTTTCTTTCCGGAGAGGGAGAGAGTAGTAATCCGCAGCTCATCACGGAGTTCCCCAGAAGAGTGCTGAACACTAGGAGAATGTTGGGGGGCGGTCGCAGGAGGCACGGTAGAGGAGTTCTCAGACGAGCCCATTATAGCAGAGAAGGCCGCTGCGGTTTGAGATGGCTAGAGACCGCTGTATGGAGGGAGCCGAGCAGCTAGAAGCAGGCTGCGGTTTGAAGAGACCGCAGCGGTTTTGAGATAAGTTCGCTGAAGGAGAGGGGGCAGATCTCGCTTGGCGGTCTGTGGTTAAGAGAGCACTGTGACCGATCGACTTGAGATCGCACGATCTGCTGGAAGGCGCACGAGAGGCGAGCTCGCACGGCCAGCTGGAGAAGATCGACGGCGACACGATGCTTGGCAGTTGGCGGACTGCAGGGAGATCGCGGCGAGCTTGCGAGGTCGCACGTCTGCAGGATCGCGGCGAGCTTGCGAGGTCGCACGTCTGCAGGATCGCGAGCGAGCCTGCTGGAGAAGACCGACGGCGAGATCGCGGCGGTGAAACGAGCTTGCGAGATCGCGAGGGAAAGCGAAGAGACCGCGGCGAGCGCGAGAGATCGCGAGGGAAGCGCGAAGAGACCGCGGCGAGCTTGCGAGGTGTGGACCCCACACTTCTTCGGGACGGGCTATAAAGGAGGGGACGCGGGAGAGATTCTGTGGAGTTCACGGAGCAGGAAGATAGAGGCAGCGGTTACAAAAAAAACGGAGGTCGCAGAGCCGAGCGGTCAGAAGAAGGAGAAGAGCGCAGCGATCACAGAGATCGCGCGAGACCGCAGATGCGCGAGTAAAGCGCAGCGATCAGAGAGAGATCGCGCGAGAAGAGAGTAGAGTGAGTAGAGATAACGGCAGATCGCAACGACCAGAGAGATCGCGCGAGAGGCCGGCGGTCAGAAAGAGGAAGACCGCAAGAATCAGGAACCTGGCTCTGATACCATGTAGAAAACAGCAAAAGCTTGTTTGTATTTCTTATTATTTAATACAAAGAGGAATACACATATATATAGGAGAGAGGAGGAGAGAAAAAATCCTATACAAGATGTGGGACTAAAGAGAGAGGAAGAATACACGGGCCCAAATATGGGCCCTCTGTATGGGCTATTTCAACAGTTCCAATAATTAATTACCAACAAAACACCTAATAATAATATAAGAATATTTTCCTAATTAATCAATGACATAAATACTCAATGACTGGTGACGATGTACACATCTCCAAAAAGGTATCATTGCATTCATGCAGGATTTTCTAGTGTAGGCCCTCCACTGTGCATGTCATTGTACAAGGGCCCAATGTTGGATCATAGGATCTAAGAGGGTATAGACCGGTGCTCTAACAATATGTATCTAAGAAGGATAAAAAAGTGCGATAAAGAATTCTTATGGGCAGTTCACCAGATGATGAAGCTGGCATAGAAGGGACACACGTACACAGGTAATTGCATGAAGATGGAGGCGCAGTGAACAAACTATTCAGTTTATTTTAGAATAAAAGAGTAGGATGAAAGCTAGTATTGACACATGAATCTACAAGAACATCATAATCGGTGCTTGAAGGTGCAACAGAAAAAAGAACAAGTACCATTACTACTTTTTCATCAAAAGAAAGTTAAATATAACAGCAGAATCAATAGTTTAGCCAGCCAATTATTAAAGCACAATCAGATAATAAACGCCTACTGTTTCAAAACAGATATAAAAGAATCCTGTTTTCAAATTTCAGTGTCTTTTAGAGTCAGAGTGTAATGGTATAAATGCTGATAAGTAATATTTTTATGTCCCAACTTTTGAAGCATTTGGTCATAATTCTAATACAAAGAAACTGCAGGGATGACAAAATTATTGCAGTATACCTTGAGAAAAACTGATGGCGAATTACGCAGTCCGCATGATTGCTTCCCACTAGAATATGATATTCAACAAACAAGATAATAGCATGTATCAGTCAATGAAAGCAATTAGGGGTTCTTATCCAAATCAACGTAAAAAAGAAAGGCATGAGATGAATTAACTGTTAATTGTTAATGCAAGGTAGCAAAAGTGGACACCTAACGCTATCCATTATCTGCTTCTAAAAGAGAAAATGATTTCATTAAGTAAAAATAAATGATTTAAAGTAATTTATAATTTTCATGCAGTACAACTTCTCTTAATCATCATATTGTTGTATGGGAAATTTTCGTCGAAGTTTTATATTATAATTAGGAAAATAAGGCTTCTATGCCTTAAAGATTCTGTTTCTATATTTTCTGTTTTGAACATTGTATAAGTTCTCCTCCCAGATCGCATGATATAACTGCCACCATTGTGGAAATAACAATCTACTCTGTATCTACATCCCTCCATCTATTTTTCTTAACTCTTCACCTAACTCTACGAGCTGTTTACTTTCTACTTTCTGGTAGAATACAAAAAAGGCGCTGAAAAGGGAGACGATAAAGAAGTGACAGAAGTGCTTACCAGTCGAGAATTGAAACGTCGTCACCCAAGATCAATGAGTTAAGAGCTTAAAAAAATATTATTTCCAATCTAAACTATAAACATTACATACATCTCCATACTGACGCAATATTACCTTGCAAGAGATCACACAACAGAACAATTTACCCCGCAAAAGATGCAAGGAAAATGAATCAAAAGCGAAATGACTTCTAATTCAAACAGTTTTACCAAAACATTTTCATAAAGAATATCCTTCAAGTATATGATCACATGGTAACATCAGAATTAAAACTTGTGCAGAAAATTTAACAATTTAGCAAACTTATTTATATTATAATACTTCATGGACAAAATGGCCCACTGAGATATGAAAAGGCCAATTCAAAATTTCATTTAGAACATAGATCGCTTGTTAAACCAAAACAAAGGAAGAATGTAAATAATCGAAAGTAATAATAACTACTCGCAAAGGGAAAAATGTAAGAACATTATAACCATTGCACGCGAAATTGGCAGCGATTGCATAGACTTATGAAGCAATTTATTGCTACCTTGAAACTCCTGCAAAGACAAATGGCACAACAAGATCACCATGTAATGCCAATATCCAGCGAACTGGCCGGCTAAACGTGACCTGAAAATGATCAACTATCAAATCAGACAAAAAGAAATAACAGGTTAACAAGAAAAGCAAAAGCACCGTATCTTGTGCATTTACTCATTATCTAATAGACTGATGGATAAAAATATCATATGTCATTCCAAAAAGGTACATTATTGACACTTGATTATGTTCTTCAATGTCTATATGAGAGTTTGAAAATAAAAATTATTATTCTATCAATTTAACTTATTACATTTGTAGAAAGACACGAAAAATAGAGAGAAATAAAATATAATTTTATTAATATCTCCCAAAGTTGTACATACATGAATTTGTACACTTAAATAGGAAGAGAGAGAAGAGAGTAAATCTCAATCTAAGATGTGAGACTAAATCTTAAAGAGGAAGAGGGCTCTAGATGGGCCTTAGCATGGACCTTTACATATATTTCCTTCAACACTCCCCCGCAAGCTGGAGCATACAGATCGTAAGCACCCAACTTGGACAAGAACTGATGGAATAACGGGCGAGGTAAGGGCGTAAGGCCTTGGTGAGAATATCAGCAACTTGCCCAGCCGCGGGAACTGTTTTAATTCCAGCTTCTTCAATTGAACTTTTTCTCGAATAAAATGACAATCAACTTCAATGTGCTTGGTCTGTTCATGAAATCCAGAATTCTTGGCAATGTCAGTGTATAGCAGCTTGACTGTCGCAAAATAGAGTGACAAGTGTGGGAAGTCTGACTCCCAAATCACCTAGGAGGCTTACAAGCCATGTAAGCTCAGATACAACAGCTGCCATTGATCGATACTCGGCTTCAGCGGATGAGCGAGCTACCACAGACTGCTTCTTGCTGTGCCGGGTAATAAGGTGTCCTCCGAAGTAAGTGCACAATCCACTTTTGGAGCGTCGATCATCCAGGGAGCCAGCATAGTCAGCATAAGAATAGGCAATCAGAGTTAGGGAAGAGGAAGAGGGTATGTGATGAAGGTCATCCCGCGGTTGGAGACCATGGCGAAGCCGGTATCATTTGGTTGGAGCAGCACGACCCGCTATGGATCCCGCGGGTCGTCTAATTATCGCATCTGTTACGTTGTTTTCTTTTTTCGGGCTGTTTATTTCATCTTTTATTTCTTTTGGTGTGCTAATAGTTGTTGGTGTGCTATTAGCCTAGGGAGCTGTTTTTTTTGGTGTGTTGTTAGCTGTGTCTGCCCCTCCTACTATATAAGAGGGAGTTATGTTCTTTTGTAAGCACTTTTTGAAGATTAAGAAATTGGAAGATTTTGCTAGTCCGTTTCTCCCCTTTTCCGCGTGAAAAGTTTCGAACCGGAAGGTTCTCGCCCCCGCAACCGCTGAGTCCCCCTCGTCCGCTTGGTCGAGGTCGAACCGGAAGGTTCTCGCTACCGCTGGTATCGTCCCGCGCCGACTCGCTCTCGCCGGTACCGCCCCGCGCCGACTCGCCCTCACCGGTATCGCCCCTCGCCCGACTGGATCTCGCCATCGTCGTCATCTCATTTCAGCGAGACGCACGTAGCAAGCAGGGTTCCGCCGAGCTCACTTCACCGATCCTTGGCTCTCGCTCTCGCCACCGGCGAAACCTTTCCCCTTGCTACCGCGAGACCCCCACTCTCCTGGAAGTGTCCACTGTCCCGACGTCTTCCCTACGTCAGTTGGTATCAGAGGGATCGCGCTCGACTTCTACGCTTGACCGCCTATCCTCCGTCTCCCGTCTGTTCCCGTTCGCACCTACGGGCGACAACCCTCATGAGAACGCCGACCTCTGGAAGGCTATCAACGACATCACCGCTCAGCTGGCCACCATCACCGCTGCTATCAGCGAGCTACAGCCCACCCGCGCCCCGCAACCGCGCGACCCACCTCCTCGCGCGCCCGACGCTGCTGCACCAGCCGACCGTTTTTTTGGACAACAGTTCCACCGAAGGCGCAACCCGCAACACCCCCCGCGTCCAGCCGGCCCCGACCGAGGTCCGTTCTATTCAGATTCCAGTTCGGAGGAGGAGCCCCTCGACGACGCCAACCCTCCGCGGTGGGGCGAGCCACAACCCTACTAATTGCATGGGTACCATCTGCGAGCCGACATTCCGCACTTTCATGGCAACATGGGCATTGAAGAGTTCCTGGATTGGCTCTCGAAGCTGGAGCGTTTTTTCGAAATGGCCAAAGTAGACGACCACCGCCAGGTGAAAATGGTTGTGTACCGGCTCAAATCGGGCGCGGCCGTTTGGTGGGACCAACTGCAACTTAACCGAAACCGCCAAGGCAAGGCCCCTGTGAGATCTTGGCCCAAAATGAAGAAACTGTTCCAATATTACCAGAGTTGCTCCCCGGGCAATCGGTCGGTTACCGATTACCTAGCCGAGATAAGCCGCCTCGCGGACCGCAATGGGTTGATCGAGACGGATGGACAGCGTGTCACCCGGTTCCTACATGGGCTGTGTCCGACCCTTCGAGAAAAAATTGGCCTTCACGTACTGCGCACCGTGGAAGAAGCTTACAACATGGCTCTCAAGGCCGAGCAGTTGGAGAAGACCCCGAGCCGTCCAGGAGGGCGCCGGCCATGGGTTGATGCCTCGACATCCGGCTCCCGAACAGACACTAACCGGGACTTCACTACCCGGACCCCTGCCACCGTCACGGCGGAGAAAGGACGGCCAACCGATACAACCCCATTTAACTGTTTCAAATGTCAACAACCCGGCCACATCGCCGCTCGCTGTCCGCAATTACGTCAACCCGTCCATACCGTCGACCACGACGACGAGGAGGCGGAGGTGCAAAGGGAAGCGGATGAAGTTATAGACAGCTATGAGGAGGGCGGTGACTTCGCCGCCTGCGTGGTTCGCCGACTCCTTCTCGCCCCGCGCATGGAGGAACATGTCCAACGTAGCAATGTTTTCAAGAGTTACAGCACCGTCGGTGGAAAGATTTGCGATCTGTTGATAGACAATGGAAGTTGCGAGAACTTCGTGGCTTCCCGGTTGGTCTCTTACCTTCAACTAGTTACGGAACCCCATACTCACCATTATTCCATCGGGTGGATTTAGCGAGGACCCTCGGTTCGCGTGACACATCGCTCGCACGTCCCTGTCGCTATTGGGAAACATTACAAGGCCGACGTTTGGTGCGATATTGTGGAGATGGACGCGAGCCACCTCCTTTTGGGGAGACCATGGCAGTATGACACGGATGTGACGTACAAGGGCCACGAGAACACCTACTCTTTCACTTGGGCCGCCAAGAAGATACAGATCATAGCCCGGGTAGGAAAAATCGGAGGCTAACCCGGCCCCCGACAAGGGGCATAACCTTCTGGTGATTCCCTCGGACCCGAACTTGTTCGAGCGCGACATGACGGAGGAGCAGGAAGTTATGGCCCTCGTCCCGTATGGCCTCTACGCCGCCGGCGAGCAAACTGCGGAAGAGATGCCGGCGGACGTGTACAATTTATTGCAGGAGTTCCAGGCCATCACCACGGAGGACTTACCTGACCATCCCCCTCCGCTGCGAGACATCCAACACCAACTGGATTTGATTTCAGGGGCGAGCCTCCCGAACCTGCCTCACTTCCGCATGAGCCCAAAGGAGCACCAAATACTGCGCGAGAAGGTTGAGGAGCTTTTGCGGAAGGGCTTCATTAGCGAGAGCCTCAGCCCGTGCGGGGTTCCGGCTCTTCTGGTTCCGAAGAAGGACGGTTCTTGGAGGATGTGCGTGGACAGCCGCGCAATCAACCGGATCACTATCAAGTACTGTTTCCCCATACCCCGCCTCGATGATATGTTGGACACGCTGGATGGGTCTCGCCTTTTCTCCAAAATTGACCTCCGAAGCGGGTACCACCAAATCCGCATCAGGCCCGGTGATGAATGGAAGACGGCGTTCAAAACACCGGACGGTCTCTTCGAGTCGAAGGTAATGCCATTTGGATTATCTAATGCGCCTAGTACTTTTATGCGCCTGATGACACAGGTACTACGACCATTCTTGGGGAATTTTGTGGTAATCAACTTCGACGACATCCTGGTGTTCAGCAAAACTCGAGAGGACCACTTGTCTCATTTGCGGGCGGTATTGGAGGTGCTGGAGGAGAATCAACTCTTTGTTCACCTCAAGAAGTGCACGTTCCTCGCACACCGGCTGAATTTCTTGGGCTTCGTCGTGGGGGCGGACGACATCTGTGTTGATGATGAGAAGATGCAGGCCATTCGGGACTGGCCGACCCCTAACACTCTTACGGAGTTGCGCTCGTTTCACGGCTTGGCCACGTTCTACCAACGATTCATCCGCGACTTTAGTACCATCACGACACCGATGACCGACTGCCTTAAGAAGGGGCGATTCTCTTGGGGCGAGGAAGCCACTCGCTCTTTCGAACTAATCAAGCAGCGACTTAGCTCCTCTCCCGTCCTGGCATTGCCGAGTTTTGACAAACTGTTCGAGGTTCATTGTGATGCCAGTGGTGTTGGAATTGGCGCGGTCCTCTCGCAAGAAAAATGTCTGGTGGCTTTCTTTAGCGAGAAATTGAGCGAAGCTCGGCGAAAATGGTCGGTTTATGACCAAGAGTATTATGCGGTCGTTCGGGCTCTCAAGCACTGGGAACACTACCTTTTACATAAGGAGTACATCCTGTTCACGGACCATCAAGCCCTCAAATATATTAATAGCCAAAAACGAATGGACGACATGCATATCCGGTGGACCACCTACCTACAACGGTTTCCGTACATCATTCACCACAAACCCGACACTACCAATGTGGTCGCCGACGCCCTCAGTCGACGGAGTTGTTTGCTGACCACGTGGGGTCACAAAATTATTGGGTTTGACACCCTCGCCACCCTTTACGCAGACGACATCGATTTCAAGGATGCCTGGCTCGCTTGTTCGAGGAGCGGGTCCCATGATGGATTTCTAGTCCTTGAGGAATTCTTACTCAAGGACAACCGTTTGTGTATACCCCGCGTCTCCTTGAGGGAAGAGCTCATCCGCGATATGCATGGAGGCGGCTTGAGTGGTCATCTCGACCGCGACAAGACTCTCTCCAGTTTACAAGAACGGTATTTTTGGCCACAGTTGACAAAGGATGTTGGCAATTTCGTCCGGAAATGTTTCGTGTGCCAACAATTCAAGGGGCAAGCACAAAATACAGGTCTCTACACACCTCTCCCAGTTCCTATAGGCATTTGGGAAGACCTGTCCATGAATTTTGTCCTTGGGCTCCCGCGCACCCAACGCGGGGTGGATTCGGTGTTCGTCGTAGTGGATCGCTTCTCCAAAAAGGCTCACTTCTTGCCCTGCCGCAAGACGTCCGACGCCTCTCATATTACCCGCCTCTTCTTCCGTGAGGTCGTGCGTTTACATGGGGTCCCTACCTCCATCACTTCCGACCGCGACCCTAAGTTCCTCAGCCACTTCTGGCAAATGTTGTGGAAAATGTTCGACACATCCCTCAAATTAAGCAGCACCGCCCACCCCCTAACGGACGGTCAAACGAAGGTCGTGAATAAGACATTGGGCAATCTTATTCGATGCATTTGCCAGGACCGT
The DNA here is from genome assembly GCA_033032865.1 of Dactylorhiza incarnata. Taxonomy (NCBI): domain Eukaryota; kingdom Viridiplantae; phylum Streptophyta; class Magnoliopsida; order Asparagales; family Orchidaceae; genus Dactylorhiza; species Dactylorhiza incarnata. The sequence continues at coordinate 338,869 of JAWHQI010000278.1, forward strand.
CCGAAACAATGGGATCATGCGCTCGCCCAGGCCGAGTTTGCGTTCAACAATGTCGTTCATATTTCAACGGGTCGTTCCCCCTTCTCTATTGTGTATTCTAAAGCCCCTAAGCATGATCTTGATTTGGCTCGCATTCCCACCGCCCCGCCCTCCGCGGCTCAGCTCGCCGAAGACGTCCGCGATATCCAGGCCGAAACTCGGCAAAACATCCTCCGGTCCAACGCCAAATATAAGGCCTTGGCCGAGAAGCATCGCCGCGAGAAGGTGTTCGAAGTCGGCGACTTGGTGATGGTCTTTCTCCGCAAAGAGCGTCTTCCCGCGGGTAACCACCACAAGTTAATGCCGAAGAAGTATGGCCCGTTCCCTGTTGTGAGCAAAAGTAACAACAATGCTTATGTGGTCGACCTCCCGCCGGACGTCAACATTTCCAAGACTTTCAATGTCAGCGACATGTCCGCCTTCTTCCCAGACATGCCTCTTTATCCTGAGCACTCGGGGTCAAGTGCTTCCCAAGGCGAGGCGACTGATGAAAGTCATCCCGCGGGACATCCCGCGGTTGGAGACCATGGCGAAGTCGGGATCGTTTGGTTGGAGCGGCATGTGGATCCCGCGGGTCGTCTAATTATCGCATCTGTTACGTTGTTTTCTTTTTTCGGGCTGTTTATTTCATCTTTTATGTCTTTTGGTGTGCTAATAGCTCTTGGTGTGCTATTAGCCTAGGGAGCTGTTTTTTTGGGTGTGTTGTTAGCTGTGTCTGCCCCTCCTACAATATAAGAGGGAGTTCTGTTCTTTTGTAAGCACTTTTTGAATATTAAGAAATTGGAAGATTTTGCTAGTCCGTTTCTCCCATTTTCCGCGTGAAAAGTTTCGAACCGGAAGGTTCTCTCCCCCGCAACCGATGAGTCCCCCTCGTCCGCTTGGTCGAGGTCGAACCGGAAGGTTCTCGCTACCGCTGGTATCGTCCCGCGCCGACTCGCTCTCGCCGGTACCGCCCCGCGCCGACTCGCCCTCACCGTTATCGCCCCTCGCCCGACTGGATCTCGCCATCGTCGTCATCTCATTTCAGCGAGACGCACGTCGCAAGCAGGGTTCCGCCGAGCCCACGTCACCGATCCTTGGCTCTCGCTCTCGCCACCGGCGAAACCTTTCCCCTTGCTACCGTGAGACCCCCACTCTCCTGGAAGTGTCCACTGTCCCGACGTCTTCCCTACGTCAGTTGGTATCAGAGGGATCGCGCTCGACTTCTACGCTTGACCGCCTATCCTCCGTCTCCCGTCTGTTCCCGTTCGCACCTACGGGCGACAACCCTCATGAGAACGCCGACCTCTGGAAGGCTATCAACGACATCACCGCTCAGCTGGCCACCATCACCGCTGCTATCAGCGAGCTACAGCCCACCCGCGCCCCGCAACCGCGCGACCCACCTCCTCGCGCGCCCGACGCTGCTGCACCAGCCGACCGTTTTTTTTGGACAACAGTTCCACCGAAGGCGCAACCCGCAACACCCCCCGCGTCCAGCCGGCCCTGACCGAGGTCCGTTCTATTCAGATTCCAGTTCGGAGGAGGAGCCTCTCGACGACGCCAACCCTCCGCGGTGGGGCGAGCCACAACCCTACTAATCGCATGGATTGGCTCTCGCCATCGTCGTCATCCCATTTCAGCGAGACGCACCTCGCGAGCAGGGTTTCGCCGAGCCCGCGTCACTGATCCTTGGCTCTCGCTCTCGCCACCGGCGAAACCTTTCCCCTTGCTCCCGCGAGACCCCCACTCTCCTGGAAGTGTCCACTGTCCCGACGTCTTCCCTACGTCAGTTTGTATACAAGCCCTTGTCCAGGAGTAGTCTTTAAATATCTGAGGATGCTCTCGACGGCTTGGAGGTGAGAGATCCGTGGAGAATGCATGAATCGACTGGCAACTCCAACAACAAATGAGATATCCTGTCTTGTAACTGTAAGATAAATCAGTTTTCCTACAAGACGACGATAATACTCTGGATATGGAAGTAGAAGATCGGATTCGGAGTCATGAGCGCAGAGTTTGTGGTTGACATCCATAGGGGTATCATATGGCTTGCACCCAGAATAGCCAGCATCATGAAGGTCAAAATAGTACTTTCGTTGAGATAGGACGAGACCATCAGGATGTCTTTCTACCTCAAGGTCAAGGAAGTACCAAAGAATTCCAGAACTTTAGTTTGAAAGACTGAATTCAAGTGCTGCTTGATTATTTGTATTCTTTTGGAGTCATCACCTGTAATCAGAATATCATCGACATAGACTAAGAGAATCATTGTGCTTGTTGGTCGATGACGAGTAAAAAGGGAGAAGTCAACCGAGCTTCGAGTAAATCCCACATCACGCACAATCTTACTGAACTTGTGAAACCCTGCGCGAGGAGACTGTTTGAGACTATAAATAGATTTCTTGAGGTGACGCACAAGAGACTCCCCCGTGGTCTCAAACCCGAGAGGTTGGTGCATGTAGATAGTTTCGAGAAGGCCACCATTGAGAAAGGCATTCTTAATATCAAATTGATGTAAGGGCCACTGTCGATGAACAACTAAGGAAATCAGGACACGAATAGTATTGAGCTTGGCGACTGGTGAAAAGGTCTCATCATAATCAAGACCTTGTTGCTGAGTAAACCCCCTTGTCACAAGACGAGCTTTAAGACATTCAACTGTCCTGTCTGGAGCATGTTTTATCGCAAAGACCCACTTGCATCCTACACAAGTCTGTCATGGAGGAAGAGAGACAAGGTCTCAGGTCTAATTAGCCCAGAGAACAATCATTTCCTCATCCATGGCCGCACGCCATCCCGGATGTTGAAGAGCCTCATGCAAAGAGTTAGGTATAGAAATGGAGGATAAAGATGTTGTGAATTTTAGAAGTGTCGGGGATAGGGGATGCAAGATACATAACTAGCCAAGGGATGAGCCGTGGATACGAGTGCTGGATTTGCAGGCCGCGAGGTAGCACTGGTAGAGGATGACTGTTGTAGAGCATCAGAGTGAGGAAGACGACGGGTGTATACATGAAGAAGGGGTGGTTTGGATGGTACGTGAAGCGGGGTTGGAAGGAGAGGTGGAAGAGGAGATGTAACAGGGACGGAAGGACATGATAATAACGGAGGTGCAAGAGGAGCTGGATGGGAAAAGTGAAAAGGTAGGTCTTCAATGAAAGTCACATCTGTAGAAACGATAGCCTTGTGAATGTCAGGAGAGTAGCACACATACCCTTTCTGAGTGCGAGAGTAACCAACGAACATATATTTTGTAGAACGATGAGCAAGTTTGTCAGTGGAGGGACCAAGATTATGGACATAACAGGTACAACCAAAGACCCGAGGTGGGATGGAAAAGGGAGTTGTGGAAGGAAATAAAAGACTAAACGGAGTTGCATAGTTGAGAATGGAGGAGGACATGCGATTAATGAGATAACATGCGGTAGACAACACAAAATGCCAATAAGACTTGGGAACCTGCATTTGAAACATAAGTGAGCGAGCAACATCAAGAATGCGACGATTCTTACGCTCAGCCACACCATTCTGTTGAGGTGTATAAGCACATGATGTGTGGTGATGATACCAAACTCAGTACAGAGATTGTCAAACGCATGACTGGTATGTTCACGCGCATTGTCTGTTCGAATAGTTTTAATTGACCCGAAAAATTGTGTACGAGTATAATTAATGAAGGCACGAAACACACAAGTTAAATCCGAACGGTCATGCAAAAAGAATAACCACGTCATGCGAGAATAATCATCAATAAAAATAAGGAAATAACGATAACCAGAAATACTAACAATTTTATAAGGACCCCAAACATTAGAATGCACTAAATCAAAAGGAGCATCGCTCCGAGTACAATGAGGAGGAAAAGAAGAACGAGGTTGTTTGCCGAATATACATGACTCGCAGGTAAAGTCAGGAAGATGGAGGTAAGGAAGAGCCTTCTTTAGAATCGGAAGAGGAGCATGTCCAAGAAGCCGGTGCCAATCAACATAAGTGACGGATGAGAGAACTGTGGGAGAAACGTCCAAAATATAGAGCTCATTTGACATTCGTCCTGTACCAATAATATTCTGCGTCTGTCGATCCTGCACAACAAAAGAAGAAGACGTGAAGGTTACAGAACAGTCACGATCTTGAGTAAGGCGACTAACAGAAAGAAGATTAAAAGGAGAGCCCGGGACATGAAGAACTAAGCGAAGAGAAATATAGGAACTGAGAGGCATATTAGCGGAACCGGAGACAGGGGCAGTGTCACGATTGGCCACGGTGATAAACTTGGGATGCAGAGAGGCCAAGTATTGAGGTGGTTTCTGCAGAGTGATATGGTTGGTGGCACCGGAGTACGCAATCCAATGTGGACTATGGGAGAGACAGGAGATACCAACATTGGAGATAGAAGCAACAGAGCCAGACGGTAGATTGAGTAATCTCTGGAGATACTGGAGTTGGATGCGCATGGCATCAATGTCGGCGCGAGTGGTAGAAGACGCATCAACAGCAACAGAGGCATGGGGTGGAGGAGGCATACCATGCTTACGATAGCAGGTTGCCTCAAGATGTCCATCTCTGCCACAGTGAGTACACTTGAGACGAGGCCGGACGATGCGACCTCTGCCGATAGCCAGAGCGACCACCACAGGTTGATGGAGGAGAGGGGTGAGATATGTGTGGAAGGAGAGCCGGAGATGGAGGTATGTGAGCATTTGGGGGGGGGGGGGTGTCACCTTCAACAACATGGAGAAAACATCGGAAAGAAAAGGAATGGTGGAGGACAGGATCTGAGCCCGGATGCTGTGGAGATGAGGCGGAACACGAGCCATAATCATGGCAATACCAACAGGCTCTTTTTGAGCACATTGGGAAGCAAGATCAGCAATAGGAGGGTAAAGCTGAATCCAGGCCTCAACTAAGGTTTTGGACCGCGCAACAAAGGAGGTTAAGTCGCTATCAACCCCTGAGTCGAGAGATTGAAGGTCCGTAATGATGTCAAGCAAGTGTTGAAGGCTGTTCTTACCGGAATAGAGGGAATGCAGTTCATCCCACATTGCCTTTGAGGTTTCATGATACATAACCATTCGTTAGGGTTCACTATCTATTGAGTTGAGGATCCATGATTGGACACAACCATCATCACAAATCCAGTCCTCAGTGGGTGCAGAAGGGGTGACCTTAGTGAGATGATGCAAAAGTCCCTTTGTCTGAAGAACACAACGGACAGAGTGCACCCACTCGACAAAATTCTTCTTCCCACTAAGAGAGATGGTGGTGATCCAAAGTTCATCATGAATTTCAGGAAGAGGGGCTTCTGCACGAGCGGGGAGGGACTAAGCATCATTCAAGACCATTGCAACATAGAAGGAGAACGACAGTCAATCTTCTACAGAATCCCAGCTGCGGTCAGGATGCTGCGGTTAGGAGCGCTGGGAACTTGTGGTCAAGGAGCTGCGGCAAGGAGCTGCAGTTAAGGAGATCGCGTTGCGGCAAGGAACTCTAGAAACTGGCGGTCAGGAGCTGCGGCTAGGCTTGCTGCGGCAAGGAGTGTTGCGGTTAGGAGAACGGGAAACTTGCGGTCAAGGAGCTGCGACAAGGTTTACTGCGGCAAGGAGATGCGGTTAAGGAGATCGCGCTAGAATCGCCGAGCAGGCACATGGAGAATTCGTGGCGACTAGAAGCGAGCAGAATGGAGAGCAGAACACTTTGCTAGGCTGGCGAGGAGAAGAATAGAGCTGCAAGAAGGGGGCACACAATACGCGGCTAGACAAAGAGACTGCGGAGGTCGGCAGACAGGCGGGGCCCAAAATTGCAGAAGGGAAGCCTATACAACCAGAAGGGGCGGCGTGGAAGAGAAGGAACTGCGCGAGAGAGAGCTCGATACGCAGAGCTGCGGTTAGAATACTTCTACCGCCCAGACAGTCTAACAGTGAGCGAGAGCAAGATCACGACTAGAAAAATAATTTGTTTCGTAGAATCGTTCGCTCTGATACCATGTAGAAAGACACGAAAAATAAAGAGAAATAAAATATAATTTTATTTATATCTCCAAAAGTTGTACATACATACATGAATTTGTACACTTAAATAGGAAGAGGGAGAAGGGAGTAAATCCCAATCTAAAATGTGAGACTAAATCTTAAAGAGGAAGAGGAAAAGGGCTCTAGATGGGCATTAACATGGGCCTTTACATATATTTCCTTCAACAACATTAAAGCTCTCACTTTATATAGAGTAGAGGAGAAATAATCTCAATTAGGAGATTTGGGACTAAATACAAGTGAGGTGAAGAGTTAATAATGGACTCTTATTTGGTGCTTTTACAATGGCTTTAACACTCCCCTAAAGCTGGAGTATATACATAGATCATTCCCAACTTGAAACACGTCAGAAAAAGATGATGAAATAGGTTTAGTAAATACATTGGCGAGTTCTTTGCATGATGTTATAAACGAAGTGCATATACGTTTGTTGAAAATTTTTTCTCTGATGAAGTAACAACCTAGTTCTATATGCTTTGTTCTTTTATGAAATACATGATTTTTAGATATTTAGATGCCAACTTTATTATCACAGAGCCTTAGTAGGGGGGTTGTAAATTTTACTAAATGCTTTCATAAGTGTCCTCCAGCATTTTAACCAACAAGTAGTTTGAGGCATACTTCTGTATTTGACTTCCACATTTGACTAGGACACCATTGCTTGATTCTTACTTCTCCAGGTGACAAGATTTCACCCTACATACGTGCAGTATCCTGAAGGTAATTTTGGGTCTCACTTATCATCTGCATAGCTTGCGTATGAATAGTCTTCAATTTGTAAATGATTATTTATTCTAAATAGAAGACCTTTGTCGAGAGATCCTTTGATATATTACAGTATTTTTAATGCAGCTTCAAGATGACACTCTCTATAAGTCTGCATAAACACACGAACTTTTCCAACAACGAAAGAGATGTCAGGCCTGGTGACGCATGACGAATCTATAGGCGGCGGATAAATCGTGGCCTAACCCTACATGTTATGCAAATCCGACGATTAAGCCACAGTTAGATAATAATTAAAATATCCCACGCAGATAAATTCACAGCAAGATAAAAATAATTTATTATGGCAAGCAAGCTTAGGCTTTCCTCCGCGTGGAGGGCCAAAACAAGAGTGTGCGGCGAATAAAATCCTACAAATCACAATAATAATCTAGAGCAATATTCTACGATGATGTTTCTCCAAACAAATATAAAATGTTCAACCCAATAAATAACTGCTGAAAATAATCGTCCAAATACAACAAGTGATTCACCAAAGTAGTGGGCTAACCAAGGCACTGAAGAATCCGGAGCCGGAGATGCGTGAACGGCGATCCGAGGTGGAACCGTTGGCGTGGAAATGGAGGACGTGGCTGCCCTCAGCGGCGGATGGTGGAATCGGGCCGGAAATGGATGGATCCGGCCACGCGGGTAGAGATCCGGACGGGGGTGGATAGATCCGATGATTTGATAACGGATCCGGTTTAGGGAATGGTGGATGGGTGGGGAGAAAGGGCGTCGGACGGGGGCTGGATTCAGGTTTCTGGTGGCGGGAGGGATTGGTTTTGGTGGATGCTAGCTAGATCTGAAGGGGATCTGGACCAGAAAGGTGAAATAGTACTCTTTGGTAGTCGATCTGGGCTGATTTTGAGAAGGCTGAATGAGGCGTGGAGGTGCTGGAAGGGAATAGTCGGGATTGTCCTGGGTGAAAAGACAGTAGCAATTAGTTTAAGAAAAGGCAGCGTCAATTTGAGGGTTCTCTTGGGAGGAAAAGCAACGTGAGTTTGGGCCTTTCCTGGGAGACAAGGCAGCAGTTTTTGGGCTCTTTCTGGGAGAAAGAGCTGCTGTTTAGAAGGCTGATTTTGGGTTTTCTGTAAGAAAACTGAAGGGTCTTTGGATGTGGCGTGGATTGGCTGTAGGGTTTTGGTGAAAGTGGAGGGATTTGGTGGTGGAAAATGAAGGCTAGGGTTAGGTATTACCTTTGGGAGGAAGGATAGAGCCTAGGAGTCGTCACCTAGGGTTCCACGGAGTCGGCACCGTAGAGGGATCGCTGGATTTCGGGATTCCTATTCTCCAAAATCTGCAATGCCTCCAATCAGCCCACTACTCTCTTATTTATAATAAAAACAAAGCTACGACATCCCAATCAACGGCTATGATTGGCCGGGGGAAAATCCACTTAAATACAACAATAATAAACCAAAATATATAAAGTAATATATGAAATTGACTCGCAACACGAATCCGAACGCATCCACGGAGTCGGATCGTCGATCCGGGCACGCCATATATGGTAAGTTGCCAAATCAACCCCGAAAGAGCCCAAAGCTCGTCCTCGCCTATGCTCCGCATCACCTGGTCATAGTGAGATAGAAGAGTTTACCGACAAGACACCTATAACAAGTAACATCCTTAAGAGGAGACATCTTATCCCAAAGTCTCTGTGTGCCCACAAGCATTGAATTTCAAGTAGGCTTTGTCCCAAGAGGTCCCATTTTTCAAGTAAATTTAGGGCATACTTTTATTGGAAAGGGATTGCGTCGTTGTTGTATCTTGCAATTTCAATTCCTAAAACATATCGAGGAGTCACCAGATCTTCGGTTACAAAATGTGTCTGAAGAAGTTTCTTTGTTATTTCTATGTTGGAAGAGCCATACCCGATGACAAGGATATCATCTATATATACATCAAGAATAAACACCCCCTGCTCGGCCTTTCATATGAAGACAGATTGATTTGGATTTGATGAAATGTTGCTAAGATGAGAAAATTAATTCGATTCCAATACAACACTCGGGTATATATAGATGACCCGTACAACAATAAATAATACTACGCAACATAAAATTACGATAACGCCAACTCAACACCCCCCCTCAAGTTGGGCGTGTAATGTCAGCCATGCCAAACTTGCCGATAAGATCATTAAACATATTGAAGCTCAAACCCTTCGTGAGAACATCAGCCAACTGTTGATCCGATGGTACGAATGGGGTAACCACTGCCCCCCCTGTCAATATTCTCCTTAATGAAATGCCTGTCGATCTCGATGTGCTTCGTGCGATCATGCTGTACTGGATTGTGCGCTATAGAAATCGCCGCTTTATTATCGCAATACAACCTGACAGGCTCATTCCTCTTCAAACCCAGTTCCACAAGTATGGTAGAGATCCATAGTCCTTCACAAATGCCATGGGCCATCGCCCTAAACTCGGCCTCAGCACTCGATCTGGCAACAACATGTTGCTTCTTGCTCCTCCAGCTAACTAGATTTCCTCCGACCATAGCACAATATCCTGAGGTGGAACGTCTGTCAGATGGCGATCCAGCCCAATCTGCATCAGTATAGACTTCAATAGTCAATTTTTCACTTTTGGAGAATAGAATGCCCTTCCCTGGTGAGGACTTGAGATATCTGAGGACCCGATGTGCAGCGTCAACATGTCGGGTCTTGGGAGTGTGCATGAACTGACTGAGAACTCCCACTGCATACGATATATCAGGTCGAGTGTGTGATAAGTAGATTAATTTCCCAACCAGCCTCTGGAAACTGGGGATGTCTTCAATCACATCACCATCATCCCTACCTAGCTTGTGGTTGGTCTCGATTGGGGTATCTGCAGGTCTACAACCACTCATCCCGGTAGCATCAAGAAGATCGAGCGTATATTTCCTTTGAGATAAGAAAATACCGTGCTTTGACCTCGCAACCTCAATGCCTAAGAAGTACTTGAGGTCCCCCAAGTCTTTCACATCGAATTCCTTAGCTAATTTTCCCTTAAGGGCCCGAATCTCCACGTCGTCATCCCCAGTTATTATAATATCGTCCACATAAACTATTAGGACTGCCAATTTCCCTTTGCTGATTCTTGTAAACATAGTATGGTCCGCATTGCTCTGGTTGTATCCGAAACTATGCATGGCTTTGTGGAACCTTCCAAACCAAGCTCTGGCTGATTGTTTTAGGCCGTATAGCGGCCTCTTTAACTTGCACACTTTCCCTGTGGATCCCTGTGGAGTGAGCCCCGGAGGAAGAGCCATGTACACCTCTTCTTCGAGATCGCCATGAAGGTAGGCGTTCTTGACATCTAATTGGCAAAGTTTCCACCCCTTGCAAGCAGCGCAAGAAATAAGGATCCTGATTGAGTTCATCTTTGCAACAGGAGCAAACGTCTCCTGGTAATCAATACCCTCCTTCTGAGAGTAGCCTCTCTCCACCAGTCTTGCCTTGTATCGTTCCACAACTCCCGAGGGATTCTGTTTGACAGCGAACACCCATTTGCATCCCACCACTTTCTTTCCTGGAGGTAATTGAACCAAATCCCATGTGTTGTTCTTCTCCAGGGCATTCATTTCTTCAAACATAGCCATCTTCCATCTGTCATCGGAAATGGCATCCTGCCACGAAGTTGGGACAGAGACAGAAGACAAAGAGGAAACAAACACTCTATGGGAGGTTGTTAGAGAAGTATAAGACACGAATTGAGATATAGGGTGCCGCGTAGGAGTACCTTCCGACGGGTCAGGTGGGTGATCTGATATCCAGATGTTAGGCCGCGTGTTTGAAACCTTTGTCCGACGAGAGTAAACCTGTAGGGGTTTATGGACCTGGGCCTCTACAGGTGGGACATATGGACTAGAGGGAGTAGGTAGAGTGGGATGATATGCGGAAGGAATAGGTAAAGGGATGATCTCTAGAGGAAAAGGGGAATTCACTTCCGACGTAGGAGAGGGCCCCCCCTGAAGTGAGGACCCGTAATAACTCTCGGATTCACGGAACGTGACATCCATGGTGACGAAAACCTTCTTGCTGACAGGGTCATAACATTTATACCCTTTCTGAGTAGGGGAATATCCGATGAACACACACTTGTGCGCACGGGCATCAAGTTTCGAGCGGTGGTAGATGTGGACAAAGCAAACACATCCAAAGACACGGGGTTGTAGAGTGGTAGGTGGCATGCCAAGTATGGTAAGGGGAGTTTCGAAACCGAGAACACGTGAAGGCATACGGTTGATAAGATACGCCGCGGTGAGAACCGCATCGCCCCAGTAGTACTTTGGAAGATGCATGTGAAGGAGAAGACACCGAGCAACTTCCAGGAGGTGGCGATTTTTCCGTTCCGCCACTCCATTTTGAGCAGGGGAGTAGATACATGATGTCTGATGAATGATCCCGTGATCGGCCAAGTATTGCTCGAAAACCGAATCCATGAATTCCCGACCATTATCAGTGCGGAGAATTTTGATAGGGGTCGCAAACTGGGTGGAGACCATATTATGAAAACGTCGAAACAAGGAGAACACTTCACTTTTTGCCTTAATCAAGTAAACCCACGTGGTACGCGAAAAACAATCGATGAACGTCACAAACCAACAACAGCCAGAAATAGACGCAACCGGGCAAGGCCCCCACACATCACTATGTATCAAATGAAAAGGAGCAGTACTGCGAGAAGAAACATGCTGAAAGGAAGTACGATGATGTTTACTAAGGTCACAGGCATCACAATGAAAATTACGAAGTACATCAGATGACAAAACAGGAAATAAGTGTTTCATAGAGACGATAGACGGATGTCCCAGCCGACAGTGCCAGGACTCTAAAGTAGCCGCCTGATTCGCATGAAGTGCCTGGGGAGAAGAAATCGGGGCAGAGGAATCAAACACGTAGAGCCCATTCACCAGTTTACCAGTTCCAATCACCGTTCCCGTCTTCAGGTCCTGAAAAAGGCAAGAGGAAGGAAAAAAAGTTACGGAACAGTTCAACGAATTGGTTAAATGACTAATGGAAAGAAGATTCCGAGTGAAGTTTGGGACGTGAAGAACAGAGGAAAGGGTGAAGGAGGAGCACGGGATGGAACCCTTCCCGGCAATCGGGGAAAGGGACCCATCAGCGATGCTCACCTTTTCACGACCTGACAATGGAGAGTAGGACACAAAACCTGAGGAAGAGCTGGTCATATGGTTTGTTGCTCCAGAGTCAAGGATCCAGTGAGTGGAGGGGCAAGTGGAAGCAGCATGAGCACCTGGTGGCCCCTGATGGGCATACGAAGACGATGGGGCCGGGGACTCCGGTGACTGTCCCTGCATCAAGCGACGGAAGGCAAGCACCTCATCGGCAGAGAGAGTCAATGTCGGAGTAGGCAAGACAGAAGGAGGCTGCGGCTCTTCAAAACTTTCGGACAGATGCGCGGAGCGGGGCTGAGGAGGACGACCAGAGGTACGGCCGAAACCACGACCACCACGAGAGGGAGGTCCACCACGGGGTGCAGGAAACCCATGAAGACGAAAGCAGGTCTCCCGTGTATGGCGGGCCTTCCCGCAATAGTCACAGAGCAGGTGATCCTTGTCACTGGGCTTTGATCTAGAATCACGAGGCCCCCGAGGCCCAGTTTGGGCTGCCAAAGCAAAACCATCTGGAGGAGGATCTGGAGTCCAAGTTTGTCGCCTATCAAATTCCTGCTGAACCAGACTGAAAACCTCAGGAAGAGAGGGCAAAGGGGAGCGGCCAAGGATCTGCACACTGATGTGGTCGAAATCCCGATGCAAACCGTGAAGGAACTCAAAGACTCTATTCCGATCTTCTCGCGTGCGGACAAGAACTTCATCCTCCGGAGACACAAGAGTGAGCGAGTCGAAATGATCATATTCCTGATATAACTGGGTGAACTCGAGATAGTAGGCCGACGGAGGACGGTCGCCTTGACGTAAGAGGAAAATCTTTCTGCGCAGCTGAAATATCTGGGCCGCATTGCCCCGGCCCGAATAAGTAGTCTCGGCTCTTCGCCAAATATCGGCGGCAGTATCAAGGAACAGGTAGTTGCGGGCAATGGAATCAATCATGGAGTTCGTCAACCAAGACATGACGAGGGAATTCTCCGATTCCCATTGCGCCCAATCCGGGGAATCCGAGGTAGGGGTAGGTGTAGTGCCCATGACATACCCAAACAGTCGCCTGCTCTTCAAAGCGAGGGTAACAGCCCGAGACCACGGGAGATAATTTGCACCATCCAGGCGAATCGTCGTGATCTGAGGAGTATTGTGATCATGTCCAGGACGGGAGAAAACATTGGGTGTAGCGGGGGACACGGAAGCACCGGTGGTAGAAGACATAGCGGGAGATCCATCAGTTCCGGCCATGGTAGCCAAGAATACAAATCGAGGGAACCGGGAGAGCAAAAAAAAGGCCTAGATAGAAACTAGGGCTGCCTCATAGAAAGAGGGAGGAGAAAAAAAAGAGGGATTAGACACCGGAAATGGCATCAAACGGACGATTGCATCTCCGGTGTCCAAAAAACCGGAATAACGCGAGGAGGAGTCGGACTGACTCCTAGGCGGAGGAGGAAGAAGAAGGTGAGAGGAAGAAAACTGAAGAGAAAAGAACGGGAAGAAGAAGGTGAGAAGAAGAAGACCGGAGGGAGAGGCGGACGAGCCCTCGACGCCTGGACGCGGCTAGCTGGAGGAGTCGCTGAACGCGGGCTAGCGGGAGGAGCGAGGCGGAGCGGGAGAGGCGCGGCGGATCGCGGATCGAGCGAGGCGGAGCGGGTGAGACGCGGCGGTGTTAGCGGCGCAGTCGCGGATCGAGCGAGGCGGAGCGGTATCGGGGAAGCCCTAAGGCTCTGATACCATGATGAAATGTTGCTAAGATGAGAAAATTAATTCGATTCCAATACAACACTCGGGTATATATAGATGACCCGTACAACAATAAATAATACTACGCAACATAAAATTACGATAACGCCAACTCAACAGGATTACTTTCGGAAAAAACCAATGATAGAAACAATATGATTGAACTTGTCAAACTATGCTCTGGGAATTTGTATAAGACCAGTTATGGCCTTCTGTAGTTTGCATACTTGAGGCTCCCCAGGAGTAACATAACCAGGATGTTGCTCCGTATAAACTAGATCATGCAAATCACCATAAACCATATTAGCAAGAGATGTTGAGTACACATGTACTCCTTTTCATAGAGCAATGGGAACATCCTGGTCTGAGTTCACTGAGTGGATAGAACCTTCTTAAGAGGAGAGAGTTAGCCTCAAAGCTACAATATGGGAAGCAGGAGTGGAAGGAGCAATAAAAGTGGGAAGAGTAGGACGTCATTCATAATTATGAGGAAAAGGTAGGACGGGAGGATGCGAGATTTGTGCAGGAATGAGTGTTGGAGATGCGACATCAAGTGGAGGAGCATGAATAATATGAAGAGATCATACGAACGCTGGTAAAAAGGAGGTGGGAGATATAGTAGGTGAGATGTCAAAAGAAAGGGTTCTGACGTCCTTGGAGAAGGAGTAACCTCGAAAAAGTGACATTTGCAGAGATATACTGGTGTTCAGAAATGGGGTCAATGAAGCGATACTCTTTTAAGTAAGAGAATATCCCACGAAAACACATTTAGTGGCACGATTGGAGAGCCTGTAACGAGCAGATACTGGAATATGAGCGATGGCAGCACAACCAAAAATACGAGGAGTGAGAAGAATACACGTACCGTTTCAATGAAGAATAAAAAAGGTCTTACCACGAATAGTAGAAAACGCCATACGATTACCGAGAAAACAAGAAGGGAGAACAACATCGCCCAAATATGATCTGGGAGCATTCATCTGACACAACAGAGTGCAGGAAACATCGATAAGATGGCGAATTTTGCGCTAAGCCACACTATTTTATTGAGTGAAGGCAAGAGAGTTCCCAGACAAATGATTAGTAGCACTAGAATCAACGAGTCGCCTACTTAGAGCAGCAACACACGTTGCTAGAAGAATTGGCAACAAAAGCAAATTTCTTGGAAGCAGTATTCAGAGATTTAATATCTGCATAGGAGAACCATCAGTTGGACTATGATAGCGAAGTGAAGGTGGTGATATGAGCCTGAGTTTAGAGATGAAAATGAATTGAAAGGAACGCTCGACAGGATGAAGAAGATTGTTGCAGTAAGAGAAAGGAAGATGACCCCCTCTGACCGCCAGTGCGGTCTCTACGTCCACGGTGTGCTACATGACCAGCAGCATAAGCATAGCTCTCGAAGTGTAGAGTGGGGCTATTATAGGTAAATTTGGGAGGTTGGATATAGTAGAAACACAAGTGGAAGTAGCTTCCAATGCGGGAATGTCCGGCTCTGCCAATATCTGTTGATAGATCATTTCGTAGGACTCAAGAAGACATAAAAGATAACATACAACAAGGAGTTCCTAAAAATGCTTTTGCGGGGTTGCAAGATCAGCAAAGAAAGGACGATGTTGTAGAAATTCAGCATCGAGAAGCTAAACTTCCTGGTAAGCAACATCTTGAAAGAGGTTCACTCGAGCAAAGAGAGCTAAGTACAGGGTGTAGATGCAATCCATTTTGGCACCTTTGGAGTAAAGAGGGGAAAGATGATCTCAAGTTGTATTTACAGTATCATCATGTCAAATGATAGGTAAACATGCATAAAAAAAACTTATTGCAAATAATGTGCGGACAAGAGCATTATTGGCACCCTAGTCAGCATAGGTGGGAGATGTAGGCTCGGAAGGAGCGTTTGTGAGATGATGTCATTTGTGTTGTGATCACAAAAAGAAGGTGAATGAGAAACTCCAATCGAGCCAGTCAATTTGGAAGATTTATCAAGGTTCCCAGAGGAACAGAAATGAGTGACGGGTTGGGAGAAGTGGAAGTTGGATCCGGAGGGAGTCCCATTAATGTAGCACGAGCAAATACTGGAAGATTGCGAGGGACATCCAACCTACTCCTATAAAAGAATGAGGGGTTGTCGTGCATAGCTCAAGGAAAGGTGCAGGATGACTGAAATGTATCGCACACAGAATGTAGCGCTCGCAGAAATGCAACGCTTGCAGAAATGTAGGGCTCGCAACAATGCAGCACTTGTGGGAATACAACAGGCAGTTGTTGTGGGCGAGAGGCGCAAGCTCGAATCACGCAACAAAGCTAGTGGGAGGTTAGTGATCGGAGGAGATCGCGGAAGGGAGATGCATTTGGCACAAGAAAGCAGAGCACGTGATAGAGGAACACGCGGAAGCTCATAGAAACACTTGAGAGATCATTGAAACATGCGGGATCTCCTAGGGTAAGGTGGGAGATCGCGGAAGGGAGATGCATTTGGCACAAGAAAGCAGAGCACGCGATAGAGGAACACGCGGAAGCTCATAGAAACACGTGAGAGATCATTGAAACATGCGGGATCTCCTAGGGTAAGGTGGGAGATCGCGCGAACACATGAGTATGCAGTGTCTCAGGAATTACAAGTCGTCGTTTAGAGTTCGCATGAGACGGAAGTCGCCGGGAAGAACTCATGGGAGCCTAATTCGTAGGAAACGGGAGTTGAGTTCGCGGGAGACAAAAGTTGTCGGGAACTAAGAAACAACTAGCGAGAGAGCTGGAGCTCGCAGAACTTGCAGCCTGAGCTCAGTGGAGCAGTTCATAGGACACGCAGTGAGGCAGCGCAAAAGTCATGCGACAAGGAAGCTCTCGTGTGAGGCTGGGAGCATTCACGGGAGACCGGACTGGGAGTTTCATGTGAGAGGAGAGCAACAAAGAATTCGTCAGGCTCTGATACCACGAGAGAGTTGGAAAATAAAATTTCTTATTTTATTAATCTAACCCATTACATCGAGGCTCCCCTCTTTATAGAATAAAGGATAAATAATTTCCATTAGGAGATGTGGAACTAAATACAAGATAGATGAAGAATCTACAATGACCCTTATTTTATGCTTTTACAATGGGCTTCAACAATCTCCATGCAGCAAAATGGAATAGGTAATATGTCATGACAAACAACTACAAAAGTGCATTATTGGCACTTGATTCTCAACAAAAACTAATGCTGCAGTAGAAAAAATTTTGCTGCATCGCATCATATTTCTCCTATCTATGCTGATCATATAGATACTAAATAATTAGAGTCGAGATCTTCAAAATGTTGATGTATAATCAAAAGAGCAAACTATCTTCTGAAAAAAAACATGTGTAATATGAAAAGATTTGATAAGAGGCGGTTTTCAGAATACCATGCCATCCGCATAATAATAATTATGTACATGAATTATATAATTTTAAATAGACTTCAAACAGAATAAATTTTCATTTTCATTTAAAAAAATCACATTAATGTGTTGGAGAAGGCCCATGTTTAGTTTACTCATAGGTTCTGTACTTAGCTCATGTATAATGGCCCATTGAGCTCATTCCTCTCTTAGGGTCCTTTAGTCCTGTTAGACTATTATTGTAACCCCTCTATATATAGGGAGCATTTTATAGAAAATTTATTATGTTTTCTCATTTCAACATGGTATCAGAGCAAAGCCGATCCCGCGTACCCTAATCCTCTCGTTCGCGTCTCCCGTCGCTCGCTCGCCGTCCGCTAGCCGCGCCTCCTTCAGCGACCGCCGCCCGACTTCAGCGCCTGCTTCAGCGACCTCCTCGCCCGCCGCTAGCAGCGACTGCAGCGCTCGCCTCGCCCGTCCGCTAACAGCGCCCGTCCGCCCGCCGCTAGCAGCGACTGCAGCGCTCGCCTCGCCCATCCGCTAACAACGACCGCCTCGCCCGATCCTTGGTTCTTCTCCTGTTCCGGCGCCGGCACATCATGCAGTAAGTCCTGACTTCTCCGGCGCCGTCTTCTCTTCTTGATGGAGGTTTTTGGGTGGATTGTTTCTCCTTTACCATCCACCGCTTGATGCCCTAATCCTTGGGTGTTCTCTGGATTTCTATTCCTGAGCCATGGGATCTAGTGGCGCGGACTCTCCCGCTATCTCCACCGGAGTTACTCCATCTCCCGTTTCCGGTGGTGCTCCTCCGCCGGTCTTCTACCGTGGAACCACGGATCACAATACCTCTCAAATCACTACCATTCGCCTAGATGAATTTAATTACCTCTCATGGTCCCGGTCTATCACGCTTGCCCTCAAAAGTAGGCGTCTCTTTGGCTATGTCACTGGCCAAATGAACGAACCGGATAGGAATTCTCCTGAATGGCTGCAATGGGAATCAGAGAATTCCTTAGTGATGTCCTGGCTCACTAATTCGATGCAGGAGTCCATTGCCCGCAACTATCTATTTCTGGACAATGCTACTGATATTTGGCATCGTGCGGAGTCTACTTACTCTCGCCGTGGAAATGCTGCTCAAATCTTCCAGCTGCGCCGAAAAATCTGTTTACTCAGGCAGGGTGATCGTCCTCCTTCAGCCTACTACTTGGAGTTCACGCAGCTTTACCAAGAGTATGATCATTTTGATCCTCTTGTCTTTGCTAGCCCTATTGATGCGGCAATGGTTAGAGCCAGGGATGACCGCAATCGCATATTTGAATTTCTTCATGGATTGCACCGCGACTTCAATCAGATCAGTGCTCAGATTCTGGGACGCCCGCAGATACCTTCTCTTCCTGAGGTCTACAGTTTAGTGCAGCAGGAGTTTGATCGCCGTCAGACTCTCCTTCCTGACTCTGTGCCGGAGAGCTCTGCCCTTGCCGCTTCTACCCCCTCTCGTCTTGGTATGCGTCCATCACGGGACCCCAAGTCGAGGAGTTCTGATAAGGATCACCTTCTATGTGATTATTGTGGTAAGAGTCGCCACACTCGGGATACCTGCTTCCGGCTTCATGGGTTCCCTACCCCAAGAGGGGGTGCTCCACCTCGTGGTGGTCGTGGTTCTGGACGCTTCTCTGGACGTCATGCTGCTCCACGTGAAGCCCATCATATTGATGCTGGTGCCGACATCTCTCAGGGTTACTCGGTTACTGATGCCTCTGCCACTCTTGGTGGCTTTACTGCGGACGAAATGTTGGCTCTCCGACGCATGATGCAGGGCCTTTCTGCGGAGCCTTCTGCCTCTTCCTCCTACGCTCACACGGGACTGCCAGGTGCCCATTCTGCTGTTTCTCCTCCCTCCACTCAATGGGTCATTGACTCTGGGGCCACGGATCATATGACCTGGTCCTCTACAGGTTTTGTTTCCTATACTCCTCTCTCTGGGCGTGACAAGGTGAGCATTGCCGATGGTTCCCTTTCCTCTATTGCCGGGAAGGGCACCATCCCCTGCTCCTCTCTTACCTTGTCCTCTGTTCTTCATGTTCCCACATTTACTCGTAACCTTCTTTCCATCAGTCACTTAACTAACTCCATGCATTGCTCTGTGACCTTTCTTCCGTCTTCTTGTGTTTTTCAGGACCTGACGACGGGGAAGGTGATTGGCTCTGGTAGCATGGTGAATGGTCTCTATGTGCTCGACTCTGGCGCACCTCCTCCGACTCTCGCTCTCCACTCCAGCACTGTCCATCCTTTGTACTCCTGGCACTGCCGCCTAGGACACCCCTCTATCCCTGTTATGAAGTTGTTATTTCCTACTATGCCTACTGCTACTTTTGAGACTTTTGTGTGTGATGTCTGTAGTTTAAATAAACATATTCGTACTTCATTTAAGCATGTTTCGTTACCTAGTTCTAATCCTTTTGCTATTATTCATACGGATGTTTGGGGTCCATGTCAGGTCCCTTCGATTTCTGGTTGTGTGTGGTTTGTTACGTTCATTGACTGCTTCTCTCGTACTACTTGGTTGTATTTGATGCGTCACAAAAGTGATGTTTTTTCTATTTTTCGCCGATTTCATAATATGATCTCCACCCAGTTTCAATCCAAAATTAAAATACTTCGTAGTGACAATGGCCGTGAATACATTGATTCGCAGTTTGAGCACTATCTTGCTGATCATGGCATTCTCCACCAAACTACCTGTGCCTATTCCCCAGCACAAAATGGTGTTGCTGAGCGGAAAAATCGTCATCTCTTGGAGGTTGCTCGGTGTTTATTGTCCACCATGCATCTCCCGAAATTTTATTGGGGTGATGTTGTTCTTACTGCTGCATACCTCATCAATCGTATGCCAACACGTGTCCTTGGGAATTCTACCCCCCTCGCTACTCTCCATGTACCCCCTACCCGGCTTCCCTTTAGGGTGTTTGGTTGTGTTTGTTTTGTTCATATACACCACCCTCGCCCATCCAAACTTGATCCTCGTGCTCTCAAGTGTGTCTTTATTGGTTACTCACCGATGCAAAAGGGGTACAAGTGCTTTCATCCTCCTACCAGGAAAGTGTTTATCAGTATGGATGTCACATTCCGTGAATCCGAGTCCTATTACCCTCCCGCTGATGCTACCTCCACCACCGTATCCCCCCCTTCGGGTGTCTCCTCTGTTCCTCTCCCTATACCTCCATCGTACCCCTCACTTCAGGGGGAGACTCCAGTGGAAGTGAGTCCTCCTGTACTGGTTGAAACTCCAGTGGAAGTGAGTCCTCCTTCACCTCCGTCCTTGCAGGTATATACTCGGCGTGTAAAGAGGACAAGCACACAAGATCAAGCTATGCTACCAGAACAGTCAGTGGATCCTGACTCAGGGCCTTCTGATCCTCCAATTGTCATTCGAAAAGGTATCCGGTCTTGTACTCGCCATCCTCTATCAAATTATGTATCTTATGATTCTCTTTCTCCCTCCTACAAGACCTTTGTCTCTTCCCTTGCTGCTTTTTCCATACCTGTTTCGTGGCAGCAGGCTCTTGAGGTCCCTATGTGGCGTGAGGCGATGGTTGAGGAAATGAAGGCTCTAGAGAAGAATCATACTTGGGATTTAGTTCCTCTTACCCATGGAAAGAAACTTGTTGGGTGCAAGTGGGTGTTCTCGGTGAAACAGAACCCCCAAGGGATTGTTGAAAGATGTAAAGCGAGGTTGGTTGCAAGGGGTTACACTCAAATCCATGGCATCGACTATCAGGATACGTTTGCCCCGGTGGCCAAGATGAATACAGTCAGGGTCTTACTATCCGTTGCTGCTTGCAAAAATTGGGATCTTTTACAGCTGGATGTGAAGAATGCCTTTCTCCATGGTGACTTGGAAGAGGAGGTCTATATGTCTCCCCCTCCAGGTCTTACTCCAGGTAATGCTGCAGGAAAAATATGCAGGGTGTTAAAGGCTCTATATGGACTGAAGCAGTCCCCGAGAGCATGGTTTTGTCGCTTCCACAAGGCTATGGTGTCGTTTGGATACAGTCAGAGCAACGCAGATCATACGATGTTCATCAAACATCAGCTTGGGAAAACTACTGTTCTCATTGTGTATGTTGATGATATCGTCATAACAGGTGATGATGTGGAGGAAATTCAGAATTTAAAGGCAAAGCTAGCTAAAGAGTTTGAGGTCAAGGACCTGGGAAAACTCAGGTACTTCTTGGGAATTGAAGTTGCTAGATCTAAGCAGGGTATATTTGTCTCTCAGCGAAAATACATGTTAGATCTGCTTGAAAAAATGGGGATGAGCGGATGCAGACCAGCTGACACTCCGATTGAAACAAATCACCGACTGGGGCGTGATGATGGAGGGGATATTGAAGATATCTCAGGATTCCAGAGATTAGTGGGGAGGTTGATATACCTGTCCCATACTCGCCCTGATATCTCCTATGCGGTGAGTGTGGTGAGTCAGTACATGCACGCTCCTAAGACCCGACATATGGATGCTGCACACAGGATTCTACGGTACCTCAAGTCTTCACCAGGAAGGGGTATCCTGTTTGCTCAAAATACTGATCTAAAGATTGAAGTCTATACTGATGCTGATTGGGCAGGGTCTGTTGACGATAGGCGATCTACTTCTGGATACTGCTCTCTTGTTGGAGGCAACCTTGTTACCTGGAGGAGCAAGAAGCAACAAGTTGTGGCGAGATCCAGTGCCGAGGCCGAGTTTAGAGCTATGGCCCAGGGGGTCTGTGAAGGTTTATGGCTTCGGGCTTTACTGAGGGACCTTGACCTTGTGGAAGAAGGACCCATCCGGCTGTATTGTGACAACAAGTCAGCCATCAGTATCGCACACAATCCCGTTCAACATGACCGGACGAAACACATTGAGGTGGATCGGCACTTTATCAAGGAAAACATTGAAAGAAGAATTGTGTGTACTCCTTTTGTGCCTTCCAACAGGCAGCTAGCAGACATTCTCACCAAAGGACTGAGCGGGAACATATATAGCAAGATTGTGGACAAGTTGGGCATGATTGATATCTTCCGCCCAACTTGAGGGGGAGTGTTAGACTATTATTGTAACCCCTCTATATATAGAGAGCATTTTATAGAAAATTTATTATGTTTTCTCATTTCAACAAGTCCCACATCTTGGATTCATTCTTAGCTTCTTCTCCTTCTCTCTATATAAGGAGCATCTTGTATGTGTTAAAGCATCCTTTTAATTAAAAGAGAATAATTTATTTGCCTCTTTTATTCTATAATTACTCATTTTATACAATATGAATAGTTTGAGAGGAATTATTTTATTTACTACGAAGTCAGTACTTTATATCAATATTCTACTGTTTACTGTATTCTGCACAGCAGGATGCATGTTGATCATGGGCTTCTGAGTTTTGGCATGCCAATAAGAGAATATAAATGCAAATTCATTTTAACAAAATAAATACTACTAAAAAAGATGTCATTTTTCTACCAAGGCCATAATCTTAGGATTTTGGAGATACCTGAGAATTCCAGCGCATTGATTTTGGAAATGATATTTTCGATAAAATGTTAGGTAGCTCCTCAGCCATAACCTATTCAGAAGATAAAGAAGCATAAAACTTTCAATGAATGTGAATGGGTGAGAGAAAAAGGCTTAAACTAAATGTACGGAAAATAAATCAGTATGAAAAAGGATAAACTTCAAAGGAATCAGAGTCTTAAACCAAAGGCACTCATAGCACCTCCAGTATTCTCACGCTTAAACTAATTCCTGCTTTGGGTAAGTGTCATATACTCCTATACTGCTTTGGGCAAGTGCTGTATACTCCAGTACGCTAGATTAATTTGAACAATTCTAGACATCCTTTAATCTGCACTGGTAAACTCTTCTTGAACCATGTGCTTCTATGGAGGATAGAAGAACTGAAAAACATCTAAATATGTGAATTTTTCACCAGCTTTTATGTCAAGCAACGGAAACTAACAGCAGTGCAAGATTGAGGCATATCATGTAACTAAGCAGAATACACTTTGTGGAAAAGTACAGAAAATGGAGAAATAAAAAGAAATAATTTTATTAATTTCTCTCACATTCTTACGTACAAATATTTGCACACTTATATAGGAAGAGAAAAAGGAGAAGCAATCCCATTCTAAAATGTGAGACTAAAACATAAAGAGATAGCGGGCTCTAGATGGGCCTTGCAATGGACCTTTGTACATAGGTTATTCATCACTCCCCCGCAAGCTGGAGCATACAGATCATAAGCACCAAGCTTGGACAGGAACTGATAATATATCGGTCATGGTAAGGCCTTAGTGAGAATATCAACAACTTGCCCGGCAGCAGAAACATGTTTTAATTCCAGTTTCTTCAGTTGAACATTCTGCCGTATGAAGTGACAATCAACTTCGATATGTTTGGTGCGTTCGTGAAATACGGGATTCTTGGCAATATGTATAGAAGCTTGACTATCGCAATAGAGAATCGCTGGTGTGGGAAGTTTAACACCCAGATCGCTAAGAAAGCTTTCCAACCAAGTAAGCTCAGACACAACAGAGGACATTGAACGATACTCAGCCTTGGCTGATGAGCGGGCAACTACAAACTGCTTCTTGTTGCGCCAGGTGATGAGGTGACCACCAAAGTATGTACAATATCCACTTGTTGAACGTCGATCATATAGAGAGCCAGCGTAGTTAGCATCAGAGTAGGCAATAAGAGATAAGGAAGAAGAAGGTGTTGGAGCATGCGTTCCGCACTTGTCCGGTTTGAGAATAACAAATCTCGAATGTATTTGATCCTATTTTTGATTAATGGTGTGCAGATAACAGGTGCAAAAATAACATGATTTCAATTGAAGCAAAATGACATTTTCCAGAAATTTGAGCTATCGGATTTCCGACAGTGCTATCGGATTTCCGACAGCGCGTTTATTTGATCTCTGCGCAGCGGTTAGGATCTATCGGATTTCCGATATCGCTATCGGATGGCGATAGCCCACGATCTTCCGATAACGCCAGGACGTGCAGCAGTTACCACACAGCGGTTAGGATCTATCGGATTTCCGATATCGCTATCGGATAGCGACAGCCCACGATCTTCCTATAACGCCAGGACATGCAGCAGTTACCTTGGCTATCGGATATCCGACAGTGCTATCGGATATCCGACAGCCCACGTCTCAACCACGACCTCAACACGACGCAGAAACTTCGTTTTAGTGGGACACGTGGCAGCCTCTGGAGATATCGGATTTCGGCGACAGAGGCTATCGGACGGCGACAGCTCCTTTTTATTTAAAGGACTCAAAACTTCGTGGAATTAAGTTCTTCAGATTTCTAAGCCTCCTTCCTGAGTGTTATCGTCCAGAGAGCTCCAGAGAACGAAAATCCCCATCCTTGAAGGAGAAAAGAGAGAGCGAAGCCGAAGATTGTACACGCATTCCAAAGAGACTGTCTCAAGGGATCTTCGCTGTTTTGGTCCAGAAATTCTAAAGGGGGTTTTTCATATTGTATTTTCATTCATTCACTTTTCATTTTGTAATCGTTGGAGAAATCGTCGTCTTGCGTGCGGCGTCTAAGTCCTTGCGCGGCTTAGGGGAAAATCGCTTCCTTGTGCGGAGCGTCCAAGTCCTTGCGTGGCTTGGTGGGAAATCGTGGCCTTGTGTGCTACGTCTAGATCTTGGGAAGATCTAGAGGATAGGCTTGAGCTTGGTCTTGGGAAAGACAAGTGATAGCCTTCCGATCCTTGGGAGAAGGATTGGTAAACCAAAATTGTAGAATTTTTTATTAACATAATTGTGCCTTGATCTTAAGCATTGTTAAGATCATTTTTATTGTATGCAAATTTCATTATTAATATAATTATGTCTTTTTCTTTAATTACATATTTGGTGGCATAATCTTTATCTTAGAAATTTGTTTTTGAATTATTTATAAAAAAAAACCACATTCTTTGGAAATTGTTTAGAAGTAATTTTTAGAAAAGTAAAACTTGTTTAAAAATTTTTAAGGAAAAATTATATTTCAAACACACCATTATTCACCCCCCCCCCCCCCCCTCTAAGGGCGTCACACGATCCAACAAGTGGTATCAGAGGGAGGTTACTCCAAAACGGTTTTACCACCGGGAGTAATGGCGCACAACGATCACGCGTTCGTTGAGGGGCAAGGAATTAGTAGGCCACCACTTTTTTACGGGCACAGAATATAATTATTGGAAAACACGTATGCGTTGTTTTCTAATTGCGCTAGATATAGAAGTCTGGAATATGGTAGAATCTAGTTACACTTCTCCAACATTTGTTGTAGGAGATGTAACCATGGATAAGCCCAAAGACAAGTGGGATGACAACGATAAATTAAAATGTAAGAACAATGCAAAAGCCATGAATGCTTTATTTTGCGCACTAGATCGCACTGAATTTAATAGAGTTTGTGCTTGTAATACTGCATTTGAAATTTGGAATTTATTAGAAATCACTCATGAAGGTACTTCGCAGGTAAAGGATTCAAAGCTATTTCAACTGGAATCTGAATTTGAAAGGTTCAAAATGGAGGTAGATGAAGAGATTGATACGATGTACACACGATTTACAAAAATCGTGAACGACTCAAAGGTGCTAGGAAAGGTGTTCTCAAATGGAGATTTGGTAAGGAAAATCTTAAGATCACTTCCCCCGAAGTTCAATCCTAAAGTGACTGCAATTTCCGAGTCACATGATCTTAAGACCTTACAATTGGAGAGCCTCATTGGGAACTTGAAAACTCATGAAGTTGAATTGAAAATTCAACAACAAGAGTATATGGAGCCAAGGAAGAAGGGATTGGCTCTAAGATCAAAGAAGGAAGAAACTAGTGATTCTGAGGAGGATGAAGAAGATGAGAAAAGTTTATTTGTTAAAAAATTTAGAAAATTTATGAAAAATCCGGAGAGAAGGAATTCGTTTAAGAAGTATTTTAAGAAGGAGACCTTTAGGAAGAAAAAAGGAAAGAAAGGCGATGAGGAGGAAGAGAGACCGCCACCGGAGTGCTATCACTGCAAGAAGTTAGGACACATTCGAAGCAAGTGTCCAAAGTACTTGAAAGAACTTAAAGAAAAGAAGCACAAAGGGTCGAAGAAGGTGTTGAAGGCAGAAACCTGGGATGATACTACTTCTGAGGATGCAAGCAGTTCCGACTCAAGTAAAGAAGAGGAGGCCAACATATGCTTAATGGGAAAGAGCGTCATATCTGATGACGAATGCAGTGTCCAAAGCGACACTGAGGTAACTCCTCCAACCTATGATGAATTGTTTTCTGAATTTTTAAAGACTTGCAAATTTTTTGAAAAAAACTAAAAAGACAATGATCTTCTTAAATCTGAAAATAACATTTTACTTAAAGAAAACAAAAAATTGTTAAGGGAAATTAAGACTATTGGAAAACGAGATATCTCTTGCCAAGAGTGTGATCACTTTTTGGGAAGAATTAATGAACTTGAAGAATCTCTTTCCAAATCTCATTCTACAATAAAAATTCTTACTAACAAGAATGAGATTTTAGAGAGAGATCTGAAATCTTCAATCTCCAAAGTCCATGACGGAAAGAAATCTTTTGAACGTAGATGCGTAAATCTAGTATCCGAGAATACACAAATGAAAAACCAGATTCATGACTTAACACTAGCCATGAAAAAATTTGGAATGGGCCGAAGATCACTGGATATGATCTTAGGATACCATCGTCATGGATCTGGAAGGTTTGGGCTCGGATACACATCTGGAAGCTGTCGCCCGGCGACAACCACTGTCGCCGGCGACAGTGAAAAGTCCAGAAAATTCACTTTTAAAAATTCTAAAATTAATGAATTGTTAAATACTGCATCATCATCCAGTAAACGTCCAGAAAAGTTATACTCCTCTAAATACATTACATGTGCCAAATGCAATAGATTTGGTCACACTACGGACTCTTGCTGGAAAGAAGGAAAAAGTAAAATCAAACAAATCTGGGTGCCTAAGGCTTCTACCTATACTATGGGTGGAACCACTTGGGTAACCAGATCTTTACTCACCTCTTCTTTCTAGGTGTGTTGGCAGGCTAAGGACAAAGAGAACGTGTGGTACTTGGACTCGGGTTGTTCAAAGCACATGACGGGCAATAAAGAGAAGTTTCTTAGCCTGAAGATGAAGAAAGGAGGAGTTGTGACATTCGGAGACAATGGAAAAGGAAAAATCATCGGCATCGGAGTTGTGGGTAACGAAAATTTTTCAATTTCAAATGTTTTATTTGTAGAAGGATTGAAGCATAATTTGATTTCTATTAGTCAATTATGTGATAAGAGTTTAAATGTTTTATTTGAATCTTCTACAAACTTGTGCAAAATTATTAATTCCAAAACAAATGAAATTGTTTTTACCGCACCTAGATGTCACAATGTATATATGATCAAATTTCTAGATTTTTCAAATTCTACTTTGAAATGTTTTTTATCAAAAAATGATGAATTAGCTTTATGGCATAGGCGACTTGGACAAACTAGTGCCAAGTTAATTACAAAACTTTCAAAAGATAAATTAATTAAAGGTTTACCTTTGTTAAATGGAAATTTATCTTCTTCACTATGTGTGCCTTGCCAAAAAGGAAAATTTTCAAAATCATCTTTCAAAAGTAAATACATTATTTCTACCACTAGGCCACTTCAATTAATACATATGGATTTATTTGGACCAATTGGAATTTCTAGCTTAGGTGGTAAAAAATATACATTTGTATTGATTGATGATTATTCTCGTTTTTGTTGGACTTTATTTCTAACCTCCAAATCCGATGCATTTTCAGAATTTTCAAAATTATGTTTGCGTATCCAAAATGAATTTGAGTTAAAAATTAAACGCATACGATCGGATCATGGAGGAGAATTTGAAAATGAAAAGTTTATTTCTTTTTGTACGGAGTTAGGAATTAAACATGAATTTTCCGCTCCACGCACACCACAGCAAAATGGTGTAGTAGAGAGGAAAAATAGAACTCTTCAAGAGTTAGCTCGTACAATGTTATCTGAATTCAAATTACCAAAATCTTTTTGGGCTGAAGCGGTTAGCACGGCATGTTATGTAATTAATAGAGTAATGCTTCGCCCTATTTTAAAATTAACTCCTTTTGAATTAATTTTTAATAAACAACCAAATGTTTCTTATTTCAAAGTTTTTGGTTGTAAATGTTTTATTTTGAATTCTAAAGATTCCTTAGGAAAATTTGATGAAAAATGTGATGAAGGTATCTTTATTAGGTATTCTTCAACTAGTAAAGCTTATAGAATTTTTAATAAAAGAACAAAAATAGTTGAAGAATCTATTCATGTTAGGTTTGATGAGTTTGCTTCATGTGTAGAAAAGAAAATTACAGGAAAAGAAGATGAACTCCTTCCCACGTTGGAGAATGATGATGAAGAACTTGGAGAAAATGGAGAAGAAAAAGAAGAAGAAAGAGAAGGAGAAAGAGGAGAAGAAGATAGAGAAGAAGAAGAAAGAGAAGGATATGTGCCTCCAAGTGAATTGAGATTCTCAAAGGATCATCCAAAAGAGCTTATCATTGGAGATCCGCAAAAAGGGGTTAGTACTCGTTCATCGTTACATGTTTTATTTTCAAACCTTTGTTTTGTTTCTGAAATAGAACCAAAAGATGTTTCCACTGCTTTAAATGATGAATTTTGGTTTTTAGCTATGAATGAAGAACTTAATCAATTTGAACGTAATAAGGTTTGGAATCTTGTAGAACGACCCAAAAATTGTCCTGTAGTTGGTGTTAAGTGGATTTTCAAAAATAAAATGGATAATGAATCTAGAATTGTTAGAAATAAAGTCAGATTAGTTGCAAAAGGTTATGCACAAATTGAAGGGGTAGATTTTGATAAAACTTTTGCACCCGTAGCAAGATTAGAAGCGGTTAGAATATTTTTTGCATTTTCTTGTTTTAAAAGATTTAAATTATATCAAATGGATGTCAAAACCGCATTTTTAAACGGGTATATAAAAGAAGAGGTTTATGTAGAACAACCCCCTGACTTTATAAATGAGAAATATCCAAATTATGTTTATAAATTAGATAAAGCGCTTTATGGATTAAAACAAGCGCCTCGTGCTTGGTATGATCGATTAACTCAATATTTGTTAAAGCACGATTATAAAATAGGAAGTGCTGATTCTACACTCTTCATTAAGCAAATTGATCATGATTTAGTTATTTTACAAATTTATGTTGATGATATTATTTTTGGAGCCACTAATGAAGAGTTGTGTAATGAAGTAGTTCAAATTATGAAAAATAAATTTGAAATGAGCATGGTTGGAGAACTTTCATATTTTCTAGGTTTTCAAATTACACAAAAACATGATGGTATTTTTATATGTCAAACCAAATATATTCATGATATGTTAAAAAGATTTGGATTTGAAAATCTTAAGCATGCAAACACTCCTATGAGTACTTCACTAAAATTAGGAAAAGATGAAAGTGGTATTTCAATTGAACAAACTCTTTATAGAAGTATGATAGGGTCTTTATTATATTTAACCGCATCTAGACCTGATATTATGTTTGCCGTTTGTTTATGTGCTAGATTTCAAGCTAATCCTAAAGAGTCACATTTAAAAGCGGTGAAACGTATCTTTAGATATCTCATTGGAACATCAAAATTAGGTTTATGGTATCCTCATAATGATTCTTTTATTTTGCATGGTTTTTCGGATTCTGATTATGCGGGATGTTCTTTAGATAGGAAAAGCACTAGTGGCACTTGTCACTTTATCGGCCCTTCACTTATTTCATGGTCGAGTAGGAAACAGAATTCTGTTGCCCTCTCAACTACCGAGGCCGAATATATTGCACTAGGTAGTTGTTGTGCCCAAGCTCTTTGGATGTCACAAACGTTAGAAGATTTTGGCATGCAACAATGTAGTGTAGAATTAAAGTGTGACAATAAAAGTGCTATAGACTTAACTAACAATCCCGTATTACATTCTAGATCTAAGCATATAGATGTCCGACATCATTTTATAAGGGATCATATTAAGAAGGGTAATATAAAAATCAACTTTATAGGCACGGAAAATCAACTAGCGGATATATTCACTAAACCGTTACCGGATTCCCGTTTTTCTATGCTTAGGCTAGAATTGGGAATCCTAGACATTTCACAATGAATATATCACTACTTAGAACCTATAAAATTTTAAAAAAAAAAACATCACAAAAACTTATACATATTAAAAAGAAAAACAATCTCTTAAAATAGACATTCACCAACTCAAACATGTTCAGATAGTCAAAATTATTACAAAAAATTAATCATAATGTCTGATCATAGAAATGCAGAAAATTAGAAAGGGATCTGGGCAGTGCAGCTGTCGGATGGCGACAGTGAGCTGTCGGATGGCGATATCCTCCAGAACTCCGTTTCAATCCGACTCCTCCTCATTCCTACTACCAGCTCCACTGCTTTCAGGAATATCAAAATCTGATCTCCTCACTACTGTCTTCCTTCGTCGACCTTGACTGACCGATTGGCGACGAGGTTCCTCCTCTGAAGGCATCTCCCATTCCGCGGCTTCCGCAGGCGTAGGCTTTAATTTAAGCCCTTTCACAAGGAACTTCATAAATTTTTGCATTCGGGTCTGATCTTTTTTCACCTCCACCTTATGTTCTTCGAATGATCTTCTATGCTCTTGGAAGTCATCTATATGTTTATCCAACTTAATTTGGAACGAGTCGAGTGCCTCCCGCATAGAACCTCCACGTGCTATTGGAGGCTCTCTCATTTCCATAGTCGGCGGCTTTCGTTGACTTTTCTTACCCTTAATATCCGAAGTTTGATATATCTCCGGGCAACAATCTCCAATATAAAAATTTTGATCTATCCATGCATATTTCTTGAATATAATACGCTGGATAATCGCACCTAAAGGGAGGGTGTGTGCCTTTTTCCACTCCGAATTTTTGAGGCGATATGTATAACGAATCATGGATATCAATAGATCGGCCACATCAAATAACTCCTTCTCCACTATATAATAAGTCACAAGACTAAGTTGAGCCGTAATACTATGCGTATCACCGGACTTCAACATAATCGTGTGCCTTAGTATATCTTGTACAAGACGAGCATCGTCTGTCAGTGTCGTCATAGTGGATATGAGATTTTTGGTGGAATTTCCATGCAAAGACATGTTCATACACGTCCAATTTCTCTCAAGTCTATAGTTTTCCACTATGTCCAAGACATTCTCACTTTCCATTAACCCAAATTCACTTTTTAAATCAAATGGAGTGATCTCAACATATTGCCCTTGAATTTTGGATCTCACTCCACCATTCAGATCGGTATATGCCGGATCCTCAAGATGATTGTAAAATTCACGGACTAAAAAGGAGGAGAAAATGTCTTGGATAATTACTGAGAGTATACCTGCCTCAGCAAGCATAAAATAGACTCGTTCATGCCTAGGGAGATCAAATTCTACGATCTTTGAAATTCCTATTTGTGCTTTTTCAATGGCCGGGTAACTTTGATAAGAGGAATGTGTATCTCCTGATTCACCCCTTCTTGATCTCCAACTTGAACTCATATCTGCATAAGACATAACAAAAATTTTTACAAACAAAAAAAAAGGAACAATTCTGGCACTGTCGGATTTCCGATACCACCTATCGGAAATCCGACAGCTAAAATTTTTTTTTTTTGTGTGCCGAAAATTTTCATTTCACAACAATCTTCCTATCCCAAATCTACACACTTTTCACACAGCAAAAAATCTTCTACAACTCTAATATTTTTTTGAAATATCAAAACTTTAATGAAAAACACTATTCATCATCTTCTTCCTATAACACTTCATTTTTTTTTGTCATCATTATTCCTCTTAAACTGAACCTATAAACATCTAGATCTACACAAAAACAACAAAAAAAAGGGAAAACTTTGTTTCAACACACACATACAACAAAAATACTAATTTCTCTTACAAAACAAAGATCTACATCTCTTATACAACCAAAGATCTAAAATATCTAGATCTCCTAAACCTTCTACAGACTATCTTCAAAAAACTCCATGAAAATCAAGAGAAATATGAGAATCACAAAACTATTGAAGAAATTTTAACCAAAACTTGAAAAACCAACAAATCTCACCTTAGATCTGAAATTTTCCGGAACCTGGAGCTCTAGATCTAGTAATTTCTCCTAAATCTGAAGAGAAGTGTCGGTCAAAAGACGAAACATGTCTTTTTATACTTTCTGAGCTGTCGGATGGCGATAGCTTGATATCGGAAATCCGACAGCTCCCAAAAATTGACTAGTTTTTTTTTGTTCATTCCCTGTTTCTATACATGCTAATATGAGAATTTTGGTATCTTGCATAAAGTATTCTTCATGTGTTATTATTCATAACAATAGCTTAACATATGCTTATGATGTTCAATCTTACCATATCATTATGATGACACTTTCATATCGTTATTAAGAATTGTTTTCGCATACCTCTAAGTATAAGAAATCTTTTATCTATGACAATGAGCAATCACAAACACTTTTTGGTAATACATATTAATACGATTTATTCTATACATACATCAAGATTGATCGAACATAACAAAATACATTTCATAAATGTCACATTCACCTTTGATACTTTGCACTTATTCCACTTTTACCATTTATGGCATGCAAGTGAATTCGGAGATCCTTAACATCTATGAATCCTCAAAAAATGGGAGGAAAATTCAATCCAAAACATTCTTTTTGCCCAACATGTTGAAAGAAATAAATAAAAATTGACAAGGATCATCCGCCAAACACTACTTAGCCTCCTGATAAGTCTTAATGAGCATTGTAAGGTTAAGCACCTTGGAAAGAATTGTAAAGTGTCTTGCAAAAAGAAAATGGTCCTTTTATGTATATTTGCAAAGTTTCTGGTTCAGAAGTATGGGCTTTATGTATATTTATGTTATGTTTAACAATTCCATGATCATGTATATTTTAAATATATTCATATGTATTCTTTCTCAAAGTATCACTACTACACTTCATTGTTATTTGTAAAATTTCTTCTTATGAGAATTGGACCGAAACGATTCAATTTTCTATATTGCACTGTGTCTCTCTATGATCATTAAAATTGAATCTCATCATAGTTAAGTTTATTTGATTCTATACATTATAACACATTACTAGAATGCTTAGATTCCTCTCCAAGATTACCTATCTCATTATCATATCACTTACAAAGCTTCCGCTAGTGTACTCCAACTTGTCATATATTCTTTCTCCATGACTACCATATCTCTGTAATACTCTTTCCTAGTCTCTCATCTCTATATTCATCTTTTGCTAATATCAAAGGGGGAGAAGATAAAAAGAGATCAATTAAATCAACTAAATCACTAAAAATACTAAATTAATTAAGTAAGCATATATGTAGGGGGAGAATATTTTTAGAAGAAACTATATTAAGGGGGAGATCATATTAAGGGGAAGATCATGGAGATCTTAAGCTCACAACACTTGTACACACATAAGTACTTTTCACTATCTCAATAGGATTTATTCGATTTCTTTTTATAAGGATTTGTTATTATCAAAAGGGGGAGATTGTTGGAGCATGCGTTCCGCACTCGTCCGGTTTGAGAATAACAAATCTCGAATGTATTTGATCCTATTTTTGATTAATGGTGTGCAGATAACAGGTGCAAAAATAACATGATTTCAATTGAAGCGAAATGACATTTTCCAGAAATTTGAGCTATCGGATTTCCGACAGTGCTATCGGATTTCCGACAGGGCGTTTATTTGATCTCTGCGCAGCGGTTAGGATTTATCGGATTTCCGATATCGCTATCGGATGGCGATAGCCCACGATCTTCCGATAACGCCAGGGCGTGCAGCAGTTACCACACAGCGGTTAGGATCTATCGGATTTCCGATATCGCTATCGGATAGCGACAGCCCACGATCTTCCTATAACGCCAGGACATGCAGCAGTTACCTTGGCTATCGGATATCCGACAGTGCTATCGGATATCCGACAGCCCACGTCTCAACCACGACCTCAACACGACGCAGAAACTTCGTTTTAGTGGGACACGTGGCAGCCTCTGGAGATATCGGATTTCGGCGACAGAGGCTATCGGACGGCGACAGCTCCTTTTTATTTAAAGGACTCAAAACTTCGTGGAATTAAGTTCTTCAGATTTCTAAGCCTCCTTCCTGAGTGTTATCGTCCAGAGAGCTCCAGAGAACGAAAATCCCCATCCTTGAAGGAGAAAAGAGAGAGCGAAGCCGAAGATTGTACACGCATTCCAAAGAGACTGTCTCAAGGGATCTTCGCTGTTTTGGTCCAGAAATTCTAAAGGGGGTTTTTCATATTGTATTTTCATTCATTCACTTTTCATTTTGTAATCGTTGGAGAAATCGTCGTCTTGCGTGCGGCGTCTAAGTCTTTGCGCGGCTTAGGGGAAAATCGCTTCCTTGTGCGGAGCGTCCAAGTCCTTGCGTGGCTTGGTGGGAAATCGTGGCCTTGTGTGCTACGTCTAGATCTTGGGAAGATCTAGAGGATAGGCTTGAGCTTGGTCTTGGGAAAGACAAGTGATAGCCTTCCGATCCTTGGGAGAAGGATTGGTAAACCAAAATTGTAGAATTTTTTTATTAACATAATTGTGCCTTGAACTTAAGCATTGTTAAGATCATTTTTATTGTACGCAAATTTCATTATTAATATAATTATGTTTTTTTCTTTAATTACATATTTGGTGGCATAATCTTTATCTTAGAAATTTGTTTTTGAATTATTTAAAAAAAAAAACACATTCTTTGGAAATTGTTTAGAAGTAATTTTTAGAAAAGTAAAACTTGTTTAAAAATTTTTAAGGAAAAATTATATTTCAAACACACCCTTATTCACCCCCCCCCCCCCCCTCTAAGGGCGTCATACGATCCAACAGAAGGCTTGTATACAACTATACAAGTCCTTGTCCAGGAGCGTCCTTCAAGTATCGAAGGATGCACTCAACTGCCTAGAGGTGAGAGATCCATGGAGCATGCATGAATCGACTGACAACTCCACCAACGAAGGATATATCAGGTATTGTAACTGTAAGATAGATCAGCTTCCCTACAAGGCGGCGATAGTACTCTGGGTTAGGAAGGAGTAGATCGGAGTCTGAGGCATGAGCGCAGAGCTTGTGATTTACATCCATAGGAGTGTTAGCAGGCTTGCATCCAGAGTAGCCAGCATCATGAAGTAGGTCAAGACAGTACTTACGTTGAGATAGAACAAGCCCATCAGGACGCCGAGCTACCTCGAGACCAAGGAAATATCGAAGATTTCCCAAGTCTTTAGTTTGAAAAGCAGAGGCCAAGTGCTGCTTGATCATGTGTATTCCTTTGACATCATCATCTGTAATCAAGATATCATCGACGTAGACCAAGAGAATTACAATGCCCGTCGGATGATGTCGAGTAAAGAGAGAGAAGTCAACCGAGCTTCGAGTGAACCCAACACCACGAACAACCTGACTAAATTTGTTAAACCAGGCACGAGGAGACTGTTTAAGACCATAGAGAGATTTTTGAGATGGCATACAAGGGACTCCCATGTGGTCTCAAACCCGGGAGATTGTTGCATGTAGATAGTCTTTAGTAGATCGTCATTGAGGAAAGCATTTTTAACATCCAATTGATGCAACTTTCATTGTCGATGATCGGCTAGGGAGATCAAGACACATACAGTACTTAATTTGGCGGCAGGCGAAAAAGTCTCATCGTAATCAAGACCATGTTGCTGAGTGAACCCACGAGCCACAAGGTGAGTTTTAAGACATTGAACTGCCCCGTTCGGACCATGTTTCACTACACAAGGGTGGCTAGGTGGGATCGGAACAAAATTCCAAGTCTGATTTGCTCGAAGAGCAGCCATTTCCTAATCCATGGCCGTCGGCCATCCAGTATGCTGAAGAGCCTCATGCAGAGAGTTAGGGGGGAAATATACATCAAAGAAGTTGCAAATTTATGGAGCACCGGAGAAAGGCGATGCAAGGACACATAATTCTCCATAGGATGAGCGGTAGATGCGGGTGTTGGATCCTTAGGCCACGTGATATCATTTGTGGCAGGTAATTGTCTGAGGGCATTAGAATGAGGAGATCGACGAGTGTACACTCGAAGGAGAGGCGGTTTGGAGGATGTGGTGATCGGTGTTAGTAGTATCGGTGGTAGACGAGAAGTAACCGGGACGGTGGGGCGTGGTAGAATGGTAAGAGGTGGATAAGCTGGTTGTAAAGAATGAAAAGGCTGGTCTTCGAGGAAGGTCACATCCGCAGATGTAATAACCTTTTGATCATCGGGAGAGTAGCAGACATAGCCTTTTTTAGTGCGAGAGTAACCAACGAACATATACTTGATAGCACGAACCAGCTGATGAAGGAGTGGGGTGAGATGGAAAGGATTGTTGGAGGAGAGCCAGAGAGAGGGTCCCGGGAGCATCGGGGGGCGGGTTGACCTTTAAAAGCATCGAGCACACATTTGAAAGAGATGGAATGGTAGAGGAAGAAAGGATCTGAGCCCGAACACTGTGGAGATGAGGCGGTACACGACTCATCATTATGGCGATGTCAACGACTTCTTTCTAGGAACGTTGGGCAGCGAGGTCCGTTGTTGGAGGTTGATGTTGAATCCAGGCTTCGACTAGAGTTTTGGAGCGCGCAACAAAGGAGGTTAAGTCGCCCGCCACCCCTGAGTCAAGAGATTGAAGATCCGTAATGATGTCAAACAGGTGTTGCAAGTTGTCCTTGCCTGAATAGAGGGAGTGAAGTTCCTCCCATGTGGCTTTGGCCGTCTCATGATACATGGTCATTCGATATGGCTCACTGTCCAAAGAGTTGAGGATCCATGACTGGGCATGACCTTCATCACGGACCCATTCCTCGGTGGGCGCAGTAGGTGTAGCCTTTGCCAGACGATGAAGCAGGCCTTTGGTCTAAAGAACACGGCGAACAGAGTGCACCCACTCAACAAAGTTCTTCCCACTAAGAGAAATAGTGGTGATCCGGAGCTCATCACGAACTTCAGAAAGGGGAGTCACAGCACGAGCAGGAAGGGATGGGGCGTCGTTCAGGTCCATTGAAAATGATACTTCCACAGTCAAGAACTAGGGGAGGAGCGCGGCAAGTACGGGCTGAGCTCCGACGGGTGCCTACGAGATTGGCGCGCAGGGAAACTCGCGGACAGAAACTGAGGCGAACAAAGGCTTGGTCAGACAGCCAAGAAGAACGCGCGTGGGAAAGGAAAGGCAAGCATCACTGACCAGGGAATGTGCTGACAGAAGGAAGAGCGCCCAAGAGAAGTTGCGGAGAAGGAACCGCGCGGATAAGGAGCACAAGGCGAGCACACGAGCGTGTGGTCAGCGACCAGGCGAGCTGAGGACGCGAGCAGAGCAGGCGAACTGAGGATGCGAGCTCTTTTGCTAACAGAGGATGCAAGCTCTTCTGCGGACAGAGAATGCGAGCAGAGCAGGAAAACTGAGAATGCGAGCTGGCAAACTGATGAGGCGAGCAAAGGATGCGAGCTCTTCTGCGGATAGAGGAAGCGAGCGGGCGAACTGAGAATGCTAGCTCTTGGATAACGACCAGGCGAGCGCACGAGAAGAGTTGAGCGGCGAGAAGAATGGTCGAATACGAAGGAGACGAGTAGCTGGCCGCGCGGTTATTCTAAGAAGCACGACGGTCTGCTAGATAGAGAACCGGTCATGGGTCCCAGCAGGAAGCGCAACAGAACTCTATAAAACTGGGAGGATTGGGGCCAAATGCGTAGAAAACACACAGTTAAAGAAAAGGGGGGGGCTGCGATCTGCTTGGAGAGGGTGTGATCAGCATGCCCCGATACTTTAGTTCCTCTCCTCTTAACAATAAGCACCGATACTTTAGTTCCTCTCCTCTTAACAGAGAGGGTGTGATCAACATGCCCCTGAATATATCCTAGTTGTAATATGGTTTTATGAAACCGTCCAAACCAAGCTTTGGGTGATTGCTTCAACTCATATAAAGATTTCTTTAGTTGACAAACTTTGCCACTAGACCCTTCGTTAAAAAACCAAAAGGAAACATGTAAACTTCTTCCAACTCATCATACAGGAAAACATTTTTAACATCTAGTTGTTGTAGATCCCACCCAACACAAGCAACACATGAAAGGAGCACCCAAATAGAATATATTTTTGCAACAGGAGCAAAGGTTTCTTGATAGTCAACTCCTTGAGTTTGAGTGTACCCTTGAGCTATAACTAGGTTGGGGTGTTACATAAGGGCAAAATTGTAAATTGAGGAAATACATTTGTTTTCCCCCTCACTAAAACTGTGAGCCACAGTTTATTCCCCCACCCCCCACGACACGGAAACATAAATGCTCGACGGGACCAGAACCTGCCGCTCGAGTCTTCCCTCGCTGTCGACACCATCGACACCTTCTCATACATGAGCCGCCGACAATCACTACCCTAGGGTCCGACGACCTCCTCTTTCCATCTCTAGTAGGAAGTCGATCGCAGGGGGCGTGCTCTCTATTGAGGACGACGACAGCAGGTCGCAGAAACTCCTGTCATGCCATAGACCGCCGATTGAAACATAGGTTTCTATCGTCTCTCCCAGCAAGGGTTAGATCCCTGCATAGTTTCCTCTCCATTTAATCGGTCTTTCCAGCCTTAGGTTGACGCCCTCCTCTGTCAGATTTCGTTGACTCTAATCAGTGGAGTCCTTCAAGCATTTGACCTTCCCAATTAAGAATCGACTTCTTCCTCACCAACAGTCAGCCCTTTTCAGCAGAGGATCGATCATTCACGCCATACTTTCATCAGTTCTGTCCTGTTGAAGGTACTTTCCCTGGATTACTTCAGCAAAATGCCTCATTCACTAGAATTTGGTGTTCCCATGGTAAGTATGATGGTTATTGTGTCACTTTCATCTTGGATCGTAGGAATCGGAGAGATCGACCCCTTCCCGTTCAGAAATTATCGATCTTTTGTGTAGTTCTCTGATAATAGGAAAGAGGTAAAAACCTTTCCTACCTTCTTTCATTTCACCTCCCTTCGTTTCGTTGTCAAGCTTGGGTTGTTGGAGTACCTTCTAGTGAAACCCTAGAAAGATGAAATTCAATTGCTTAATGTCTATACTAATTTCATATTTTTAAATTGATCATAGGTATCGATCAGAGTGAGATCCCTACCAGGAGTTCATTATAGACCTTACCTAGCAGAAAGCATGTCGTCGCGCCGTGTGTACGAGCGTCGCAACCCCAAGGTAAGATATTTTATTCCTTTTGTGTAGACATACACAATAGTATAAAACATGAATTGTTTCTCGAATAGTTAAGGAAATACACGCAGTAACATGAGATTATATATATCGAGATTCAGTTGTAGATATTGATAAGAAATTTATAAATCAATCATTGCGCCCTAATAATACAAGCAGGTCATGTCTGAACATAAGTAATGCATTTTTCCTTCCAGTTAAACCTTCATGAATCTTGTGAAACAGTGTAGTATATGAAATCTGTAATTCATTAAAAGTATAAGAAAATACGAATAAACGCAAGAATATGTATATGAGATTGAGAAGGTTCATTGTTATGAGACACGATCTAAGACGCAGGGATAAATAGTACGCAAATCCAAAGTCTAATAGAAGATAATTAGGAGGCACGATCATACTCATAGGACTTAGCAGACCTTGTGAGGCTCAAGTTGGGGAAACGACGCCCCATATAAAAGATTAGTAGATACGAGTCCGTGACCGAGAGACAGTAGAACACATGTGTTCGTTAGTAGGGACTCAGATCGTTAGAATGCGCACTTAGAAGGAAGATTCGGGTTATGATCACAATAGAACAGACATTTATGTTTAAGGTATTTTCATATAAAAGCATGCATAGAAATGAAATAAACTTTTCCTCAGTATAAAATGTTATTGATTAGCATGCACACATTTTTCCACTTAAGTTAATTTTAGTGTCATTAGGAGGAATGATTTTTCTTATCACCAGTTAGGCTGACCCATCTTCGGACATTTCTTTTCAGGAGTCACAGGTGGGGAGAAATGCCTAAGATAAGCTTTTGCGGATCTCCATTTTTATTCGTCTTTCTTTTAGTTACATTTCATTACAGATGTTGTATCCTTTATTTAAAAAAAACAATATATTTGAAATATCTACAGTTTTCTATGTATCATACGATGCATAAGTTTTAAGTATCTCAGATATATGGTTCTTTTCTATTCAAGTTGGCTCTTAATTCAGGAATTTGAGGTACCCTTTTTACCCTTAGCTTCACACTTTTGCTTCCACTTTAAGTATTGTTTAACTTTCGTTTCCATTTAATCATGCTTTGAACCAATTTTATTACTGTTGTTTAGTTTACTTCTTATAAGAAGTTCCAGCCGGACTGTCGATTGTTGTTAACCTAGGTAGGGGTGTTACAGTAGACCCCTTAGAAACACATCAGGATGCTTGAGGAATAGAAGAGTTACCGAGTCAATATTGACTAACCTTATTAATTAACATGTATGCAGGGAAGTAGCTTAGCAGTTGGCACAGTCAAATAACATTCCTAGTGTCGAAGACTTCTTTTATAGATTCTTAATTTCTTATGCACATTCCATTAGCTGTTTATGTGACTCAACCATCTCGTGCTTTAGAACATAATTTATAGTAGCTCTATGCTCTGTAAGATGGGACTTTCATCATATTATTTATTTCAGTTTGTTTTCAGT
Source organism: Dactylorhiza incarnata (assembly GCA_033032865.1). Classification (NCBI taxonomy): domain Eukaryota; kingdom Viridiplantae; phylum Streptophyta; class Magnoliopsida; order Asparagales; family Orchidaceae; genus Dactylorhiza; species Dactylorhiza incarnata. The sequence goes on from JAWHQI010000278.1 coordinate 379,717, forward strand.
TGCAGGATTATATGATTGAATAAGAAATTGGGGAAATCGTTTGTTGTCTATGTACATGATTCTTGCAATTGTGGAAATCGTTTGTTGTTTATGTATATGATTTCATGTGCAGGTTATTTGTTCTGAGTTGCTTTAAGGGCAAAGAGCAGGTCCGTATCATTATGAGAAATTAGATGATTTGTTTCACTTACGAAATTATTTTGAACTATGTTTATGGCAATAATTTTGCATAGATTCTTTATGAAGTGTTGAATGTTGGTAGAATGACTTCTTGCTCAAAATTTATTCTCTTAATTGACCCAGGTTTACATCATTATGTATGCACGCGAAAGTTACATTGCTTGTGCCATTAATGACCGAATTTAGTAAACAAGCATAGAGCCACATAATGCACTCATGCACAATTATACAATCTGCATGCAAGTACGAAAGCATCAACAATATTTTAAATTTGGTAGTAAAAAAAATTTACAGTGTAATACAAAGAGAGTATTGAACAACTAACCTCCAAAGCAGTTTGTGCATGTTCCCTAACTCGAAGATAAACATATTCAGTGTTGCCTGCAAGTATAAAACCTAAGTGAGGCATGGAAAATAGAAATTATGGATATACAATTAAAACTTAAATCTAACAAAGTAGCGCAAAGAAAATCGAAATTAAATGGGCAGAAACGTGCAGAGATTAATAGAACCATTTTATGATAACTTTTTCATAATTAGTGTAAAATTTTGTGGAGAAATTTATATATTAAAAAAGTTATGGAAATCGCATATGGGTCCCTACGGCACGAGGCATTTCAAGTTGCACCAATTAAAAAGCCATTCAACTAGGTCCAAAATACTATTTGTGCCACCACCACCTCCATTCTATTATAATCCACAGAGGTTGCCTCATTATATTTGTCTCTAAATACAACATGTGCTAAATATAATCGACCAAAAGACCTAGAAATAATTTCTCAAGAAAAAATATGACAATGAAAAAGGGAAACAAACTCTAATCAATCCGCTTCAATCACCACGTTACATGAAAGTCAGCAGTCCACCCTCTAATATACCGCTAACGATTTGATGTGGCAGAGTCGTGGGAAAGCTTAAGTGATGGGTCGAGGAAGAGAATATAAAACCATCTTCAAATGCCAATTGTTCATCCCTCATTGATGACATGGTGGGATTTCTTATCAGAAGTGATTGATTTGCATGATCATTATGGCAGCATATCTTGAAGTAAAATTCCATGACACAATCTCCTCGTTGTCACAGAGCATAACAACGACACATAGTGCATGTTATAACGCACCTTCCATCGCGACACCATGCTCGAAGAAATGTAGAAGCATGCTTTTTATTCTTAGTGGTAAATGAATAAGTTTCCTCTCACATCAAGGATCTTAATACATATGCTTATGATCATATTTGTTACCCCGAATCTCCCAAACAACCCGAACTCATTTGCATGACACAACCTCATCATACAATCAGTATTGCACTCATGTGAACGTAAGCCCCAAGCCCACTCACATACACAAATTCAGATGACCATTCTAGCCCTTGAGCCTAACTGCGAACTATCACTCTCGTCACCGCAATGTGAACTCCCTCCATATTGGTCTACATGTGCATTCATAAAGCAACTATCAATGGGTACCCTTACTCTATAAAGCACAATTCCACAAACGCATTCACAAATCATTCAACAACAACGACATCGATCATACAATCTTCCTTTGGCACAAAATCCCTCTTCTTAAAAGTCAGGGGGTCCAAAAAAGAATGATAAAACACAAAGTAGCAAAACAGAGAAAAGAGTGACAGAGGAAGAGAGTAGGCAGATATTGAAAATCAAATGAAAGAAGATGATTTCGCTATGAGGTGAGCAATAAAGATTCGAGTTCGTTGATCTTGGATCCGACTAGAAAAAAAGACTACCATCCACAGTGTTGATCTTGGATTTGATAGGGAGAGAAAACTATGGTTCACATCGTTAATCTTCAATCTCATCATCAATCATTGAAGAGTTGGATTGACGGACATGCTACTCAGCTTCTCCTTACATCTGAGAACCATAGAGATTATTTATTATGAGGATAGGAATTCGATTACTGACAACGAAGAAAGCTCAACATGGAAGTGATACTTTTTCAGTGCAGAAAAGCAGAAGTGAGCAACTTAGATGATGAAAGCGAACACGGGGATCTGGAACAGTGACATCTATGGAAAAGTAGGAGATGCAGCCCTATGTTGTGAGAGCAGGAGACCGATGCAGAGCTACTATGAGAAGGGAACGAATGAGAAAATAGTGTGCCTAAGACGTTGACGCTGTAAGACTCTCTTTTTTTTTCATTCATTCCTGGGTCATTCCGGCTATTCATCATATCCAGCCAACCATAATCATAAAATTTATACATATAACAATTCACATGTCCACAACAAATCATTAAAAGTTGTCCATCATGAGATAAACTAAGTTATGAAGAATAATAATCAGAGTGCGGAAAAAGTAAAGGGCTTATGCCCGCGTACATCATACTTTCTTAGCCTCTCGCTTGGAAAGATGAAACACTGAAGACACTGACACGGACTAACACCCTCACGAATGTATAACTCCTTGCTCTGCCCAGGGTAGATGTGAAGTGTAGGTGTCGGAGGATGGTTGCTCATCGGTGCTCTTCCTGCCGCTGCTGAGAGACCAAGTCCAGGCCTAGCCACCGTGTCTTGTACCTCCCTCCTATTGAGGGTCTGCTCTTCCTGGTGCTCCTGTAATACTGTGGTCCACCGACCGTCGGTCTATAAGACTCAGCATGTTCCTCACCGCCTCCACCCGCGACTCATAGGCACCGTATGGGAGGAGGAAGCGGAGGACAACAAGGGGTAATAGAAAACAAGCAGGTGACAGGGGCCTAACTAACAAGTATGTATGTATACATCAAGCATCTATTCTCTAAACACATTCAGGGGTATTAGTACGGTATAATGAAATCAATCAAATATAGTAACATGTTTAGAGTATATAAAAGCACAACATCATGTAAGAGCAACTATAGAAGTAACATATCTAGAATACATGTAAAAGACAGTAAGAACATAAAAGAGCAACTATAAAAGTAACATTAACTTATATGCGTACACACAAGCACATAAGTTAAGGGATCTGACACTAAGGTAAACACATCGTATAAAAGAGCTCATACTAATTTATACGATGAGGACTCTGTTTTATGCAAGTATGTTATGCTATGATGTGCAATGCAATGATGCAACTCACCCACCCGACTGTGTACGTACAGATCTTTTTGTAGTTCCCTCTGTTCGAGTGTGTCAACTCAGGTACCCGGTTGAGGCAAACAGGGCAGTGGATCGGGCTTGTCCACTTCTAGGCTTATGTCACACATCTCCCAGCCTAGACCTTACGTACGCTCCTAAGAACACACAGGGTATCCGCGTATTACTTGACACAACAATGCCTTTAAGTGAAACACCGAGCCTACCGCTCACAGGACTAAACCCGTCCTTCTACTATACCGAGTCTACCGCTCGCAGGACTTAACCCGTCCTTCTATTATACCGAGTCTACTGCTAGCAGGACTTAACCCGTCCTTCTATTATACCGAGTCTACCGCTCGCAGGACTTAACCCGTTCCTTACTTGGTCGACAATAATCCGTCCCAAATTTGGGACGGGGATTGTCCTATCCAGTTTTCCTATTTAAGTTACTATTGTCTACCTTTTAGTTATACCTAGAAGTTTAGGGCGAATCCCGGATTTCCCGAGGGTTACCCGGTGAAGGGCTCACAGCGGTACTAGGGGATGCGATGGTGGCTTAAGCCCAAATTCCCCTTTCCATGATATTTACTCTTTTTGGTGGCTACCCATTCTTATATGCCCACTTGCTCTCTAATTACTCTAAAATCCTAAGATGGATTAACAATTTGACTCGGCAGACAAGTGTCGGTGATCAATTGAGCACCGAACCCAACCTTCCCTAGTGACCGGTTATTTCTTTGTGTTATCTCTCAATCACAACTTGCAACTCCTGTTGGGTCACTCCTCACCTACTTAAGGTCCCAATATATACAACACTTATACTTGCCAATGGTTCACTCCTCTTATCATGTCGTTGTAAACCCCGACTTGATGGTTTTACTAAATGCACCCCAACCCCTTTCTTCTAACTATGTCATTAATGGTTAATCCTTTAATCAATCCATGACTTCATGATGACCTAGGAGTTAATAAATTCCTGAATGATAGTCTGGAGTGGTCTAAATCACATAAATCAGTTTTTACTATTCGCAGACCGACATGTCTTAAAGTGAAACCTCATGTCCTACAAGTTGGTCTATATGAGTACTAACTAAGTATGGGGTCATTTTAATTCCAGAGATTTGTATTGATGTCAAAGTTCCATGTACAAAATTTCTATAATATTCCAGAAATTATAATTTATTAATTAATTTCTCAAGTCATGATTCAATTACTATTTTGTGAAGGAAGCATGTCATATACTCAATGATTAATTCTAACAAAATTCTCAGAGTTTCCTGCTGGTATGAAAAGTCTAATTACAAAGTTCTATAACAATCCAGCAAATAAATTTCATGTTATGAATTTCTCAAGTTATAAACTCAAATTGTACTTTGTGAAGGGAGCATGTCATGTACTCAATAATTAATTCTAATAAAATTCTCAGAGCTTCCTACTGATATGAAAAAGTCTATGTACAAAGTTTCACAACATTTCAGCAACTATATTTCTTGGTATGAATTTCTCAAGTTATAAACTCAAATTGTACTTTGTGAAGAAAGCATGTCATGTACTCAATAATTAATTCTAATAAAATTCTCAGAGCTTCCTACTGATATGAAAAGTCTATGTACAAAGTTTTACAATATTTCAGCAACTATATTTCATGGTATAAATTTCTCAAGTTATAAACTCAAATTGTACTTTGTGAAGGAAGCATGTCATTTACTCAATAATTAATTATAAAAAAATTCTCAGAGCTTCCTACTGATATGAAAAGTCTATGTACAAAGTTTCACAACATTTCAGCAACTATATTTCATGGTATGAATTTCTCAAGTTAAAACTCAAATTGTACTTTGTGAAAGAAGCATGTCTTGTACTCAATAATTAATTCTAATAAAATTCTCAGAGCTTCCTACTGATATGAAAAGTCGATGTACAAAATTTCACAACATTTCAGCAAGCTTTGAACCTATAATTACTTCTGTAATTCTAATGCTACATGGTGGTGCTATACGCACACCAATTTTTCCTTTCACTTGCATGTGGAATAACCTAACATGCAGAGGTCCAAAGGACCTAAAATTTGAACCAGAGCCTATTATATACATGACCAACCTCCCAAAGGAGATTTGGAATGATTTGAGCCCAAATCACTCATATTATACATCATATGTGATTTATTAAAATTTTTCTAAAACCTTAGAAAAATGAGCCCCAAATATTCTGATTTTTGGGCTCATAGTAGATCTAGGGTACATTCACACATGGTTAAATTTTCAGCCTCGTATCAATTACTACATAAAAGTTATTCACATTTTAAGGTCTGTCATTCACTAAGACCAGCCTTACTAAATCTGCCCTATAGAGAGTTGTAGGGCTCCAAATGGTGTGATTCACTTTCTACAGATTGTAGACACAAAGGCCTACAAAAGTTGTCTCTGCCTACTTTTCAAATTAAGGACTCTAAGGGCTTCAAAATTAGTGTACAAAATATCTATTTCACTAGGGCAGAAATCAACCTTTAGTGTGACCAAAAATGAAGGTTTCCTCTATGGCTTATTAAAACATGGATCTACTCATGTGCAAGGATCCAATTGAGCAAAAAATTTCACCGGTGACTAATATACTCGTAACCAAACTCCCAAAGGAGATTTGGGGTGATTTGAGTCAAAATAACCTATATTATGCACCATACATGAATTATTTAATTTCTACAAAAACCTTAGAAAAATGTGCCCCAAAAATTCTAATTTTTGGTTAGGTGACATATTATATCATCATAGGGGTGTGGCTAAAATTTCAGAGACTAACACCAAGTAAAAAGAGTTAGGGCCACATAACACCCATTTGGGCTATATGCACACCGCACCTTAACCAAGTCAAGACATGCAAGTGGGTTAGCCCAACATGCAGTGGTCCAAATGGCCTGAAATTTCTACCATAGACTATATTTGGCCTGATCTACCATCTAGAGAAAATTTGAGTGGATTTAGACCATTATAACCTAGATCTAGGCTATACAAGAAAAATGGAATGTTGTACAAAATCTTATAAAAATTATTTCCAAAAATCTCCAATTTTTGGCTGAGGGTACTTTAGGGCATGACTCATGCATGCCCCAAATTTCAAGTCATTTAGAGTTGTTTATGTCTCTAAATTAATTTTTAAAGATCTAGGGGCCCATATGTATGTCTCACCAAAATGAGTGCTTAGAGAGCTACTGTGCTCCAAATCACCTCAAACAAATTTCTAATTTTTGTTAAGGTCATAGGCTACAATTTTCATTCAGGGTGTATTTTCTGTTGGGGTCTCTAAGGGCCCTAAATAAATTCTACAAGATACTGAAATATATGTGACAGAAATTACATTTCTTTAAATATATCATTTAATGGTCTGCAGTTATTAATTCATCTCAGATCTAACGACTCAGGCTCATCGTCCCCAGCCAGCCAAGGGTCCAGATAGCCTCCTCCTGGGCCGACTTTGGCCCCTGATTCCGGCGGCCTCCGGCCTTCTCCGGCAAAACGCCCAAGCCACCACCTCCAGCCGACATTTGGCCGTCGACTGGCGGTGTCCGATTGGCCTGAGATGGTCGGAGATGGCCTCCCGTCTCTTTCATTTTCTCGGTCGGGAACATAGAGAACAAGAATGGTGACAACACCATTTCACAGCTTATTTCAAGAACGGAAGATGGAGATAACTAACACAGGAGGAGAGGGGGAGGATCTTGCCTGAGCTCGAGCCGCAGGGGTGGTGGTTGCCGGGTTTTCCATTGCCGACCTTAATCTTCTTGGAGCCATGGCTGTCCTGTGCTGCTGAGCTCGAAATCTCTTGTTGGATGGGGGGCTCGACTGCTTGGAGAGTTCTGAAGGTGGTGGAATGGAGAAATGAGGGGGAGAGGGAGTATATGGCTGCTTGCCATTGAAGAGCTCTCGGCCAGCTCTTTGGCCACCCATTTTGGCCAATCAACTGCCCTTCTCTCTGCCCCAAACTGAAGGAAATTAATCCCCCAGCTCAGGGGAGAGCTTAGGGAATGGAAGTGGGGGGCCATTTGGCACCCATTCCTTATTCTTCTCCTCCATGTCTCCTTTGTCCTCTTCTCCATTTAATACAAAAATCTTTTGTATTTAACCTTCTAATTTTGAAATTTCAGAGGGTTTAGGGTCTAAACATCATGAGGGTTGGTTATTGGGTCATGGGATTGGGTTAAGTCCAATTAATTTTGAGTTTGGGCTCACTTGACCTAAATAGGCCAAATTAGGGCTTTTGGGTTTGAGCTTGACCCAAGCTCTCCCCATCCAATGTGACTGACCCACATTGTTGCCTTAGACCCTATGGACCTATTACAAGAGGAATTAAGTCATGGTGGGGTCATATGGGGCGTAATTGCACATAATTGCTTATAGGGGCAATTTGAGCCTTTTGGTGATTTTGCCCTAATCCTCCAAAATTGAATGTGCATCTTGGTTCATTTAGGTCTCAAATGCTCCCCTTAGGGTTTAGGAAGGGTTATGCTAGGTCAATTTGGCCAATTGAGGGCCAAATGAACCATAAATGGCATAAATTGTAATTTGGGGCAATTTGGTAATTTTGCCCAATCTCCCAAAATTGGCTTGTCCCAAGGGTTCAATGTGGACCCATTAGACTCCCTAAGTGATCTTGGAGTGTTAGGGGAGATCAATTTGATCACATTGAGTCAATTGAAGATCAATTGAGGGAATTAGTTCATTTAGACTGAATTGGGGCTTTTTGGTAATTGGCACAATTTCCCAAAATTGGTCCCACCCCAATGGGTCAATGTTGCCCCATTAGTGTCTCCTAATGGTCATATAGGGTTTGGTGTGATCAATTTGATCGCATTGGTCCAACTGAAGGTCAATTGGGAGAATTAGTACATTTAGGTCAATTTGGGGCTCTTTGGGTAATTGACCTAATTTATCAAAATTGGTCCACCCCAATGGGTCAATGCTGCCCCATTAGTGTCTCCTAATGGTCATATAGGGTTTGGTGTGATCAATTTGATCACATTGGGCCAATTGAAGGTCAATTGAGGGAATTAGTACATTTAGGTCAATTTGGGGCTTTTTGGGTAATTGACCTAATTTCTCAAAATTGGCCAATCCTATTGGGTTCATTTTGTCTCATTTGTCTACCTTAATGTTTAGGCAGGGTGTGGTGTGGTCAAATTTCACCAAACTCAGGCTAATTGACCCATACTATAGTGGACTATGTCAAGTTGGGTCTTTATGTGGAACATGACCTAGTCAGGTCAAAGGCTCTTATAATGATCAAGGGGCACCCCTTTTTGGTTTAAGGAACCATATATGTCACCTAACATGCCTTAATTTAGCCTAGTGGTTCTCCCCATGGTTATAAGTGATGCTTGGGGTGTTTCACCCCTTCTTGGTTTACTCTTAAATTTTTCTTAAATTGGGGTGACCCATAGTGGCTAAGTGCACACCATGGTGTCTTCCTCTTAATCAACTTGTCACTAAGGTACCCTTGGTCTCTTATCCTATTTTTGTCATGACTTGGTCATGACAAAAATCTCCTAGGAGTCCAGTAGTTTGGGGGATGTTGCAAATCCCAAAACAAAAGAAAACAACTTCGTCCTCGAAATTAAGATCGGGTATACGGGGTTTTAGACCAAGTTGATTAATCATGAAAAACTTAAAGCAATTAAGTGTTACCTGACTCAAAAAGTTCTGGGTATTGTTGTTGTTGCATCAAATCCAGTGGTTCCCATGTATGCTCTTCCTATCCGTGGTTGGACCAAAGGACCTTCACCAGCGGAACTTTCTTTTGTCGCAAGACTCGGACAGCTGTGTCATCAATCTGTATCGGCTCCAAACGGACTGTTCGGTCGGATGCTATCGGGCCTATTGTAGCAGTAATCAGTTGCTCTGGCCGAAGAAGTGCCCTAAGCGAGGAGACATGAAAGACGTCGTGCAACCCGGCCAACTCCTGCGGCAGATCCAGTCTATAGGCCAAGGGGCCGATCCGCTCCAGGATCCTATATGGCCTCATATATCTCGGACTGAGCTTCTTTAGTCGCCGCACCCGTGTGACCCCGTATGTCGAACGTATCTTCAAAAATACCCTGTCTCATGCCTGAAATTTCACCTTACGATGTCGCGCGTCGTAATATTTAGCTTGCCTGCTCTGTGCCTCTAACATCTGATCACGTATCAACAGTATTTGGGCGTCCATGTTTTCAATATATTCTGATCCCAGCGCCTTCGGATCCTCATCCTGTACCCAAGATAGAGGGTCCTACATTTTCTGCCATAGAGTGCTTTGTGAGGAGCCATGTCAATGCTGGATTGCTGGCTATTATTGTAGGAGAATTCGACGAGTGGCAGTAGCCTCTCCCACGGTTCTCCACTATCTAATATGCACAACCTTAGCAAATCCTCCATAGTCTAGATGGTCCGTTCTGTTTGCCCGTCAGTCTGAGGGTGGAATGTGGTGTTGAACGTTAGTCGTGACCCCAGATATGCCTGAACCGCCTTCCATTCCCTTGACGTAAATCGACCGTCTCGATCCAACACGATTGATCTGGGTACTCCGTGGTATCTGACGAATTGTTCCACGAACAACCGTACTAGGACACTGACGGGAGCACCCTTTTTGATGGGAATGAGCCTGACCACCTTTGTCAACCTGTCCACAATGACCCAGACGGAGTCATGCCGAGAGCGGGAGCGAGGTAACCCGTGTACGAAGTCTATGGAGATGTCCTTGAACTTCCACTCTGGCACCGACAATAGCTGTAATAACCCTCCCGGTCTTTTGCACTCGACCTTTACTGGTTAACACGACTCACAATGGGTCACAAAACGGACAATATCCATCTTCATCCCAGGCCAATACATCGTTCTTTTCATATCCGCAGTCATCTTGGTGATCCCGGGGTGTACTGAATATCTACTGTGATGAGCTTCGGTTAGAATATCCTCCCAGAGGTTATCCCCTACTGGTATGTAAGTTCTACCCCGTAAATGCATGATGTCATCCTTCAACGAATACTCCCCTGCGGTGCCTGATTCCAAGGCTTTGAAGACCGGTTGTAATTCCGCATCACGTCTTTGTGCAGCTTTGATCCGATCTCGGATGTCACAAACTAAGTTCATCGAGGCCAGATACTCCCGGTAGGCCTCTGGATCATCTCTGGATATTAGTGTGATATCCATGTTGTCCAGCATTTGTGCTAGTTCCATGGCCATGAGCTAAGGTTCCTTGTCTGATGTACTAGCCCTCCTACTGAGTGCATCTGCCACCGTATTTGCTTTTTCGGGATGATAATGCATTGTATACTGATAATCGCATAGAAATTCTACCCATCTCCTCTGTCGGATGTTTAGGTCCTTCTGTGTGTCTACGTATTTCAGGTTCTCTGTAAGGAACGCGTCATATGGAATGCGGCGTCTTAGCAAAGACCGATACATCTCAAGGACTTGGGTATAGTGTTAAATATGGAAGAGTCCTCGTTGTATGGTCTGAATGCGACGTTTTGACAAGGACAGTTGCACCTCCAAGAGAACTTGGGTATAGTGTTAAATATGCAAGAGCCCTCACATATTAAGTGCCTTAGGAAAGTAGATCATAGAATTTGTGATCGACTTAAGTTTGGAAATTGGAATATAAGTAAGCTAACGATAAATGCGATGGAAGTAGTGGATACGAAGATTAGGAGAAGAATAAACATTTTATGTTTACAAGAAACTAATGGGTGGGCGAGAAAACTAAATTTCTAGACAATTCAGGTTTTAAATTATTGTGCACAGGAAAAAATAAAACAAACAATGGAGTGGGTATTATTGTGGATACTACTTGGAGGGATGAAGTCGTTGGGGTAAGTAGAAAAGGTTATAAAATCATAGCTCTTAAATTGGTCTTACGAAAGGAAACCGTTAATGTGGTAAAAGAACATGAATGAGAGAGAGAAATAAATATTTTATTAATTTCTCATTCAATTACATACATGTCACAAGTATTTGTACATTTATATAGGAAGAGAGATTGTGGAGACTAAACTCCATTATAAGATGTGAGACTAAATACTAAGGAGTTAATGGTCTCTAAATAGGCCTGCTCTATGGGCCTTTGTACATATTCTCTTAATAATCCCCCGCAAACTGGAACATAAAAATTGTAGAAACCAAGTTTGGACAAGAACTATTAATATAGAGGACGTGGTAAGGCCTTCGTAAGAATGTTAGTAATTTGCCCAGCAGCAAGAACATGTCTAACTCCAATTTCTTTAGTTGAACCTTTTCCCGAATAAAGTAAAATCGACTTCAATGTGCATGGTATGTTCATGAAAAACAGACTTCTATGTGCTCGTCTCTTTACATTTCACGATCCACGAAAATTAGGGGGCATCTGATGGGGTTCAACTATCAGGTTATCTGAGTTAAACCAGACCAAAACGCTCTAGCAAGTTAACCCGACTAAGCGAGTCGCGCGCATTGAACTGCATTCGCTCGAAGGGTACCAAAACTGCCCAAAAGGATGCACGGAACGACGCCTGCGCATGCCCAAGCAGAAGCTCGTCGAGCACTACACGAGGCGATGTGTGGGCGTGCCGCACCAAGCACGGGCACTGCGCAAGTGCAAGGGCACCGCGCGCGCACGGCTAGTGCCGCGCACGGCTAGTGTGCGGGTACGGGCACCGCGCGCGCACGCTACAGTGGTCGCCGACCTCCGGCGCGCCGCCGCTACCTCCACCGCCCGACGAGCCACCCGCTGCCGCCACTTAGCCAAAAAATCTATCCAGGTCGCCTTTCTTGCCCGAACCGCCCGGGGGCACGTTCGTCATTTTCTGAAAATTGGTGATCCAGGTGACCGGAACCGAGCAACATCATTCGTCAACTCAAGATCCAGTCAGGCGCAATTACCAGCACGTCCCTCCAGAAAAGTTATAAAAAGACCCCCAGTCCTTCATTTGAAGGGAGGCAACTAGGGAGACAAGAGAGGGCTCTAAAATTTTCCGACGATGACTTAGCACTCTGCTCGCTCCTTCACTCTAAATTCACTCGATTCGCTCCCAAGTCTGCTCTCTTTCAAGACTCCAAAGGACGCTCTCGCGAGCACTGGAGAAGACTTCGGAGAACGCTTCCGTAGACGCTTCGAAGACTTGGACTTTTTCCCCTTTTCTTTCTATCAAGACTTGAAAACTGAGAGGTGACCTGTTACCCTCCTGGAAACTCAATCTCTTGTAACTGCCAAGGAATTAGTGGATTTCGGCCGGCACAGATCTGACCACGTGATTTTCAACCTTTCCAGGTTTTCCATGCTAAAACGTCTCGTTGTCATTGTTGTTGGTTCTCTTTTGATTGTTTGCTCGCTCGGCTCAATCTCGAGCTAAGGCGGTCCAATTCTCCGGACCGGAGGAAAACTGAGTAACCCGCAACACATACATATATATACATATATATACGGGAAGACTTCATATGCGGGCTAGGTTAGGTGCAGGCGTACGGGAACCCCATTTTGGGGGTCAAGATGCCTTCAAATCGAAAAGTGACCGGCATGAAAGTTGTCGAGGAGATCTGCAACTTTCATGTTGGTCACTTTTCGATTTGGAGCCATTTTGACCCCCAAATCCGAGCCGGGAATCGGTTTTTTTCGTAGGTCTACTGTAGCAGTCTCGTCGCCCCACATTTCGAGCCCCAAATCGAGGGTCAAAACAACTCCCAATCAAAAAGTGATCCACATGAAAGTTGTTCGTCTCGACGAGATCTACAACTTTCATGTTGACCACTTTTTGATTAAAAGTTGTTTTGACCCTTGCCCGTCCGCCCGTCCGCCCGCATAGTAGCAAACCCTTATATATACATATATATACATATATGTCTATATATATACAAATATGTCTATATATATACAAATATGTCTATATATATACAAATATGTCTACATATATACATATATGTCTACATATATACAAATGTCTACATATATACATATGTCTACATATATCTATATATATATGTATGTATATATATATGTGTATATATATATGTCTATATATATATGTCTATATATATATATGTCTATATATATAGGGCCATTTATCGGGACCTCCCCTCTAACTTTGCTAAATTACTGAGAGCACCCCTCTTATTTTCAAAATTACAAAAAACTCCCCTATAAGTTAGCATAATTACAAAAACTTCCCTTGAAGTTTTAATTTCATTACAAAAAACTCCATCCGTGATACAATTTCATTACAAAAAAACCCAGAATTTTTGTTCATGATGTTATGAAATTAAAAGTTCAGGGGAGGTTTTTGTAATTTCGAAAATAAGAGGGGTGCTCTCAGTAATTATGCTAACTTACAGGGGAGGTACGGGTAATTATTTCTATATATATGTATGTATATATATATGTCTATATATATATATATATATGTGTATATATATATGTCTACATATGTGTGTGTGTGTTACGCCCCCGCTACGCTTTACGGGGCGTCACTACGTACGGAGGAGCAAGGGCGCGCTAAACAACGGGGCTGAACCTTCTGGTTCAGCCCCCACTCAGTGAACCGGCCGGCCGAGGGCTGAACCAGGCGGGTTCAGCCCTCCTTGGAGGGGCCGGCCGGCCCCCTCCTTGCCCGGGTATTTATATACCCGGGCAGCCCCCCTTTTGAGGGTTATGCAAGAGTTGTTCAAGGTTAGTCTTCTCCCTCTTTAGACCTAATTTCTCCTCTCTTTCTCTAGATCTTCTCCTCTCTCAATCTCTCTAGTAGTTGTGCCCTAACATTTGGTATCAGAGCCTTTCTTTCTCTCGGACATGGTGACCACTCGCATTCAAGAAGAGTCCTCACGGATTGAAACCCTAGAGGAGAACATGGTTGGTCTCACCGACTCTATGGCAGCCATGGAAGGACGAATCGACGCTCGTATGGAGGAGTTGAAGGCCTTGTTGAAAGGGAAAGCCACTATGGGTGAGGATTCGACCGGATCGGGTGCGGATGCGGCGGCGAATCCCGCGCGGCTTGCGGAAGGCGGGCGGCTGTCGGACGAAGAGCGCGTGCGGGCGAGCGGATTTCCTCCTGGCACTGGCTGGATTCCTCCTGGCGGGGGTTGGCAGGGGGCTGGAGGCCCTAGCGGCGCGGCGTACGGGACAGCAGGGAGCTCGGCAGCGGCATACGGTGCAGCGTTTGGCTCGGCGACGGCATACGGGGTTGCGGCGGGGTCGATTCCGCCAGGACCGGCAGCAGGAGGGGTCGGCGACCTTGGAGCAGGCCAGGGGCAGCGTCGGCAGGGCTAGCCGGAGCCAGGGGGGTTCCGTCGAGGCTGGGAGGAGCCGGTTCGGCTCCGGCGACCTCCAGATCCTGCGGGATACCAAGGGGGAGGGCTTCTCCCTCCTCCCCGTGGGTTTGGGCCGCCGGGCATGGCTGGATTTGGCCAAGCGTGGGCCGGACAACAACAACAACCCCCCCCCCTTGGGGAAACGGTCAGTACCAAGGCTACGGATTTGAGCAAGGTGAGCCCGCAAGACGGGAATGAGGCCATGGGGCACAACACTTGACTCCCGGATTAACTCGCATGTACTTCCCAGAGTTTGAGGGCGGCGACGCGTTGGAATGGATTCAAAAGGCAGAACTCTTCTTTCAGTATCATGAGGTGTCGGAAGGGCAGTGGGTGCAGTTGGCGTCCTTCCACTTGAAGGACGATGCTTACCAGTGGACGCAGGGGGTCCTGCGGGGACGGGATTACGTGCCGTGGGGAGAGTTTGTGGATGGTTTTACGGCCAGATTTGGGCCACTGGAGTACGAGAACTTCGAGGCCCTTCTTCAGAAGCTCCGTCAGAAGGGATCAGTGATGGAGTACCGCACCGAGTTTGAGAAGTTGGCGAACCGAGTTCAGTGGTCGGAGAGAACTCTCTACAGCTGTTTCATATCAGGGCTCAAGGAGCACCTTCGTGACGAGGTGCAGGCTCTCATGCCTCGTTCGTTGAACCACGCCATTACCTTGGCACGCATTCAGGAGGAGTGGTTCAACAGACAGCGAGCCTGCACCACGAGTAGGCCGACTACGGCTCCCTCCACAACAGCACGACGGGAGCAAACCGCCGGTAACAAACCAACTGTGACTCGGTTATCATGGGGTGAGTTGGCGGCTCGGAAGGAGAAAGGGCTATGCTTTAATTGCGATGAGAAGTTTGTGTCCGGCCATAAATGCCAGAAGATACAGGTCTTCATGTTACAGCAGGACGGGGACGATGAGCCGGCTCCAGATGCGGAGTTGGAGGTGGACTTGGACGAGGGGGAGTTCGGGGTTTTTCTTCATGCTCTTGAGGGTTGCGCTCCCCCGCTTACTATGCGGCTGGCGGGCCGGATCGCCCAAGAGAAGGTTACTATATTGGTGGACAGTGGGAGCACCCACAATTTCATACACCCCGACGTGGCACGCCGAGTTGGGCACGTGGTTGACAAGGGGGCTGCCTTTCATGTTATGGTGGCGGATGGCAGCAAGCTGTGATGTGAAGGGGTGCTGAAGGGAGTGGAGCTGCGGCTACACGGCTATGTGGGGCGGACTGACGTCTACCTGTTACCTATTCGGGGTTCAGACATGGTGCTGGGAGTTCAGTGGTTGCGCCAGTTACAGAGGGTGACTTTCGACTGAGACCACATGACTATGGAGTTTGTGCACGGGGACAAGCAGTTTTGCTTGCAGGGTCTCATGTCCTCTCCTATTAAGGAGGTTTCTCTGCGCAGCATGCAGCGGTTGAGCGGGGATGGACAGATGATGGTCGTCCTTCGGGAGGTCCAGACCGGCGACCCCACGCCTTCTGAGGTACCGGTTCAGTTACAGTTACTTCTGACCGCTTATGCTGATGTTTTTCAGGAGCCGCGTACTTTACCTCCGGCAAGGTTCCGAGATCACCGTATTCCGCTCAAGGCGGGCGCTGCGCCTACGAATGTTCGTCCATACCGCTACCCACACATCCAGAAGGCGGAGATCGAGCGCAGTGTCCGCGAAATGCTGGAAGACGGCATCATTCGGCCGAGTACGAGTTCCTTCTCGGCCCCCATTATCCTGGTAAAAAAAAAGGACGGCTCCTGGAGATTTTGTGTGGACTACCGTGCCTTGAACGGCGCTACTGTCAAAGATAACTTTCCGATTCCTCACATAGAAGAGTTACTGGATGAGCTGCATGGGGCGCAGCAGTTCACCAAGCTGGATCTTCGTTCCGGATATTATCAGATTTTGATGGCTCAGGAGGACGTCCATAAGACGGCCTTCCGGACACATGACGGCCATTATGAGTACTTGGTTATGGCAAATGGGCTGACTGGAGGGCCCGCTACATTTCAGGCCAACATGAACGAGATATTCAGAGATTTTCTGCGGGTGTTTGTTCTGATATTCTTTGATGATATACTCATCTACAGCGCGAACTGGGAGGACCACGTGGGCCACGTGGAACAGGTCCTTGGCCGCCTTCGACAACACCATCTCTATGCCAACCGTTCTAAGTGCTACTTTGGTCAGGAGGAGGTGGAGTACTTGGGCCATTTGGTCTCCGGTCAAGGCGTCCGGGCCGACCCACGAAAGATTCAGAGTATGCAGTCGTGGTCGCGGCCGGTCACAGTCCGCGCCTTGGGGGGCTTTTTGGGGCTCACAGGGTATTACCGGCGGTTTGTGCAGGACTATGGCAAGATAGCTCGGCCACTGACCCAGCTGTTGCAGAAGGACTCCTTTTCCTGGAGTGAGGAGGCGGAGGAGGCATTTCAGGCCCTCAAAAGGGCCATGACCACCACGCCAGTTCTGGCCTTACCGGATTTCACACAGGAGTTCGTTCTGGAGACGGATGCCTCAGGTGTCGGCATCGGAGCGGTTTTGATGCAGGCAGGGCGGCCGCTAGCCTTTTACAGCAAGGCTTTGGCCCCTCGTACTTTGGGCCTCTCAGCCTACGAGAAGGAGATGTTGACGATTATTCATGCGGTGGCGGTTTGGCGACCATATCTGTTGGGCCGACACTTTAAGATCCGGACGGATCATCAGAGCTTGAAGCATTTCCTAGACCAACGGGTCTCCTCGCCGTTACAGCAGAAATGGGTGACTAAGCTTCTCGGTTACGACTACGAGATTGTGTATCGCCGGGGTAAAGAGAATGTGGTCGCCGATGCTCTCTCTCGTCTGCCAGAAGCTACTCTCGCTCATATTTCGGGGTCGTTGGTTGATTCCGTGGAGGATATTCAGGAGGAGGTCCGGCGCTCCGATACGCTGCGTCCGTTGGTGGAGCCTTTACAGCGGGGAGAGACTGTCGCAGCTGGCTATCACTTGTGCAATGGCCGGCTTTACTATCGGGGCCGGGTGGTCGTGCCCGCCGATTCAGCCTGGAAGACCGTGTTGCTGCATGAGTTCCATTCGTCGCCCACAGGAGGGCATGCAGGGGTGCTCCGGACCCTTCAGAGGGCGAGGGCAAACGTTTTCTGGTCCGGCATGCGTCGGGATATTCAGCAATTCGTTCGGCACTGCGAGATCTTCCAGCGGCAGAAATATGAAACCTCTTCTCCGGCAGGGCTGCTTGTACCGTTGGAGATTCCGCAGCAGATTTGGGATACGGTGTCCATGGACTTCATTGATGGACTGCCGAAGTCTAAAGGGAAGTCTGTCATTCTGGTGGTGGTGGACAAGTTGTCCAAGTATGGCCATTTTCTGGCGCTCAGCCATCCGTACACCGGGGAGTCTGTGGCCACACTTTTTGCTCGTGAGATCGTCCGCCTGCATGGCCTCCCCCGCGCCATTATTTCTGATCGGGACCCTACCTTCGTCAGTGGGTTCTGGAAGGAGCTGTTCCGGCTGCAGGGCACTCGCTTACACTTCAGCACGGCCAACCACCCGCAGTCGGACGGCCAGACGGAGGTGCTTAATCGTGGGGTCGAGACTTATCTGCGTTGCTTTGTGATGGATGAGCCGCGAAGTTGGCCGGACTGGTTGCATTGGGCCGAGTACTGTTACAACACGGCATACCACTCCGCCAGCAGGATGACACCATTTGAGGTGGTTTACGGCCGACCTCCCCCTACCCTGGGCAGCTATGAGGCCGGGAGCACCGCTCTTCCAGCGGTGGATCGCGCTCTGCTAGACCGGGATCGCATGTTGGTCACACTTCGGGAGAATCTCCGTCTAGCCCAGGATCGCATGAAGACCCAAGCGGACAAGCACCGCACTGAGCGGGATTTCGCCGTGGGTGACGAGGTGTTCCTCAGGCTCCAGCCGTACCGACAGTTGTCCGTTGCTCGTCGCGGCAATCAGAAACTGTCCCCACGCTACTACGGTCCCTTTCAGATTATCAACAGGGTAGGACCGGTAGCTTATACACTGGCTTTACCGGAGGGTTCGCGCATCCATCCTACGTTCCATGTCTCTTTGCTCAAGCGGAAGGTAGGGCCGCATGTCCAACCGAGTACCTTGTTACCGGAGGTCACCTCGGCAGGTGAGCTGCGGCCGCTCCCTGAAGATATTTTGATGCTCAAGTGGAAGAATCGGGGCGCGGAATACCGGCCCGAACTGTTGGTCAAATGGAAGAACCTGTCGTCGGCACACAATTCGTGGGTGGACTTCTTCGACTTCAAGGAGCTCTACCCCGACTACCACCTTGGGGACAAGTTGGTTCTTGATGGGGAGGGGAATGTTACGCCCCCGCTACGCTTTACGGGGCGTCATTACGTACGGAGGAGCAAGGGCGCGCTAAACAACGGGGCTGAACCTTCCGGTTCAGCCCCCACTCAGTGAACCGGCCGGCCGAGGGCTGAACCAGGCGGGTTCAGCCCTCCTTGGAGGGGCCGGCCGGCCCCCTCCTTGCCCGGGTATTTATATACCCGGGCAGCCCCCCTTTTGAGGGTTATGCAAGAGTTGTTCAAGGTTAGTCTTCTCCCTCTTTAGACCTAATTTCTCCTCTCTTTCTCTAGATCTTCTCCTCTCTCAATCTCTCTAGTAGTTGTGCCCTAACAGTGTGTATTTGCAGGTTTGTTCTAAATATCCATAGATTCTTCGGTGCTCTTGCCTAATGCTTAACAAAATCTTTTCGCTACGCTGCAAAAAAAAAAATTTGCCTCTTATGTAAGGATGTACTGAATGTTAAATTGTGACAATCTGGCGGGCCATTACAGATACCATCAAAATCAAGCTTTCATTAGAATATCTAAAATTGCTTTACTGGTAATGATCTAGTAAAATATCTATCAGAATCTCTGTTAAAGAAGAAATCTCTAAATTCGCATTAGTTTATTAATGCATTAAAAAAAGAAATGGTATATTATAATCAAGAAACAAATTTTGCATCCCCAAAAACTTTCGAGTAAGCGGGTATTTATTGTCCTGTAACGATTTAACATGGAAGCCTAATGAAAAAAGACTAACAGCTTAAATTCCTGAAATACTAAAAACAGTGTATAACTCTAGTAAACATTGCAAAAGTGTATATGCAGGTAATAGTTCAACAAACTCACAATATGGATTAAAATTTAACAAATAGACAACTTGGATGAGGAACTGACTGGAGCAAAAGCATAAACATCTAGGAAAAAAAGACAAGTAGAGTTTCAAAGTCTGAGATAAAATGAATTTCTTACTAACCATCAAATCTCTTGTATAGACAGTCAGTTGGTAAATTGTATTTCCTACAGAATCCCTCTGCAGCCTGAAAAATAATAAATAAATAAAAAACTAATAACAGCATAACATATACTCAAAAGTAGTAATCAAAAACATGTTACAGATGCAAATTTAGAAATTTGGATAAATTTGAAAGTACAAATAAGATCTTCAAAATCTTAATAGAAATAAAAAACTGGAACCTACTAGAAGACATCACAGGAGTGGTATCACTGAAGAATTGCTGCTAGAAAAAAAAATTCTAGTGACACCAGGAGAAGCTTATTACGGGCTAACATGTGTCCTATCAATATATCGTAGGTCATGGAGGTGGAGGTATAAGGGATCCGAGCTCAACCAACGAAGAATGCGACGATGGAGCCGAGCCTAACCTAAGACGGAAGAGGAAAAGGGAAGCCCCACTCAACCCTAACCCTAACATGGAGTGGAGGAGAGAAAGGAAAAGATAGAGAAACTAATTGAGATAATTCATTGCTTGCCTTCTTTCATGACCCTAGGGATCCTTATATATAATTACAAAATGGCATACCCATTTAAGTCCGAACATTTAGATGTATATAAGATTCTCAAAATATGAAAAGGCACTAACGACTTCTAATGACCCATAACAAAACTACTTGATAAAACATATATAAAATATTAAACGATAACTAGTGTGGGCCCATAAAAGAGTCTCTATTAGAAACTGTTGAGTTAAAATGGTGAACACAAATAAATGAGAACAACATATTGGAGGAATTGAGGCACAACCTCAATTCAGTATCGATTCGACGTCGCACATTTAATTTTGAAGTTTTTGAAGTTCGAGTTTTATATATCTTATATGTATGTTTGGTTGGTGTTACTGTGGGGCTGTGCTGGAACTGATGGGTCGGCTGATATTTTATTATCTAAGTGGCTGAATAGTAGAGTGGCCTCTGTTTATATGGCTGGTTGTATGGGCCATGTTTTATTAGAGATTTATTGAGTGGTGCTTAAAGAATGTTATGTAGTTTAATCCAAGGCTTAGTAAAGGCGGCGGGTTAATTTCATTGTTATGTAGTTTAATCAAAGGCTTTCAGTCTCCCAATACTTCCACTTTTCTCGCCGACTAGAGCTTTTGATGGGTTGGAAAGTTAGGGTTCTGTCGAACCTCCTTCGTCTCGATGATATTCCGCCATCATTCTTCTCGACGAGGCTGGTGGGGCTCCGATAAGGCTGTGGCTTGATTATTTTAATGTGATGCTGCTGTTTCTGGGCGGTTCTGTGCCTTCAATTGGCAATTTTTGGCTTCTAAACTTCCTTTGTGAGCCTTCTTACTCTCCCCCCATTTCTTCTTCTCCTCGTATACTCTTTTTATTTGGGTTCTGAGATGTTGGCAAGCTGTCTGATTGGTTTTTCTGATAAGGGTTATGCATACTCTATTGTTTGGCTATATTTTAATTGGGGGTTTATGTAGGACTGTGTTGTTAGAGCTTCCACTCACTCTATCTCTTCTTCTCTCACCCTAATTACAATTTCCGAAATGAAATTACTAAATCTTGGATGCTGTGATTGGCCGAGTGCTTTGTGGGGCTTGCCTTGGAATCTGGCCGACTATGACTGTTGGCTTTTTGATTGGCTGCTTTACTTTCTGTTGAGTCCAGCTGCTGGGTGGTTAAACAAGGGGGATTCCTTTGGGTTATGGCTGGTTATTGCTATTGCAAAGGCTTTTGCCGATTTTCAATGGTTTACTGTTTTGGATAGAGTATCCACCTAGGTTTTTCAGATTAGGCTTTTTAGAATTGAGTTGTTTATCGAATATTCACCTAAGTGTCTCCAACACTAGACCACTCTTAATAAGTCTACGTCGTCGTAGGAGTCAAATCGTAGCTATTTAACGGTGCAACCCTAAGTAAATGATTTCATTGATATTGCAGTGGATGGCGTCTGGCGATAGACGCGACGAGAATCCTGGGAAGAACAAGGGAAAGGGAAAAATTGTGGTGAGTCATAACCGCTTTGATTACGTATATTTGAATTATTTTGAAGTACGAACATGTTGAAGTACTTTACTTTGAGCTACTTTCTTTGCATGCACACTGAATATGGATTCAATTGAATTGAAGAAATCAGAAGCTTTGAAATTACTGATAATCATGAAATCGCTAAAAGGCTAAACATGGACTAGTAAGCGATGAAAACATTGAGGGGAATAACATATAAATATTTCTATATTTTGAAAATGAATAAGAACTGAATATAATAAGTGTAACGACCCAAAACTTAAATTGGATTTAGAAGATAATTAAAATAATTAAATGATTTCTCCAATGAAGAAAATAACTAAAATTAATGTTAACTCATCGTCGCAAATTTTAATATTTTGTGAGTTTTTCGATTTCGTGCGACAACAGTTTCTTTTTCGATGAATATTTTGTATTAATTAACTATTGACTTTCGATGTCTTCGTATTTTGTCGACACCATATTTGTGAATTATTTTCGATTATGTGAATTAAATGAATATTAATATTGATGGTTGAATGGTTGATTTATGCAAAATTGATTTGGAATGACTCTCAATTATATGGGTTGAGCTAAACTAAATATTTGGACGTCTCTAGACTGGAGTAAGTCGGTTTGGGACCGACCTCTTGGGGGTTTTAGATAACGTGGCTTAAATTAGTGTTGGATAGTTTTGGTCGGGTGGACTCAAAGTCTAAGCTGATTTGGGTTTTGTAGAGAAGAGAAAAATCTTGTATATCCTTCTTCTATATCCAAATACAATGTATGAATACAAATATATAGGAGAGAGAAAGAGAGACAAGTTCCTTATACACAATGTGGGACTAAAGAAAAGAGAGAGAGAAACAAGAAACTAAATGGGCTCCAATATGGGCCTTTACATGGACTTTTCTAACACTACCCCGCAAGCTGGAGCGTACAATTCATAGGCACCCAGCTTAGACAGGAATTGATAAAATAAGGTACTTGGTAAGGCCTTAGTGAGAATATCAGCAACTTGGTCAGTACCCGGAACATGCTTTAATTCTAACTTCTTCATTTGAATTTTCTCCCGGATGAAGTGACAGTCCACTTCAATGTGTTTCGTTCTTTCGTGGAAGACCGGGTTCTTATCTATGTGTATAGCAGCTTGACTGTCATATAGTAAGATAGCTGGTGGGGGGAGTTTTACTCCTAGACCAGCGATGAGACTTTCAAGCCATGTGAGTTCAGAGACAACTAATATCATCGAACGGTATTTTGCTTCAGCTGAAGATCGAGCAACCACAACTTGTTTCTTACTACGCCAGGTAAAAAGGTGACCTCCAAAGTAGGTACAAAATCTACTAGTACACCGCTGATCATCCAGGGAACCAGCATAATCTGCATCAGAATACGCAACCAAAGTTGGAGTAGAAGACGAGGTTTTGTATACAATCCATTGACCAGGGGCTGTTTTTAGATATCTTAGGATGCGTTCGACAGCCTGAAGATGAGACATTCGAGGGGAATGCATAAACCGACTGACATTCCCAACAACAAAAGATATATCTGGCTTCGTGACCGTTAGGTAAATCAGTTTTCCAACAAGTCGTCGATAATATTCTGGATTTGGAAGTGGAAGATCATCATTAGAGGCATATGCACACAGCTTGTGATTGACATCCATAGGAGTGTTAATCGGCTTGCATCCAGAGTAGCCAGCATCCTGAAGAAGATCGAGACAGTACTTCCGTTGAGAGAGGACAAGTCCATCAGGACGTCTCGTGATCTCAAGATCAAGGAAGTATCAAAGGTTCCCCAAATCTTTTGTTTGAAAAACGGAGCTAAGGTGTTGTTTGACCGTTTATATTCCCTTTTAATCATCTCCAGTGATTAAGATGTCATCAACATATACCAACAGAAGAACCGTTCCTGTTGTTTGATGTCGAGTGAACAGAGAGAAGTCTGTCGAGCTCCGAGTAAAGCCAACTTCCCGAATAGCCTTACTGAAACTGTCAAACCATGCCCGAGGGGATTATTTGAGACCATAGATTGACTTCTTAAGGTGACAAACCCGGGACTCCCCCGTGGTCTCAAACCCGGAGGCCGTTGCATGTAGACTGTTTCTTGGAGGTCACCATTAAAAAAGGCATTCTTGATATCCAGTTGATGTAAGGGCCATTGTTGATGCACAGCCACGGAGAGGACACGACTGTGTTGAGCTTGGCTACTGGAGAGTGTTTCCTCATAATCGAGACCTTGTTGTTGGGTAAAGCCACGAGCCACTAGTCGGGCTTTAAAACGATCAATTGTCCCATCAGGAGCAAGCTTGATGACAAAGACCCATTTACACCCAACATGAGTCTGGCCTGGAGGGAGAGGGACCAGGTCCCATGTCTGGTTAGCCCAGAGAGCTGTCATTTCTTCGTCCATGGTTGTCTATCATCCTGGATGTGGAGAGCCTCCTGTACAGTGTTAGGTACAGAAATAGAGGATAATAAAGTAGCAAAGTGATGAAGCGGTGGGGACAGGCGATGTAAGGATACATAGTTAGTCATGGGATGAGCGGTGGACGCTGGTGCCGGATCAACAGGGCGCAGAGTGTCAGAGGTCGATGTCGACTGTATTGGGGCAACGGAGCGAGGAGTGCGACAGGTGTAGACACGGATAAGAGGTGGCTTGTGGAGAGCAGGAGCAGAGTCAAGAAGGAGTAGTGGTAGAGGAGTGGTAATGGGAACTATAGTTCGTGGGAAGGACGGTGGTGGAAGAGGTGGGATTGGTGCAGAGAAGAAAGGTTGATTCTCCTTAAAGGTAACATCTGCAGAAACAATCACTTTTCGAGTAGCAGGAGAGTAGCAGACGTAGCATTTCTGAGTACGTGAATAGCCGACGAATATGTGTTTGGCTGCTCGGGGATCCAACTTGTCCATGGACGGACCAAGTAGGTAGACGTAGTAGGTACAACCGTACAACAAAATATGCGGGGTGTGAGAGAATATCGGAGTTGAGGGGAAAAGGAGGCTAAACGGAGAAGAATTTGGGGGGATAGAGGAAGGGAGACGGTTAATGAGATAACATGACGTGGACAGCGCAAAGTTTCAATATGCTTTGGGTACCTGCATGTGGATCATGAGAGAACGAGCAACATCGAGAAAATGTCTATTTTTTCCGTTCAGCAACGCCGTTTTGTTGGGGGTATAGGCACACGACGTCTGATGAATGATCCCAAATTCAGAGCAGAGATTAGCAAATTCATGGCTAGTACATTCGCGAGCATTATCTGTCCGGAGAGTTTTTATGTTTTCAGAAAACTGTGTGCGAATATCAAGAACGAAAGCCTGAAATACACGGGGAAGCTCGGAGCGATCACCATGCGGAAGCCCCGCCCTTCAAATGGCACACAACCAACTTCACCCTTTTCTCTTGGGGAATCTCCATGTACTATAAAACTGATCAATTTCAGAGATCCAGTACAGAAATTCTTCGATACCCAGGTTACAATTAAAATGTGGGATGTCCATCTTCAAGGGAAACTCACCAGCCAGGCCAAAACAACATCATGCAGAGGAGGATACCTGACGTCGCGAGGGAGTCGAGCAGGAGGGTTTTAGAAAGCATTGGTGATAAAAGCTTCAGAGTCGTTGAAGGAGAACCGTCCTCGGTGCAGCGCGGTAGCAGGGACGTTCGGGCGACGAGGAGACAAGACAGCGGGTGCACCGGTGTCCTCACCGCAAGCGGGCGGTACGCGAGGGTTTCGTCGGTCATCGTTTCCATTGGCGTTGGCATCCACTCCCATGGCGTCCAATCGTTTAATCAAATCATCAAAGCGGCGTTCCACCCGCCGGAATTGCAGATCGAGATTGTCCTCCAAGGTTCAGACAGCCGCCTTTTGAGCCTCCATCCGGACTCGCAAGGCTTCCACATCCTGGACCGCCGTCAGAATATGGCTGCTCCCACCGTACATAACAGTAGGAGTGAGGGTCTTCTCTGATACCACCCGACGCAGCGAGCAAAGGATCACGACGCCGAAGATATGAGGGGGCCTTCAACCCAGACGAATAAGAAAAACAAAACTCATCTTTTATTGTACCAAAAGAAATGACCACTTTATCTCCCTCCTTCCAAACATATACTCCCATCCCTGATACAGATAACGGTAAATCCCCAAAATACCCACAAATAAAGTAAAGTGATAAAAGTCCAAAATAACCCGAAAACAGATGAGGAGAGGGAGTAAAATAAAGTTCAGGATAAGCTCAAAATATGAAAGAAGACTCCAGTCAGGTTCATCGCGCGCAGGTACATTTCTTGCCTTGCTTATGTTTGTCGAGCCGATCCGAAAACTGGATTGTGATCACCTCCACATCACTCTCCGTGTGCCTGGCTGCATCAATTATATCTTCTCATTTCAAAGAGGCCTCATTCCTCGGGTAACCTTTCCATTATACTTTCACATAATTAACATCAACTTCGCAATCGCTTATTCTTCCGGTCAATGATCTGATATGGCTCAGTTGGACTCAATAGGTCAGTTTCGATCTGCATATCGCCTGCTGACACTATTTTATCATGATCGGCAATGTACCATTGAATCGTCGATATGTGAATGACATCAAGTAGATTGTCCAACTCATCTGGCAACGCTGACACGTGAAAGACATTATGCAGATTCTGCAACTCATCTGGCAGTGCCAAACGATATGCAATTTCTCCAATGCGTTTAGTTATATGAAAAGGTTCTACATATCTCGGACTCAATTTCCCGATCTTCCACAGTCGAAAAACTCCCTTAAACGACTTAATTTTTAAGCATACACGATCGACAACATTAAATTCCACACGGTGGTGCCCTTGCATTCTAATACTCTTGCTGACGATCTTGTGCAATTTTCATCTTCTACCGGATAATATGAATTTTCTCTTGCACTTATCTATCTTTTCTTTCTTGAACAATTTCTTTTCTGCATCCTCTGCCCAACTAAAAGGAGTTCGGCATCTTCCATACGAGGCTTCAAAATATGTCATTTGAATTGTGGATTGATAGTTATTATTGTAGGCAGATTTAACTAACGACGGATATTGTTCCCACGAACCTTTCAAGGCAAGGACCACCATTCTCAGTAAATCATTAGCATCTGGATAGTGCGTTCAGATTGGTCATTTGTTTGTGGATGAAATGCAGTAATGTATAAAAATTTCGTTCTCAAACGTTTATGCACTAACTTACAGGTGTTAGAAGTGAATCTTCCATCTCTATCAGAAATAATCGTTCGGGGAATTTCGTGTAACTTTACAATCACATAAAT
This sequence comes from Dactylorhiza incarnata, assembly GCA_033032865.1. Lineage (NCBI taxonomy): Eukaryota > Viridiplantae > Streptophyta > Magnoliopsida > Asparagales > Orchidaceae > Dactylorhiza > Dactylorhiza incarnata. The sequence goes on from JAWHQI010000278.1 coordinate 406,858, forward strand.
ATATAGATCGACTAATCATTCAGTTGGCCCACCTTGCTTTGTTGTTATAAAGTGTGCATTATTCATTATTCGATTTATGATGACCCAAATACCATGATTTCCTTGTTTTCTTCGCGGCAATCCAAAAACAAAATCATTGCGATGTCTCCCCACTTCCATTCTGGTATGGGCAATGACTGCAGATAATTTCCTGGCGTCATATGCTCTGTTGTCACCACCTAACAGCTATGGCATTTTGCGATATAGGTAATCGCATCCTTCTTAATTCCTAGCTACCAAAAGTCTTACTTCAAATCGTGATACATTTTCGTTCGACCAGGATGAATTGAATAGAGAGTATTATGCGCTTCATACATGATGTACTTCCTCAAACTATATGCATCCGGGATGCAAAGTATCAAGCATTGGGCATAAGGTTGATGATGATGATAGCGGAGTATTCAATGTATGCAAAAATTGAAATTATCAGCAATATTAATGATACCAGCAGGCTAACAAGACTTGGATCAAATGTTCAGAACCTGAGTAGGATTTCCATCATGGTCAAATGCTCTTGCTATTGGCGGTCCACGGACCTCAACCTCCCAATCTCCATGATTTGAAGAAAGATTGTCAATGTATATCTGCAAAGGTGAAGCTCGGTTAATCAAAATATTTAGACTAGACAGAAGGGAAGAAAAAATTTGCAAAATTTAATAATAAAAACAGCACTAATAAAGGATAGCATTATAGCTACATTGGGCAAGGCATTAAATCCTCTTATTTGTTTTTAAAATAATAAAGAAACACTTGACCAACCATATAAAACAGATTGAAGCACCAATGGCTACCCATCAGAATATTCCAAATAACGTTGTTAGATAAATAAATGTATATCATATTGATGCAACTTGCAGCGTATATTATAGATTATATTTCATTTTACATTATTTTTATTAGATTTCTGTCGTGCACGTTTATTTTATCTATATTTTTTTACATTTGCGCTTATTTATTTTTGTTCGCATCGCGCGGATCATTGGCGCTCACCATTACGGCTTATTGGCATGACCAATAGGACTCTCAATTAAAAGGTCTGTGAAATTAGGAATTATGGTAATCAGGGCAAGCTAAGGAAAAACTACATAAACAATTAATTAAAATGAAGTATTTTATAAAAATTAATAATTCTAGAATGTAAAGATTAAAAGACATTTAATTTTTTAAATTTCAAAATTATTTATTGGGAATGCCAAGTGATTAAGCCCTTTGAAATTCCATTCTCATTAAAGCTATAATTGACTCGTTAATTGTTTCTTCCTTCTTATAAGCCGGAAAAAGTAACCTAGGAAAAGATTTCGAAACAGAGACTTAGAATTCCATTTCAAAATAACCCAGCAGACTCTCTCACGATCTCTCACCTTCCAACCATTGTCGCCAACAACACCACAGAGTTTTGGCGACCTACCCTCCTCTTTTGATCCCTCACGTTGGCGACAACTCGAGTCCTAGCATCCTCTCCAGTTGTCATACCTGCATGGACAGTTCTCCAACTGGCACATGTACCATCTCATGTTTTTGGCCGCAACCTCACCAATTCAAAGCCTACTCAATCCCTCTCCGGTCAATTTTGAGTCGCTCTGAGCTAGTGTCACCCTTATCAGAACTTTCTGATCCTCTCACCTTTCAAGCACTCAGCCCAGGACTTGCCACCACCTTCAGAAGTCTTAACTCTTAATATAAACCTTAACCTAACCTAATCTAATGCATCCTACTATAATCGTTACTGCGTCGCATTCCCACTCTGCCACAACTCTGTTATTTTATGTTTGTATCGCATTTTTAGTTCCGGCTTGTTGACTTGACCGACCAAAAAGACTTTAAATAAATAGGTCTGGTAGGGGATAAGGGTATGAGATGCAAGCAGGCCTAACTAATTTTAATTGCATGAATTTTAAGACTATTAAAATCTGAATTAACTTCTGAATAATCAATATTAATTAAATTTCAATTTTATAATTAATGCACTTGGGAGAGTTGAAAGGCCTTGTGTCTCTTTGATTTCACACAGTGTCTCTTGGGTTTCTTAAACCTCCATTTCCTCTTAAATGATTTTTTTTTTCTATTTAAACCCTACCCAAACCCCCACATTTGGCAGCCTGGATATAAAGAACGAAACAGAAACCAATTTATGTTTCGTTCCCCCAACCGATTGCGAACCTCCGATGTTGATTACCGGTCCTCACAACAATTCTGACGGTGTTGTGCCACTGAGTTCACGCCACCCTGCTTGCTCGAATTTCCTAAACCCATTTCCGAGCCACCATGTATCCTCCAACCGAGCCCTTTCTCCCACTACCTACCCGAACCCTTTTCTCCCACCATTTACTGAGCCACCCCCTTTTTCCCCTGTGTTGCATGAGCTCACACAAGTTACTTTTCCCTCCTAGCCGAAACCCACGGCTCCAAATTACACCTTTCAGCTCTGAAAACTCACTGAAACATTCTCGGCTCACTCTCAGTTAACCTCAACTCATGTAATTTATTTTAAGTGATCAAACTAAATGAGTCATACCATGAAACTATGGGAACGAGTAATAAAAAGAAGAGTAAGACGAGAGACTAGCATCTCGGAGAATCAATTTGGATTCATGTCAGGGTGGTCGACCATGGAAGTTATACATCTCTTGAGGAGACTCATTGACAACTATCGAGAAAGAAAACAAGATTTGCATTTGCTCTTTATCGATCTTTAGAAAGCTTATAATAGAGTTCCAAAAGAGATCTTATGGAGAGTCTTAGAAAAGAAAGGTGTAAATGTATCATGCATTGACATAATCAAAGATATGTATACAAATTTAGTGACGAAGGTGAGGGCATCTGGAAAATTAGCACATGAATTCTTTATCATTGTTGGCTTACATCAAGGTTTAGCTTTAAGTCGTTATCTCTTTACACGTATCTTAGATGAGCTCACCGGACATATCCAACAAGCAATACCTTGGTGTTTATTGTTTGCGGATGATATCGTTTTGCTCGATGAGACGCGCGAGGGTGTAAACGCGAAACTTGAATCTTGGCGAGACACTTTAGAAAAGAAGGGTTTTAGGTTCAGCAAGGAAAAGACGGAGTATTTGGAGCTTAAATTTAGCAGTGTAAGAAGGATGGATGACGTCGTTATTAAGTTGGGTGATCAAGATATTTCTCGTAGCGAGTGCTTTAAATATCTTGGATCGATAGTTTAAAAAGATGGAGGTGTTGATAAAGATGTGATGCATATAATCCAAGCAAGTTGGTTGAAGTGGAGAGGTGCGTCAGAGATCTTATGTGATCGTAGAGTACCATTAAAACTTAAAGGCAAGTTTTACCGTGCTGCAATTAGACCAGCGATGCTCTATAGTTCTGAGTGTTTAGCAGTGAATTGTGTACATGAGCGAAAAATGAGAGTTGTGGAGATGAGAATGCTTAGATGAGAATGCTTAGGTGTACATGAGACTGGATGAAATTAGGAATGAATGTATCAGGGATAAGACAGGAGTGGCACCAATTGCAGAGAAGGTGTGACAAGCTCGACTAAGATGGTTTGGACACGTACAAAGGAGACCTTTAGAAGCACCTGTTAGGCATTGTGAGAGTTTAGTCACTAGGAATGTGAAACGGGGGAGGGGTAGACTAATAAAGACTTGGAAAATGAAACTATAAGGAAAGACATGATGTACATAGGCATTAGTGAAATTAGGACTAAAGATAGGGCACAATGGAAACAAAAGGATCCATATAGCCGACCCCACTATAGTGGGATAATAGCTTGAGTGTTGTTGTTGTTGATCAAACTTAAATTGCTTGCAAACCATACATCTTTTGTTGTCATTATTTCTCACCTCTACTTATTCAAGATAATTAATATTCTCTTGCGACATATTAAATCATGCTTTACTCTCTCATAATAGTATATTTAAATAGATTAAGTTTTAGATCCCCTATCAAGGTTCTATCTCTCGGGAATTTAGGGCAGTTATAATAACAGTTGAGTTTCGTAATTTATTTTAACATCATGCGCAGCTTAGTTTACATCAGTTTGGTATGATAGCGGTTTGATGCACTTATATCATGAATCAAACGATCTGTTGTTGTCTTTCAAATTTAAGATTTAAGTATAGAAAAATTTTAAAAACAAAACAAAATTTGTATTTTGAAAGAACATTTTTTACAAAAAATGAGCTCTTTTAAAAAAGAATCAAAGTATTTGAAGTATTTTAAATTGTATAGAAAAACTATTTAAAAATCTTTAAGTACTTTTAAAATTTTATTTTCAATGGAAAGTCGGGGAGACGGCCAAGAAACAAGCGTCGACAACTCAAACCAACGCATGGGAAAACTCATACAATTGATTGAGACACTCACCACCAACATGGGAGATGTGAGGCAAGTCATGAATGTGTTAAGAACTACAGTTAACAATATTGAGGCAACTCTCTATTTGAGCAGGAATTGAGTCCCTACCCATAACAAAGACCCAAACACTAGGGAATAGATACTTGTTCCCCAATATCCTGATCCGCGAAATCAACCACGATGTGATGGAGTTAAGTTAAATGTAGGAGATTTCGAAGGAGTGGAACCCGAAGAATTCTAGATTTGTGCAAACATATGGAATGACTCATGACAGGTTTCAGCCTAGGTTTAGCTCCTATCACCACGTGAGTAGAATTTAAAACCCAACTACGAAAGTGATATGTTCCCTAGGATTATCTTCAATATATATCTCAGATTTCATAGTTTTCGACAAGATACTCTCGGTGGATGATTACACCAACGAGTTTTTTATTCTTTTGTCCAGGTTCAACATACAAGAGGAAGACGATATGACTGTGTCTCTCTACTTAAATGGACTCTGATATGCTATTCGAGAATAGCTAGAGTTGCATGACTTTGCATATTTATGTGAGATATCCAGTAGACCCCGACGTGTAGAGTCTTCACTTAAAAAAGAGAGCATCTGCCCTAAGACTACGGATAGGCCGCCTAACATGACTCGTCATATTACTACACATGAGCCACCCATGTTGAACTGTCCCTTTAGGTCCACTAGTTCCCCTACACCCCCGCCTGCTTCTCTTCCCGGCACTCTCCTCTCTTCTCTACTTCTTTGGATTGGTGCTCTTCTCGGTACTCTCCTATCTTCTCTACTTCTCTGTACTGGACCACTGGTGCTCTGAATCTATGGTATTATTAGGGTTTTTGGTTAACTATTGCACTGGGCTTCTCTTATCGGCCCTCTCCTCTCTTCTCTGCACTGATGCTCTTCTCGGCCCTCTGCTCTCTTCTCTGCACTGGTGCTCTTCTCTGCACTGGTGCTCTTCTCTGCACTGGTGCACTTATCGGCACTCTCCTCTCTTCTCTACACTGGTGCTCTGAATATGTGGTATTTTTTGGGGTTTTGGCTAACTGCTGCCCTGGCATCTCTTCTCGGCCCTCTCTTCTTTGCACTGATGCTCTTCTCGGCCCTCTCCTCTCTTCTTTGCCCTGGTGCTCTTCTCGTCACTCTCCTCTCTTCTTTGCACTGGTGCTCTTCTCGACACTCTCCTCTCTTCTCCACTTCTCAGTACTAGTACTCTGAATATGTGGTATTTTTTGGAGTCTTGGCTAACTGCTCCATTGTGCTTCTCTTCTCGGCCCTCTCCTCTCCTCTCAGTATTGGTGCTCTTCTCGGCCCTCTCCTCTCTTATCTGTACCGGTGCTCTTATCGTCTCACTCCTCTATTCTCTACTTCTCTTTATTGGTGCTCTAAATATGTGGTATTTTGGGGGGGTTTGGCTAAATGTTGCACTGGTCTTCTCTTATCGACCCTCTCCTCTCTTCTTTGTGATGGTGCTCTTCTCAACCCTCTCCACTCTTCTCTGTGTTGGTGCTCTTCTCGTCCCTCTCTTATCTACTTCGCTTTATTGGTGCTCTGAATTTGTGGTATTATTTGGGGTTTTGGCTAAATGTTGCACTGGGCATCTCTTCTCGGCCCTCTCTGTACTGGTACTCTTTTCGACCCTCTCCTATCTTCTCAACTTCTCTTTATTAGTGCTCTGAATTTGTGGTATTATTTGGGGTTTTGGCTAATTGTTGCTTCACTATATTTGTGGTTTTTATTGTTTGTTGGTTAACTGTTGCACTGCTATCAATTATCATATTTATTGGCCTTTGTAGTATTAATTGTTTTATGGAAAAATTGTTATCAATATTATTTGTGGTTATCAACAACATATGATGATTAAAGACACCCCACAAGGAATCAACTTATCCAACTTCATTTTGAAATCTATGATGTGTATAGCCATGTTAAATAATGAATTATAATATTGAGTTGTTTCGTTCGAGAAATAAAAGGTTAGAAGCGCATTGCTCGGTACTTGAATATAAATAGAATGTTTGTGTGCTAATTCAAATGTTGGCCTTGGTTGAATGCGATGAACTCTCTACTTTGAAGGATAAATTAGTTGAATTTTAAAAGAATATTTGGTATAATACTGATGAAGCAAAATGTTGTTTGATAAATAAAAAGGTGTATGAAAAAATGAATGATCACGGAAGATCAGACGATCTAATGAATGTTTAGGGGTATTTTCTGATGTTTTCTTAATTTTCATAATCCCTAACATTTGAATAGAATGTTCGCATTTTAAATAGTTTATTTCATTCCATTTATTTCAATTCATTTTAAATAGATTGGTAATTTGAATGTTTTGAACTTTTGGTTATTTAGAATGGCTTATTTTGATGGATCTGGTGGTGCCTCTTTCAATGGTACCAACTGGTAGAGATCCGTTTTTAGCATTTGGTGAGAAGTTGGTTGCAAATATCACCAACCGAATCAAATACAGCTACTGTAAGCAGACGGTGAATAGTGAAATTACTCGTTACAAACATCACTTGGCTGGGTGGAAGGGTAATGTTATGTCATGCCCTCAAGTTCCCGCCAAAGTTAAGGCGAAAACTGAGTTGGCCATCAATTCAAACTTGGAGAGCAAGAGAGTGAAGAGTGCAAAGTTACAAGCAAGCTTCAATGAGGCGATAGTTGGAGGAGCACATGATGATGAAGTAGAGGAGTCTGCTACTCGTAGGATTTTGCATTCGGGCACAGGTTTCAAGGATCCAATGGACCAATTTGTTCAATTTATTGCGGAGTCAAGCAAGGGAAAAGATTCTCAACATAGTACAATTGAGAGCAAGTACAAAAAGAATGTCAAGAATGATGTTGACTTGTACATAAGTAGATGGGCATATGAAAACGGGATCCCGTTCAATGTCATATGCAACTCCTCTTTCCAGCAAATGACACATGTTATTGGGTTATGTAGACCTGGGATGAAGATCCCTACATTTTATGATTTGAGAGAGACATTTTTGCGGATGGAGGTGGAGAGGAGAAGGAGATGTTGGGTGCATTCACCCAGACCTATAGATTGAATGGGTGCACTATCATGACTGATGCATGGATTGATAGGAAGGGTAGAAGTGTGATGAACATCATGATACATTGTAGTTCCGGAGTGGCATTCTGGCTTTCAAAGAATGTCTCCTCCTTCACACATGACGGAAAGTTTATATTTGACTTTTTGGATGACGCAGTTGATAGCCCCGAGAGCCCAGGAGAGGACAATATCTTGCAGATTGTGACAGACAATGCGCCCAATAATATGGCAGCATCAAAGCTTATGGCTTTGAAGAGGCCAAAGATTTTTTAGACTAGTTGTGCAGTTCATACGATCAATCTTCTGTCACAAGATATAGGAAAGTTGAAACATATAAAGAGTGATATCTCCTTGGGCCGCCAAATCTTTGTCATCATCTACGGTCATACTATCTCTCTCGACATGATTAGAGAGTCGACGAAAGAACTGGACTCTCACGGGCCTGTTAAACCTGGTGTGACTAGATTCACCACAACAATTCAATCATTAGAAAGTATCTTGGAGAAGAAGAAGCAGTTGAGGGGTTTATTCACATCTACAAAGTGAGAAGCAACAAAACTAGCTAATAGTGTCGGGGGAAAGCAGGTAAATGTATTGTATATTTATTCACATTAATTTAGAATATTTCTTCGAAAATTGACGCTTTTCTTATTTACTTATTTTGCATATGTTGCAATGATAGTGATTAGCGCAAGATTTTGGGAAAATGTTGAGCAGGTTGTTATATTCACCCCATTTGTGAACGTATTGGGAAGAGTCGACAGGGATACTATTAGAGAGAGAACGTACCGTTAGGTTAAATCGTTCCATTCTCCATCCACCCTCACGGGAAACACTTAAATGAACTCCTTAGGCACCTCTTGAGCTATCGTCCAGTGAGCATAAGATAGCTTGTCTTTTGATGCAACCTGAGTCACATCCTTATGTTATTTTTCGCAATTTTATTTGTATTTGTGTCGCGCATGTCTTCGTGCATGTTTCTTTTAATTTCGTGCATGTTTCTTTATATTTCATGCATGTTAATAGCATTATGTCTTGTATCGCGCTCGTGCACCCTAGTTCGGCTTATTGGTGTGACCGACCAATAAGACCACGAATGAAAAGGTCCGTCAAATTAGGCTATGTGATAATTAGGGCAAGCAATGAAAATATAATTTTATTAAGCATTTGATATTACTGAAACAAAAACATAAATACTGAAATTACATTTCATTTAAAATTATTTTATTTCAGCCTTATTAAATACAAGGGAGTAACCTAAGAGATTAGTCCCTTGATTTGTCTAATCAATTAATTCTATCCAATTAATGGAATATCTAAGGTTTTATGAACTCTAAATCTTCACGGCATTTCATCTCTTAAAAGCCCATTAAGGCCCTCCAAAATTACCCACGGTTGGCCATTGAATTAACATCTTTTGAAAACTGCCAGCCAACACCCATACATTTATTCTTCCAGACAGCTTTGGAAAACCGTTCCCTTCATTTGAAAATTATTTAATATCAAGGCTGATCATCTTTATAAAAGCTGCCATGAACCCCACGTGAAAGACAGTCGGGAAAAATTTGAGAAACATAGTTCTATTCTCTGCTTCTCGATTACCCAGCCCAACCTCCCGTTCCCACTTCCCAGATGCCTCGCCGGAACTCGCCTCCGCTGGTCGGCGCAACATACAGCTCCGGCGATCAGTCCTTCCCCAGTTTTCGACTGTTTTTCGGCGCCTCTTCCTTCAAATCCGTCGCCCTAGGCTCGACGGCCTCCCTCGAGTCTAATCCAGCCTCCACTGTCGACTTTGCCCACCACCCCTCGGACCTTCGACAACTCCTCGTGCATCACCGTCGGCGATCCTTCGTCGGGCTGCCTCCACCATCCTTAGTCTAGTCACAGAATCCTCTTCCCGAGCAACCACCAAGCAAACAGAGCTTGCCCCTGTTTTATTTAACCGCGGCCCCTCCTTTGGATTGTTTCTGTTGTTTCCAAGGCCAGTGGTATATCTCTCACTCCTTGCCATACCCGTATATTGTTAGTACTATTTTTATGCTTAATATTATATGACCGCAAAATATCGGATCTTGCCTTAATTTTCATTTTGCTTGTTTGTCGTCAATTTGAAAAACCTTTATTGTTCGTTTACTTCTTTAATATGCATGTAGATGAACTTGTCGTATTGTTGAATGCGAATGAACTTTAAACATTTATGCGTACTTGCGAACGCAAGATCGGTTATCGCTAGATATTGCTCGTGAAAATTTAAGTGCCGCTTATTTTAATTTGATCTCAAATTTTACTTTTAAAATTAAATCCTAAATTTAGGATTACATCACTTTGGTACCATAGGGAGGTTGGATTCACTCCTATCATGAATCCAACGATCAGATTATTAAAAAAAAATTTATTAAAAAAAATAAAAAATTATGTAAGTGCTAAGGTTTTAAAAAATATAGTCCGCTCATTCTTGCGGCGAAAAAAAAACATCTTACAAAAAAATTTATTTTATTTAAGTCTTCTAACAAACAAATATTTTAAAATGAAGAATATTGATGAGCGCCTTAAAAATTTAATGAAAAAGGTTGAGATTCTCTCCGTTGATGTTAAATTCAAAGTGAACGAGTTGTGGGTATCGATTAATAGACTTGACGCGACGGTGCACAGGGAGTCTGTTTTATCTGACTACCACCCAACTCTGTATCATATATAGTGGAACTTGAGCTTAGGTCAACTGGAAGTCCTATTTCTAGTCTTGTCGTTTCCCCCACGAGCACTTTGGCCACACCTATCCCCACCATGACATTGTCTTCAGTCGAAGAGTTTTCTCCTGCACCTCAGCTCCAGGAAGAAGAGCTTCTTCCTCCTATTTCTGTCATCCCGACTGAAGTAGTGACCTCTCTTGTCCCCATTATACACAACCCTTAGCCACCGAGTTCATTCTTGAGCCCCTGCTTCAGGAAGAACTTACTAGTGATGTGACAGTCGCCTTGGGTGACGCCGACTCGAACTCAATTCTCTCGGTGAAGGAATTGGCTAGCGATGAATCACTCATCTTAGAAGATATAGACTCAATCTCCAATTTTTCTGACCCTCTTAGTCTACTACAGTCGCATACATTTGAGCCCGCAGACATTAAGCGTGATGGTCACTCACCCTTGACATTATAGGCTTCACATGTTATAGACTTTGTATTTGGTGACCACACTTTTATTACATTTCGTTATCCACTTAGTCGAAACATATACGGCGGTCAATATCATCACATTATCTATCTGTTTAAGAAAATTTGTATTAGGAGGATAGTCGCGTTTCCTAAAATTTTCACTCATCGAGACACACGTTTTAAGGGATTTCTTTGGAAAATTTTAAATGTTAGATTTGGGGTCCAATTAAAATTTGTCAGCGCTAGTCAGATTCTGGCGGGTGTACTCATGACAATAGTTGATCTTGGCTTACTAGATGCTCGTAAGTGTCTAGCAGGAGTGCGTATGATGCGATATGATATAATGATTCCACAGGTTGATCTTGTTTGCTTCCTACCTTGCTTCTTACCTTGCCTTTTCAATCCACAATCCCTTCCACTTTGTGATTCTCTCCTATTTGCTGCTCTGATTTTTTTTATTGATCATTTAAATTTTTTGCATAAAATTATGGCAAACAATTTGCAAGCATTTTCGGAAAACTATAATTCCATTGTTAATTTTCTCACAGGGGATTATATTTTTCCGAAAGAAATGAGCTGTCTGTATATTTCAGGAACGAGAGTTTACCTACAGATTTTGGTTATTTAGCGACAACATGACAGTAGTGGAGATTTGCCAGATTGACTTTTGGACTTTTTATTAACAGGTCCCTTCGCCGGGGGCGAGCTCTTTCAACCCCGGGAGAATTGATGCAGCCTTGAGTCGCATCCTTATGTTATTTTTCGCATTTTTATTTTCGTGCATGTTTTTTTAAATTTCGCGCATGCTAATAGCACGCTTATATCTTGTATCGCTCTTGCGCACCCTAGTTCGACTTATTGGTGTGACAGACCAATATGACCATAAATGAAAAGGTCTGTCAAATTAGGCTAAGTGATAATTAGGGCAAGCTATGAAAATATAATTTTATTTAGCATTTGATATTATTAAAACAAAAACATATATTCTGAAATTACATTTCATTTTAAATTATGTTATTTCAACATTATTAAATACAAGGGAGTAGCCTAAGAGATAAGTCCCTTGATTGCCTATTGAATTAATTCTATCCATTTAATGGAATACCTAAGGTTTTATTAACTCTAAATCTTCACAGCTTTTCATCTCTTAAAAGCCCACTAAAGCCCTCCAAAATTACCCTTGGTTGGCGATCCTTCGTCGGGCTGCCTCCACCAGCCTTAGTCTAGTCACAAAATCCTCTTCTCGAGCAAGCACCAAGCAAACAGAGCTTGTCCCTGTTTTATTTAACCGCAACCACTCCTTTGGATTGTTTCTGTTGTTTCCAAGGCCAGTGGTATATCTCTCATTCCTCGTCATACCCGTATCTTGTTAGTATTAATTTTATGCTTAATAATTATATGACCGTAAAATATCGGAGCTTGCCTTAATTTTCATTTTGTTTGTTTGTCGTCAATTTGAAAAACCTTCATTGTTCGTTTATTTCTTTAATATACATGTGGATGAACTTGTCGTATTGTTGAATGCGAACGAACTTTAGACATTTATGTGCGCTTGTGAATGCTAGATCGGTTATTGCTAGATATTGCTCGTGAAAATTTTAAAAGCGACGCGTATTTTAATTTGATCTCAAATTTTACTTTTAAAATTAAATTCTACATTTTGGATTACATCACCGTTTAACTACCCCCTCAATCTAACACCATAAGCATTCATCCTTCCAAACCTAAGAGAGTACATTTTAAGAGATTTACCATAAACTACTTTGGTGAACATATCAGGAAGTTGGTCCCCAGATGTGCACAAACACAGTAGTAATGATTTGATCCTGAATTTTTCCCCGTACAAAATGGCAATCAATCTCAATAGGTTTTGTCCTCTCATGGAAGACGGGGTTGCTGGCAATGGGATAGCAGTTTGATTATCATAGTGTAAGTGTAAGGCCTCCAGGACAGGAAAGCTCATTTCTCCCAAAATAGATTTAACTGAAATCAATTCACATATAGTAATGGCAATAGCACGATACTATACTTCAATAGCGGAGCGAGCAATAATATTTTGTTACTTACTCCAGGAAATAAGATTGTCACCCACAAAGAACAGCCTGATAGTGATGAACTTTAGGACTGTGCATGAATTGACTAACTAACCCAATAACAAATGAGATATCGGGTCTAGTAATAGTCAGATAAATCAATTTTCCCATAATGCGTTGAAATTCCAACTTCCTCTCAAGATCCTGAGAATTATCCTTGTGAATATTATAATTAGGATCCACGGGACTATCCACAGGTTTTACTCACAAATATCCAATGTCACTTAGAAGATCTAAGACGTATTTACGCTGGATATCATAATTTTCCGGGCAGATCGAGCAATCTCAATACCAAGAAACTATCGAAGAAGACCCAAATCTTTGATTTCAAAGGCAGAGGCCAACTCCTTATTGACTAGAGTAATTTGTTGATCATCACTCCCTGTGATAATGATATCATCCACATATACAAAAGAATAGTGGTAAATACAAATAAGATGCGGGACGACTTGAAATAATGATATCATCACTCCTTATTGACTTGGAATAATGCTTTCATAATAATCTCAAAGAACTCTCACTCATACATATACATGAGTGAGGGGAAAACCTAAATAAAGAGAGAGACCAAAATACCCTAAACTGGGATAAATACAAACAAGATGCGGGACGACTTGAAATAATATGTATTACAACTATATATACATATATCTACACATATATATATGTACATATATCCATATATATATAGACATATATAGAGCGATTTTCCGGGGCAAACTAGTTTGCTCTCCCTTAGGGAGCAAACCACATCAGCGCCGTCCGATTTCTCAAACAAATCCCTCCCGTAGATCTGATAACGCCCGATCTCTCCCGCCCTGACCTCGCGAGTGCCTTTCCCGCTCCAGTGGTGAGCGCCGATCTCCCCTCTTCCTCGCGCTCCAGCCCCGATCACTCACGCAACTCCCCCGCTCCAGCTTCCGCCATGTCTCTCCGCCAGATATCTCCCGCCCTGTCCTCGCGCGGGTCCTCCCCTGCCCTAGCTGCCGCCAAAATTCCAGTTATCTCCCCCGCCGGCGTGTCTCCGCCAGCTCTCTCCCTCCCTGACCTCGCGCGGTACCTCCCCTGGCCTAGCTGTCGCCAAAATTCCACCTATCTCCCCCGCCGGCGAGTGTCTCCGCCATCTCTCTCAGCCCAGTCTCATCATTTCTGAAAGATTAAATAAGCTGAAATTTTCAAGATCTGATTGTTAATAAAGCTGATCTAGGATCTGCTTGTCAATATTTTAACAAACAACCATACAAAAGAGCCGATTGTTTCATCCTTCATAAACCCACCTCCCAGAATCATTGTGTTGTAGTGGTTGTCAATTCCAGAAAATGGTGCAAAAATCATAGAATACTTGTTAGTGTTATAAGTTGTATCAAATGCTAACACATCCCCAAACATTCTGCACTGTAATCTAGACTGGAGATCCATCCAAAAACAATGTGTCAGCTTGCCATCTGCATCGCATAGAATCTTGTAAAAAAAATCTGGACTTTTCTTCTGATTGCCTTTAAAAATTTCTAACAACATCACTGCATCGTGCCCTCTAACCTCCGCCTGTAATTTTTTCTTTAAATTCCAAGCATCTCTTTTTGTGAAACCAATATTTTCATGTCCTCCGGTCTCATTCCGCAGGATTCCCATTGTTTGTGAAATACGAATGTTCACCGCTTGGTGCTCCTGAAAGAGAGTTTGCCTAGCTTCACAAATTTTCCTGCGACTTCTAAGAAAATGTCTCCTGCTAGGGGTGCACAACTCGTGGTTATGTTCTTGCACAAAATTTCCTACAATATACTGTCTTGTAGCCATATCCAACTTAAATCGCACCATAGCTTTACAGTTGGTCTTTGTCGTGCCACATTTTCTAACTGTCGATCTATCTTTCCATTTGCCGTACTTGGAGCAAACCAAGATCCTTTGAGTCACTACACTTTCATTAGTGTCCTTCACATGTTGGATTTTTCTGGTCTTTCTAGTAAAATCAAAGCCGGCAGCACATGCATATTTCCCATAGAAGGTTTCACATTCTTCCAATGACTTAAAGGTCATACCAATGGTGGGTGTTATTTTTGAATCAACCTTTGGCATACCCTTATAAATAGTATCAGGACTTTGACAAGCAAGATCTTTCTCGGCAATTTGGCTACTATCCCCATTAAAGGCAGTAGAACTTTCTGAATATGGTAATTCACTGCATCATTAAAGCATGATAAGAAAATCAGTTGATGAGAAACAAAACAGCTATCATTAACAGATCAGCCCTAAATCTAGAATAAGGAAAAATCACATCTCAAACTAAATCCTATCATCTAATTCAAATTCAATTTGTGAAGTGGTTTTAATTCACTATAATAGGGAAAAATCATCATACCAAAATAGAAGGAAGCATTTAAACCTAACCTGGACATATCCCACAGCTGGCGAGAAGATGAAGATGACTGCGAAATGGTGAGACTGGGCCGAGATAGCTGGCAGGAGAGACTCGCCGGCGGGGGAGATAAATGGAAGGGTGCGGCAGCTAGGGCAGGGGAGTAACAGGAGGAAGAGGAGAGGTCGGGGCTGGAGCTTGATTAGCGGAGGAAGAGGAGAGATCGGGGCTGGAGCGCGAGGACAGGGCGGGAGATATCTGGCGGAGAGACATGGCGGAAGCTGGAGTGGGGGAGTTGCGTGAGTGATCGGGGCTGGAGCGCGAGGAAGAGGGGAGATCGGCGCTCACCACTGGAGAGGGAAAGGCACTCGCGAGGTCAGGGCGGGAGAGATCGGGCGTTATCAGATCTACGGGAGGGATTTGTTTGAGAAATCGGACGGCGCTGATGTGGTTTGCTCCCTAAGGGAGAGCAAACTAGTTTGCCCCGGAAAATCGCTCCACATATATATACCTATATATATATAGCAAAGCTCATCTAAGGAAATGTCTTGAACAGAACTCGTAGACACTTAAATCTTTGTATATGTAGTAATGTAGCTAGGGCTAGATTATTGTGTTATAAGTGATCCATGTTTGACTATTGTGCTTTGTTGAAGACATTGGTTTCTTGGATGAGCAAGAAACATTATGTTGTAATCAACTTCAGTGCTTAAGTTGAACGATTTCTTGTCTAAAGAGCATGTGAGATTATGTGGCTTGGATCCTTCATCATTGAGTTGGGTCTTCCTGTAACTTTATCAAATGCAACTTTCTTGTAACAATCGCACCATGTTTTAGATATCAAATGTATTTGTTCTCCATCAAAGGACAAAGAATATTGAATTGGACATCTACTTCGTTCATAAGAAGGTTGACATGGTTCACTCATTGTGTCATTTGTTCCTTCTACTAATCAGCTCGTTGATCACTTAACCAAGCTTGTTAGACATATTGTGCTACAAGATCTCTCAAGTAGACTAGTCTCTATGATATATATTCCCCAAGACAAGCTGGAATTTAGTGATAGTACCATTTCCAACTTAAGAGGTGTTAGATTATATATTTATTTGGGTAAATTTTTTACTTCATTTTGTATTGTATATGCTCTATGAAAAGCACTGTAATTTTGAGGTTTTCCCCCCTTATTTATAAACAAATTGTGTGGACCTAACATACACAACCAATATTATTTCATTTTACAAAGAGAACACTAAAAAGAAGTTACATTAACCAACATAAAATATCTAAGTTGTTGCAAACTGCATTAGGCATAGAATACAATTAGTAAAATACTCAACAAAAGTAAGAATGGAATTCCATTAATGTAGCTATTACCACAAGTCGACGTGGTGTACCGTAGGCCGAAACTTCTCCATGGCCTAACCTTCTTTTTTCTAGTGTCAACAAAATTGAGCCCTTAAGCTGCAATGAAAGATAAGTTCAAAGTGGATGAAAAAATGTAATGGTGCGAAGTAATTTCAATTCTTGGATCTCATATAAGCTTTTCCAATTTAAAACATTATAGATTCCAATCAGGGATGCATGAAGGTTGATCATTTATTGAAATTAAAGTGATAAAGAAAACATCTCAAAATTGAATTTGTAACACATACTTGCTCACTTGCATGAACCACATCATGAGGGGGCATTTCTTCTGTTCCAATCTCAATAATACAATCCCTGAGTATGTGTACTGCCTGTAGAGTGTTAGAAGGGAAAAAAAGTCAAGAAATAAAGAACTACATCACAAATGAATTATAAAGTATGATGGCTCTTGAGAAGAATTGCACATGGGACCTTGTTTTTCTTCCTCAAGGCAAGACCGTGGTTGGATGTAAATGGATTTTTTCAGTAAAACAAAACTCTCAAGGCCTTGTGGACCGTTACAAGGCTAGGTTGGTTGCCAGGGAAATACACAGACGATTGGAATAGACTATCAAGAAACCTTTGCTCCCGTAGCAAAGATGAATTCAATCAGAATTTTGCTCTCTTGTGTGGCCTGCAAAGGGTGGAGCCACAGCCAGTTGGACGTGAAGAATGTCTTCCTCCATGGGAATTTGGAAGAGGAAGTTTCTATGTCTTTACCTCCGGGTCTTGTTTCTAAGGGATCTGAAGGAAAGGTATGCAGATTGAAGAAGACTTTATATGGCCTTAAACAATCTCCGAGGGCTTGGTTTGGAAGGTTCCAAAGAGTCATGATGACATTTGGGTATACTCAGAGTAATGTCGATCATAATCTGTTTGTAAAACACAGACAAGGAAAAGTGACTGCGTTGATCATTTATGTGGATGACATTGTCATAACTGGGGATGACACGGACGAGATCAGAAACCTGAAGACAAGATTGGCTAGTGAATTTGAGGTAAAAGATCTCAGGAACCTCAAGTACTTCCATGGCATTGAAGTTGCTAGATCCAGGCATGGCATCTTTATCTCCCAGAGGAAGTAAATCCTTGACTTGCTGCAAACAACAGGAATGAGTGGGTGTAGACCTGCAGACACCCCTATTGAAGTTAACCACAGATTGGGGAGGGATGGTGGAGAAGTCATTGCAGATATCAATGGGTTTCAACGCCATGTAGGGAGGCTCATCTACTTATCCCATACTCACCCTAATATCTCTTATGATGTTGGAGTTATTAGTCAATACATGCATTCACCGAAATCTGACCATTTAGATGTTGCCCACCGGATTCTTCGGTATCTTAAAACCTCTCATGGGTGTGGCATCTTGTTTACTCCCAACAAAGATCTAACCATTGAAGTCTTCACAGATGCCGACTGGGCGGGGTCAGTTGATGACCGTAGATCTACTACTGGATCTTGTACTCTAGTTGGGGAAAATTTGGTAACCTGGAGAAGTAAAAAACAACAGGTGTTTGCCAGGTCCAGTACCGAAGCCGAATTCAGAGCTATTGCCCATGGAATATGTGAAGGAATGTGGATTCGGTGTCTTATGTCTGATCTTGGGATTCAAGGCGAGGGTCCCATCCGACTCTACTGTGATAACAAGGCGGACATTAGTATCGCACACAATCCAGTTCAGCATGATCGCACTAAACATGTTGAAGTTGATCGTCATTTAATCAAGGAGAACATAGTGAGTGGAGCTGTGAGTACTCCATTTGTCCCATCAGATCAACAGTTGGCAGACGGCCTCACCAAGGGTTGAGTTTTAAAGCTTTTGAAAGCATTATGTCCATGTTGGGTTTGACAGACATCACAAGCCCAACTTGAGGGTGAGTGTTGAATGTCCCGTAATTAGGTTTATGTTTTGTTTCCTTTTTCTTGTAGCTCTTTGTCTCTCCTATATATAAATGAGGAGACTCTCGGTTATTATCTATGCGATTTACATCTTACGACAAAAGATATGGCACAATGGCGACAAATGATCCATATAGCCGACCTCACTATGGTGGGATAAAGGCTTGAGTGTTGTTGTTGTTGTAGGGCATAGAACAAAGAGATTTATTATGACGTTTTTGATAATTTTGACATTTGCGATATATTGTGGGGGCGAACTAATGATATCATGCAAGCTCCATACACAATTGTAGACTCAAGAATCCAAGCGGAGAGGACGAGGTAAACAATACACTCAACCAGTCCAAGGACAAACCAGTTCAGTTGTCGCACAATGAGAAAAGGACCATCTCTCTGGTGGTGACATCAAAAAAAGCCGAGTTGGAATTAATGTTAGTGCAAGCAGTATTCATGCTGGTTATTTAGGCGGTGTTAAGGTAAAGAACTTGGACGCAGGAAACGCAATCCCAGAGGAGGGTTAAAGGCAGCCTGGACCACCGTTTTGTGATTTAACTTTGGATTGCTTTTCCTCAAATTTAAATTAGAACTAAAATGGAACTGAAGCAATTTGACAGTACTGTAGCCTTTACGGTAAAAATATGTTATGCCTGCTACACAGCCACTAGTATTTTCATGTACAATACAAAAAACAAATGAAACCAAAGGTTGATACATTAATACAAATCAAGTGAATTTTATAAAAAGAAGTGGCTCTGTAGAAGGAAAACTATTTCTCAGGTGGTGACATGCACCATGCTAATGGGTGGAGCAGACGGGCTCTTAGTTATTTTAGGAATGATCCAAAATCACCAACAGCATGTCAAGCAAGCCTGAAAGACTAAAAATAATTTGTTTGCTATCAATTCCAAACAACTCAAGTATTCCTAGGAGAACAATGACATTCATATGAACTACATAAGCATAAAATTCTGATAGACCGTAGCAAACCAAGAACAAGCACCATCGTCAGAATAAAATAATGCAAATGGTTCTGAATATTTTCTGTTCAAGGACAAAAGATTGTCTTAGTCTGTGCCAAATTTTACATTTTCTATGATTTGAACTAAATACCAGTTCTGCACAAAATTCATCTATGCATGGCCACTAACTTGAGAGTTTGACCAGTACTTTTTGAAATATAAAAGTTCTTTTGAAACATTCAAAAAATAATAGTGCATGAAACATCCACCATCCTGAATAGGGCAAGGATTTGATGTATACAAACTTTTCTCGGCATTGCAAAGGGGTATTTCTATTTGGGCATATTTTGCATATTTGAATATTAAATCTGATACAAAGAACATGGATTTTCTTTACATAGAGCACAATAAACACATCATGTTTAAGCAGTATGTACAAGAGTAAGTAAAGAAACCTTTGCTTTCTCGGTGACAAAGACCCTGGGGAAAACAGCATGGTTTCCTTCAGAAATAACACCTAAGGGATAACCAAGCGTCTCTCTTGACTTCACCCAAAGTTGAGCGCACTGTCGGGCTAAACTGCTCCACAACACAGCATACATACTAACATCAGAAAAGGATGCAATTACGTATGCAGTTATACTAGAAAAAGTAAAGATATAAAAAAAAAAGTGTGCACTTTCGATAAAATCATTGAAGCATTGAATATGGCAGAGAGAACCCCACCAGTAACTAGCGCAACAAGGTTATCCAAGTTGCTAATGTAAAGGATTTATTAAATGGCAACAATAGGGAACATCTTATCACGTTCACCGAATATATCTGATAATGTTATAAATGCCAGAATATATTTTCAGAAACTATATGCATACAAACTAAGAACAAAAAATGCACCGGTGAAACAGATTAATATACAATTATTCTTAAAATGTAGAAAGAAAAATGATACAAAGACAACTCTCCGGGCCAGCCACGCCTCCCCTTATCTACCTAAGTAGCCTAAGGGCATTTCCGCATTTATGTATATCCCACCCACCTATATAAGGGAGTGGTAGTGAGTCTTTGAGGGCATCTTGGACCATTTTGGTTGCTTAGGCTCGCATAGAAGAGAAGAGCTCTTTGAGGCATCTTGGGCTCAAGAGTAGGATATCGAGTAAACCTCGATATATTGTATCTCGATTTCGATTACTCTTCTTATTGTTTGGTTTAACAATAGTGAGTGTCTATCAACTGATCTGACATGCCGACTAATATGGGTTCCACTTAGAAAATTAACAGTCGGTAATACACCAGCCACCTTAGCCGCAAGTCTATGCCTTCAGCGGTCGATCCCACGTCTATCGATCCAGTTGTTGCACACCCTTCTTCTGATTTCCTGCCTACATCAACTCTCAATCTACGAATTCCGAAGCGCGATACCACGTCGTCGGCTCCAGCGCACGTATTCCTGACGATTCCAGCCTCAATATGTAAAGCCTTGAACAAAGATTAATAAATCTAAATTTACAACACCTAACTAAAGCCTCTCTAATGATGATAGAAATTGGAGGATGCGTTTCAAATGCACCTCTTTTAGCTATTTATGATTTTTGCTTCTCCTGTTTTTTATTTCATAGTTTGGATTTCTTCTTTTTAAAATTAAACATTTTTATTATTCCATGAGCTTCTTTTGTGTTTGAGCTTTTCCGAATTTTTGTATGATCAATTTCTTTCATTTTTTTAGTCTTCATGTTTTCCTTGTTATGAAGTATCATGGTGGGTTTTGTCACGGAAAGTTTGGTCATGGTAGGCTTTTATTTTCTTTGTTTGTCTTCATGATTGGAGTTCAGCACAATGGATTGGCAGCTTTGCTTCTTGGTTAAGGTAGTGGTGGCTGGTTAATATAATTGTGGCTGGTTAATATAGTAGATGCTGGTTAATATAGTAGAGGCTGGTTTCGGCTTTGTCCTCTTTCCATTTTGGAGTTCATATTTGTGTAGTTGTTAGCTAATTGGGCCTTGCCTCGTTCTCTTGTTGAAGCTCACATGCTGTTGAATATTATGTGGCCGGTTCCATCAGAGCTGTTGGATATTATTGCATTCCACTAACCTTCATTATCTTGGAACATGTAGTGTAGTGCAGGGGGCGTATTACTTTTATGCCCTTTGGTGGATTTGTGTTACGGACATTCACGACGAAGAGCGTCCATGGCGGGTTTACAAGCGGCGGGAACCGCGTGGAGTGATGCCGGACGGCGCGGAACCAAACGATGAGGCGAATTAATATTAACTAGTTTAATATATTGGTATTTTATTTTGTTTTAGTTTGGCTATTGGCATCTCGCAGTTATAAGAGGGCTTGTTAAACCTTATTTTCTTTTGTCTTGGATGTGCTAAGAAAAGGGCTCCTCGATTATTTTCCTCTCAACCCTAGCCTCCCTCCCTTCTCCTTCTCCCTACCACCGGCCCTCCCTAGCTGGATTCTTCTCATCGGTATTATTTGGTCCGACCTGCCCGCTATCGTAGCCGCCAGCCATCGCCTGCATCTCGCCGACGTCTGCCCCGGCTCCCTCTCGCCGACCGCGCGGGCTCTCGCTGACGTCTGCCCGGCTCCCTCTCGCCGACGTCTGGTCCGACCGGCTCGCTCTCGCCGACGTCTGCCCCAGACCTGCTACCGCTCGGGATCGACCTCGCCACTCGCTGCCTTCCCTTCTAACCATCATGGCCCCGACGACTCGCCTTCATCTCGCTCTTCCGACGCTGATACTTCCAACGATGTCGTCCAACATCGCCTCGACGCCCACGATTCCCAATTCGCCTTCATCCAGACCACGCTACAGGCGATCCTCGCACGCCTGGACGCCTGCCCCGCCTCGCCCGCGCCCGCCACCAGCGGCGGGTGCACCTCTCCTGCCGACGAGAGCTCGCTGCTCGGCGCCCCCCCCTCCAGATATTCTGCTCCCACTCTCGGGTCGCGCCCCCCTCGCTCTTGACATCCCACACTTTTCCGGAACTGATCCCATGAGATGGGTCGCCAAGGCAGAAAAATACTTCGACCTCCACCTCACACCGGAGACCGACAAGGTCGGCACATCCTTGGTCGCCCTAGACGGATCCGCCATCCATTGGGCGCGGTGGCTCCGCCAATCTCAGACCCTCATCTCATGGGCGAGATGAAACAGGAGATGGTCCGCCGCTACTAGCCCGGTTATGTTGGGTCCGCCGTCGAGCGGCTTTGCAGCATCCGCCAGTCGGCCGGTCTCGATGCCTACATTGACGAATTCGTCACCTTGGTCACACATGTTCCCGACCTTCCGCCCGACCACTATTTGGGATTTTTTATGCAAGGTTTCCTTCCGTCGATCCGCTCTCGCCTCCGCACCCATCAACCACGAACCGTATCCGAAGCGCTCGATCTCGTGAGTGCCGTCAAGGCCGATCTCAGTGCGCGCCCGCCAACTCCTACCGGACCTCCTCCTCCACGGGCACCGCCACCACGGGATTTTGGTCCGCGGCCACCTCCCACAGGCGGCCCTCGCCCGGGGCGCCCCCCAACACCCCATCGCCTCTCAAACGTGGACTACAACGAGCTCAGGCGTAAGGGGCTCTGCTTCCGGTGCCGTCAACCGTACTCTCTCAATCACGAATGCGCCATGAAGGAGTTTCATGCGATTATCGGGGATTTTGGTCCCGAAATCACCGCCGCTGATTTTGAGGCACTTGAAATCTCCGACGAGCCGCCAACCCCAGCAACCGAAGGCGCTACCTTCCACCGCTTAGATCTTCCCAACTTCTCGGTGGGCGGCCTCACCGGACCGCGGACTATGAAGTTAACAGGCCGCGTCCAGGATCATCCAGTCCTCATCATGATCGACAGCGGCGCCAGCCACAATTTTATCTCTCATCGCCTGGTGCGACGCCTAGACATCCCGTCCACGCCATCACCGGACTTCACCGTCTGCCTGGGAGACGGTCGTCGTAGGCCGACAGCAGGATCTTGCCCTGCCGTGCGGGTCGCCATGGGACCTTGCTCGGTCACGGTGGATTTCTATGTATTCGAGTTGGGCGGCGTCGACATCATTCTAGGCGTGGCTTGGCTGGCCCCCTTGGGCGACGTACGGGTCAACTGGGCGGAGATGTCTATACAGTTCTCATGGGAAGGGTCTCCCTACCACCTCGTCGGCGACTCTGCCTTGCTCCGCACTCTGGTTTCATTTTGTGCCATCCAACGCACGGCCGAAGTGGCTTTCTCGGCGTGGCTTTGGCACCTCCAGGTCGAGCCGACGTCCGCCTCCGAGGCACCACCCGACCTCCACCGCATCCTTGACGAGTTCTCCGACGTGTTCACACCTCCAGCGAGCTTACCCCCGGTGCGGGCCACAGACCATGCCATTCCGTTGCGGCCCCACACCTCGGTCATCTCCGTCAGACCCTACCGCTATGGGCACGTTCAGAAGGATGAGATCGAACGCTTGGTGCGGGAGATGCTAATGGGTGGCCTCATCCGCCGCAGCGCGAGCCCTTTCTCCATCCCGGTCCTCCTCGTGCGCAAGGACGGGAGTTAGCGCTTCTGTGTCGATTACCGAGAATTGAACAAGGCCACAATCCCGGACAAATATCCTATTCTGGTCATTCAGGAGATTCTAGACGAGCTCCACGACGCAGCTTTTTTTCACGAAGCTTGATCTCCGGGCGGGGTATCACCAAATCCGGGTGCGGCCAGATGATGTACCAAAGACAGCGTTTCGGACGCACGACGGGCACTACGAGTTCCTGGTTATGCCCTTTGGGCTGAACAACGCCCCGGCCACCTTCCAAGCCACTATGAAAGATACTTTTCGAGCGGTACTCCGACAACACGTCCTTGTTTTTTTAATGATATTTTGGTACATAGCTCATCCTGGCAGGAGCATTTATGTCATGTCCGCCGCACGCTCGAGACGATTCGCCGCCATCATCTTGTCCTCCACCGCAATAAATGCTCGTTCGGGGCGAAATTCGTTAGTTACTTGGGCCACACGATCTCGGCCCAGAGGGTGGCCATGGACAGCGACAAAATCACGGTGGTTCTTCACTGGCCAACTCCCACCTCTCTTCGGGACGTCCGAGGGTTTTGGGGCCTCACTGGTTACTATCGGCGCTTCATTCGGGAGTACGGCACCTTGGCTCGCCCACTCACGCAACTGCTCAAGTCTACCGAGGAGGGACCTTTCTCATGGACTCCAGCTGCCCTGTCCGCAGTCACCGCCCTCAAGGCGGCTCTGGTGA
Source organism: Dactylorhiza incarnata (assembly GCA_033032865.1). Lineage (NCBI taxonomy): Eukaryota > Viridiplantae > Streptophyta > Magnoliopsida > Asparagales > Orchidaceae > Dactylorhiza > Dactylorhiza incarnata. Next base: position 431,409 of record JAWHQI010000278.1, read on the forward strand.
ATGGCCCATTTTTGGCCATGCCCGAGTTCGACCAACCCTTCATCGTCGAGTGCGATGCCTCAGGAACCGGGGTAGGTGCGGTCCTTATGCAAGGCGGTAGCCCCATCGCCTACTACAGCCGGGCGTTCTCCACCAGGATCCGTAGTCGTTCGGCTTATGAGAACGAGCTCATGGCACTTGTCCTGGCAGTGCAACACTGGCGGCCGTATCTTTTGGGCCGGCCCTTCATCGTCCGCACCGATCATCTTAGCTTGCGGTATCTCCACCAGCAGAAGATCACCACGCCAGCACAACAACTGTGGGTGGCAAAGCTCCTGGGGTACGACTTCTCCATCGAATTTTGCTCGGGGCGTACCAATCAAGCGGCGGATGCTCTATCCCGGGAAAGTCATTCCCCGGAACTCTGCGCCATCTCTCGGCCGGTCTGGGAGAACGCAGCTTCCATTCAACATGGCGTGGACCCGCACCTGGCCTCCATTCGTATGGCCCTCATCGCTGACCCGGCAAGCCACCCTCCTTACACCCTAGTGGGGGGTCGGCTCTTTTACTGGGGCCACCTGATGTTGTCCGCGGCCTCCGCTCTCATCTCACACCTTCTCGCCGAGTTCCACGCTAAACCGACCGGGGGTCATGCTGGGGCTTTCCGCACCTACCGCCGTTTGGCGGCCTCTCTTTACTGGCCAAACATGTTCAAGCAAGTAAAAGCCCGCGTTGTCGCCTGCCTTCCATGCCAGAAGGCGAAGTACGAGACAATGTTTCCAGGCGGATTACTTCATCCCCTGCCCATTCCGGAGCGTATTTGGGAGGAAATCGCTATGGATTTTATCACACGCCTCCCCCAGTCCAACAGGTTCGATTGCATCCTCGTCATAGTGGACCACCTCTCCAAGTACGCACACTTTATTCCGCTCCGGCATCCGTACACCGCGGCGGGAGTAGCCGACAGTTCATTTCCGGAGTGGTCCGACTTCATGGCTTTCCCCGCTCGATTATTAGCAATCGCGATCCCCTATTTTTGTGCAGCTTATGGACGTCCTTGTTCCGCCTCCAGGGTACACACCTCCGCATGAGCTCTGCATACCATCCGCAAACGGATGGCCAATCCGAGGCCCTCAACCGTTGCTTGGAGACTTACCTTCGTTGTTTCAATGGCAAGAGACCGGGCACGTGGGCCAAGTGGCTGGGGTGGGCCGAATACTCGTACAACACCGCCTACCACCATGTGGTCGGATCCACTTCATTTGAGTCCGTCTACGGCCGACCACCACCGGATGTAGTGCGCCACCTACCCGGCGAGTGCATTGTGCCGAGTTTGGCAAACCACATCCAGGATCGGGATATCATTCTGGACAGTCTCAAGCATCACCTACGTCGGGCTCAGGCCAAGATGGCCTCCTTCTCCAACCGCAAGTGTCGGGATCTGTCCTTCCAAGTCGGCGAGAAGGTCTACATCAAGCTCCATCCTTACCGCCAACTCACGGTCGCCGGACGCCCGTGCCCCAAACTCGCGCCTCGTTTCTTTGGGTCGTTCACTGTCATGGCCCGAATTGGGGCCGTCGCCTACCGGATCCAACTTCCCGAGGGGAACCGCATCCACCCGGTCTTCCACGTCTCTCAGCTTTGTCGCGTCGTGGGCGATCATCTGACTCTGGACCACATTCCGGCCGATCTCGACTACTCTGACTACGCTCCCACCTATCCGGACAGCATTTTAGAACGCCACCACCACCATTTCGGCGACGCGGCCCCGGAAGAAATCCTTGTGGCGTGGAGAGGCCGTCCTCCGTCCGAGGCGACGTGGCTGTTGCGCAACGATTTTCGCCGTCAGTTTCCCGACTTCTGCCTTGAGGACAAGGCGAATTTTCCAGAGGGCGGCATTGTTACGGACATTCACGACGAAGAGCGTCCATGGCGGGTTTACAAGCGGCGGGAACCGCGTGGAGTGATGGCGGAGGGCGCGGAACCAAACGACGAGGCGAATTAATATTAACTAGTTTATTATATTGGTATTTTATTTTAGTTTAGTTTGGCTATTGGCACTTCGCAGTTATAAGAGAGCTTGTTGAACCTTATTTTCTTTTGTCTTGGATGTGCTAAGAAAAGGGCTGCTCCCTTATTTTCCTCTCAACCCAATCCTCCCTCTCCCTACCGCCGGCCCTCCCAAGCCGGATTCTTCTCATCGGTATTAATTTGTGTTGACTTTAGATGGGCCTTTGGATTAAACCCAAGGGAGGAGATTTTGGGCTTGCCTGGAATTTCATACTTTAAGTGGAATTTGGCTAGACTTTGATGCTTTAAGTGGAATTTGATATTCTTCCCCCTTCTTTTCATCTCTCACCTGCCTTCTTTCCCGAACTCTCTCTCTCTCTCTTCTGGAGTTGGAAAAGCTGCTCTCACTCACTCTATTCCCCTTCTATTTCCCTCTTGAGCTCTAGAAGCTTTTGGCTACTGCTTTTGGGTCCTCACCTGGGCGGTTTTGTGGTTCATGCCATGAGCTTGGAGGATTGGTTTGCTGGGTTTGCGGCGGAAATTTTTGTTAACAACTTGTGCTGCACTCATAGCTTAAACCCCTTGGAAGTCTTGTGACTTTTGGTGGTAAATTTCTTAACCTAAACTCTTTTCTATGGGGTTTCTTTGTGCACTGGTGGTTTTAATCACGGTTTCAGCTTATGTTTTTAAAGAAAGTTGTTGCCTTATCTTTATATGGGAATTTCTTTATGCAGTAGTTTTAATCACGAGTTAAGCTTAATTTTTTTTAAAGAAAGCTACTGTTTTTAAAAGAAGACCACTGTCCTATAGTATTGAGGTTTTATTCAAGGCTTAATCATGAATTTTACAAGCAGTCTTGTAAAAATAAAAATGAAGATCTAGTTTTAATTTAGTACGTTGTTGTATTATAGTATTTGGAGGGCTTCATCTTGGGTTCAAAAAATCAGTGGGATGTCTATTATTGGAGATGTTCATTGATGATCTACTTAGATTTTTAAAAAGACTCTTATCCTGATTTTCTTGGCTATTAAGCTTGTTTTTCTCGGGCTGGATTGTCCTCTTTGGTTTGTTTTGGGTCGATCTTACAGATGCTTATTCTACGTCTTAGGGTCATTTCGTCGTCCTCTCTTAATTAATGCAACTCATGATGAAATATGTTAGCTTTGAAAAATAAAAGTGAATGTAATAATTGCAGAGACCAAAATTCCAAGCTTCTGTATCTTCTGTTCCAAGATCCACTATATTTGAGATGGTATCTCGGGAGGCAAGAAACACCGAACCCTAGGCGGGCAAAAGGAAAGGAAAAAGTGACTGTGAGTTCATATTTCTTTAATTTAGCTTAATTTCAAATGTCTACTTTTAATTATGAAAATACAGATTTAGAGATGAGCATTTTCTTTCGTGCATGAAAAGCACGCATGTTTGCGAAGGTTTTCTGATATTATACTCGGCAAGTTTAGAGCTTTTAGTTTTCTCAGCTTTCTTTCAATTTTCTCGGCTTTTGACTTTTATGCACGAATTTTTAGTACCGATTTCATACAATTTTGAAACATTTATTTACTTAGTTCTCCTTTCGATTTAAGGGTGCAAAAAAAAAGATACAATTGGTACAAGGAATCCATCTTTATTACCCGATTAAGAAATTTAATCGTTGACGGCATTGATGCAAAAAGCTAATTTGAAGAGAGATAAATAAACATTTCATTCATTTAAATAATACAAGAACATAAATTACACAATAAAAGTTAAGCAAGCAGGCATGCAATGCAATGAAGTTAAGGGTAAACCCGAGAGGGTGAATCACCTAAGTAAGAAGTTCGTAAAACTCCAAGGCGATTATGGTCATGCAACAGATGAACGCGGGTTGGCAATAGCTAGAATCCCTAGCAAAAGTATTTCGCATGAGCCAGGCCCAAAAGAAAAGAAAGAAAATCAATTTACTCTTAACCTTATCATTAAACACGAGAAAAGAAAAGAACAAGCAAAGAACAAAGAAGAATCGAAAGAGAGAAGAAAAGGAAAAGAAACAAAGCCACGGTTAGAACTTAATGGAATGTGACTGTGGCTGAAATAATCGAATGATGAAAATAAATAGCATATTACAAAGTAAAGAATTTCTTTTATTATTCCAGCATTTCTTTTTTAAAGCATTTTAGTTTTATTACTCTGCATTTATTTCAATCAGCAATTTCTTATTCATGTTAAATGCATTTCATTTATTTATATTACATTTTGTTACTAATCCCCTTGAATTGCATATAAGAAGTTAAAGATGTAAGAATTTACTGAGTCTGTTTGACTGACGGGTTTTAACCCTTATCATTTTAGGACAAGGACGGCGAGGTGTCTAGCCGTTTATCAGAAGAGAGAAAGAATCCTTCGAGAGGAGAAGCAACAGATTTTGCTTAAGATAGTTGTTGCAGTTTCCGAGTATCTAGAGCGTCATGAGAAGACCTGTCAGGATGTGAGGCGTCTACATGATAATCATAGCTTAGTCTGGTTCTGAGTCGTGGGGAGGCCTAGTAGTGAGCAGTATGTTTTGGAGGGGAAAATTTTGAGGTGTCTATGAGTAGGGCTAGACATTTAGGCATCTCCAGTTTCATGTGTGTCCTATCCAATGATGTACCTATTATAATTATTATGTGGACATGTTTGGATATTGTATAAAAGGTGTTATACATGTGCGTCCTGTTCAAAATTCAAACTTTTGGTATTTTGCTTGGTATTCCACTTAATTTTAATTGCAAAGCGCCGCTACTGGTAAAAAAAAATTCAGCAAAGCGCTGCCTCTGATAAATTAAAGCATTTGGATTGTGACGGTTTATAGGGTCGTTACACAGTCGATCAGCCTACTCCAATCTCGATCGTCATGCCGCTCATTTTGCCCTCTCCGGCATTGATCACCATTACTAGCATCGACCTCTTCGGCCACTTCTGTCGAACCAGATGCTCTAACTGTCGGCCGCTGACCTTGCGTCTTGGTTCTGCGTCCGCCTGTGTGTCTTGGTTCCACCTCAGCCGTTTTTCGGTAAGTTGCGAGACCTCCACAGCAGTCGCTCTGCCTGCTGATTTCCCTTGCTCCACCACATCCAATTGCCGACCTCTGATTCCCACTCCGCTTCCACATCCGTCCTCCTTCGACTCTGCATTCGCAGGAACCCCCACAACTCCTGCCCACCACACAGCCCCTCCAAGCAATCGACATACCCTCCTCAAGTGTGTGTCTCCTACGAGCAGTCGTCTGCCTCCACTGCAGAAGACGTCGTGCACCCCCTTTGGCATTTCAGTCGCTCCAATCTCTTCTCTGGCCCATCTGTTGCATGCCCTGGACCCATTCCATGGCCCTCCACGGCGACGAGAACGCATCTACTTCGGCCTCCAACGATTCCACTTGCTTGGATCGGCTTGAGGTTTAATTAGAAGATCTCACTCTCTTCCTCTATGGGCTCGCGGAAACCATCCTCTGGCACCGCCAACGACACCCCCCCCCCCCCAACCAAGCGCCCGCCATTGACTACATAGGGTCCCTATACCCCGCTGAGGAGGTCCACCCTACCCACCATCGCAGGATTGAAATTCTAGTGTTTGATGACACTGACCTCCGTGGTTTGATTGCCCGCACCGAGCAATTTTTCGACCTACGGTCCACCCCCGCCAACCAGAAGGTTCTCATGGAGGCTATCTATATGGAGGGCTCTGCGTTCCACTAGGCGTGATGGGCACGCTAACATGTCCCTGATCTTTCTTGGGTCAAATGAAGGAAATCATTTGCCATTATGACAAGCATCAAGTGGATAATGTCTGCGAGTGTCTCGGCTCTGTTTGTCTGTCTGACATTGTCGCTGTCTACATCACTCAGTTCATCGAGGTTGTTACGCACGTCACCGAACTATCTTCTGACCATTATCTGGTGCATTTTCTCGCGAGCCTGCAACACCACAACTGGTTAGACCTTCGGATCCCCACAGAATCCCAGTCAACCTACTGAAACCAAATCCCCTTAGCCATCTAACTTCACATTCATACTTGTTAGCAACCCATAGCCGAGATTCACTAGTCCTTCATTCTGTCATGATGGCCGAAATTCACTATAGGTATCATTCTCGCTCCCTACAATTAGCTGAAATACATGCAATTAATTTAAGTGATCAACATCTGAAATTGCTTGCATCCATTTCCTTTCGTTGTCGTTATTTGCTAATATTGATTGATTACTTGTAGCTATTATTCGCGAAACACCTGAAGCATACTTGCCTGACGCTTAAGTTCAAATTTGCTGATGAGGAGCCCACTCTCTTGGGAGCGTAGAACGGCTTAATTTACAAAACAAGTTCCTTAATTTATTACAAAAACTGTTTTCCAAAGAAATTTTAGTCTACATTAATTTCATATCACAGAGGTTGATTCACTCCTGTTGTGAATCACGATCCGAGTTTTTAAAAAAATTGTTTTAATTTTAAAACAAGGTTTAAAATTTTTTCTTTTGCTTAAGTTCATCAAAACCACTTTTCTTTCATTAAAAATTTGTATTGTTTTTGTTTTCTTTAAAAAAAAATCTTAATAATATTCAACTAAATTATTTTAAACATTTTTTCTACAGTAAAGAAAAAAGAAAATGGAGAATCGAGTAGAACGCCTCGAAACGAGCGTCGAAGACTTGAACTAACGCATGGGAAACCTAATGCAATTGGTTGAGACAATCACCACTAACATGGGTGATGTCCGACAAGTCATGAACGGGTTAAGGACCACTGTTAACAATATTGAGGCCACTATACACTTGGGTGGAAATTGAGCACCTCCTCCAAACCCTAGAGAAGAGGCACCCATGCCTCCACACCCTGAACCCCGAAATCAAGCACGTTGGGATGATGGCGTTACGTTGGATGTAGGAGATTTTGAGGACCGAGTAGAACCTGAAGGATGTTTGAATTCGTGTGAGTGTATGGAATGATTCATGTCCTGGAAACAGATGTTCATCAATCGTCGGGTCGAGTATACCACCCTTAGGCATAAATGACCAGCACTAGTCTGGTGGGTTCAGTTGGAGTGTACACGAATCACTTTAGGTCTAGTATTATCACTACCTAGGTAGAATTCAAAACCCATCTACGAAAGTGGTATGTTCCCCTAGATTACCTTCAAAATCTTTATCGCAAATTGCATAACCTTCGTCAGGATAAACTCTCGGTGGATGAATACACCAACGAGTTTATTATCCTTCAGTCTAGGTTGGACATAAAGGAGGAGGACGATATGATCGTTTCTCGCTACCTAAATATGCTTTGATATGCTATTCGAGAGCAGTTAGAACTTCACGGCTTTAGAGATTTAAGGGAGATATCCAGTAGGGCACATCGTGTCGAGTCATCCCTACAAAAGAAAGCTTATGGCCTTAGGAGCTGCCTAGTGTAGTTCCTCAGTCGGTTACTCCTACCCCCCCCCCCCCCCCCCATTCGAACCGTCTCTTAGGGTCCACTAGTGACCATACACCTTCGCCTTCCTTGACTAAAGGTAAAGAGATTATTGTCTCCCAACCCAACCCTGGGAGCTTTCGGTGTTTTAAGTGCACGGAGCTGGGACACAAATCTTCGGAGTGTCCCCGTAAACAGTTTGTAGCAGTAATCAAGTCTGAAGAAGACCAAGAGCACGAATATAAAGTTTTTTTTTACTAACTTCCAACCTGATCTGGTAGTCGAACACGAGGTAGAAGTAGAAGGAAAGCACGCTGAGCAGTTAGTCTGTGTCCACCAATATAGCCTCTTCACCCTCAAAATTTCCACTAAAGATACTTTTCATACTACCGCACAATTCAGAGGCAATTTTGCTCCATCATTATAGATAGTGGTAGCATAAAAAATTGTCTCAACACATGGTAGAAAAATTAAAACTTAAGACAACCTCTAGAAAAAATCATATAGTTTGTCATGGGCAAGGTTGTAAATATCGAATGTTTGCGACATGTTGGATTGAGTTTTTAAATGTCGGATGTCGGAAGTCGGAGACATGTCGGATTTTAAAATATCAGATTTTCATATCTTATAAATTAAAAAAAATCTAAATTAAGTATAATTATATGTTCTAAAAGGAAAAAATTAACATAATAAGTACACAAATAATGAGTTATGTGTATCACAAAATAAATTTAAAAAATATCCAAAATAAAATATTATAATAAGTACAAAACCATACAATGTAAAATATATTTAATATTATATAAAAAAATTATTTTGCTAGCACAATGTTTAATAGCAAATAAAGAAGATTTAAAAGATAAATATCCATGATTTATTATGTCTTTCTAAGCTTAATAAGTTTATGTTAAACTCATATAAATAACAAGTAATAAATGTGTTGAACTTTTTCACATTTTTTGTAATATGAAATAAAAAAATATTGTGTGAAATAATTATACAAAATTGATCATAAGAATAACACATTAAAAGAACGAAACAGTAAGTCGAATTGATTTAAACATACCAAATATAGTATATATATGTGAATTAGACATATTGTTAGACTTGTAACATAATATAAAATAAAATAGTCGATGATATGTTCAAAAGTCATGTCAGCCGATATATCGAAAAAAATCGGATATATCAGCTTTTATGTTACAAAAGGCCATAATTATTTTTTGAAGAAGAAAAAATGTCGTTTCACCCCAAAAACGAGATATAGGCAGTGTAACACACGTAATTTAATACGCAAAACTGAATTTGATCGCAGAGTCCGATCTCAAGCAAGATTGATCAAGCCAACGTCGGGTCGAGGTACAATTTTATTACGATTAATGGATGTGCACCATTAAATTTATTATCGAAAGTGATTGGGATTGTAATTGACGCATTTTAATGTTTATGCGCGAGAGTAAAAGGTCGGCTTAGCAGTTAGTAAGGTTTGAAATTTCTGGAATACGTTTTTGTTTTCAAATAAGGGGAAAACTGCAGGCCACGCCTTTTCTCCTCTTAACCGACGCTCTCACGCACAGTTTCAGTTTCGATAAAAGGGGATGTTTTCGATCCTTCTCTCCCAAATTACTCGTAACTGTCGTCTCCTCCCCTCTCGCTCACCTTTCCTGTACTTCCCCCTCCCGTCGTTTCTCCCAGCCGGTTGTGCGGGAGGCGTTGGTGCGCAGATTGTCGACGCTGGAAGGCGCAGAGTTGCCTCCTCCAGAAACCCTCGGCATCGCCTCTGTCGTCGGATAATCTCGCCGACCTTCCTCCCTCACCAGCAGTCGCCGACAACAGACGAAACCCCTTTCTCGCTCGCCATTTTCATTGTCAGTTCCAGCTTCAGTCGTGAGGGTCAAGAGTTGGTAGCAGCGATTCACGTGAATCTCTGTGTGTTTTCGCTGTCGTTCACCTTTGATTCCAGAAGATACAGAAATCGACTCCGCCCCATTTGGGTTTTGCCGATCTTTAGTGTAGTTCTCAAAGTTTTGTTGAAAGAGGTAAAAATCCGTGTACCCCTGTTGTTCCTCTCTCATTTCCGTTCGTTGCGGTGTCAACTTTGGGTGGTCGGAGTACTTCCCGGCGAAACCCTAGGTTGTTGAAATTTGTTTTGCCTAGAGTAAAGAGTAACTTTAGATCTTATTTGAAACACAAGTGCGGGTCAAGGCAAGCATCCTACCCGGATCCCCTTTTAGACTTTAGTTGAAGTAAGATATGCTCCCACTCGTGATAGATTGAGGCGCACAATCTTACTCACAGGGCATAGTAGTCCCTAGGAGCCTCAACTTTTGGGGAGAGATTACATCATCTAATAGATTAGTAGATACGGGTCTAAGTCCTTGAGACATAGAACGTGATACGTTCGTTAGTAAAGACTCGGATCGTCAGAATGCGCATAAGATACAACTCCAAGATTTAAGTGTACGTCACAGTTTAGAAACCCCCTTGTAGTTATTATTGAACGATTTTTAAATAGAAACACACGATTAAATTACAACAGAATAGTCATTTATGTTTGCGGCTTTTTGATAGAAAAGCATGTGTCATAATAAAGTATAATTATTTATTTAGTACAAAATAGTTATTTCTGTTTTTGGCATGCACTCATGTTTCTTCAATTATTAATATTTTTAGTGTCACTAAATGGTTTTTCTTACTCTTCAGTTGGGCTGACCCATTTTTGGGCTTCTCATTACAGGAGTTATAGGTGCGGGTGTTGCGCCTAGGATGAGCTTGCCTACAGTTCGTCCTTCTTTTAGTTCGTTTGCTTGATGTAGTCGTTCTTTTAGTTCTGTTCTGTGTTTTGGACTTGTATCTGGATCCCTCTAATGGTTCTTGTATCAAACAATATTTAAGATTACAGTTTTACAAGCATTCTGACTCTTTCAGTTTTTAGTTGCTCTGTGAATTCAAAATTTGAGGTACACTTTTACCCCTTAGTTTCTTTTACTGCTTCCGATGTAAGTACTCTTTTAGCAATTCCTTTATTTATGTCTGTTATGTACCATTTTTATTACCGCTACTTGGTTTGCTTCTTATCACGGGGCCCGGCCGGACTGCTGATTTGTGGTAAAACTGAGTTGGGGTGTTACAATTGGTATCAGAGCTAGGTTTAGGATCCCTCGACCCAGAAAGTTCACAGAGCCTTAGGATTTCAACTGACTCATTTTTTTGGTGTTAGAGTCATCAGATTCCATCTAGCTTTGTTAGGCGTTGTATAGAAATATTTTTCTTTCTAGTAGATACTTCTTTATGTCCCGTACATCAATAACCCTTTCCCTTCCATCATTTAGGCACCGCGTACTAACGAGGCGGGCGAGCCTTCGCGGCAGAATACCACTCCTGAGATAGTCATGGATGATGGTGGTGCGCCAGCAGCAGCGCCAGCAGCAGCACCAGCAGTAGCAGCAGTACCATAACCTACCGACTTAGCAGTCGTTATTGCCAGGGCAGTGGCCTTAGCTCTGCTGAATTCAGAAATGGATTGCCTGCCGCAGATCCAGCAGCAGTTCCTGTACCAGCTGCCGGAGACTTAGGAATGGATCGTTATCTGAGGAATTTTCGGGATCTTCAGCCCTCCAATTTCAATGGAGAAGAAACACCAATGGAGACCGATGATTGGCTGATAAAGACTCGCGACCTGCTCGAAGTGATGCAGTGCCCAGAGAACAAGAAGGTTCCTCTAGCTGCCTTTCTCCTGAAAGGTGAGGCAAATCTGTGGTGGACTAGGCATCTTGCGGACGATCCCGCTGGTAAGTAACGTTGTTCAAAGTACCTTTTTTCCTAGAATACTTTGTTCTTTTAACGTAATGGTAATATGAGTTTTCATTTATGTTAGGTCGCATAGCGGATATGTTCACATGGAACAATTTCTCGACGGCGCTAGCTAGCTGGTTTGTACCCTCATCCGAGCGTCGCAGTCTCCAGGAGAAGTACCTCAGGCTCATCCAGGGGGACAGAACCGTAATAGCCTACGAGAGAGAGTTAACTCACTTGTCTCGTTATGCGGGAAATATGCAAGGGGATGAGAACGAGAAATGTAGTCGGTTCGTGGACGGGCTGCGTGACTCCCTGAGACAGCCACTGATGACGATGGTCAATGCTGATTACAGGAGCTTGGTGGACACTGCAAGGAAGCTGGAGGCTGATCAGCAGAAGGTGCAAAAGCGAATTAACTTCCGTTCAAAGCGGACTTAGGATACACCACAGCAGCAGCAACAACAGAACAAGAATAGTCAAGGTAAGAATTGGAACAAGAAGCAGAGAACTGATAATAGGAGAGATGGTCAGCTAGGGGGCAAGGTCAAGGATTACCCCCTCTGTCCTAAGTGCTACCGCCACCATCTGGGAGAGTGTTTAGCGAATGCAGGAGTATGCTACAAGTGCCAACAACCAGAACATATAGCCCGTTACTTCCAGGGAACTCCCGTGGTTCAGGTACGAAATTTCGTTGAGTAATCATCTAAAGTTATACCTTTTCCACAGTAGTCCTATAATTATGATTCTTTTGTAGTCGAAGTTTGAGGTCGGTGGTCCTAGCAGAACCGACAAGGGAAAGGCTCATATCGGATCCGAGGTGAAATCAACTACAGGACGAGGTCCGGTGCAACCCAGAGCTTATGGGCTAGGCCAGCAGGAGGCTAAAGATCAGGAGGACGTGGTGACAGGTATGTGTATGTCCTAGACAATTTAGCACTTCTCTCCTTAGTGACACTAAAAATATTATACCTCTGTTGCTTTCATGCATGTAGGAATACTTATGATACGAAACTTTCCCTCCAAGATTCTCTTTGACATGGGTGCCTCACACTCGTTCATAGCAGAATCTCTTGTTCATAGACTGGGTTTAGGAGTCCTTCCAGAGTCTGCAACATTAGAGGTTATGATGCCTAATGGATCCTTTTTGCAGACCAGGAATAAGTGTAGAGTTCCGGTGTGGTTTGGAGAAACTGAAATCATTGTAGAAGCTTCACTCCTCCCTATTGCAGGATTCGACCTGATAGTGGGTATGGATTGGCTTTCGGATGTGAATGCAAAGATTGATTGCAGGAATAAGCTGATACAGTTCAAAGGACCCAACCAAGTTGCCTTTACTTTCCGGGGCATGAAGGGAGTCTCCAATTTGATAATTTCCTCAATCAAGGCTATAAGATGCGTCAATAAGGGTTGTACAACCTTCTTGGTACTGATGAATGCTGAAGCCAAGGTTGATCTTTTAGAAGTGCCTGTTGTTAAGGAGTTCCCTGATGTCTTTCCAGAGGAATTACCTGGTGCCCCTCCTACCAGAGAGATTGACTTTCAGATAGATCTTGTACCTGGAGCTGCGTCAGTGGCCAAGAGTCCTTACTGAATGGCTCCCAGAGAACTTGCCGAGTTGAAGATCCAGTTACAGGAATTGATCGACTTTGGTTTCATTCGCCCAGTACTTCACCTTGGAGTGCCCCTGTACTTTTTGTTAAGAAGAAAGATGGTAGCCTGAGATTGTGCATAGACTACCGTGAGCTTAACAAGCTGACAATTAAGAATAAGTATCTTATCCCCAGAATAGACGACTTATTTGATCAGCTTGAGGGATCTAGCACGTTCTCCAAGTTAAATCTGAGGTCGGGTTACCACCAGTTGAAAATTCGGGATGTGGACATCCAGAAGACGGCGTTCAACACTAGGTATGGACACTATGAGTTCGTGGTCATGCCTTTCGGGCTAACCAATGCCCCGTCCGCCTTTATGGATCTGATGAATAGGGTGTTTCGAGAATTTCTAGACCGTTTCGTTATCGTCTTCATAGACGACATTTTGGTGTATTCAAAGAGTCAAAAAGATCACGCCGAGCACCTCTGGACAGTGTTGAACACTCTCAGGAAGAATCAGTTGTACGCAAAATTTTTCAAGTGTGAGTTCTGGCTTGCAGAGGTTGCATTCTTGGGGCATGTTATCAGTCAGAAGGGGCTTGCAGTGGACCCGAAAAAGATAGAAGCAATAAAGGATTGGCCAAGGCCGAAGGCAGTGACTGAGGTTCGCAGTTTTCTCGGTCTAGCAGGATATTACAGGAGATTCATTAAGGATTTCTCAAAAATAGCGCTACCAATGACTACACTTACCAGGAAGGGAAAAGCCTTCACATGGATAGTTGAGTGTGAGTTTGCGTTTGAGGAGTTGAAATATAGATTGATGACCGCCCCGATTTTGAGCTTACCTTCAGGCTCAGAAGGATTTCAGATATATAGCGATGCCTCAGGTCAAGGTTTGGGTTGTGTACTTATGCAGCATGGTAAGGTCATAGCTTACGCCTCCAGGAAGTTAAAGGTTCACGAGAGAAATTATCATGTGCACGATTTGGAACTTGCAACGGTCATCCACGCCTTGAAAATTTGGAGACACTACCTCTACGGAGTTCGTTGTGAGGTCTTTACGGATCATAAAAGTCTCAGATATATATATGATCAGCAAGAGCTTAATATGAGGCAGCGTAGGTGGGTGGAATTCCTCTCAGATTATGACATTGGTATCCAGTACCACCCGGGGAAAGCAAACGTGGTAGCTGATGCGCTTAGTAGAAGAGGTTCGAGTTATGCCCTCATTACTCAGCAGGAAGAGCTTGTGCGAGCTCTGGAGAGAATGGAGATCAGTATCATACCACGCTCCAGTTTTGGTTCTGCAAGGTTAAATTGGATGGAAATCACTTATGATATTAAAGACAGAATCAGAACAACTTTGCCCCTAGATCCGAAGATGGTAGAGTTATGGGATTTGACCCAGGCTGGGCAGAAGGAGAAGTTCAGCTTTCAGGAGGGTTTATTACTGCACGATGGTAGGGTGTGCATTCCCGATATTAGTCGCCTCCAAGAAGACATACTTTTTGAAGCTCATAACTCAAGATATTCGATACATCCAGGTAGCACAAAGATGTACGCAGATCTTAAAAAGTTAGTCTAGTAGCCAGGTCTGAAGAACGATGTGGCAGAGTATGTTGGTAAGTGCGAAATTTGCAAATTAGTTAAAGTTGAATGCCAGAGGCCATGGGGCAAGTTGCAGCCACTACCTATTCCAGAATGGAACTTCGAAGATATATCAATGGATTGTGTTCACGGCCTTCCCCGTTCGCAGAGTGGGAATGATTCTTTATGGGTTATAGTTGACCGTCTCTCCAAGGTTGCCCACTTCATTCCTAACAAGAAAACGGATCAGGGTCCGAGGTTGGCTCAGTTGTATGTGGATGAGATAGTCCGACTCCATGGTGTTCCCAAGACGATTATTTCAGGTAGGGATGGCAGGTTTACCTCCAAGGAATGGAAGTACATTCAGGAGCGTCTGGGCACTAAGCTACTTTTCAGTACGGCTTTCCACCCCCAGACAGATGGGCAGACCGAACGCATAAATAGAACCATGGAAGACATGCTCCGTATGTGCATTCTGGACTTTGGAGGTAAGTGGGAGAAGTATGTCACCTTAGTAGAGTTCTCCTACAATAATAGTTTTCAGGCAAGCATTGGAATGGCGCCTTTTGAGGCTCTTTATGGCAGACGTTGTCGTACGCCGTTGTGTTGGGCTGAAAGTGAAGAGAGGTCTTCCAACAAAGGATCATGGGTTGACAAGACCACAGCTCGAATCAAACTCATTCAGGAGCGCATGAAGATGGCACAAGATCGTCAGGCCAAGTACTATGATCAGAGGCATAGATCAGTTGAATTCAGTGTAGGAGACAATGTTTATTTGAAGGTCAGACCAGTCAAGGGTGTCTCTCGAATCAAGCGGATGAAGAAATTGAGTCCAAGGTTCGTTGGTCCTTTCGAGGTGCTGGAGCGCATTGGTGAGGTTGCTTATAGATTGGCCTTGCCCGAGGAAATGAGTGGTCTACATGATGTATTCCACGTCTCCTATCTGAGGAGAGCAGTCAGAGATCCCAGTCAGATAATCAGTGCTGAGGAAGCACCAATTGAATCAAATCTTAGTATCAATATCAAGCCAGTCGGGATAGTGGACTCAAGAATTCAGAAGCTCCGAAACAGAGAGATCCGTTTTCTAAAGGTCCTTTGGATGAACTGTGGCCGACCAGAGTACTCCAGGGAAAGAGAAGATGAACTCCGGAGCAATGCAGATTATGCTTTCCTTTTTGACTCAGGTGTGTTTGTAAATTTCGAGGACGAAAATTTTGTTAGGAGGGGAGATTTGTAACACCCGTAATTTAATACGCAAAACTGAATTTGATCGCAGAGTCCGATCTCGAGCAAGATTGATCAAACCAACGTCGGGTCGAGGTACAATTTTATTACGATTAATGGATGTGCACCATTAAATTTATTATCGAAAGTGTTTGGGATTGTAATTGACGCATTTTAATGTTATGCGCGAGAGTAAAAGGTCGGCTTAGCAGTTAGTAAGGTTTGAAATTTCTGGAATACGTTTTTGTTTTCAAATAAGGGGAAAACTGCAGGCCACGCCTTTTCTCCTCTTAACCGACGCTCTCACGCACCGTTTCAGTTTCGATAAAAGGGGGTGTTTTCGATCCTTCTCTCCCAAATTACACGTAACTGCCGTCTCCTCCCCTCTCGCTCACCTTTCCTGTACTTCCCCCTCCCGTCGTTACTCCCAGCCGGTTGTGCGGGAGGCGTTGGTGCGCAGATTGTCGGCGCTGGAAGGCGCAGAGTCGCCTCCTCCAGAAACCCTCGTCATCGCCTCTGTCGTCGGATAGTCTCGTCGACCTCCCTCCCTCACCAGTAGTCGCCGACAACAGACGAAACTCCTTTCTTGCTCGCCATTTTCATTGTAGGTTCCAGCTTCAGTCGTGAGGGTCAAGAGTTGGTAGCAGCGATTCACGTGAATCTCTGTATGTTTTCGCTGTCGTTCACCTTTGATTCTAGAAGATAGAGAAAGCGACTCCGCCCCATTTGGGTTTTGCCGATCTTTAGTGTAGTTCTCAAAGTTTTGTTGAAAGAGGTAAAAATCCTTGTACCCCTGCTGTTCCTCTCTCATTTCCGTTCGTTGCGGTGTCAACTTTAGGTGGTCGGAGTACTTCCCGGCGAAACCCTAGGTTGTTGAAATTTGTTTTGCCTAGAGTGAAGAGTAACTTTAGATCTTATTTGAAACGCAGGTGCGGGTCAAGGCAAGCATCCTACCCGGGTCCCCCTTTTAGACTTTAGTTGAAGGAAGATATGTCGTCGTGTCTTGTGTACGAGCGACGTAACACCGATGTAAGAAATTCTATTTCCTTTGGCTAGACATATCACATAGTACCGCATGCATATTTCTTATGTAGATAAGAAATTGATTAGCATTATGTCCTCATGTTATGTAATTAATAATTGACAGTATGACCTAAAATGTATTAAGCATTCAAGTATTTTAGTAGAGCAAGAATATGATGTTCCCTTGTAAGTTAGATTTCTAGGAAAAAGAAGGACCTACGCAGAACATCTAGCAGAACATTTTAATAAAATCCAGTTAATAATGGAAATCAGTTAGGAGGCACGAATGATGATATCACTCGTGATAGATTGAGGCGCACAATCTTACTCACAGGGCATAGTAGTCCCTAGGAGCCTCAACTTTTGGGGAGAGATTACATCCTCTAATAGATTAGTAGATACGGGTCTAAGTCCTTGAGACATAGAACGTGATACGTTCGTTAGTAAAGACTCGGATCGTCAGAATGCGCATAAGATACAACTCCAAGATTTAAGTGTACGTCACAGTTTAGAAACCCCTTGTAGTTATTATTGAACGATTTTTAAATAGAAACACACGATTAAATTACAACAGAATAGTCATTTATGTTTGCGGCTTTTTGATAGAAAAGCATGTGTCATAATAAAGTATAATTATTTATTTAGTACAAAATAATTATTTCTGTTTTTGGCATGCACTCATGTTTCTTCAATTATTAATATTTTTAGTGTCACTAAATGGTTTTTCTTACTCTTCAGTTGGGCTGACCCTTTTTTGGGCTTCTCATTACAGGAGTTACAGGTGCGGTGTTGCGCCTAGGATGAGCTTGCCTGCAGTTCGCCCTTCTTTTAGTTCGTTTGTTTGATGTAGTTGTTCTTTTAGTTCTGTTCTGTGTTTTGGACTTGTATCTGGATCCCTCTAATGGTTCTTGTATCAAACTATATTTAAGATTGCAGTTTTACAAGCATTCTGACTCTTTCAGTTTTTAGTTGCTTTGTGAATTCAAAATTTGAGGTACACTTTTACCCCTTAGTTTCTTTTACTGCTTCCGATGTAAGTACTCTTTTAGCAATTCCTTTATTTATGCCTGCTATGTACCATTTTTATTACCGCTACTTGGTTTGCTTCTTATCACGGGGCCCGGCCGGACAACTGATTTGTGGTAAAACTGAGTTGGGGTGTTACAGGCAGACATGTCGGATATGTCGACAGACATTTAAAACAGTGGTCATGGGTCACAATTTCAATGATTATACCCATTATGCATCAGTGTTCGTTGAGTTTTTCATAGGAGGAACCTCCCAAGATTCTGTTTGGTGTCATGTCGCGACCATAGAGGTTTATCGCATTCTGTTAGGACGGGAGTGGCAGTTTGACAGACGTGTGTTTCATGACGGAGCGAGGAACTCGTATACCTTTGAACGAAGTGGGCGTAAGATCATTCTTCTACTCCAGAAGAACGGTCCTCTACCCAAGTCTTTCAAGCGCTCCTCACCAGGTAGTAGCATGTCTTCTCCTATCGCTGCGATTTCATTTCCTTCAGGTTATATGTTAACTTTATGGGTCCCAATTCTAGGAGGAGATAAAGGAGAGTGAAGTCGCCTATATCTTAGCCGGCTTAGATTCCAGCTTAAAGTTTGTCGAAGTTCCGAGTAGAGTTCAACCCCTTATTTCTAAGTTTTCAAGTACTATGCCAAATGAGTTGCATGGTCATATGCCTCCCATGCATGATATTCAGCATTGTATAGACCTTATTCCCAGTGATAGCCTCACTCACTTACCACATTATCGTATGAGTCCCAAGGAACATGAGGATCTCCACCAGCAGGTCACTGACTAATTAAGAAAGGTCATATTAGAAAGAGTATGAGCCCATGCGTTGTTCTTGCACAACTAGTTCTCAAGAAAGATGGAACTCGGTGCATATGTATAGACAGTCGACCCATTAATAAAATTATGATTAAATGTCACTTTACAATCCCCCGATTGGATGATACGCTCGACATGCTCAGTGGTTCTAAGATCTTCTCTCAGATAGATCTCAAGAGCGGTTATCATCAGATCCGTATCCGACCCGGGGATGAATAGAAAACTGCATTCAAGACTAGGGAAGGGTTATATGAGTGGCTTGTTATGACTTTTGGGATATTTAATGCTCCTAGTACTTTTATTTGACTGATGCACCAGGTTCTACGACCTTTGATAGGAGTTTGTGTGGTCGTTTACTTCGATGACATCCTAATTTATAGCACCAACCCCGGCCAACACTTAGATCACCTTCGAAAGGTTCTCCAAATCCTTTTGGAGAATAAGCTCGACGTGAATCTTAAGAAATGCACATTCCTCACCTATAGTTTGACCTTCTTAGGGTACATCGTGCCATCCGAAGGAATCAAGGTTGATCTAGAAAAGGTTCATTTTATTAGATCGTGGAGAAGCCCTAAGACCATCACTGAGGCCCATGGTTTTCACGGTTTAGCGTCATTTCATTAGGAACTTTAGTTCCCTTATCGCTCATGTGAGGGATTGTCTCAAGAACGGTCATTTAATTTTGAATGAAGAAGTCGAACGAGCTTTCACGTTAGTGAAAGACAAACTGACTAGTGCTCTCGTACTAGCACTTCCAAATTTTGAGAAGATCTTTGAGGTAGACTGCGACGCCTCGATTATTGGTATAAGAACTGTTTTGAGCCAAGAGGGTCGCCCTCGTATTTTTTTAGTGAGAAACTGAATGAGGCAACATACGATCTCAAGTTTTATGTCAGTGGCGACACTACTTGATTCAACGTGAGTTCGTACTAAACATTGATCATGATGCACTTAGACATTTGAACTCTCAAAAGGAAGTTACATAGACATGCCAAGTGGGTTGCATTCCAACAGGAATTCACTTTCCACCTGAAACACAAGCCTGGTGTTTCAAAAAGGGTAATAAATGCACTTAGCCGTAGGGCACATGTCTTAGTCACCCTACAGCCTCATATACACGACTTAAACACCCAGAAGGAGCTCTACTCCTCCGATCCCGATTTCGTTAAGATTTAGGCCTCGTGCCAATTTAGTGAAACCGGACCCACTACGAAATATATTGAGTGAAGGTTTTTTATTTAGGGGAACTCGCCTCTGTATTTGCAAAAGACCACTCAAGGAGACCCTACTTAGTGAGCTACACTTCAAGGTCATGTTAGACAAACCAAACTTTTTGACCTCGCTAGCACTCAATTCTATTGGCCTAAAATGAAAAAGGATGTCGCTAACCTAGTTCGGACTTGTACAACTTGTCAATTATATAAAGATCATGCACAGCACAGAACACCGGATTGTACACTCCTTTGTCCATCCTTGAGAGGACGTGCGATGAAGTATCCATGGATTTTGTTGTGGGTTTGCCACGAACCAAGATGAGGGTAGATTCAATTTTGGTCATTGTTGATCGATTTTCAAAAAAGGCGCATTTCATACCTTGCGAAAAAACTTCGGATGTTACACATTTTTATCTTTTTTTCGAGAGATTCTACCTTTGATAGAGACACTCACTTTATAGGTTATTTCTGGAAAATGTGATGGAGAAAATTAGGAACCAAGCTAGAGCTTAGCAGTGTCAATCATCCACAGACAGATGGGCGGGCCGAGGTAGTAGATCAAAGCTTAGGCGACTTTCTTAGATGTTTAGCATGAGAACACCCAAATCAATGGAATTTGGTCATTCCGCAAGCTGAATTCGCGTATAATAGCTCAAAGAATCAATCCACCACCAAATCTCCTTTTGAAGCAGTCTATGGCTACCTTATCCCCCTCTTACTTGATCGGCATTCTCTTCCTTCTTTTGAAAGGACCTCTTTTGATGTTCTAACATATATTGATTACATAAAATCATTGCATATGTTTAATGCTAATAGTTTGCGAGAATCTTCTGAGAAGTATAAAGCTATGGTTGATGAACATCGCTGAGTGTTATATTTCTCAAAAGGAGATTGAGTTCTTGCCTTTTTCAGGAAAGAGAGATTTACCGTGGGCGCCTATCACAAACTGCGATATCGGCGATTTGGCTTTTTGTAAATAAGAAAATGACTTACCAAACGAATTTGGTACATCTCTTATTTTTAACATTGCAATCTTGTGTCTTTCTTTGGCGAGCCTCCAATTGTTGCCCCTAGTGCACCCTCCCTCTTACCCACTGACACTCCCCAACCTATTTTGCCCCCATCTACACCCACCCTTGAAGAGATTGAGCAGGTATTGGATCTTCGTGAGTTTCGGATGCGCGCTGGCACGTATCAGCGCTACCTCATATCTTGGAAAGGAAGAAGCATCTCAGACAGTTCATGGATTAGTGTCACTAAGCTTCGTCATCCTCAACCCGATCTCTCTATTGCAGGTTTTTGTTATTCCTCGGCGGGGTGAGTCTTTTCAAACCTGGGGAATTGATGAATCCGTTGACACATCTGAATGATTTACACATTTCTTCTCATTATCATGCCATCGTTTCTTATTTAGTTTGTGTTTCGTTGTTTTATTGTCATTGTGTCACCTTATTACTTTGTCGTGTCATATTATCGTTTTGTTATTCTAATGTTGTACTTTGGATGGTGTCGCATTTTAGTTTTGGTGTGTTGGCTCGACCGTCCAACACGACCTTGAATAAAGAGGTCCGGTAACGATAAAGGGTATGGCATGTAAGCATAACATCACACATTCTAATTGCATGTAACTTAAAATCCTGAATTAATTCTGAAAATATAATATTAACTAAATTATTAATCCAGAATTGATTCAAGTGGCACTTTCATTTCCACCCCCCCCCCCCCCCCCCCCCCCCTCTTAATAAGATGAAACGCCCTTTTTTCCTGTAATGAGTTGCTCATATTTAGGCTTTGTTTGTGATTCCAGTGACGTTTTAAAAAGGAGTAGAGTGAAAGGGGGATGACAACTGTATTTTCAAAACTGAGACTCTGTTTGGGTAACCTTTGTTCCAGTGGTGGTTTAAATTATATTCAAAATTATCTCAAAGGTCTTTTATTTATTCTGGTCCGATTTTTTCTGAAGCTTTTTAAATAAAATTAAGTATTATATATGTGGAATTTTTTACAAATTTATAGACATAATTTTATTTTTTATACAATTTCAATTGATTAAATAAAATAAAAAATATATTTTAGGTCCGTCGTTTTATAAAGGAGAATGGAGCTCTCCATGTCCTTTCCAAAAAGGAGGGAAAAGGTTGTTTTAAACCGGCCGGTTTAAAACGGTAGCAAACCGGTTGCAACCAAACACTCACGTGTCGGTCCGGTTAGACTGGAACAGAGGGGAAAGGAAGATTCAAACAGAGCCTTAATATTAGCCTAGACCCATTTCTCGGCAAGCTGGAAAACCGAAGGAAACGACGAGACTTACTGTCTTCATCGTTTCCCTCACTCCAGCGAGCCAGTCCTCCCGTTTCTCCTTCCATCGTCGTCGAAAAGCTTTCCCATGGGTAGATCGGCCTCCGGCGAGCCTCCCTGAGGCAGATCAACTTCTGGCGAGCCACTACCGACCACCCTCTAGCGGGATCGAGAACTCGAGCGCCCCTCGTTCATTATTTCTCTATTTCTTCCTACCGCAATAGCCGCAAACTCCTCTGACTCATCTGCCTGAGGGCTGGACGACCTCCGGCGACCTAATCCCGACCCTCCTCAGGCAATTGCAACGCGTCCATCCTCTGTGTTCACGACATTTGGTACCTGTTCTTTTCCCCCTCTGTTAGCCGCAACGTCCCCACTGGCGAAATACCAAGACCTCCCAGCCCCCCAGTCAAAATCCCCACAAAATCCCAGCCAACCACCTGAAACCAAATCCCCTTAGCCATCCAACTTCACCTTCATGCTTGCCAGCAACCCATAACCGAGATTCACCAATCCTTCATTTTGTCATTATGGCCGAAAGTCACTGCATGTATCATTCTCGCTCCCTACAATTAGCATAAATACATGCAATTAATTTAAGTGATCAACATCTAAAAATGCTTGCATTCATTTCCTTTCGTTGCGGTTATTTTCTAATATCGATTGATTACCTGCAGCTATTCTTCACGAAACAATTGCGGCATACTTGCCCGCTTGAGCTCATTCTAAATATTTAAGGGACAAATTTGCTAACAAGGAGCTCACTCTCTTGGGAGAGTAGCATAGCTTAATTTACTAAACAAGTTCCTTAATTTATAACCAAACTGTTTTCCAAAGAAATTTGTCTACATCATGATCCCATCTGAATCATTGATCTAAAGATTCGCAACGAACCAAGTTTCTACAACTTCTATTCTACTCCATCCTTGTTGACAAGGAAGCGTCGATACGCCGAAAACAGGCATGTACCCGTACCGGGTACGTTTACGGTACGGGTACGCGTTTGGTACGCCGAAATACGCTTAATATCGTTGTTTTAGGGTTTTGCCGCTCGCTGCTCTTACGCGCTGCCTCTGCCGCTGCTCTTACGCGTTGCCTCTGTCGCTGCTCTTACGCGCTGCCTCTGTCGCTGCTCTTACGCGCTGCCTCTGTCGCTGCTCTTACGCGCTGCCTTTGCCGCTGCTCTTACGCGCTGCCTCTGCCGCTGCTCTTACGCGTTGCCTCTGTCGCTGCTCTTACGCATCCTATGCCTCTGCCGCTGTCGCATCCTCTGCCTCTACCGCTGCTGCATCCTCTGTCTCTGCCGCTGTAAGCACTTGCCGCATCCTCTGCTCTGCCGCTGTAAGCACTTGTCGCATCCTCTGCTCTGCCGCTTCTTCTTCTTCTGCCGCTTCTTCTTCATCTGTCGCTTCTTCTTCTTCCGCTTCTTCTTCATCTTCTGCTTCTTCTTCTTCTTCCGCTTCTTCTTCTTCTTCTTCTTCCTCCGCTTCTTCTTCTTCTTCTTCTTCCTCCTCTTCTTCTTCTTCCGCTTCTTCTTCATCTTCCAATTTCAGTGTTCTTTCAATTTCAGTGTTCATTCATTTTCTGTTCATTCAATTTCTGCCTGCCTGCTGTAATTTCTGCCTGCTGTAATTTCAATTTCTGGCTGCTGTAATTCAATTTCTGTTCACTGTTCAATTTCTGTTCACGGTTCAATATCATTCCTGTACAGAAATTTAATTTCTGTACATAAATTCTGAAATTTCTGTACATAAATTCTGAAATTTCTGTACAGCAATTTCAATAATTTATGTACAGTTCTGATTTTGTGGAGCTCTGTTTTTGTACCCCGCCGTACCCCGGCGTACCCGTATCCTTGTTTTTTAAATTTTGTCGTACCGGCGTACCGGATACGTATCGTACCCGGTACCCGTACACGTACCGGTGCTTCCTAGCTTGTTGATGAGAGTAGTCAGCTTTGCCCGCACAGAGCATTTGCATACTTTAACCAATCTGGCTCACAAGAAGCACATTAAAGATTGACAATCTCACTTGTAATTCCTGTATAATGCCCTCATCATCTCCTTGTAGCAAACTTTATTTCCTAATATTAAAGTTTTCATACTCAATGTCCTCCAGCTTTTCCATTATCCTTGAAATGGAGATCCGATTTGTTACAAGTGTTTGAGAAAGCAGTCAAAGCACTTAAATCTCAGTCATGTCTCATTTTGCTCTTCTTCATCATACTTCACAAGGGTTAACACTTTCGCTTGCATCAAAAAAATCATGTTTCATGTACGGTAAGTTGCTTAAGAATCACTTTAAGGGTTGATGTTCTTTTTTCATTCCTATAATTCCTGCATATCTTCCCTAATGGCTTGACCTTTATGTCTGTTCATCATCTTGGTCATCGAACAAATCGGAATCTCCCCCACCATTGCTGATCCCTGGACATATGGAGTGACTTACATATTGCCTTGAACTCAACCAACGATTCAGCAGCTAACATCGCCTTAGACAAATCCCACACGTCCACAAACTACAACTCAAGCTGTTTCATGCACAGTAAGAATACATATATTTGGTTTGAGTATGTATAATTGAAGGTAGAAGGTCGGTTCATAAAATCAAAGATAAAATTAATAGCAAAGGACTAGGAAAAACAGTATACCAGCAGAGAAATTATGGTTAAATGTTATGAAAAAGTTGCATAAAATAGGGTTAAACCCTCACCTCAAAATGTAGGAAAGCAAACCACAATAGTTGGGAGTAGGATGATAATCATTTATAAATTTTGTGTGCAGAATTAAATAACAAGACAGAAAATTTTGAACATTAGGTGTTTCTTATATTTCTACAAAGTTAATTAGCTTTGCAATTGTGAAGGTCTAGTCAGATGTATAGGTCAGCCCAATTTCAAGTCAAATCCTTCACCAGCCAAGCAAAATTGGATCATAACCTGCTGTTTATAAAGGTTGAACCATTTCCATGAAAACTAAGTTCAAAGATGGTATCAACAAAAGCATATTTCCTTGAACGCCATCTTGTTTTCACCTTCAGCCTCAAGATTATGCATAACTGCATTAGGAATAAGAATACAGAATGATAAGAAATAATAACTGTCACCTACAATGATTGCCTAATAGAAGATAAAGATTCAAACTTCTCCTATTGGTGCTTGTTGATTATCATAGGAATTTTGATGGAAATATTTAATTCCGCGAAAAAAAAAATTAGCACCAGTTACCAACACAAAAATATTGCTGCTTAGATAATCATGTATATCATCGATACGATCAAGGAGGCCGTTCTTTATCATCCTCCTCGGCATTCATGAAGAATGTGAGCTTCTGGTTTCTCCTTTCTAAACCACTCCCTTATTTAACTTCCCTCTACTATACCACATGTAACATTCCGATGTAATATCAGGAATCTGATGAGAGCAGACTGACGAGGCAAAGACTAACATTAGAGCAGTAAAGCCCGAACAAAAGCAACTCTTGGCGGTCTTCTCTTAGCATCCTGCTAGGTGAAAGGAGATGCAGGAAATTGAATTCCACATAGGAATTGGAGAAGTTATGGTGCATAAGTGACTTAAGTAATAATTTACACCCCTAAATATCAGAGATATCTTTTCAGAGCAAGTAGCAGGAACTTTGCAGTTAAATAAGCTCTGGGTGAGAGTAGGTCTAGGATTGGTGACCTCCTGGGAAAAACTGGTAGGTCACCTCAGAAAATAAAAGGATAAAATTGGTGTTCAGCTTTATACGGGTTGGGTTGAACTAATGAGAACATTACCTTAGGTAATATGGGTTATATCGCTACATGAAATCAAAGCAGCACCTCATATACTACGATATGTGGTTCGGGGACAAACCAAATGAAAATTGGAGGGCATGTATATCTTAAATTCGATGAGTGTGCGGGGTGACTTTGGGGCAGTGAAGCCCAGATAAAGGCAACTATTAGCAATCTTCTACGATGGCAGACTTTTAGGTGAAAATAACTGCACTAATGAATTGAATCCTACGACAGAATTGGAGAAATGTTAATGGGCTTAAGTAATAATTTGAACCCCAAATAATAGGGGCACCCCATTTCAAAGCAAGTGGTGGAGTTTTATTAAGAACTTTAGAGTTAAGTGATCTTTGGGTCAGAGTAGTCTCTAGGATGAGTGATCTATTAAAAAGTAATCAAAGAACATCGTAGAAAAGAAGTATATATAAAACTATGAAGTTCAACTTGATATGGGTTAAGTTGAACCAAAGCGGATAATACCTTGGATATTGTGGTTTGGGTCATTACACCATTGACGGTAAAACTTTCCATTTTCTAGAAGGCCGGCGAAAAATTTACAACAATAGGTATTAATAACCGTTTAAAAGGGAGCTTGTTCCTTCATAAGGGTGGGATGTCTTTGAGGATTTACAACCTTAAATAACTATATACAATTAAAATAATTACTATGGCATCAAATATGCAATTTATCCAAACAAGAATGCAACAAAATGATTTTAAAATGAATAAAACAGAGTTTATTTAAGTAATACTCAACAAGAATGGCTAGAGGGCAAAGATTTATAAAGCAAATCTTAAATAGTTAGAACAAGGATAATGTAGACAATGATGATGACATAAAGAAATAGTTTACTGAAAACAATTTGAAAAGTAAACTAACCTCCGCATGCGAGAAAAGTACCTAGCACGTTCATTGACTCCAATGAAGCCTCTAGAATCTAAAATATTAAAAGCATGAGAGGACTTTAATAGTTGATCATACCTACAAAAATATTATAAAAAGAATTAGATCTATAAGAATATCATGGAAAGTAATTCCTGGTCAGAAACATGGTATAAAAACAGCAATGTTGTTTTTATCGTCATACGCAGGAATTGCAAGCCCAAGTGATAACAATGAACCAGCATCCTTCTCGAAGTTTTCAAACTGCTCAAGTATGTGCTCCACATTGGCATGCTCCAAATAATATGCACTCATTTCCTTCCTGCATTAATACAAAATGTGAAGCTTACCATTCCATTTATAGCAATCTTCAATGGCAATACCTCTTGTAAACAAAACATACTTACGAAAAAACTTCATTTAGGGAACATATTATCATTGAAATTATGGAAGAAAAGAGAGGAAACAAAACAACAACAAAACGGAAAGCATTCTTATATAAATACACTGACAACTTCCAGATTCAGATACCAAACCTAAGTTACGGTATTGCCATTGTCTCCATTATGGAGGACCAAGGTTTAAATCATACCGTCTAAGAAAGTACAACAACAACAACACTCAAGCCTTTATCCCACCACAGTGGGGTCGGCTATATGGATCCTTTGTCGCCATTGCGCCCTATCTTTAATCATAGCCTCATTAATACCTAAGTACATCATATCTTTCCTTATAGTTTCATTCCAAGTCTTTTTTGGTCTAACCCTCCCCCGTTTAACATGTCTAGTGACTAAACTCTCACAACGCCTAACAGGTGCCTCTAATGGTCTCCAATGTACATGTCCGAACCATCTTAAACGAGCTTCTCGCATCTTCTCTACAACTGGCGCCACTTCTGTCTTATCCCTGATACATTCATTCCTAATTTTATCCAGTCTCGTGTGACCACACATCCACCTAAGCATTCTCATCTCCGCAACTCCCATTTTTTGCTCATGTACACCATTCACTGCCCAACGCTCAGAACCGTAGAGCATTGTTGGCCTAATTGCAGTACGGTAAAACTTGCCTTTAAGTTTTAATGGTACTTTACGATCACATAAGATCCCAGACGCGCCTCTCCACTTCAACCAACCTGCTTGGATTCTATGTATCACATCTTTATCTACACCTCCATTTTTTTGAATTATCGATCCCAAATATTTAAAGCACTCACTGCGGGAAATATCTTGGTCATCCAATTTAATGACGGAGTCATCCGACCTTCTTGCACTACTAAATTTAAGTTTTATATACTTCGACTTTGCCCTGCTCAACCTAAAACCCTTCTTTTCTAAAGTGTCTCGCCAAGATTCAAGTTTCGCGTTTACACCCTCGCGCGTCTCATCGACCAAAACAATATCTGCAAATAATAAACACCAAGGTAGTGCTTGTTGGATATGTCCAGTGAGCTCATCTAAGATAAGGGTAAAGAGATAAGGGCTTAAAGCTGACCCTTGATGTCTAAGAAAGTAATACTAAAAAATTAAGTTTCAGATTCAATGCCAGCACCTAGGTCTGTTTTTGCTCCCTTTACCGCACTAGCTTTCACCTGCTTACCTACTGTTATTACCACTTATAGTAAAAGCTTAAGTCGATGTTATCCAAAAACTATAAAATATTATAATTACCATTGTTTAGCTTTGCAAGATTTAAATATATGCAAGATTGCAAGGATCAGTAAATAAATCATGACTCCAATATAAATAAATCATGACTCCAATATACGCCATCATATGATGGAAGAAAACATAAGCTTCACAGGATCCAAAACAAAGACCTGGTCTACTACCCTATTATATGATAGCTCAGAAGTTGCAGCCAAAAAAGCTGCATAGTCTATGTTTAAGGATCCTTCAATTCATTTGAACAGTGCGTATATTGGAGTCAATACTATGAACATTGAATAGAACTAAAGGACTCAATATATCACCATATTTTTGGCGTAAAACAGTTGACAATATTTAAAGTTAAAATAGTAAATATAAAAGCAATGTTGAAGATATCGGCTGACGTGGCATACATGTCCGGCGACATAAAGATGTTGGACCCAAAATGACGCGTTTTCATTTTTTGTGAAAAGCATTTTGAATAAAACGGGTGATATATTTGCCCGTTTCCGATATATCGAGCATGAAAATGGACATCCATCGCACCTGAGGGTCACGGAGGAGTTTCCGTTCCGTTATGGGTAGAGCAGGTGAAGGATTTGCAGCCATCTGATCCAGAACTCCAGCGTATCCGTCGGCAGGTTGAACTTGGTACTCTCCCAGATTTCTCCATCACTGATGATATCCTGCGATTCCGAGGTCGCCTTTGCATCCCTGATGTTCCTGAGTTATTGGATAGCATTTGCCGAGAAGCTCATGAGTCCCGCACCTCTGGTTATCCCGGCAATAATAAGATGTACCATGATTTGAAGCAGATCGTGTGGTGGCCTGGTATGAAAAATTATATTGCTCGTTTCATCTCCCGATGCCTGACATGCCAGAAGGTGAAAGCCCAGCGTCAGCGTCCGGGTGGTCTTTTGCAGCCTCTGCCTATCCCAGAGTGGAAATGGGAAGATATCTCTATGGATTTCATCACTGGACTGCCCCGTACTCCGAGAGGTCATGATGCGATTTGGGTTATTGTGGACCGCTTGACTAAAGTAGCTCACTTCATCCCGTACAAGGAAGGTCATCCCACCGAGAAGATGGCTCGGATCTATGTTTCTGAGATAGTTAGACTTCATGGGATCCCCCTGCGGATTGTTTCTGATCGTGACTCGAGATTTGTATCGCACTTCTGAAAGGGATTCCAGCAAGCTCTGGGCACTGAGCTCAACCTGAGCACCGCTTACCATCCGACTACTGATGGCCAGACCGAAAGGGTGAATCAGATTCTTGAAGACATGCTGCGGTGTTATATTCTGGACTATAAGGGAGCTTGGGATGAGCACTTGCCATTGGTTGAATTCGCCTACAACAACAGCTATCGGGAGAGCCTCAAGATGGCCCCCTTCGAGGCGTTGTATGGGCGTCGTTGTAGGACCCCTCTCTACTGGTCAGAAGTTGGTGAAAAAGTTGTGTTGTGTCCTGAGCTACTTCAGGAAATGGAAGAGGCCACCAAGAAGACTCGTCTTCAGCTTAGCCGAGCCGTCGAGAGGCAGAGGAAGTATGATAATCAGCGTCGCCGTCCGTTGGAGTTTGCGGTGGGTGATCGTGTGTTCTTGAAGGTTTCTCCTACTCCTGGGGTGAAGCGTTTCGGCCGCCACCATAAGCTCAGCCCGAGATTCGTGGGACCGTACGTTATTTCAGAGCGGGTTGGAGGATCTGCTTACCGCCTGGATCTACCTGATTCCTTGGCCAGTGTTCATAATGTCTTCCACGTCAGCCAGCTTCGGAAGTACATCCATGATCCTACCCGCGTCATTGAGGATGTTCCAGTGATTCCTGAAGCTAATCTGTCATATCCAGTCGAACCTGCCAAGATCGTGGAGTATCAAGAGCGCAAGCTTCGAAAGAGAACCATTCTTATGGTGAAGGTACTTTGGATGCATGGCAAGTCTGAGGAGTTCACTTGGGAGCTCGAAGCTGACATGCGTAGCAAGTATCCGCATCTCTTTTCTTAATCCTGGTATGTCTCCGCTCTTGTTCCTCTCTCTATTTAAGTGCCTTGTCAGTTAGTTCTCTTGACATGAATTGCAAACCTTGTTGAAATGAATGTCATCCTAATTTTTTCGCCGTAAGAGAATTCTTAGAAGTTTCGGGACGAAACTTTCTAAGTAGGGGAGAATGTAACAATCCTTAAATATTGCACTTTATAATAATAATAATAATAATAATATAATAGATTCCCCCCCCCCCCCCTCTCTCTCCCGATTAAAACCGCCCCCCGGTCTAAACTTCCCGCAAACCGCAGCTAGGGCGTCGTCTCCCGCTCCCGTCTCGCGTGCGCAACGCAGCCGCCGACGCCTGCTCCTCCTCCCGCTCGACCCGTCGGCGCCTCCTGCTCCCCTCCTCGTCGGCGCCGCCTCCTTCTCCCCCTCTTCTGGACGCCGACAGCAGCAAGGGCTCCTTCTCCAGCCCTCTTCTTCTTCTCCTCCGGCTGATAGGGGTAAGAAAACCCTAAATTTCCTATTATTCCGGTTTCGAAACCGTGGTTCTAAACTATTCCCCACCGTCTTTCTCATTTTTCAAGTGTAGGTTGCCCCGTCCCTCTCTCGTTGTGCATTTCGGCGGTGATTTCCGCGAGGAACGTCTAGGGTTTGCTCGGATCCGCCCGATTTGGACTTCTTGAGGCCCGATCTAGCCTTCGTGGGTAAGAACTTCTCCTCTCCTACGATTTCAGAATTTTTGCCCTAGCGTTCGTGTAATTTTCGCTCTCCGATCAACGTAAAATTTGTCGATCCCCCTTGAGGTGGTTGTTTACTCGACTAACCGTAAGTTTTATTCGGTTTTCGGTGCCGTTCAGCGAATGTAGCGGTGGAATCGCTCAAGGCCCTCTCCGAATTTGGGTTCCCGGATCCAAACGCCGCGAAAACCCTCGGATCTATTGTGGTAACCGCTTCTCCCCTCTTTGCCGAGGGAGGTATATTTCTTAACTTGCCCCCTTGAATTAATTACGCAATAGAAACACTGGTGTGCGCGTAGGAATAAGCATTGAAATAAATATTTCATGTGAACGCATCTTGAACAGGTTCCGCTAGAGTTTAGACCTTGCCTCTTAGCCGCCGCCTTCAAGCCCGGCTCCTCCTTAAGGCAAGTAGAGAAAACTCTCTCGCTTGCAAACAAGTTTTATTTAAGTCACACTTGTACCGTACTAGCCCTCACTTGAATTTATTACTTGCAGATAAGTAAGCTCATTAGACGTCATAGGCAAACAATGAAAAGGGAATGTGTCGTTTGATGTGACACCGGAAAATGAGTTTACACTTGAAATGGTAACAGAAACCAATAAGAGAATCTTGCGAGCAGCGGTAGCTTAAGCCTTGCATCTACTCCCATGCTAGAATCTTGTGCATCAAATGACGACACACACGCCTTTCATTGATTTCTGCTTATACGTTTGTGTTTAGGCTAAACTCCGGAGTAGGCTAAAAATTTACTAAAGAATCTCAGTTAGTCTCTGACATACTTTACTGCTATGCTTGTTTCCCAGTTTACTTGTTTATTTTATTAACTTGAATCTCTGTTATTGATCTTGTTCTGAGGCTTTTCCTTCTGTTTGGATTTGCCTTAGGGTTCGTGGCTGCGCCGCCTACTTCCTAAGTTGTTCCTCGCCCAGCTCCCGTCTGTCGGAGGTTTACTTTTTTTGTAGTTGCTGCATCAGGTCCTTTGTATCTTGTTTTTTTTACTTTTGGATTTGTCTTTCCTGTACTAGTTATTGTCAGGCATTTTCCTTGTATCGTGGACAACTCTTAGGATGGTATGGATGTATTTCAGCATTATATAAATGTTCATTTTGTTTCCGCGGTTTACTAGCATCTACTTTTACATCATAATTATAGCATGAGAATTGATCTAAGTGCATGAGCATCACTTTTAATTCAAGCTTCCGCATAATAAATCAAACTGGTATTGTTTTTTTTCAAAATCTAATTATTTTCTACAGATATTTTGGAATTACAGCTCCCGCCTGGCAGACATGGTTTCTCTTTGCCCATGTCTGCGGCATCACGACCCGCCCGCAGCGCACTCTGATAATTGTTATGAGACGGGTCGTGACAGCTGCTTCCAGATTCGTCGTCTTGCTCCCGTCAGACGTTTCTGTCGTTGATCGTCGACGATGATCCAGTCCATGCTGCGCCTGTGGCTTCTTGCCGCTGCTGCTTGACTGTGTCTGTTTCCGTCAACGATGGAGCTTCTTCTCACGATTGTTGCGCCTGTTCTTCTTCTCCCGATGGACTGTGTCTGTTCCCTATTCCCGTCGAGTTGTTGCTGCGTATGTTATTCTCTATCTTCCGGTTGAGTTGTTGCTGCGCCTGTTCTTCTCTTTCGATCCCGTCGAGCTTCCTATCCACGTTCCCATACTGCTGCTCCGGATGATGGTCGAGCAAATGTTGTTGCTGCCTCCATGGATCCTACCTATTGTTACCTCCACCTCCATGGATCCTTGTTGTTGCTGCCTCCATGGCTCCCTTTGTGACGAGCTCTTCTCTTCCTTGTCGGGCTCCCTTCTCACTCGCCGCTTCCTGAGCCTTTTTGCTCGCCGCTGCTTGAGCACTCTGCTCGCAGCTGCTTGAGCCTTCTGCTCGTTGCTGGCTTGTGCGCGTGCTTTTGCTTGCTACATCTTGGGTCATGTGCTCACTGCATCTAGGATCGTGTTCTTATCGGCAGCCGTCTCCATAGTTGTTTTATGTAATGCTTTTTGTGTGTCTTGTTTATGTCTTATGTTTGTGTCCTGATGCGTTTGCCTTCATGCACGTGTTATCCACGTGAGGGGGAGTGTTGGGATGAAGGCGACTCAGATGATCTTTCCCGATTTTTCGCCTTCGCTCCACACGGCCTCTAGGCTTATGTCATATGTGTCTCCCCGTGTTTTTCTTTCGTTTGGGCATGTGTTGGGACGCGGTTATATTGGTTGTTATTATCTCAGCGGGTTGTGTCGTGTGGGACCGTGTCGTGTGGGACTGTCTCATGTGGGACGGCCCTTTGTGCGGATTATCCCCGACGGATTATCCCTGGTTGCCTGTTTGATGGTGTGCTCCACATCTTTCGTTCTCTTTCGCATGTTGTGTGTATAGGTGATGTTGGTTGGCATTTCTATCCAGCGGGGTGTATCGTGTGGGAGTATCCCCGGTAACCCGTCTGTTGATTTCTTTCTTGCGAGTCTGCGTCGTGTGTGGGACCTACGTCGTGTGTGGGTCAGCGTCGTGTGCATGGTATCAGAGGAGTTCCGCGTGCCCTAGCCGTGTTTGCTCCGCTCAGTCCCGCGAGGCCCGCTCCGCTCGATCCCTCTCCGCTCAGTCCCGCGAGACTACGCAAGGCCCCGACCCGCTCCGCTCCTCCGCTCAGTCCCGCGAGCCCCCCCCCCCCCCCCCCCGCTCTGCTCGGTCTCTCTCCGCTCCGCACAGTCCCGCTCCGCTCGGTCTCTCTCCCGCAAGGTTCCTCCGACCTCTTTTTCGCTTCTCTAGCTCCGACCCGCCGATCTCTTCGGCCCTCGTCTCTTCCGGCGCCGGCTTCCTGATGTGAGTTCTTCCGTCCTCTCTTCCGGCGCCTCCTTCTCTCTGGATATCTCCATGGGGTGGATCTTCTTTTTCTGATGTCCTACATCTCGGCCTAATTTCGGATTTCTATTCCTGTGCAAAAATGTCGAGCGGCACTGATTCTCCCTCTTCTGGCGTTGCTCCCCCTGCCGTGGGTCCTCCTCCGTCGGCGGTCTCCCGTGGAATCACCGATCATAATACCCCACAAATTACTATCATTCGCCTCGATGACTCAAATTACCTCTCTTGGTCTCGGTCTATCACCCTTGCCCTCAAGAGTCGACGTCTCTTTGGCTATGTCACTGCACATTGAAGGAACCCCCTCCCCTGAATGGATGCAGTGGGAGTCGGAAAGTTCTTTGGTCATGTCCTGGCTTATTAATTCGATGCAGGAGTCTATTGCTCGTAACTATCTCTTCCTTGACAATGCTGCTGACATTTGGAAACGTGCGGAGTCTACATACTCCCGCCGAGGCAATGCTGCTCAGATTTTTCAGTTGTGTCGGAAGATCTCCTTACTCCGGCAGGGTGACCGTCCTCCCTCTGCATACTACTTGGAATTCACGCAGCTCTATCAAGAATATGATCATTTCGATCCTCTTACCTTTGTGAGCCCTATTGATGAGGCGGTGGTTCGGGCCCGGGATGACCGCAATCGCATTTTTGAGTTTCTCCATGGCTTGCATCGTGACTTTGATCAAATCTATGTTCAAATCCTGGGTCGACCTCAGATTCCTTCCCTTCCGGAAGTGTACAGCATTGTGCAGCAGGAATTTGATCGTCGTCAGACCTTACTTCCTGACTCTGTGCCCGAGGGCTCTGCTCTGTCCGTTACTGCTCCCTCTCTTCTTGGTGCTCGTCCATCTCGGGACTCAAAATCGAAGGGCTCGGACAAGTATCACCTACTATGTGATTATTGTGGCAAGACTCGCCACACTCGGGATACCTGCTTCCGTCTTCATGGGTTCCCTACCCCTAGAGGGGGTGCTCCGCCTCGTGGAGGTCGTGGTTCTGGTCGTTTTCCTGGTCGTAGTTCCCCCGTGCTGCTCATCTTACGGATGCTACCACTGATGCTCTTCAAGGATATTCTGGTCCTGATGGTTCTACTCCTCCTGGTGGCTTTACTGCGGAAGAAATGTTGGCCCTCCGATGCATGATGCACGGTCTCTCTACTGAGCCTTCTTCCTCCTGCGCTCATATGGGAACCCCAGGTGCTCACTCTGCCACCGTTCGCCCCTCTACCCAGTGGCTCCTTGACTCCGGAGCCACCGATCATATGACCGGGTCCTCCACAGGTTTTCTCTCCTATACCCCTTTGTCTGGTCGTGATAAGGTGAGTATTGCCGATGGGTCCCTTTCCTCCATTGCTGGCAAGGGTTCCATCACCTGTTCTTCTCTCACCTTATCCTCCGTTCTCCATGTTCCAAATTTTACCCGTAATCTCATTTCTATTAGTCATCTAACAAACACCATGCAATGCTCTGTGACCTTTTTCCCTTCTTCTTGTGTTTTTCAGGACCTGACGACAGGGAAGGTGATTGGCTCTGGTAGCATGGTCAATGGACTTTACGTGCTCGACTCTGGCTCAGCTCCTCCTTAGGCTCTGCATTCCTGCATGGCTCATCCTTTGTATTCCTGGCATTGTCGCCTGGGGCACCCTTCTATCTCTGTTATGAAATTGTTATTTCATGCTATGTCGTCTGTTTGTGACACTTTTGTTTGTGATATCTGTAGTTTAAACAAACATCATCGTACTTCGTTTATGCATACTTCTTTACCTAGTTCTATTCCTTTTGCTACTATTCATACTGATATATGGGGCCCCTGTCCTACATCTTCTATTTCTGTTTGTGTGTGGTTCGTTACTTTTATTGATTGTTTTTCACGGACTACGTGGTTATATTTGATGTGTCACAAAAATGAGGTTTTCTCTGTTTTCCGACGTTTTCATAGCATGGTCACCACTCAATTCCAATCAGTTGTTAAAATCCTTCGAAGCGATAATGGCCGGGAATACATTGATTCTCAGTTTGAAAAATATTTGGCGGATCATGGCATCCTGCATCAGACTACCTGTCCTTATTCCCCAGCACAAAATGGTGTTGCTGAGCGGAAAAATTGGCATCTCTTAGAGGTTGCTCGCTGTCTCTTATCCACTATGCATCTTCCGAAGTTCTATTGGGGTGATGTCGTCCTTACCGCAGCATATCTCATCAATCGTCTGCCCACACGTGTACTTGGGAATGCTACCCCCCCCCCCTTGACATTCTTCATGTGCCGCCTACTCGACTTCCTTCGAAGGTGTTTGGATGTGTTTGCTTCGTTCATATCCACCACCCTCGCCCTTCTAAGCTTGACCCTCGCGCTCTCAAATGTGTCTTTATCGGCTACTAGCCCACGCAAAAGGGGTACAAGTGTTTTCACCCCCCTACTAAGAAAGTTTATGTCAGTATGGATGTCACGTTTCGTGAGTCCGAGGCATACTACCCTGCCACGGATGACCACCCCTAGGGTGCTTCCTTACACAGCCCATCCCTAAACCGTATCCCTCACTTCAGGGGGAGACTGTTCCAGTGGAAGTGAGTCCTCCTGTTTCTCCACCTCTTCCCTCTCGTCCTCCGATCTTGCAGGTTTATACTCGGCGTACAATGGGGACGAGCACACAAGATCCGATTATGCCACCAGAACAGTCAGTGGATCCTGACTCAGGGCCTTCCGTGTTGAAACGAAGAGAAGAGGAGAAACGAACCTTAGGGTTCTATCGTTAATTCACGCTTGCCCTCTTGCAATCAACCACCCACTTATATATCGAAGGAGAACCGTCGGTGTAGGCTTAGCCACGCTTATTCTCACCACCCGGTGAGGGGGTTACTTGACATTTAACACCCCCCCTCAAGCTAACCCCATAAGCATCCAGCATTCCGAGCTTAAGAGAGTAAGAATGCAGGGATTTGCCAGAGACTGCTTTAGTGAGCATGTCAGCCAGTTGATCTTCAGAGGGCACGAACACCATAGTCACAGTTTGATCCTGAATTTTGTCCCGCACAAAATGGCAATCAATTTCAATATGCTTTGTTCTCTCGTGAAAGACAGGGTTGTTGGATATATGAATTGCAGCTTGATTATCACAATGGAGTTGCA
Source organism: Dactylorhiza incarnata (assembly GCA_033032865.1). Taxonomy (NCBI): domain Eukaryota; kingdom Viridiplantae; phylum Streptophyta; class Magnoliopsida; order Asparagales; family Orchidaceae; genus Dactylorhiza; species Dactylorhiza incarnata. The sequence goes on from JAWHQI010000278.1 coordinate 468,426, forward strand.
TAGCCTCAATGACAGGAAATCCCATTTCCCCCAAGATAGATTTAACCCAAACCAGTTCACACGCAGTAACGGCAATGGCACGGTACTCTGCTTCAGTGGAGGAACGAGCCACAACATTTTGTTTTTTACTTCTCCAGGAAATGAGGTTGCCACCAACAAAGATTGTATATCCACTAGTAGATCTTCTGTCCACGGAAGAGCCTGCCCAATCAGCATCGCAGTACCCATGGACCTTAAGATGGCCATGATTTTGATAGATAATGCCTTTTCCAGGGTCCTTTTTTAAATATTTCAGAATCCGCAGAACAGCTTGATAGTGATGAACTTTTGGGTTGTGCATGAATTGACTAACCAACCCGACAGCGAAGGAGATATCAGGTCTGGTGATTGTCAAATAAATCAATTTCCCCACAATTCGTTGAAAATCAGACTTCCTCTCAAGATCTGGAGAGGTCTCCTTATGAATATCATAACCAGGGTCCACAGGACTATCCACAGGTTTGACTCCCAAGTATCCAACATCATTGAGAAGGTCCAAGACATATTTTCGCTGGGAGATCATAATCTTCCCGGCAGAACGCGCAATCTCAATCCCAAGAAAGTACCGAAGGAGACCCAAATCCTTTATTTCAAAAGCGGACGCTAATTCCTCCTTAACCCGAGCAATGTGGAGGTCATCCGTTCCGGTAATAATGATATCATCCACATAGACTACGAGAATAGTAGTGCATCCCTCCCCTTTGTAGACAAAGACAGAATGATCAGAAGTACAACGATTGAAATTCAGATGAACAAGTTTATCACTTAGCTTGGCAAACCAGGCACGTGGAGACTGTTTGAGGCCATATAGGGCTTTCTTGAGGCGACACACATGTCCTTCAGGAACATCCATACCAGGAGGTGGAGTCATATAGATTTCTTCCTCCAATTCACCATGTAGGAATGCATTTTTAACATCGAGTTGATGTAGAGTCCAAGACTTATGAGCAGCAATAGATAGGAGAATTCTGACGGAGTTCAATTTAGCTACCGGAGCAAAGGTCTCTTGGAAATCTACACCATCAACCTGAGTAAAACCTTTAGCTACCAATCTCGCTTTGTACCTATCAAGAGTACCATCTTGTAGAAATTTAGTAGTATAAATTCATTTGCATCCGACTAGATGGCGCCCATTAGGAATAGGAAAAATGTCCCAAGTCTTTTGACGTTGGAGAGCGTTCATCTCCTCCTCCATAGCTTTTACCGAGTGGAAATTTGAGCTAGCTTCTGAAAAACTGTTAGGAATAGGAATAGAGGAAACAGAAGCAAGATATACTTGTAATGAGTGAGAGATAGAGTGAGACCCAACATATTTATCCATAGGATATCTAGTACGACCACTCGGAAACTGAAGAGCAGAAGGGATCTCTGAGGTGGTGTGGTAGCTTGGATCTGGCGGAGTGGTGGTAGGTGGTGGAGCATGAGTGTGACATTCTTGTCCAGCCTTGATGTTTTTCCTTCTTTGATATACTTGAAGATCCCCTTTTCTTCTGTAAACACGAAGATCACTCGTTGGGGTTTCCTTTATAACAGGAATATCAACACTTTCTGGAGCAGACACATCAACAAGAACAGGAAGAGGTGGCAACATGTCACTTTCTTCATTGCTTTCCTTCTGAAACGAGATGAGTTTGCCCTCATTGGAATAATAAGGAGTGTTCTCGAAAAAAGTAACATCTTTTGATATAAACCTTCTCCGGAGAGTAGGAGAATAACACTTATATCCTTTTTGGTTGGCAGCATATCCCACAAAGACACATTTTACAGATTGTGGCCCTAATTTGTCCTTATGAGGCCCCACGATGTGAACAAAGGCGACGCACCCAAACACCTTAGGAGGAAGGTTGAATAGAGGCATATTTGGGCATAGAATCTGAAGGGGGTACTTTCCTCCCAAAGTATCGGTGGCCATCCTATTAATAAGATAGACGGATGTGAGAACTCCGTCATCCCATAGTCCCTTAGGGACAAACATCTCTTGCAACAAGCATCGAGTGGTCTCCAAGATATGACGATTCTTTCTTTCGGCAACCCCATTCTGTTGAGGAGTCCCCGGGCAGGAAGATTGGAAAATAATCCCATGATCCCTCAGAAACAACTGAAGGTCACTGCACGTATATTCGCCTCCATTGTCACTCCTAAGAATTTTAATTGCAGTTCCAAATTGTGTCTGAACATAATGATAGAACAACTGAAATATTTTTGAGACTTCATCCTTCTTTTTCATGAGGTACACCCAGGTAAAGCGTGAGTGATCATCAATAAACGAAACAAAATATTGAAAACCATTCACAGAACAAATAGGAGATGTCCAGACATCGGAATGTATCAAATCAAAACATTTCAAACTTCGACTCAAACTAGGAGCATAGTTGGTCCTACAATGCTTAGAAAATTCACAAGACTGACAATCAAAAGTAACAGTTTTAACATTAAGCAAATGCGGAAAAATAGCTTTCAAGGTCTTCAACCGAGCATGCCCAAATCTCTTGTGCCACAGCCTCAACTGATCCTGGTCGGTAATATTCTGAGAACTAAAAGTCTGACAGTTGTCCATGACATACACTCCACCTGACTCATGTCCACCACCAATCATCTTCCCACTCGCCAGATCCTGAAACACACAATGAGAGGAGAAAAAAGTGATAGAGCAGTTAAGTTGTTTAGTTAAACTGCTAACAGACAAGAGATTCGTAGGAAATGAGGGAACAATAATCACAGACTTGAGAGAGACAGAGGGAGAAAGATGAATATCCCCTTTACCAGTAACAGACGCCGAGGATCCATCAGCGAGTTTCAAACTGCCAGAGGTAGGAAAAATAGAGGAGACTCCCATAGAAGATCCGGTCATGTGATCGGAAGCCCCCGAGTCAATAATCCAAGGGGTGGATAGGTCTTTAGAGGACACAGTAGTAGAGTGAGCATGAGCGGCCGTACCTGCCAAATCACCAGCAGAGTTGGGTTTCAGATCCTTGAGTTCTCTAATCAACCTTTCATTTTCTGCCTGAAGGTGCCCAGAATTATCAAGGTGGCCATACATAGCAGTAGGAGGCCTCACATATTTCCCATCAGAACCCCGAATCCATCCTGGAGGGATTAAATGAGGATGAAGATCCCAACATTTCTCTTTCCCATGGCCCTTCTTCCCACAGTGAGGGCACTTCATTTTACTCTTGTCTTCTTGCCTCATATTTCTAGGGTGCCATTTCTTCTGTTCAGCAGCAAGGGCAGACACCTCATGACCCACATGAGTACCTGAACGAAGGGAGTTTATACGACTAGCTTCCCCCCTAATATAGTGAGTCACAGTCTCTAGATCAGGCACAGAATCACGACCCAACATATGAACCCTCTGGAATTCAAGTTCAGGAGGGAGACCAGAGAGCATCTCAAATACTCTCCGTTGCATGAGTTCAGTCTTGTAGTCTTCAACAGTCTGAATAGCAGAATACTGATCAATTTCAGCCCACTTATGGGTCAACTTGCCATAATATTCTTCGAAGTCCCCCATTCCAGCCATGTGGGTCTGTTCAGTTTGGAGTTGATATATTCTGGCTAAGTCCTTTTTTTTGAGTAATTTCGTTCGATCTGTTCCCACATTTCTTTCGCAGTTTCACAGAATAGAAAGTGGTTTGCAATCTTGGGTTCCATAGAATTGACAAGCCAATTAATCACTGTGAGATTCTCACCTTCCCATTCCTCGTATTTGGGATCGGTCTTGTTTGGAGCCGGCTTGGATCCAGTGAGAAAACCCAGTCTTCGACGGCTCCCAATGAAAATCCTCATGGACTGAGCCCATAGGAGGTAATTCCTTCCATTGAGTTTAATGTGAGTAACACCTTGACTGAAGTCCATGTTAGGACTCCCTCCACTGTAGTGTGCGGGTTGGTTAGCAGCCCCTTCAGAGGCACTTGCCTTTTTCAAGTTGTCATCCATACGGGCACACAAGTTGGCTGGACCTTTCGGAATCCACAGGAAACAACCAGCAGCAAAAAAGAAGGCAGAGGCAGGAACGGAGACGACCACGGCAGCGGAAGAGAAGGACCTTCAGGTCAGGAAGGCCACTGGCAGCAGCAGCAGGAATGGCGGAAGCAGAAGGATCACGATCGGAGCAGGCGACAATCGAAGCAGGCGACAATCGAAGCAGGGACGACGCTCCAGGACGACGCTCCAGGACGACAATCAAGGCAGCGGCAACAGCAGGACGCGGCGGCAGGGACGACGCTCCAGGACGACGACAGAAGCAGGCTCCAACCGATCACAGGCGGGATCGGCCCGGTCGACGACGATATCGGCAGCAGCACCGATCGACGGGATCGGCTCGTCGACGAACAGAACACCAGAGCTACAGAACGACGGGAACGGCCCGTCGATGGGATCGGCACGTCGAGCCTTCAGGTCGACGGGAAGAATCGCTCTGATACCATGTTGAAACGAAGAGAAGAGGAGAAACGAACCTTAGGGTTCTATCGTTAATTCACGCTTGCCCTCTTGCAATCAACCACCCACTTATATATCGAAGGAGAACCGCCGGTGTAGGCTTAGCCACGCTTATTCTCACCACCCGGTGAGGGGGTTACTTGACATTTAACATTCCGACCTCCCGATTGCTCTTCGAAAAGATATCCGTTCTTCCACTCGTCATCCTCTATCTCATTATGTTTCCTATGCCAACCTTTCCACTACCTATAAGGCCTTTGTCTTCTCTCTTGCCGTTTTTTCTATACCTGTATCATGGCAGCAAGCTCTGGAGGTTCCTATGTGGCGTGAGGCAATGGTTGAGGAAATTAATGCTCTGGAGAAGAACCATACTTGGGATTTGGTCCCCTTTCCCTACGGCAAAAAACTGGTTGGGCGCAAATGGGTGTTCTCAGTGAAACAAAACGCACAAGGGATTGTTGAACGGTGCAAGGCGCGACTGGTGGCAAGGGGGTATACACAAACCTCTGGTATCGACTATCAAGAAACATTTGTCCCGGTTGCAAAGATGAGTACCATCAGGGTCTTGTTATCCTATGCTTCTTGCAAGGGTTGGAATCTTTGGCAGATTGATGTGAAAAATTCTTTCCTTCATGGTGATCTTGACGAGGAGGTCTACATGTCTATCCCTCCGGGTCTCATCCCTATAGGTGCTGAAGGAAAAGTCTGCAGATTGAAAAGGCTCTTTATGGGCTGAAGCAGTCCCCAAGAGCCTGGTTTGGGCGTTTCCACAAGGCTATGATGTCATTCGGATATAATCAAAGCAATGCAGATCACACCCTGTTCATCAAACGTGCGGCTGGGAAACTTACAGTCCACATTGTATATGTTGACGATATTGTGATAACTGGGGATGATGGCGATAAAATCCGAAATTTGAAACAGAAGTTAGCTAGAGAGTTTGAAGTCAAGGACCTGGGAGAACTCAGATATTTCTTGGGTATATAAGTTGCAAGATCCAAGCAAGGGATCTTCATTTCTCAGCAAAAATATACTTTGGATCTTCTTGAGCAGGTGGGGATGAGTGGATGTAGACCAGCTGACACCCCGATTGAAGCAAATCATCGTTTGGGGCGCAATGATGGAGAGGATATTGGTGATGTCTCAGAGTTCCAACGGTTAGTGGGGAGGTTGATATATTTGTTCCATACCCGTCCAGATATTTCCTATGTGGTGAGTGTTGTTAGCCAGTTCATGCATGCTCCTAAGACACGTCACTTGGATGCTGCTCACAGGATTCTCCGGTATCTCAAATCTTCACCAGGAAGGGGTATTCTGTTTGCAAAAAATGGAGGTTTTGATATTGAAGTTTATACTAATGCTGATTGGGCCGGGTCTGTTGCAGATAGGCGATCAACTTCAGGATATTGTGCTCTTCTTGGGGGTAACCTTGTTACCTGGAGAAGCAAGAAGCAACAGGTTGTCGCGAGATCTAGTGCTGAGGCAGAATTTAGGGCTATGGCTCACGGGATTTGTGAAGGGTTATGGCTTCGCTCCTTGATGAGTGATCTTGGTCTTGTTGAAGCAGGACCAATCCGGCTGTATTGTGACAGTAAGTCTGTCATCACTCATCAGCATTGCGCATAACCCGGTTCAACATGACCAGACTAAGCATATTGAGGTGGATCGCCACTTTATTAAGGAGAACATTGAAAGGGGAATTGTTTGTACCCCGTGCGTTCTCTCTGACAGGCAGCTGGCTGACATTCTCACCAAAGGTTTGAGTGGGAACATATTTTGCAAGATTGTTGGCAAGTTGGGCATGATTATCATCACGCGTCCAACTTGAGGGGGAGTGTTGGAATATGTTAATATCTCTTGTAATTTGTAAACCCTATATATAGGGGATCTTTGTTGTAATGAATGTTAAGTTTTCACGGTTCAACACAAGGTAATACCTTCATCCCTCTTTTAGATATCCTTGCCTTTCTTTTTCCTATATTCTTGGAGATTTTACTTAAGGTTCAGTTCCTTGACTGTGTATCTCTCCCACATTCGTCTCCAACTCCGAACAACTTAAGATCCACTGCCACGTGAGATTGTCGGGAACCGATTCCACCATTTGCAATGGGTTGACTCGAGATCCTTATCGGATCAAGTTCCAACCACGCCGTCGAGTCCTCCGGCGAGATCCAAGGCTGATTTCCCTTCGGCGACGATCGACGAGATCCGATCCGGCAAGATCCAGTGTCGGGAACGACGCGCAAATGCCGCATATGCGGCTATTGAGTAGCATGCAAGGACAGTATGTGAGTTCTTCCTCAACTCCTCCCTCCGCGTAGATCTTAGGTTTTCAATTGTAGAAACCATCTCGCATTCCGGCAAGCTGCGGACGCACGAGCATAGTCGTGCTCGGCGTGGTCGCGGATCATTTTGAGTGGGTCCTTGCGACCCCTCTCCGCGAGTCTCGGGGTGCGACACGACGGTAAATAAATATTAATGCGTGAGCGGTCGAAATAACGACGATCGCGCGGCGGTAAATAATATTGATGTGCACGCGGTTGAACAACGACGATCGTGCGGCGGCAAATAATATTGATGCGCACGCGGTCAAAATAACGGCGATCGCGCGGCGGTAAATAGATATTAATGCGTGTGTGGTCGAAATAACGACGATCGCGCGGCGCAAATAATATTGATGTGCGCGCGGTCGAACAACAATGATCGCACGGCGGCAAATAATATTGATGCGTACACGGTCGAAATAACGACGATCACGCGACGGAAAATAAATATTAATGCGCGTGCAGTCGAAACAACTACGATCGCGCGGCGGCAATTAATATTGATGCACGAGCGGTCGAAATAACGATGATAGCGTGTTTGTAAATAATATTGATAAGCACAATCAAATAATTGTGGTCACACGTTTATTAACGATAATGATGTGCGCGATCAAAATAACAACGCTCGCGCGTCGATAAATAATATTAAATTGTGTGGTGAGATCGATGGTGGATCTCGTGATGAAACCCGCAACGATCGTGCGTTGGTGGTAAACATGGAGCTTGCGGCGAAGACCTTCGACGGTGAAGATTCTCAGACTGTGGAATGCTTAGTCGACTTAGGGTAGAATAAGTGAGCAGACGACGGTAGCGTTACCCACTTCAAGATAATTTATCAACAGCGTGATGTTTGTTAAATCCTGACCGCGCCGCCAACCATATGAGGCAGCTAACCCAAATCATATTCTAGGCCTGGGAAGTGATTAGGATCCCTAATCTGATGCGTTTATCGCACTTAAATAATATGTTTATATATAGCCATTTAGTGGTTTTATGATTTGGCAGGGCGAGGTTTGAGTAGTGTTGGTTGGGTAGAGTAGCGAGTTGTTCGTCTCCCCTAGTTGGTGCCCTACATTGTATGTAAATCTGCTTGTATGAAGAAAAAAATGTGTGAATGTATGTGGGGATCGCTGGCTCTACCGGTGGCACACTCCGGAGGGTTAGTACAGCGACTCTAGGATAGCGTCATGGTCGAACAACAGTGTGCGCCCTAGCCTAATTTGTTGTTTGTGTAGGTGTTAGCCACCTGGAGTTCGACCTGAGCTATGCCTCGGTTCTTTTGTTTATTCCGCCAGTATGGGTGAAGACTGAGTACGGGCTCGGATACGTAAGGCCTAAGGATGATTGTGCTTAAATACCCTAGAAATGGTCAGGACGTGTCATTGCCACCGTTTTGCCACTACGGTGGTGCCTGTGGCCTTAGCTACCCCACGAGTAAGTGTCTCAGTCGTTAGTTTGTACTTGATTTCGATCGAGTGTTTGCGTCTCGACACTGTTTGAATTGTTAAGGCTATGTCGACATAGATTTCATGTGCACATGTGATGATGATGTTAATCCCGGTTGGGTTTATTCTTTTACTAGTATTGCCCTTAGATGATAGCACGTTTCATACTGTTTTAGCTTTGCCATCGTTGGGTGCGTGAGTGTGGACACCACTAGGTTCGAAACAGTAGGTTTTAATCACTGTTCAATTTATTATGCATCTATACTTGATAGTCTAATAGTTGTACATTCATTTCTTACTACACAATGTTTAGTTTATTTGCTCATATACGATAGCTTGCTAATTGTACTTATCTTATTACCATATTTATACCCGTCTGCTATACTTGCATAGTATACCGTCTGTCACTTCCTGCAGCGTGGTATTTCCCTCCCTTGAGCGTCAGGGCTTTGGTGGAGCGGGAAGAACCACTCAGTCTAATTTGACTGACGCGTTCATGCTTATCATTTTAGGCGGAGACTCCGTCGATGACGACGAAACCGAAACTGTGGGTGTTTCCAGAGCTATGGCGTGGACATGATGTGGACTTGACGTGGACTCGGCGTGGACTCGACGTGGACTTGGCGTGGAGATAGAAGGCATGATGATGATCGTTGCTACCCTTAGCAACATCAGTCATATAGTTAGCCCATTAGATTTACCTATTTTAATCACTATATATATCATCTTTCATTCGGCTTGGCATGTTACTTGTGAGCCCTTTTTTCTCTATCCATCATCTGCATTAATTTAAGGAGTTTATTTATTCTAATTAATTAATTACCTTAGTGTTAATTAGTTACTAATAAATACAACAAGTTCAATTTCTTCGCCAATCTGATTAAACATTGGGATCATATATGCATTATTATGGCGTCCTATGCCATCGTTGAGGCCCGATACCAAAAAGTGCAAGCTCGACATCTGGCCTCCCTTGCCGCAATCGCCAACTCATCAATTGTTGTGACTCCGATCTCTGCACATCCACCAAACCCAATGAATGTTCCAGCGCTTATTTACGATTATATCACTTAGTTACATCTATGCCCTTTGTAAGTCTACTTAAAGGTCCCTTTGGTTATTGGATGGTAAGCAAGAAGTAATTCCCTTTTCAGTGTCCTTGTTATGAGATATTTGGTATCTCTCTCTCTCCGATCACACCACGCCTAGGAAGTCGCGGTTCTGGCTCCACGGTATCCTCCACCTATGTCATCGCCGCCTCCGATCATCCTCTAGCAAGACCATAACGCAGATCCGGAGGGATCGAGTGCTATAAACAAAGCATTAGCAATAGATTGTTGAAAAAAAGTAGCTAGAGCAGTGGTTGAGCAGGATAGAGCCCCTGGAGACATCAATTGAGTGGGATCGAGAACCTGGAGATGTCGTCGAGCAGAGATCAACCGGAGACGAAAGTGTCAATTGCAGCTCAGGAAGATTGGTTGGAAGTCGAAAGCAACTCTGGAAATCAGTGAATCTACGATGAGATCAACTGCATAAGTGTCAAGGATATCGCCCAGAGATGGAGTCAATTGCGGGACAAAAGAATTCAAGAAGCTCTGATACTATGTCAAGATAGAAAATATTCAATTTATTTTCTATTCCTAGGGCAATAGCCATGTATATAAACATGAGATAAGAGTGGGATTTACGGTTATCAATGGCCCTTATATACCCGAATAAAATAATTTCATATGTTTACATCTAACGGAATAAAATATTGCCATATAAAATTATATAAACTATAAAGAAAATTCTAAAACAAATAAACCCAAAGTTAATATTTGCACAACTCTAACAAACTTTAGTGCTATAATTAAATAATACCATACTTTAAGTCTCGTAGAACTATTTACGAATTTGGTGTAGTTTTCGGATTACTATAATCCACAGTATTGACATAATAAAGACGATCAGTGAGAAAATACTGATTAGCTTGATATGCACGTGCTTAATCAAAAACAGAAACTGTAGCATTTGAAGGTAAATCAATCAATAACTCAACCTACTCATTTTCCAAAAACAGCTCGCCATATGTAATTCCATCCGAGTATTTTATATTCTTGAAGTGATCTACCTCCTGCAAAGAGCCTAAATCATATGTCGGCATTTCTCAGACGCATGAAATTTAAGTTGTAGAGATAATGGAAAAGTACTGCATACCTGTAGCAACATCAAGATACGTTCAAGACCATAAGTTATTTCCACAGAAACAAACCGAACTGGAAGACTTCCTGCCTGAAAATCTAATATTCTTAAGAACGATGTGCTACAGAAATAATTCGGCAAGCCTAACCTACTACGTTCTATATGAGTAATGTAAACAGTCCAAGATGATTACCTTCTGTAAAAATTTTGGAAATAAATTTCTAATTGCTTTCCAAATTGAAAAATAATTGGTTACACATGGAAAATAATAGAATTTATGTTTCGGGAAACTTAAAATGTAAAGCCAATCATGGTCATACATAACTGATCTGGTGGAGCAGAATATAAAGAAAAAATTTCAACAATGAGTTACAGCATTACCTGCTGAAAATATGTGAATTGTGTAACCTCCATCCCATCCATCCATATTTCCCAACCTAAGCCCCAAGCACCCAGAACCTGAGCAAATTTGAAAAAAAAAATCAATATAAATAAAGAAAACCCAAGTAGGAAAAATTAATACTTAATACTTTGCATGAGGATGAAAAAAATTAGAAACTTGTATATACAAGGGAAAAAGGGCAAACCGGACTTTCCCAATTGTCTTCAACAAAGCGAATATCATGTGCTTTCACATCAATTCCTAACATAGAAAAAAATTATAGATATATACTCAAAACACAAATCATCAATTCATTTAATAAATGCTGGACATTATAAAAAAACTAGAAAATAGCAGTCAGCATGTTTGGTTTAAACGTATAAAGGATTGTGCAATCAACCTCATGTCCTTCAGCACAAAGTCAGCATCCCTAATTCTCTGATCCAAGACCAAGGCAAGGCCAATATAGGTTGATTATTGTTGGAAAAACAATGTAAAAAGGTCAAATAATTAAGGCCCAGTTTGAGCTTGCTTTCTTTGTATTTGTTTAGTCTCACATCATAGAATAGATTTTCCTCACCCCTCTCTCTTCCTATATAAATGTACAAGCGGCTTGTGTATTGATGACGATAAGGATTTAATAAAATTAATATTTAATTTCTCCCAATATTTGTGTTTTTCTACATGGTATCAGAGTCATTCGATCCCCTTCTTATTCTCAGTGGAAGCCCTTGCTCCCGGACGGACTCTGTCCGTTCCTGCCAGCCCGCTTGTGACCTAGAGAACTCCTCTTAGCAGACCGCTCCTCTGCATTTACCATTTTCTCGTTTCCTCCCGTCCCCCTTTGTTGCTTTTAGAGCTTTCTGGGTGCCTGCTCCCTGTGGGCCCCGCAACCTCGCAACACAGATTGCTTCTAATCCCTATTTAGTGCTCTCCTGCGAGCTCCTTGGCGATCTCAGATCACGCCAGTCTGCGCGCTCTTGGTCTTGTCCTCTTTTGCCGAGCTCACGCTAGCAATCGCCATTTCCTGCGACCGTTTCTCCTCTTGTCGGACTCGACTTGGCGGACTCTAAGTGACCTCCCTCCTGCGATCTCTTCTCGCCGGACTCTCTTCTTCCAAGTGACCGCAAGTTGTTGATTGTCAGTTAACCACTACCTCCTATTCTCCCACGGCCTACTGTTCATGTTACGTCCAACCTACCTACCTCCTATTCTCCCACGGCCTACTGTTCATGTTACGTCCAACCTACCACCTCTCCTACCCACGCCAATCCCAAACGTACCACCAAAATCACCTCTGCTTCGTGTGTATACTCGTCATTCTCCTCTGTTTGCTGCTCTACGAGAGGTGCCCTCTACTAATGATATTTTGTGTAATGCAGATCCGGCAACCGATTCTACTGCTGAACCAATGGAGAATTATGTCTCCTTACACCGCCTCTCTCCGGCATTCCGGCAATTTGCAACTTCTTTATCTTCTATTTCCACCCCCAACTCTGTGCAGTAGGCTCTTCAACATTTGGGGTGGAGAGCAGCCATGGATGAGGAAATATCGGCTTTTTGGGCGAACCAAACTTGGGATCTTGTCCCTCTTCCTCCCGGTCAGACCTGTGTGGGATGTAAGTGGGTATTTGTCATCAAACATGGTCCTGATGGGACAGTGCAACATCTGAAAACTCGCCTTGTGGCTCGTGACTTTACTCAACAACAAGGTCTGGATTATAATGAAACCTCTCTGGTCGCCAAACTGAAATATGTTCGTGTTTTGACCTCCCTCGTTGTTCATCGACACTGGCAGTTGCATCAATTGGATGTGAAAAATGTCTTTCTCAATGGCGATTTGCAGGAGACTATCTATATGCAACAACCTCCCGGGTTTGAGACCGCGGGGGAGTCCCTTGTATGTCGCTTGAAGAGATCTCTTTATGGTCTCAAACAGTCTACTCGAGCATGGTTTGACAAGTTTAGTCAGGTTGCTCGTGCTGTTGGGTTCACCTAAATTTCTGTTGACTTCTCCCTATTCACTCGTGCTGTTGGGTTCACGGGAGATGATCTCAAATGAATACACATGACCAAAAAACATCTGGCTTCTGTTTTTCAAACTTAGGATCTGGGAAATCTTCGGTACTTCCTTGGTCTCGAGGTGGCTCGGCGTCCTGATGGACTTGTTTTATCTCAACGAAAGTACTGTCATGACTTTCTTCGTGATGCTGGCTACTCTAGATGCAAACATGTTGACACTCCTATGGATATCAATCACAAGTTATGCGCTCATGCCTCAGATTCCGATCTACTTCTTCCAAATCTAAAGTATTATCGTTGTCTTGTGGGCAAGCTAATATATCTCATTGTTACAAGACATGATATATCTTTTGTTATTGGAGTTGTCGGTAGATTCATGCACAAACCACGGATCTCTCATCTCCACACAGTTGAGTGTATCCTTCGATACTTGAAGACTGCTCCTGGACAAGGACTTGTATACAAGCCCTCTTCGTATCCCTTATCACTCATTGCATATTCTGACGATGATTATGTTGGTTCACTGGATGGTCGTCGTTCCACAAGTGGATACTGTACATACTTTGGTGGAAACCTTATCACTTGGCGCAGCAAGAAGCAGTAAGTTGTTGCTCGCTCATCAGCCGAAGTTGAGTATCAATCAATGGTCATTGTTATGTCTAAGCTTACCTGGTTGGAGAGTCTTCTAAACCTTGGTGTTAGACTTTGCTCACCGACGATTCTCTTTTGTGACAGTTAAGATGCTATACATATTGCCAAGAATCATGTTTTTCATGAACGTACCAAACACATTGAAGTTGATTGTCACTTCATTCGGGAGAAGGTTCAACTGAAGAAGGTAGAGTTGAAACATGTTCCTGCTGCTGGGCATGTTGCGGATATTCTCACAAAGGCATTACCTAGACCAATATATTATCAGTTCTTATCCAAGCTTAGTGCCTACGATTTGTATGCTCCAGCTTGCGGGGGAGTGTTGGAAAAACAGTGTAAAAAGGCCAAATAATTAAGGTCAAGTTTGAGCCCGCTTTCTTTGTATTTGTTTAGTCCCACATCTTAGAATAGGTTTTCCTCTCCCCTCTCTCTTCCTATATAAATGTACAAACGACTTGTGTATTGATGACGATAAGAATTTAATAAAATTAACATTTATTTCTCCCAATATCTGTTTTTTTCTACAATTATATTCAAATTTGACCATGTTGGTTTTAACTTATAAAGGATTGTACAATCAACCTCGTGCTCTTCAACATAAACTCTTCATCCCTAATTCTTTGATCCAAGGCAAGGCAAATATAGGTTAATTATATTCTAATTTGACTGTGTTGGGCAACTCTTATATTTGGTCAGTTATTTTGGTCCTAACCTAATCACATTGCTTTTCGGACTCAATCCAAACACATTGATGAAGAAAACTAAGAGACTACAATCAAAGCAATAAAAGAATCTCTAAATAGGGCTCAAGAAAGAATATGAAGCTAAACATAAACTCTCTCAACCCAAATCCTGTCTCAACCACTTGGAACCATGCTTTAGGAATTATTATTGCTCCTTCTAATACGAACTTTTACAATAAAAAAATTCCTAGTTATGGTGCTACCATGAGAATTTTACTATCCCCGCCTACAATAGGTGTAAAGCCCCACTTATTTTGATAAAAATGAAACCCGCTAAAATATATATGTAAATAATATTATGTGTTTTACATATTGATCTATGTTTTATTTTTCATTTTAATTTTTATGATAAGTATATGGCAAATCCCTAATGATGAGACATGGAGTTAGCACTATGAGTGTGCTAATAATGGTCACTTTTCATTTTTCAATATGAATAAGGGATAAAGTGCAAGTTTTTAAATTAAAAAACTGATTTATGTGTAGTGCTGAATTCAGGACCATGGTGTTATGTTGTAATATGTGGGCTTTGTTATTGTTAGAAGTATTTATATTTAAGTATTTAGGTATTTAAGGTTTAGTCCCACACCGGCTAGCGGTGTTGTGTGTCTCCTTGTAATGCTATATATTACCCCTTTGTGGAAGAATAAAATTAGACCAAGTATTTCCCTTTTCCTCTTTTCTAACATGGTATCAAAGCAGGAATTGACTTCTCCCTGATATTTCGTCGCCCTAATTGTGGCGACCTAATTTCTCGGTGGCTTCCTCTCTTTGATTTCCACCTCTTCCTCTCGCCCGTCCCCTACGCTGCTAAAGCTCCCATCGAGCATCTCCGTTCCTGCTGTAACATCCCCCAGACGACTAGCCCCCCCCCCCAAGTGAATTTGTCATGACTAGGTCATGACAAGGCCTTGGTAGCTTAGGAACCCCTTGACACTTAGGCAAAATGAGTAAAAAAGCACCTTTGGTCTGCAAATAGTAAATTCCAAATAGTTGACCTAGGGCTTGACTTTAGGGCTTCAACTTGGCTCACCAACCCCACCTTAGCATTCCTAGGCCATCAAGGAGCCCAGAGAGACATTTAGGACCCATTGGGGACAGTCACACAAGTCAAGTTGACCAAAGTCAACCTTAAGCTCTAATTAGGTCAAAATGGTCAATTCTTCACCAATTGACCTAATGGATCACCATGATATGGAATTGACCACTCATTTAGGTCTAAAATATCATAGGGGACCCAGTGGAACAAAAAGCCCCATGACTGGGTCAACCCTAGGGCTCAATTTGACCAAAAGTCAAACTTGACCAAATTAGGTCAAATCACTTAAACCTAGCCCAATCCCTTTGGGCTAGCTCAATTGAGTGGTCAACCAGCCTAGTAGGCTGACATTAAACACAGGAGAGAGTGGAAAATCGGTCATGGTGATTAGGAGAGAGGAAATGGGGGTTTTCCCCAATTTTGAGGAGAGAGAAAGAGGTCATTCATGGCCATTAAGGTGACACACCCCTTGGCATCCCTCCATTACACTCCCATTCATCTTCTCTGATGAATTTGAGAAGATTCCAGCCGTTTCTAGGGGCAATTAGGGCAGGGGGGATGCATAGGGTCGGCCATGAGGAGGGAGGTGAAGAGGCCAATAATGGCACATGGGGTTAAAGCCACCATCACCCCCAATTAACCCCGCTATCACCTTCACAACCATCAGAGGAGTGAAACCCCCCATTTTCCCGAAGACATTGAACCCTTTATGCAAGGATGGCCATGGCACCCAAGCTTGGAGAAGGAACAAATGGTTGCCGGCGATTGGAGCCACCAAAACCCTCAAACAAGGTCCAATCCTCCTCCTCCTTACTTGTGCTAGCATCTTAGATCAAATTAGGTGAGAAATTGGGCTCAAAAGAGCCCGATCGGAGAGTTAAAATTTCAAATTTTCCATGGAAAATCACCCTTGTGAGTTCGCCGGAAAACACCCCTCTGGCGGCCGTGTCGCCGCCCGGCGATAGCCCCCACCTCAACGGAGGTGGTGGTGGTGGTGGCCAGCCAGGGAGGTGGCCGGGGTGGCCGGAATCAAGGCCTAAATGTGCTACAGGCGGGGGCAATCACGTGCATTGGCTGGAGGAAGAAGAAGAGCAGCTGCCCTCGGATTTGCATCAAGATCCGTGCAGATCATCTCCTTTATTGATTTCATTTCTTTAATTTTCTGTATTAAAAATTGCTGTGAATGGTTTTAATTTTTAAAAATACTTAGGCCCCTCTACAGAAAAAGTGGTCAACATAGAAAATGTAGCCCTTGATGTCTAGTTTAATTTAAAATTGATTTCACTCAATTTGGAGTCCTGGTTAGACCGCAGCACTCATTTTGGTGAGGTCTATCCATAGGGATGTCCAGACCTTAGAAAATTTCCCCACTCCAAACCAGTCATCAAAATGACTTGAAATTTGGTGTGTGGGCTATTATTACCTATATCTAGGTCCTGTCCAAAAATTAGGATTTTTGGAAAACATTTTTCTAAAGTTTTTAGAAAAATTTAATAAATCATGTACAATTTAATTAGGTGGCTTAAACACCTCAACATCCCCCCAAATTTGGGTGGGTGATCTTAGAGAGCAAGTTAGGGCTCTGGTAAAATTTTCACCTCATTTGGAGGTGTTTTGGTTAGGGATTGATCCAACCATAGATTGACCCTTATAGGGTTTCATTAGGTCAAAAAGCCCCTTTTTGGATTTGAGTGGCCAAATCACCTCAACAGAGGCTGAATTTTGGGCCACTGACTTTTTAGGGCATGGCACACCCTCCAATGGAGTTTGGGGTGGTTTGGTGTAGGGTAGCCCTAGAACCCTAGGGTAGGTCCCTTAGTGGGGATTTTTAGGGTTGTGAAGGACATGGGGGTGTTTGTCCTTGGAGAGGAGTGTAATAGACTCATCTGAGTTCTATGAGTGATATAACACCCTCACAAGAAGTTTGGGTGGATTTGGGGAAGTATGGACTCTAACCCTAGGGTAAACCTCAAGGGGGGTACATATAGAGGTCAATGAAGGAAGATGGGTCAAACCTTTATGGTTTGACCTAAAATTTTGGGGGGTTGGTAATGGTGACCAGAGAAGCCTCCCATGTGAAATTGAAGAGGTTTGGGGTTGTATACCTTAGTGAATAAATCCTTGGGTAGATTTGTAAATATTTAGGTTTTGGGTTTTAGGAGAGATTAACACTTAGGGGATAACTCTTTTTATGTCATCAATATGATATATGTGTTATTATTCCCTGGAAATTCTATTAGAGCCATTGGAAGACTTTTGGAGGTCCAAACTATAATTATTCTTAATGTTAGCAATTTTGGGGATGATTAATTTTAGGATGCTAGCTTTCTGTAAATTCATGGAACTTTGCTGGAAGTCATTTTATTCCATTATGAACCCACAGTAATTTTCTTATAATTTTTGGATTTATATTTTTGGTACTTCTAGTTCAAATTGGAATTAATTGCAAATATGACCTTTGTGGAAATTACAAATGTAACCTCTCTGGAATGAGGTCAAAATTTGTAGGACTGGATATTTTAGTATGATTCACCTCTGTAAAAATTTGCATAGGGTTTGGAGTTCATATGAGGGTACCTCCTTTGGAAATAATTGATGATTAATGGGTTCAGGAATTTTTAATAATTGCAACCCTTGCTGGAAAATCATGAAAATTCATATTTAAGATTACTAGGTACCCTTGATTTATGTAAAAAGTTTAGTAGGCATTGGAAGTCAGAAAAGTGCACTTGTAGTTCAAACCTTAGGAGGTTGTATTTTTTTGGAAAATTGCTTTAAATATTAATAATGTTGGAAAAATTATGAAACTCTGGAATTGATCTTAAATAAGTAGCATGGACCCCCAATAAAAATATTGGGTCAGTGAGTTGATTATTTAATGTACCTCCCTTCATGTGCATCAAAACAGTAAGGATGATCTGCATTTAGCAATTTAGCAATTTTGGGGTTATGGGTCAATTTGGAGTGTAGTGATTGGAGTTGTGAGTGTTTATTAGTGATAATATGACTATGTGAGGATCCTTGGAGTTAATTAGGGTTTGATGAGTCCTAGGGTGGTGGGGTGCCACCCTTGGGGTAGATCATCTTGGGAGTGACGAAAGATCGTATTTTTCCTATTGTGTCTTAAAACACTTAGGCTTAATTCAGGTGAAACATTAAGAAGAGTTTTCTTATGGGTAGTAACTAATAATATTAAGTGTCTTGAGAAAGGGAGCTTTGGGGTGTCATCCCATTATAGTTCCTAGTACCGTAGCGAGACCCTTACAGGGTAACCCTCGGGAAGTCCAAGATTAACCATAAACTGTATGAGTAAAATGTTATACAAGAATAATTTATTAACACACTCACCCACACCCCGTGGTTCCGGGAGTTTAGCTGGTTTGGTGCTACGAGCAGTAGGCTCGGTGGTTGTAAGAGCGGATTGCTAAGTCAGGTGAGCTTGTGACTCAGTAGTGTTTGTAGGTACGGACGGGTTGGTTCGGCGAGCCGATGGCTCGGAAGGTTATTGATGGCGGGCAGGTTAGCCCGGGGAGCCTATGGCTCGGAGGTAGGTGTTGCATGTGCATTGAAGGTGGTGGGTCTTCGGTATTGGACGGTCGTTCACACCGACGTCAATACGTTGACTCGGCAAGTGTGGTATTTACACTTAGCCATGAAAGTCTGGTGGTCCAGCCAGTAAGAGTACGCAGATGCTCCGCGGGTTTTGCGTTGAGGCGTACGATAGGTCTAGGTTAGGTAGTGTGAATACCAACCTAAAGGTGGGCGAGGCCCAACCCACCGCTTCCGTTTGCCACTACGGGAGTATCCTGGGAGTCTTGCTAGCTCCAAAAAGGGGGAACTAAAGGTCTATGCGCATAGAGTCGTAGTGAGTGAGTTGCACTTGTATGAACATAGCATAACAGCATACCTTGCATGTCATAGCATAAACATTGCATTTCAACCCCTACCCCTATCGTATAAAATGGTATGAGACGTTTTATACGATAGTCCCTGCAAAACGACCCCTTGGTCTATAGGGGTAATCCCTATAAATCAATGGTTACTTTTCTTACTTACTTTCTCTACTGTCATAACTTACTATTCGTTACTGTTTACTTATTGTTACACTCTAGCGTACTCATATTAGTTTTCATCATTTACTCTACTATACCTTGTTACCGTACTTTCTTTAGGATAGTTGTCACCTGCTTGTTTCCACTCTGCCTTTGGTCCTCCTTTTCACTCCTCCCCGCTCGGTGCCTAGGAGCCACGGGTTTAGGGGTGGAGGATTGTTGACTGAGTCTAGTTTGACTAACGGTCGTTTGACCGCCATATTTTAGGCGTACCGAATGGGAGAGAAACAGGTGCAGCAGGATCCGACAGGGTGGGCCCCATGGCCATGCTACCATTGTCACCAGGCGGGACACACTCGAGTCAGATGCCCCATGATGGGTGGAACCCCACCAGCTCAGCGACCATGAGGCCGAAGGCGAAGACGTAGACGTGGATTGCAAGGCAGCGACCGCAGGCCAAAAGAGAAGAAGCATTCAGTGTCGCAGCACCGGTGGAGCACAGAGTCT
The DNA here is from genome assembly GCA_033032865.1 of Dactylorhiza incarnata. Classification (NCBI taxonomy): domain Eukaryota; kingdom Viridiplantae; phylum Streptophyta; class Magnoliopsida; order Asparagales; family Orchidaceae; genus Dactylorhiza; species Dactylorhiza incarnata. The sequence goes on from JAWHQI010000278.1 coordinate 488,254, forward strand.
GCAGGGATGGGTCAGACTAGTTTGGGTGCTTCCGTTTCAGTGACGGTGGCGATTAGCTTTAGTTTTTCTTTATGAGTGACCTCGTAGTGAGGCTATGATGTACTGGGCTTAAGGCCCGCTTTACTTTTCCGTACTTTTGATTACTTTTACATTTAGTTTGTTGTGATGTGGACAATGTTGTGCTGCGATTCCTCTTTATATTATTTGTGGACTTGGACATTTATGTCCTCCTTTACTTACTTCTTATGTCCCTTGTTGATCGAGATGGCCGGCAGAATCGGCGTTTCGTGGTGTCGACTTTCCTGGTGGACGGTGTCACCGCAAAACGGCGGTTCTGGGCCTAAGACCCCGGCGGTTTTTGCAAAAAAAAAATGGGGTCTTACACCTGCTCCCGTCGACGGAATCGTCGTTTGATTCCATCGACGGGAGCGGTCTTTATTCCCCTCGACGGAGGGAGCGGCGTTTGATCCCCCTCGTCGACGATGGCTTCCGTCGTAACTTCTGTCGACGGGCCCGGCGCTGCTTCTCGTTCGTCTTCGCGTGCCTGTCTGCTTTCTTCGTCCCGTCGAGCCCGCAGCTGTTGTTCGACTGTTGACGATTGCTTCTTCTCCCTCAGACGATGGAGTTTCTTCTCCCGCAGACGATCCCGCTGCTGCTCCCGTTCGTGGAAGTTCTGCTCGACTTTGTCATCGCCTGCATCGCTGATCTCCTCGACCATCTTCATCGTTCGGCTCTCTGTTATGGATCGACGAATCATGCCCTCCCTCTCGCCTGCACTGCTCCTCGGCCTCTGCTGCTTCTTCTCCGGCCCAGCAGCCCTCTCGCTGTTGTGGTTGCTTCTTCTCCGGCCCGGCAGCCCTCTCGCTGTTGCGGCTGCTTCTTCTCCGGCCCGGCAGCCCTCTTCTTGCTGCTGCCCTTCTACTTCCGGTGTTGCCGGCTGCTCTCGTCTTGCCGCTAGAGCTTCTTCTCCCGACTGCTGTGTCGCTGCTGCTATGCCGTGCCGTCTCCAGTTTTTTTTAAAAAGTCGCTGTAGTTTTTTTTGGTGTTGTGTTGTTGTTTTAGTTGGTAGTGTCATCTAGTTGCGTGCTATGAACGATGGTTTCCGTGTTGTTGCTCTTTGGGTGCCGAGCTCTTCTCTTCCTCCTTTCTCACTCGCCGCTGCTTGAGCCTTTTTGCTCGTCGCTGCTTGAGCACTCTGCTCGCAGCCGCTTGAGCCTTCTGCTCGCAGCTGGCTTGTGCTTTGCTCGCTGCATCCTGGATCGTGGTCTTGCCGGCAACTGTTATCCATAGTTGTTCTTTTATGTGTTGTTCTGATTGTCTTCGTCTGTGTCTCCATGCGAGTCTATGCCTTCATGCACGTGTTCCATGTGAGGGGGAGTATTTGTGATAACGGCGACTCGGATGCCTCTTTTCCCGACTCCTGTCTTAGTCACACACGGCCTCCAGGCATATTTCGTATGTTGTTTGTGTCTCCCCATATTTTTCTTCTATGTTAGGTAGGGTGGTTTGGCCTTTGTTGGTTGACCTGGTTTCAACACCGGGAGCATCCAGCGTGTTCATGGTCGGTTTGTGGACCAACGTCGTGTGGCTTATGCCCGGTTGAAGTATCCCCGGTGACACGTGGTTGGGCCTCGGTGGCTGTTGTTTTGTCCCACATTGTCAACCACCTTTTACCTTTACTTTTATGTTGTGTTCAAGCTGAAGGGTTCCCCTTCAACTTGAGGGGGAGTGTTAGAAGTATTTATATTTAAGTATTTAGGTATTTAAGGTTTAGTCCCACACCGGCTAGCGGTGTTGTGTGTCTCCTTGTAATGCTATATATTAGCCCCTTTGTGGAAGAATAAAATTGCACCAAGTATTTCCCTTTTCCTCTTTTCTAACAGTTATGATGGGCTTTTGTTGGATGGGCCTTAGGTTGAGTAGAATTTGGAGATAATTTGAGCTTTTATTCTGATTTGTATGCTGGTGCGTTAAAAGATAATTTTTTATTGAGCAATATCTTGGCATGAGAAGATTTGCTGGTGAAATGTCTTGGCTGCCATTAGTGCCATCTTGGTAGGATAAATTTCATCCTTTTGATATTTCAAAGGCCATGATTTAAGGGTTAATTGGTAAAATACAGCTGCCCGTGATTCTTGGAATATATCCTATCAGAGGGTGCCAATTTTGTCTCCCAGCTACTTTTATTTTGAGCCCGACCCCTTTTCAGAATCCCCTTCTTCCCTGTTTCTCTCCTTCGGTTTGGTCCTGGAGCCAGCTGATGTCCGTAAGCCTGCTCTGTTCTGCTCTCATTTTCCAGTTTCTCTTGGCTACTCGAGATATTAAAAGCTTGGTTCAAGTCTTCTCCCCCTTCATTTTTCTGATTTCAGTAAGGTGGATTTTGTTTTCCTTTCCCTTCTTAAATTGCAACTCATATGAGATGATTTGAGAACCAAATTAAGGATATATCTCTCTACATTACTTTTTAGAGACAGCCGTTAACTTTTTGTGAGCTTTGCTCGAAAATCTACGATTAAGATGGCATTGAGGGAGGGAATGGATATGAATCCTAGAAATGATAAAGAAAAAGTTACTGTGAGTTCTTTTTTCTTCAATTTATCATGGCAAGATCATGAAGGGGGAAAGACATAAACCGGGTGTGTGTGGTCCAGACCAACAAGTAAATAGATGTGGATTAAATAAATTGATAAAACGAGACAATGAAAAATTAATGCAAAGTAAGATAGGATCTCAGTGTGGTCACGTGCCATCGCCCCGGCATCATGAAAGCACTTGTGCACGTCTTGTCTCTTTTACTCGATCTATTCTAGCACCTTTACTCCAAGGTTCTCCACATTTTATAATAGTTAAAGACTATATATATATAAGTTTTGTGACTTTTGGGTAACCTTTTTGATGGCGATCAAAGTTCTCGGGCGGGACAACCCATATCGGAGCCCATTGGGGTTTACATTCATAGGAGTTAGGATCGTCGTATGGACGATCCGAGTCCGTATCCGCGTTCAGTGCGGCGATGGGACATTTCCTATGAATTTTCATATTTTCTGTACAATATTTACGTACCTTTTACGTATATTTATTGTTGGCAAATCATAGTCGTCCGTTGTTTTCGCCTTACCAATAAATATGAGATTTGAAATTCAATTCAAGGATCCGATCCCGAATGACTATAATCGGCATCAACAACAAACCAAGGTAAATATGATCGTTGTTAGAATGAAATTAAATATGTTGTATTTTTCCCCCCTTATATATAAGGTGGGGCTCCATTGAAGGTATCGCGTTATTATTTTCCCACTTTAACATGGTATCAGAGCCGATCCCTAACAACGCCGTTCTCGCTCGTCGCTCGATTCCTGTCACTTGCTCGCCGCTTTCTCTCCTCCAGCGCCGGTCCCCTCCCCTCTCCTCTCCCCTCCAGCGACGGCCTACACCCTCCCTCGCTTGCTTCCTCCCCAGCGCCGATTGTCGCCCGACGGGTGCGTGGGCCGATCGGCGCTGGGCTGGCTGGATGGTTCCTCTGGCGACCCTCCAGCGGTTCGATTGACTCCAAACTTTGAAGAAAGTTTCTCTTTGGCTCTCTTATCCACCTCCTAAAGTTTTGCGCGATTCCAACGGTTGGATGTTTCGCAATCTCAGATCTCGTGTTTCCATGTTCAAGAGGAGGGCGCCTCCTAATTCTCCAATCTCCTTCTCCCTTCAGGTCTTTGAAAGGGTGTTCTTCTCTACTCCTCACCATTCTCTCGGTGGAGTTTGGTTGAACTTTTCTATTATGTCGGATGTTGTTGATTGCGGTAGCTCTGTGACCCCCGCTGGATCTACCTGGGTTGGTCAAGATCACAACTACTCTCAGATTACATCAATCCGACTTGATGACACCAATTATTTTTCTTGGTCCCGTTTCGTTACTCTAGCCTTAAAGAGTCGGCGTCTCTTTAGCTATATTAGTGGCACCACTTCCGCTCCTACCACGACCTCTCCTACTTGGCCTCAATGGGAGTCGGAAAATTCTCTTGTCATGTCATGGCTCACTAATTCCATGCAGGACTCTATTGCTCAAAATTAACTTTTCCTCGACACTGCTGTGGAGATTTGGAAGGGTGATGAGTCCACCTATTACCGCAAAGGCAATGCGGCCCAGATTTACCAACTTCGCCGCAAGATTTTTCTTCTCCGACAGGGCGATCGTCCTCCTTCTGCATATTATCATGAGTTTACCCAGCTATATCATGAGTGCGACCACTTTGACTCCCTCGTTATGGTTTGCAACGAGGATGCGCTCTTGCTGAGGGGTCACGAGGATCGTAATCGGGTATTTGAGTTCCTGCATGGGCTGCACAAAGACTTTGATCAGATTACTATCCAGATCTTGGGACGTGTTCTTATTCCCTCGCTTCCTGAAGTTTATAACATTGTCCAACAGGAGTTTGACCGGCGGCAATCCTGGCACACCACCGCCCTTCCGGAAGGATCAACTTTAGTGGCTCATCAGCCCAATTCTGGGGGGCGGGTTCCCCGTGATTTCAAGCCTAAACCTACAGATAAGGATCACCTCACTTGTGATTACCGTGGCAAGCCTCGCCATACTCGGGATACATGCTTCAGTCTTCATGGATTTCCTCCTCCCAGGGGTGGTTCGACTTCACGTGGCGGTCGCAGACGTGGTAGAACTCCTGGGCGACCTTATCACTCTGCTCATCTCACTGAGACTCCAGAGAGTTTCCCCCCTCAGTCGTGCTCCTTCTCTGTTGAAGAGATGCAGGCTCTTCGTCGCTTAATGCACGGTCTTACTATTGAGCCTACTTCTGCCCCTACGTCCTCCTCTGCCTTTGCCCACACAGGTACTCCGGGTGCCCGCTCTACTACTACTTCTACACATTGGATTATTGATTCCGGAGCCACTGATCATATGACTGGTTCAGCTTCAAGTTTTGTTTCCTATTCTCCTCTTTCAGGCAGAGATAAAGTGAGCATTGTTGATGGCTCTTTCTCATCCATTGCTGGAAAGGGATCCATCTCTTGTTCCTCTCTCACTTTATCCTTTTTGCTTCATGATCCGAATTTTACCCGCAATCTTATTTCGGTTAGTCATTTGACCAATTCTCTTCAATGCTCAGTTACCTTCTTTCCTTCCCATTGTGTTTTTCAGGATCTGAAGACGGAAAGGTGATTGGCTCTGGTAGCATGGAGAATGGCTTGTACGTGTTTGGCAACTCTTGTGGGACTACCTCTCCGCACGCTCTTCACTCTTCGCAGACCTCCACCTTGTTTACCTGGCACCGTCGGCTTAGTCATCCCTCTGATGCGACCATGCAACATTTATTTCCTATTTTTTCTTATACATGTTTTAAAAACTTTATTTGTGATGTATGTGTTCTTGCCAAACATCATCGTATTCCTGTTAATCGTGTTTTTACCTAGTACAACTCCTTTCACATTGTCCATACTGATGTTTGGGGGTCATGCCCAGTTGCTTCTATTTCTGGATGTTACTGATTTATTGTCTTTATTGACTATTTTTCACGAACCACCTGGGTTTATTTGATGAAAAGTAAAAATGAAGTGTTCCCTATTTTTCAACAATTTCATAAAATGATTTTGACTCAATTCTTTGCTACTATCAAAATTCTCCTGAGAGATAATGGTCGGGAGTATGTCAATGCTCCATTTGCTCATTACCTTGTTCATCTCCATCAAACATCATGTGTTCACTCCCTGTCTCAAAATGGGGTTGTTGAACGAAAAAAACCGTCACCTCTAGGAGGTTGCTCGTTGCTTACTCTTCATTATGCAACTCCCTAAATTCTATTGGGGTGATGTGGTTCTGACGGCTACCTACCTCATCAACTGTCTGCCATCTCCAGTCTTGGGTCATCAGACCCCTCTAACTACCTTAGGGTTCCACCGACCTCTATCCACCCAAAGACTTTTGGTGATGTTTGCTTCTCTCATATACATTCTTCGTGTTGGTCTAAACTTGACTCTCGTGCTCATAAGTGTGTGTTCATTGGATATTCTCCCACTCGGAAGGGGTATAAATGTAATCATCCCCCGACTAGGCGGATTTTTGTCACGGCAGATATCACGTTTCGTGAATCCGACCATTATTATGTGACCTCACTTCAGGGGGACACACATACGGAAGAAGTGAACTCCCCTACTCTATCCTTACCGATTCCTCCACCATACTCCATTCGTCCTCATACTCCGCCTCATGATCCTCCTCATACTCCGCCTCATGATGAGACTCCCACTAAGGGGGAGCTTCCTCGTAAATCACTGGATTTACAGATGTACACAAGACGGAGTAAAGCTCCTAACACACAGGCTCATCCCACGCTACCAGCGTCAGTGCCAACCTCGTCAACAGATTCCTCAAAACCTCTCATTGCCCTTCGTAAAGGTATCAGATCTTGCACCCAACATCCTCTGTCTCATTATGTTTCCTATGACGCTCTAACTACTTCACATAAAGCCTGTCTCCTCTCTCGCATCTGTCTCTATTCCGTCCACATGGCAGGAGGCTCTAGGGCATCAAAAGTGGAAAGAGGCAATTATTGAGGAAATGACTGCCTTGGAAAAAAATTGTACATGGGATCTAAACACACCTTCCACCCGGAAAGAAGACCGTTGGTTGTAAGTGGGTGTTTACAGTGAAACAGAATTCTGAAGGCTTGGTTGAACGGTTTAAAGCGAGGTTGGTGGCAAGGGGGTATACTCAAAACCTTGGGATTGATTATCAAGACACTTTTGCCCATGTTGCAAAATAAACTCTGTACGAGTTTTGTTATCATGTGTTGCGTGCAAGGGATGGGTTCTTACCCAATTGGACGTGAAGAATGCATTCCTTCATGGGAATTTAGAAGAGGAAGTATATATGTCTCTCCTCCTAGGTTTTTCTCCTTCCAACTCTGAGGGAAAAGTGTGCATGTTAAAGAAGGCTCTTTACGGCCTGAAGCAATCTCCGAGGGTCTGATTTGGTCGGTTTCACAATGTCATAATCTACCTTGGATATAGACAAAGTCATGTTGACCATACTCTATTTATAAAACGGAGGGACAATATGTTAACGGCTCTCATTATCAATGTTGACGATACTATCATAATAGGAGATGATGTCGAAGAAGTGAAAGCGTTGAAGGTGAAATTGGCAAAATAGTTTGAAGTAAAGGATCTAGGGAAACTTAAGTATTTTTTGGGCATTGAAGTACCTAGATCTAAACGGAGTATTTTCATCTCCCAGAGAAAATACATCCTCAATTTGCTGGAACAATCTGGTATGAGTGTGTGTAGACCTGTTGATACTCCTACGGAGGTCAACCACAACCTTGGAAGAAATGATGGTGATCCTATTGAAGTGGTTATTGGTTACCAATGTCTTCGGGCGGTTAATCTATTTGTCTCAACTCGCCCCGACATAGCATATGTTGTGGGGGTCGTTAGCCAATATATGCACTCCCCGAAGATGAGACATTTTGACGCAGCTCATAGAATCTTGAGGTACTTGAAGACCTCATCGGGAAGAGGGATCCTCTTCACTCCCAATACAGATTTGAAGATTGAAGTTTATACTAGCGCAGATTGGGCAGACTCCATTGAAGATAGACGTACTACATCTGGGCACTACTCATTTATTGGGGGAACTTTGTTACTTTGAGAAGTAAAAAGCAATCTGTCGTCTCAAGGTTTAGTGCAAAAGCTGAATTTAGAGCTATGACACATGCATATGTGATGGGTTGTGGATATGCTCCCTTATGTGTGATCTGGATTTAAGTGAGCCTAATCCTATCCGTTTGTGTTGTGACAACAAAGCTGCAATCAGTATTGCCAACAACCTCGTTCAGCACGATTGCACCAAACATATTGAAGTAGCCAGACACTTCATTAAGGAGAATATCGAAAAGAAGATTATATGTATTCCTTTTGTTCCTTCAGAAGGACAATTAGTTGATATTATTACTAAAAGTCTCGGGGGGAATGCTTTCTGTGTTTGTATTAACAAGTTGCGTATGAGAAATATAACATGCCCAACTTGAGGGGGAGTGTTAGAATGAAATTAAATATGTTGTATTTTTCCCATCTTATATGTAAGGTGGGGCTCCTCTATTGAAGGTAACCACATTATTATTTTCCCACTTTAACAATCGACATATTTAAATTTGAATTATTAGTTAAATAATAAACTAATTCCAAGTGGCGGAGACTTAGAGATTTGTCTTTGATTGAGTTCGTAGTTCGCGATGGCGTTTTCCTTTTCAAATTAATGGGGACTTAATGCATAAATGTCAATACGCCTAAATTGCATAATGATGAAATTGATTTTAGGGTTTGCGGTTCTTTCCTATTAAGGACTTACGACCCTCCTACCCCTCAAAATAAAAATCAAGACTCTCTCAGTGTCGCGCAGTAAGCCACAACTAGGGCTTGGGCGTGCAGTGTCGTCGTCTGGAGCCGAGGAGCGTATCCCTTCCTTCGATCGAGGTCGCCGACTCTTTTCCCATCTCCCGAAGGCTTCGACGATCCTTCCTCGGCATTCTTGAGGCTTGACGACACATAAGTGGCGACCTATTCTTGTGTTCTCGTCGCTCCTGCATAGGTAACGACCGTTTCTCCTTTTTTAATCCAATCAGTGGCCTTATTCATTCCAGTTAAGGGTTTCCAATTAGATTATGTTGGATTACGCAGTTGATTGCTTAGGACAGTCGGGTTCCTGCATCGGCATCTTTTATTAAGTTCTGCCCTTGTCCGTTACTCCTCCAACAGTCGATTCCTTGCATACTAAATTTCATCTTGAGGAAGGGGTAAGTGTTTCCTTTCTCTTTTTCTTAGAAATCGGTATGATAATAGAATGAGAGGTGAAGTGCGGTATTACAAGGGTCCTGGAAAATACGGCCTTGATACTAGCTATCATATACTATATAGAATAGATGCACTTGTCTTATCTCAAAGTAAAGTACATGAGTCTATCGTCATCATCAAATATATATTATATAGGATGCGAGAGCAACGTATAGGCTCCGTTCGTTTGGCAGGAAATGAGATGTAGGAATTAGAATTGACCCAATTCTGATTCCCGTAGAAATTGGAATTGAAGTTAATTCCAATTCTGTTGTTCGGCTAAATGCAGGAATTTTGTCACAGGAATTGGAATTAGAAATTCCACTGTTCGGCTGCATATTGGAATTCAGACGATGGAATTGATATTTACACACACACCAAAACATAGATTTCTTCAAGGTCATCAGAAATGAAGAAATCTATGTTCGGCGCGCATTTTTTCTCCGGGGCGCATAATTTCCGTCGGGGAGCGCATTTTTCTGCCGACACCCATTTTTTGCCATGATGTGCATTTCCTGCCCGGGCGCACATTATTTCCGCATGGGCGCGCATTTTCTCCATGGTACCCATTTTCTCCCGTGTGCAGATTTTTCACCCCGATGCAAATTTCCGCCCATGCGCGCATTATTCCGCCCGGACGCGCATTTTTCGTCGGGCGTGCATTTTCTTCCCGGACGCAAAATTTCCACCCGCTGCGCCCACAATTTTTCCCCGATCCCGCATTTTTCCGCCCGAGCGAGCATTTTTCTGCCTTTGCTTACATTTTTACGCCCGGGCATGCATTTTTCAGCAATGGCGTGCATTTTTCTTCCCGGGCATGCATTTTCCGCACGGGCGAGCATTTTTTGCACGGGCGTGCCCGGGCGAGAAAATGTACGCCCGGGCAAAAATTGCGCACACGGGCGAAAAATGCGCGCCCGGGCAAAAATATGCGCGACCTGGGGAAAATGCGCGTTCGGGTCAAAAACTCACGCCCGGGCTAAATATGCGCGACCGACGAAAAAAAGCGCGCCAAGTCAGAAAAATGCGAGACTGCGCAGAAAATACGAGCTCGGGCTGAAAATACGCGCTCGGGCGAAAAATGTGCGCCCAGGCTGAAAATGCGCTCCCGGACTAAAAAAGCGCGCCCCGGCGTAAAATGCGCGCCCGGGCGAAAATTGTGCACCCGGGAGGAAAAATACGCAGCACAGGTTTTGACCTTTATATGGTCGGCCTTGACCTTTCTATGGTGGGTGGGCCCACTTTCAACATTTTTCAATAATGTAATGTAACTATTTGATCTCTAATTGAAAACTAGAATAAAGAAGTTATACCCTAGCATTTAGGTCAAAGGGGAAACAAATTCTTAAAAATAGTTATGTAAATGGTATTGCATTTGGGCCATCATACAGTAAATAGAAGGTGATTTTTATACTAGAACAAACAAAGAACATTAATTATGAAATTTTGTTACCTAATGCAGACAGGCTATGGACGAAGAGCTTTTGCGCATTCCCAGGATCAGGCTTTAAGATGACCTGCCAATTCGAAAAAGCGAAAGATAGTAGTAACCAGGACGAGCTCACACACTGGGCTACATAAAACAGTGTATCCACTGAACCTGAAACTGGGTGTGGCGTTGGAGTCTGTTAGGATTATCCCCAAAACGGCTGTCATCTGGTCGTATGCTAGGTTCAACGTACCTTTATGAAAAAACCAACATTACTTAAACTTATTAAACAGCAAAAAATCATGGAATATAATTTCTAGTTCACTTTCAGAAAAGGTAATATGGTGAGCAAATTAAAAAACAACCTGCAATCCAACACTACAATCTATTCTACTGAAAGTAAGAGCAAATGGTAACACAGCAGCATCAACCAAGCTGTAAGAAATAGATCAGAATAAAAGTGTGCTTTGGATGAAGCATAAAAATTCAGAATAACGCCACTTGAGCATTTGAGTATGATTGTAATGAAAATGTATAACCTTATATAGAGCCTAAGCAAACAAATTGAATGAAGTAGAAAAAAAATCTGCTAAAATAAAAAAAATGAAATAAGATAATTATCCCAAGGAATTGGTCACTGCGTTGTCAATTAGATATATGATAATCTAAAAATTGGCAGCAAGTGTCTATCGGAGAAAAAAAACAGTATAAGGCAATTGACTCAGTGGCATGCTGAGAAACTAAGAATGAAGAATCCAGCAATGAATAGTTTTGTTGAAATGTGTAAAACAGGTAAACTAGAACTAACACCTTTAATAGCAATAAGTGTTCGTGTTGGCGTGTATCAGAGGTGTGATGTGCGTTTAGGAGTGGTGTGCATGTAAAGGTACATGTATGTATGTGTTAATAGAAATGAAAAGCCCTAATTCCACATGGTATCAGAGGTAGGTTAGGGAGCCGCTAGAGCATCGACTACGGCGATCGTCGCTGAAGACTCGTCGAGGGCTGGTAAGGTTGGTCTCGAGCATCGACGACGATGATCGTCGTTGAAGACTCGTCGAGGACTGGTAAGGGAGCCGTTGGAGCATCGACAACGACGATCGTCGCTGAACGTGGAGCTCTCGTCGACGACTAGATCTCGCCACTGGAGGTTGAAGTTCTCGTGGAGTTCCCGTCGCTTGTTCTCGTGGAGTTTCGTCGTTGGAGCCCCTTTGACGACGACACTCGACGAAGAGGTTGGGTTTTCCCGTCGCTGGTTCTCGTGGAGTTGAAGTACCCGTGGAGTTCCCGTCGTTGGAGCCCCTTCGACGACGACACTCGACGAAGAGGTTGGGTTCTCTCGACGACACTCGACGAAACAACTCTCGACGAACGACACTCGACGAGCGGGAGCTCTCGACAGTAGCGCTCACGACACTGGGAGCTCTCGACGAAGGCACTCGACGAACGGGCTGATTGCACTCGACGAATCAGCTGCACTCAATGATTGCTCTCGACGGTTTCTGAATAAGGGGGCTTGTGTTTGCCTGATTGCTCTCGAAGGCACTCGATGATTGCAATAGGTTTCTAAATAAGGGGGCATGTGTTTGCCTGATTGCAATCTCCTCCAGCTAAGGGGGCCTGTGTTTACTTGATTGGTGTGGGCACTAGTAAGCGACGACGAAGAAAGGATGGAGGACGTCCTCAAGAAGTTGGACCCTGCAGAGGTGGTTACTTTGTTGAAGTTGTTGAGTTCATCACCCAGACCGGTGAAGTTGGACCTTCCACAGGTTGACCTGGAGCTCAAAGGACCGGCCACCTATCTGGGTTGGTCGCGTCGTGTGAGGAAGACCCTTACAGCGCAAAAGTTTGGGGGTTTCCTGATAGGGGAGTTGAAGAAGCCAGAGAACCCAACTGCAGGAGATGAGTGGGAATCAACACACATGACTGTGTTCGTGTGGCTTCTCAACTCGGTTGTCCCATCGATTGCTGCCAAGGTTGATGGTCTGGAGACAGTCAAGGAGGTTTGGGATAGGCTGCGAAGTTCATATGACGGAGTGGGGAACACTCTCAGGGTCCCAGGTGAAGGGAGAAATTGATGACACAGTTCAAGGTGAGAAGACTGTGCAGGAGTACGCATCAGAGTTAGAACAACTATGGGTGGACTATGACCATGCTTCTAGTGGTATGCGTTGCAGTGACCCACAGTGTAAGGCTTCCAAGATTATAGTAGAAGAGAGGACCATGAGGTTCCTGAAGGGGTTAAATGAACAGTTCGATCAGAGGAGAGACTTACTTCTGTCGGGTGCGAAGATCCTTACTCTGTCAGAGACCATCACGGCCATGATTCAGGAGGAGACCCGGTTCAAACTCCAGGCAGGGATGGGATATTCCACTGTCGTAAAGTCCGCACTAGCGGCCACTGGCTCGGGTATTCTAAGACCACGAGAGGAAACATCACAGTGCTACAACTGCGGGGAGACAGGCCATTTGTTGTATGCTTGCCCCAGACCACCCAAGGAGGGGGATTTTGGTAGCCGTGGACGTGGTCGTGGACGTGGCTAGGGTCGTGGTGGCAGAGGTGGCTATCGTGTCAATCTAGGCATGAGTGGATGTGATGAGAAGGATGGTGTTATTTACACCGAGGAGGAGCAGACCCTACTGAGTATGATGAGCATGATGGAGGACCTCAAGAGGAAACAAGCTGGTGAAGGAAGCAAGAGTGGAACCGGGGGGGCATCAGCTTCAGCTATGTATGCCCACCCTTCCAGGACATCTGATTGGATCGTTGACTCCGGTGCTTCGCGAGACGTGACAGGAGATGCAGGTGAGTTCTCCTCCTACACTCGCCTAGCTACAGCTGATAGCATCCAGACGGCAGATGGGACCTTTCAATCAGTGGTCGGTAAGGGCACGATCAATTCTACAGGTTCAATAAAACTATCCAATGTCCTGCATGCTCCTTTCCCAGTTAGCCTTCTATCCATTAGTTCCATAATCCTTCAGCTAAAATGTGTCGTTTATTTTGATATTCCCAAGGTGACCTTCCAGGAAAAAGGGACGAGGAGGATACTTGGGACTGGGACCTGGCATGACGGACTATGGTATTTGGATCGGGAAGGATTGGACGTAGCTCTTATATCTATGGCGGGGGAGACAGAAGGAGGAGGAAAGAATATGAGTGCAGAGGATACGCTTCTACTACATCACCAGCGTTTGGGGCATTCCTCTTTCGGCATTTTAGCCAGACTATTTCCTTTATTGTTTTAAAAAACAAATCAACATAAACTTGTATATGATGCATGCGACTTAGGCAAGCTTACTAGGAGCTCTTATGTTAGCACGGGACGTATAAGCTCTTCCTTTTTTGATGTTGTGCATTCTGACCTTTGGGGGCCCTGTGTCGTAAGCTTCTTGAATGGCTATAAATATTTTGTGATATTTTTTGATTGCGCCTCACGTGTCTCTTGGTTATATCTGATAAAAAATAAAAGTGAGGTTTTACATGTTTTCGGGACTTCCATAAGCATGTTCTAACACAGTACGGCAAAATGATAAAGGTATTAAGGTTGGACAATGGAACAGAGTACATTAATCGGGCATTGGCAGAGTACCTATCAGCCCATGGGATACTGCATCAGACAACATGTGCATACACACCTGCACAGAATGGCGTGGCGGAGAGGAAAAACAGGCATCTGATGGAGGTGGCAAGGAGTATGATGCTCCACATGAAAGTCTCTCAAAGCTTATGGGGGTATGTTGTGTTAACAGCAACACAATTGATCAACAGAATGTCATCGCGTATTCTCGGGTGGAAATCCTTGTGTCAAAAGTTGCAAGGACATAATGGAGGGATGCTTCCATTAAAAGTTTTCGGTTGTGCGTGCTTTGTGAAGGACAATAGACCGAGTGTTGGAAAGCTGGATGTGAAGGCACTCAGGTGTATCTTTGTAGGCTACTCTGGTACTCAGCAGGGGTACGTGTGCTGGAGTCCAGTCGAGAAGAGAAGTTTCGTGAGCCTGGATGTCCACTTCAGAGAGCTGGAGCAGTACTACCGACAGGAGGAGGCCCAACTCACACCAGAATTGCCAAATTCCAAAAGTATGAGGCGAGAGAGGAAAAGTGTGGTGACAAATCTGGAAGTATGGCATGAAGGAACAGTGGAGGAGCATGAGCGTAATGAAGAGCAGGAGGAGGAAGTGTGAGGCGTGAGGCCTACGGCTAAGGGGGAACTGCTTACATATCATAGGAGAGGGAAACTGACTGCAGAACCAGTACCCGTGCCTAGAATGTCAGTGCCTAGTCCCCCTTCAATGCCAGTCTCTACTCCTGGAGCACCTCCACCACCACAGTCATTTTCTGGTGAGACCATTCCCTCTACCCCTCCTTCTCCTACTACCACGGTCCGGCGGACTACTCGCAGCAATGCGAGCAATCCTTTCGACAGATACGGTTGGGATCTTGCTTCTTTTGCCTCCTACGATAATATCTCTTCTTCTCATTGAGCATTCATTGCCTCTTTGGATAGTATTATTGTACCTAACAATTGGCAGGTTGCCAAAACTGATCCAAAATGGAAAGCAGCAATGAAGGAGGAGATAAGAGCTCTTGAGAAGAACAAAACCTGGGAGCTGACAGCCTGACACACCTACCAAAGAACAAGAGGGTTGTCGGGTGCAAATGGGTTTTCACTTTGAAGCAAAACCTGGATGGTCTTGTCGAGCGCTATAAGGCTTGATTGGTTGCAAAGGGGTATAGCCAGACCTATGGCATCGATTACGACGAGACATTTGCACCCGTGGCTAAGATGAGCACCGTCCGAACTCTAATAAGCTTGGCAGCAAATGGTGGATGGAGGTTGCATCAACTAGATGTGAAGAATGTGTTTCTTCATGGAGAGCTAGCGGAGGAGGTGTACATGGAGATACCACCGGGGTTTGGCCCAACTGAGACCGAAGGCAAAGTCTGTAGACTGAAGAAGTCCCTCTATGGCTTGAAACAGTCTCCTCGTGCATGGTTTGGCCGATTCAGGAAGACCATGATTGGGATGGGATACCGGCAGATCAATGTTGATCACACGGTGTTCTTCAGGGAAAACGAAGGTCACCACATCACTATACTTGCGGTGTATGTGGATGACATGATCATCACAGGGGATGATGAGCAGGAGATCGTCCGTCTCAAGAAGGCGTTGGGCAAGGAGTTCGAAGTAAAGGATTTGGTTTTGCTAAGGTATTTCCTTGGGATTGTGATTGCCTATGGTGCAAAGGGAATTGTTCTATCCCAAAAAAGGTATGCCTTGGATCTCCTCACAGAGACAGGGACGTTGGGGTACAGGCCTGCTGCAACACCGATCGATCAGAAGTGTAAACTGGATGCTGAGGCAGGTGAACCAGTCGATCGAGAGATGTACCAGAAACTAGTTGGGAAGCTGATTTACTTGAGTCACACGCGTCCGAACATCTCCTTTGTCGTGAGTGTGGTGAGTCATTATATGCATGACCCTAGGAAGGGCCGCATGGATATTGTGTACCAGATCCTTCGATACTTGAAGACTGCCCCTGGAAAGGGATTATTATTCAGAAGGAAAGGGCACATGAAGATTGAGGGCTACTGTGACTCTGATTGGGCAAGCTGCATAGACGACAGGAGATCCATCACAAGCTATTGCATGTTTGTAGGAGGCAACTTGGTCTCCTGGAGGAGCAAGAAGCAATCAGTGGTGGCCAGATCGACAGCAGAGGCAGAATACCGAGCTATGGCATTGGAGGTTGCAGAACTTCTGTGGCTAAAGGGAATGCTAATGGAGCTGAAATTGGATCGAGGAGATAAGATGAAGTTGTGGTGTGACAGCCAGGCAGCTATCAGTATTGCAAACAATCCAGTTCAACAAGGTAGGACCAAGCATATCGATATTGATAGGTTCTTCATAAAAGAGAGCTGGACAGTGGGCTACTGGAGCTTAGTTACATTGCGAGCAATGATCAGGCCGCAGATTGTTTGACCAAAGGGCTTAGCTCGAAGGACATGATTAGAAATTCCGACAAGATGGGTTTAGTAAATATCTTTCACCCATCTTGAGGAGTGTTGGCGTGTATTAGAGGTGTGATGTGCGTTTAGGAGTGGTGTGCGTGTAAAGGTCTTGTAGAGGTATATATACATGTATGTATGTGTTAATAGAAATGAGAAGCCCTAATTCCACAGTTCAAAATTGTTAATTAAAAACAATCTTTCGTTAATATTTAATGGAGCTTGCATGATGTTTGGTGTTTGGGCTCCACATCATTGATGGGAAAAGCTCAAAATCAAAATTTAGGGAACTCCAAAATATGGAGGGAAATACTTTCATAAGAAATGAAGAGAGTTTAGTCCTACCTTGCCAATATAACTTAAATAAGTGGGTATATAAACAAATCCACTCATACATACTATGTTGAAAGAAACATAAGGAGAATCAATGAACCACACACGCGCGCTCACGCACCGCACTGGACCGGATTTCGGATTTGGGATTTGAGGAATAATTGAATTGTATTTTTTGTACAAATAGTTTTGACACTTTGAAAATATTAAATTCCACAAATTCATGTGTCGAATAGCATTCAACGTGCGTCGAATACATTTTGACGTACGTCGAATCCGTGAGTCGATTTCTTCAGAACGAAACTGTGCGTCGAACTCTCCCGCGTATGAATTGATGTGCATCGATTTCTCTTGAGCCAACATTTCGACGTATGTCGAGTTCTGCCTCTTTCCACCATACGTCGCTTTCTTCCTAACGTCGATTTTCTTACGTCGTTATGAAACCGCCTAGTACCAGTGAGAACTCATCATTGAGTATTCTTTGGGAAGTCTAAGAATAACAAGATAATAAAATCAAATAATCAAAATAATTTTGTTTATTTTCATTAGTACGGTAATTAATTATATGTATTTTAAATTTCAGAAATTCATAATGACATCTCGTTCTGATGACTCCGTCAGGATCAAACCCGAAAAGATTAATGGAAATGGTTTTTGTCGTTGGCAAGCGCAAGCAGAATATTTGTTGAATACTTTAGGTCTGATATCCGCCATCTTAGTGTTTTGTCCGACAGCGTTATAATCTCGACAATGCGGGTATAGAACGCCACAATGTCTCAAACTTCCACAAATTCAAGATTGATGCCTCCAAGCCTATCAATCCTCAACTCCATCAACTTGATGAAATGCTATCCAAAATCCAAGCCGATGGCTTCATCCTCTCCAAAAAATATTTAGTAGCATGTCTTATAGATTTCTTTTCTGATTTATGGTCTGGATTTAGCACTAAACTTAGGCATGACCAATCCAACATTACTTAGGTTCAAATCCAAAATGTTATCCGCATAGAGGAAGAACAAAAGAATAAGAATTTCAAAGCCCCCAAATCCTAAAGTCAATCTCATTGAGGTCCCGTTTGGTTCGGCTGATTCCCTCTGGTGCGTCTGGACAGAAAGGCGGTTATGTCAAATGATGCGTTTGGTTCGGCAGTTCCCTTCAAACGTCGTTTTTTAAAAACACACGTCTCTTTTATTACGCTAGCCAGTCTTCCTTCCTCCAGTCCAGACGCGTGTTCGGGCGACTCTAGCTTTTTCTGCAAGCAGAGAGTCCAGACAACGGTTCCCTTCTTCTTCGTTGAGCCACCAGTGTTCCAGTCGACGGGATTGTCGGCTAGTTCGTTCCCGTATTCTCCCGATTTTAGGTAAAACTCCTCCCTTTTTCAATTTTATATTTAATGGTGGAATGTTATAGTAGATTTATGGTGGATCTTGAATTTTTTTTGTTTGGTGGTTTGTTTTGAAGAATGTTAGGTTTTTTCAATTGTTTTAGGGATTTTTTGATGATTGTGGTTTTTATTACATTTATTTTGATGATTGTTAGGTTTATTTTGATGATTGTGTTTTTTTTGCGGTGAATATGTGTGTGTGTTTGATTGTGTGATGATTGTGGTGAATGTGTGTGTGTTTGTTTTTGTTTTGTGTGGTGAATGTGTGTGTGTTTGTTTGTGTGATGATGGTGGTGAATGTGTGTGTGTTATTATTTGTGTTTATTTTTGTGGTGAATGTGTATGTGTGTGTGTGGTTATGTATGTGTGTATGTGTGTGTGTGTGTGTGTGTTTTTGTGGTGAATGTGTACATGTGTGTGTGGTTATGTATGTGTGTGTGTGTGTTTTTTTTGTGTTTGTGTGTATATGTGTGTGTATGTGTGTGTGTGTGTGTTTTGTGTGTATGTGTGTTTGTGTATGTGTATATATGTGTTGTGTGTGTGTGTGTGTGATTATGTATGTGTGTGTATGTGTTTGTGTGTGTTTGTGTGTGTGTGTGTGGTTATGTATGTGTGTATGTATGTGTGTGTGTGTGTGTATTATGTTTATATATGTGTGATTATATGTTTGAATTTTTTTTACAAGATGGGTAAGCCGAAAGATGGAGGTGTGTCCGCTATCTAGGATACAAATGATGTCATGATCTTTTGTGACATTTGCATTCAAGAGATTGAGCTTGGGAACCGACCTACGACACATTTTAGCAAAGAGGGTTGGTTAAATGTGACCAAGAAATTCCACAACCAGACTGGAAAACAATACGACAAAGTTCAAATGAAGAACAAATGGCATCACCTGAAGGAGTGGAAATTGTGGACTGAGTTGAAGCGTGATATGACTGGGTTTGGTTGGAATCCTACTACAAAGACAATAGATACTTCAGACGAGAGGTGGACAAAGATATTGAAGGCAATCATTTTTTTGATATTGATGTTCATTGTGTAGTTTGTTTTCTCACTCTCTAATTTATTCTTAAAAAATTGTAGGTTGTCCCAGCTGCAAGAAAATTTCGATATGTTGGCATCCCCCCCCCCCCCCCCCGAGTTGGAGGAAAAATTGAGATTGATGTTCGATTCTGTTGTTGCCGCAGGACGTCATGCTACCACTCCTAACATAAGGACCCTTCCCCGCGAGTCCATTGACGAGAGATATTTGTGTGAGGAGGAACATGATGACCAGGAGATTTGTGGAGGACCACCTCCCCCTGAGGTCACCTCGTCAAAAAAGAGGAAGAAAGGAAAGAAAAAAGCAACCAGCTCGGTCTTAAAAGATTTGGCGGAATCTTCTAAGACCATTAGTCGATGCATTCTGGAACATCCGAAGCTGTCCAATCCTTATACCATTACTCAGCCATTAGAGCGGTTAAGTGGATACCCGGAAGTGGTAGCTGACGAGAGATTCTATGACTTTGCGATCACGTTCTTGTTGGATAAAGGTCATAGAGAGACCTTTATGTTCTTACCTGAGGGTATGAACATAAAGTGGCTTCATAACCGTTACATTGGTGAGGATTAGGATAGGATTGTCATGTACTTTATTTATATCTGTCATGGACTATTGTGTTATCTGCATGTACTACTATTATCTTATCTGTCATGGATTATTATGTTATCTGTTATGTACTCATACTCATGTAATGTTATCTGTCATGGACTACGCTTGCAGATAATGTCTACTGATTACTCAGATGATTCCGAAGATAGTTTTGAAACTATTCGAAATTATGCGATTGCACATCATCAAAAGGTTGTATCAGCAGTTAGTTTTTTGGATGAAAGTACATCTCTTTTCAACCAACCAGTACCTTGCATGACATCGAAGCAAACAGGTGATAAATGGGTTGGAGAAATGCTTCGATCTTCTACAGTCAGATTTCATAATTCTTTTCGGATGTCCCAAGAAATTTTTATGGATCTATTGCATGCCCTGGAGGAGAAGTACGAATTTCATGGAACGAGACGGACTGCATCTAGAGAGATTTTGGCATTGACCTTGTATATATTGTCTCATAATGAGTCAATGAGAAAAGCATGTGAGCGCTTTCAGCACTCGACGGAGACTGCTAGCAGGTTTTTTGGAGATGGCATTCGTGTGTTGCTACTACTAGCGGATGAAGTGATTCAGCCATTAGATAGATCTTTCAGTAGCACACCGCCGGAGATTCTGTACGACTCACGTTACATAACCTTCTTTAAAGATTGTGTCGGTGCAATTGATGGAACACATGTTCATGCATGCATACATGTTGGTGATCAAGTACCTTACATTGGGAGACATGGCATGCCAACACAAAATGTGATGGTTGCTTGTGATTTCAACATGTGTTTCACGTTCGTTATGGCAGGTTGGGAAGGCTCTGCACATGATAGTCGCATTTTCAATTATGCGCTTAGGGATCCCCATTACAAATTTCCGCATCCACCACGAGGTAATAATTCATGATTTCTATTACAAATTTCCGCATCCACCACGAGATAATAATTCATGATTTCTATTCCAAATTTTTTTAACTGCTCACTTTTGGAGCAGAATAACTGAGTTTATGTTATTCAGGAAAATATTACTTGGTGGATTCTGGTTATCCGCTACAAAGGGGATACTTGAAACCATATCAAGAGACACGGTATCATCTTCCAGACTTTGCTCGTGGCGGTCGTGCACCGGAAGGACGCCGAGAGATATTCAATCATGCACACTCATCACTTATAAGTGTTATTGAAAGATCGTTCGGCATTTGGAAGAAGAAGTGGGTCATATTACGGGATATGCCGAGCTACAACTTCGATAAACAAGGCGATATTGTGATGGAGACTATGGCATTGCATAATTTTATTCGACGGCGACCTTCGCGAGAGGATATTGATTTCAGTGACTGCGAGCAGGGATGTGGGGATGACGGGGTGGCACACAAGGGCAACGAGATATTTGTCCTGATACTGCAGGCGGGGTAGAAGAGATGATTGCGTTGCGTGAAAGTATAGTGCAACAGTTGAAAGCTTCTAGATCGTAGATGGTGGCACTGAAATGTTGTTATTTTTATCTACTGTAGTAACTATTATCAAGGTTATGTCTTTTATGTGTGTTGGGTATCATATTAAGAAAAGAAAAAAATTTAAAAACTCCACTTTGTAACCAAACAACTTTTTCAAAACTCCATTTCAATAAGCACTGGAAACTCCATTTGACCCAAACAGTTTTTTCTGACAAAACTTCATTTCTCAGAAACAGCTCTTTTTCAAAACTCTATTTCTGATAAGCAGCTTTTCATCAGCAACAGCCCAACCAAACGCACCCTGAATCTCATGGAAACCATTCCTCACAATCATTTAAACCCAAGGGTAAGAACCATAAGAAACCTTTCCGCCTAGGTTCCCGTCATCAGAAACTCATCATCCCAAACCTGGTCCTTCCAACCAAAACCCAGGTAAATGAAAACGGTGCTTCATCTGCGGCCATACAAATAATTTGTATCTTAATTGTTTCTACAAGAAGACAGAACCTGTGACTGGCAAATCCCATATGGTCAAGCCTCAAGCCAACATGATCCAAGCACCGAATCAACATATCCTCAGGTTATATTATACTTCTAGTCTTCTTCTCACTTGTTCAACAGATTGGTGGCTTGATTCCGGGGTAAATGTTCATACTTGGTCTGATCGTTCTTGTTTTTCCACCTTTCAGGACATCGGTGAAGGAAGCGTGATCTTAGGAGTAGCATCTTCGGCACAAATCCTTAGACGCGGGCGAATGGATCTTAGGTTGACATCCGGAAAAACACTAGCCTTGTATGATGTGTTATATGTGCCAAGAGTTAGGAAGAATCTAGTGAACGGATCTTTTCCTGTGAAGAAAGGATATAAGATTCTATTAGAATCCAATAAAGTTGTAATAATTATAAATGATGTTTTTATTGGAAAAAGATTTGTTTGTGATGGATTATTCAAATTAAATGTTATTGACTTGAAAGTTAATCAAATTTCTTCTTTTTTAATATCTAGTTCATCTTCTGATTTTTGGTATGCTAGATTAGGGCATATTAATTTTGATTGTATGAAAAGGATGATGTCTCTAAATCTAATTTCGAAAATTAATATTATTTCAAGTGATAAATGTCAGATTTGTGTGCAATCTAAATTTTCTAGAAAGCCATTTAAAACGGTTGAAAGAACATCAAAGTCTTTAGACTTAATTCACTTGAATGTGTGTGACTCAAACCGTCATCCTACTAAAGGTGAAAATAGATATTTTGTGAATTCATTGATGACATTACCAAATATTGTTGCATATATCTTTTGAAGACAAAAGAAGAAGTATTTTCATATTTTAAGATTTTCAAAGCTGAAGTAGAAAGTCAATTAGGGTCCTCCATTAAAATCCTTAGATCTGACCGAGGTGGAGAATATACTTCGAACGAATTGACCAAGTTTTGCCAAGAATAAAGGATCATTCATTAAGTAACTGCTCCTTACTTACCTCAATCGAATGGTGTAGCTGAACGTAAAAATCAGACTTTGATGAACATGGTCAATGTCATGTTAGCCGAGTCTAGTGCCTCAAAAAATCTTTGGAGAGAAGCGTTGCTTACCTCCTCTTTTGTCCTTAATAGGATTCCTTCTAAACATAATAAAAAAAACTCATTTGAATTATTCAAATTAAAGAAGTCTAACTTCCATATTCTTCGTGTGTATGGGTGTTTAGCTAAGGTATCAATTCCTCTCAAAGAAGCTTCTATACGATGAGAGTAGACAGCAAGAGGAGCGGGTGAGACCTCTCTATTGTAGAGCAGCGGGCGAGAGAGAAAAATGAGGGAGGGGGTTGTCTTGCGGAAATAAACACCTAAAAAAGGACCTAAGCCGGGCATGTTAAATCATTTAGACCGGCTTATGGCTAAGGCGTGACTATGGTGCGCCTGGGGCTTATCAAGGTGCATGCCTAGGCGCGCCTGGGGCACCAAGCCCGCCTCTACCTCGCAGAGGCGAGGCACGGTGCGCCTGGCGTGCTCGGCGCCTCAGGCGCGCCCGGCTCCCCAGGCGCGCCTAGGCGCGCGCCTTGATAACATAGGGTGGAATTCAGCTCTTAACAAAAATCAACAACAATGGAGGATTAATCTATATACTGATGACAATGAATCATGAAAAAATTTAAGTATTGAAGGCAGTTGCATACTTACGCAACATTCCATGGCTCAGGGCCAAGAACACGCAAAAAAGTTAAAGGATTCATCGTACCAGCTCCAACCTACAAAAATGATAAATAATGGGATAAGAAACAGTCAAAGTAGTCAAAAAAACATCGCAAGAGGTTAGAAAAGACATTGTGGAATGACCAAGGCATTACTTGGGAAAATTATTGGTGAAATTGTAGTTCAGCTTCACATCATCTTTAAAACATCATTTAGTGGCCAACTTGAACTAATAAGATTGAATAAATACGTCCAGTTCAATCATATACTATCTCGTGCAGTTTTCATTGGTTCCTTTTCCTAAGGGCATGGGTTTAGGTTATTCTCTATCCTCCGGTATTTATACAGCAAAACAGTTTTTTCACGGGCCGTAAGCCTCAGGCTCTGTTTGGGGCAGCTGATGCTGATGAGAAAGCTGTTGTGAGAAAGCAGTGAATAGAATAGAGCAGCTAGAAAAGCACTGATGAGAGAGTTGCATGTTGTTTGGAGAATCTACTGATGTTTTAAATGATGTAACTGTTAGGCAGAACAACTTTCTGAAAACTATTTTTTTAAATGACAATTTGATACTTTTTTTCTCAAAAAAATGCTATTAAAAAGAAATAGCTACAATCAATTAAACGTGCAATCCAAAAAGGACAATCTGACATTTTAGTAACCAAATGGAAAAGAACATAGCATTTCAACCTTCTTTTGCATGATTCTAATGCTCTTGCTGGTTCTGATTTTTTTATTCTAGCAAAATTGGATGTAGAACAGATTGCTCATCTATTACAAAACAAAAATGTTGTACGCATACACCCAAATACTGATCATAGATTATCCACATATAAGAAAAGACTTTTTCATATAAATAATTATAAAACTTATCATACAACTTACAGATTCACATACACATTCAAATACAGATTCATTTAGGAAAGATTACTTCTACATTAGACAAAATGAAGAACAATATCCACCAAGCAATGAAATATAAGGCATATGTGTATACTCCAAATGCTACTAACGGTAAAAATTCATAATGAATTTGGTGTACTTCCAAATGTGGAATCCACCAAGTAATACAACTTCACAAATGTTGTATGCAAACAACTTCACAAATGTTGTATGCAAACAACTTCACAAACATGGATCTAGTGAAAAAATGCATAGTAAAATAGCCGGCAGATTACATGATAATTTTGTATGCATACAACTTCACAAACATCACTCAAATTTTCAATTCAGATAGAGAAAGAAAATGGCAGCAGATTACATGATAATCGACTAATTGTTGCCTTCAATCTTTAATGCAGTAAGAGGAAAATTACAGCAAATTAGGACCATAAAAATGGAGTACCCAAACCCCTGAGAACTTTAAGTTCTGAACAACACCCGAGAACTCCTATTACAGGATAAATGGAGAAGGGAAGTTTGCAGTTCTAGAACAAATTGTGAAGTACACTAGGATTGGGGATCACCTTTAGAGCTAGGGCAGCATGTGTTGGTTCTTCTTCACTGAACGACTGCGCAGACTGGACGCTGATGAGAATCAGCGAGAATCGGCCAAAATACCGATGCCAGATCGAAGCAGAAATTTTGTCTTCCCCATTGAAATCGAAGCAGAAATTTTGTCTTCCCCATTGAAATCGAAGCAGAAATGTTGTCTTCCCCTTTGAAATCGAAACAGGACTTCCCCTTTGAACCTAGGGCACCAACTGGAGAATTCTCCCGTCGAGTTTTTCCTCTAAATATGCAGAAAACAGAGGCGTGAGGGAACGATAGTATCTACGCAGAAGAGGGACGGGGCTCGGTTGTTGTCGTCGAGAGGGAGAGTCGTCGAGAGGGAGAGTCGTCGAGAGGGAGAGTCGTCGAGAGGGAGAGTCGTCGAGAGGAGGAAGATGATCGACGCCTTCGGCTTCTTCGTTGGAATGAAGCTCGCATATCGGGAATGGAAAAAAAATCTCGTGTTAACTCCGTAAACGTGCGTCTCAGCCGCAGATGTGGGCTCGGGCTCAGCTTTTCAAAAGACCCAAAAAATGCCTTTTTAGAAAAAAAAAATATTCCAATAGCTAAGCAAACAAACGGTTTTAAAATAGCGTTTGCGGCTCGAATAGAACTTTCTCATCAGCAAAAGTTGTCCCAAACAGAGCCTCAATCCCAAATAAAAGCAGAAAAGCCTATCCACAGGAGACGCAATACAAGAGCAGGTCCCTAGCAGCCCATCCAGCTGCATCAATTACCAGAAGTCCCCCCCCCCCCCTTCCAACTACATTCTGTGAAGACTTCATGGAACCTTTGTAGAAGTAACCTGCATCCAACAGTAGATGCTATCCGGTCAAGTTCCTCCACTGAGTTGAGGTAGTTTCCACTGGTGAAGGAAAAACCACCATTGTTGCGGTCCTTACGGAGGAGAATAAGGACGTTGCCAATGTTGTTTTTGTGGCCCCTTCTCTTGCAAAGTTTTTGCTGTGCTAATACGTAAAGAAAGCAGTGAGCAGTGGTTTTGGATGATATTCCTACTCAAATAGAGATAATCTCTGTATTACATCTATCTTGGTATTGTAATCTTCAAGTATGGACACACTTGAGAAAAAACTTGCATTTTATCATTATAGTGTATGTTTTGTCACCACCCCATGATTTTTCTGCTGTTATGAATTTACATGTAAAAATCATGTGTTTGTGTTGTTTATTTTGTATTGCATACTGTAGAAATTAAGTCTAGTATATTCACTTCCTAAAAAAGAATGAGTTAGGCGGGTCTTTAAAGGATATATATACAATCCCACAAAAAAATGAGTTAGACGGGGTTTTTATAGGACATTTACAATCCTAAGAAAGAATGAATTTACATGTAGAAAGCATGTGTTTGTGCTGTTTATTTTGAATTACATATTGTAGAAATTAAGTCTGGTATATTCACTTCCTAAAAAAGAATGAGTTAGACGGGATTTTATAGGACATATACAATCCCACACAATAATTAAAAATACATAAAGAACCCTTAAACTATTTCGAGATTCTCTCGCAAACTAGAGCATACTTGTCATATGAGCAAAGCTTGGATAGAAATTGGAGGTATAATAGACGAGGTAGTGGTTTCGTGAGAATGTCTGCAATCTGAGATATAACAGGAGCATGTTGAAGTTGTATCTCTCTGAGTTTGACTTAGTCTATGATCATGTGGCCGTAAAATTCAATATGTTTTATTTGTTAATGAAAAATAGCATTTTCCGCTATATGGATGGTGGCTTGGTTGTCATAGAAGAGGACAGCAAGTGAACACAAGGTTAGCCCAAGATCACGAAAAAGACTTTCAAGCCAGGTAAGCTCGGATGTTGTTAGAACCATGGATATATTCATCCTCCTTTGTAGAGCAGGAAACAACATATTGTTTCTTACTCTTCCAGGTGATGAGGTAACCACCAAAGTATGTGCAATAGTCACTGGTGGACCTGTGATCATTGAAGAAGCCGGCAAAATATGTATCTGAGGAAGCCTCCAGAGACAGCGTGGATGAGGGTTGATAGATAATATCTTGAGCAGGTGCCTGTTTTAAATATCTTTAAATACGCTTAACAGCATCTACATCAAGTCTTTGGATTATGCATAAATTGGCTTACAACTCCAACCGGAAATATCAGGATGAGTGATAGTCAAGAAAATTAATTTTCAACTAACCTATAATAATATTCAGGCTATCGTAATAGAGGGTCCGAAATAGAGTCAATAAATGAGAACTTCACATTGGCTTCCATTGGTGTCTCACTAAGTTTACATTTCAGATATTCAACATCTTGAAGGATATTTGTATAGCATTTCCATTGAGAGAGAATAAGTGACTTTCCTTGACATGTGGCTTCAACCCCAAAAAATGGCGCAGGAGACCTTTGTGCGAAAATGTTTGGTAAGATAAGTTTTGAGGTGAGAAATCTCCGCGATGTCGTCGCCAGTGACAACGATATCATCGACATATACACGAAGGATGACGGTACCCCCTGGCGATGGTTAAAGAGAGGAAAATCAGCCACAATTCGTCGAAAGACAATATCCTGGACCACTTGGCTAAAATCCTCGAACCAGGCACGGAGAGACTGCTTGAAACCACATAGAGATTGTGAAGATGGCATGCACATGGCTCCCTCGTTGTTTCATATCCAGAGGGTTGTATGTACATTGTCTAGCCCAAAACACAAGGAAGGCATTCTTAACATCAAATTGATGGAGCATCCAATTTTGGAGAACCACAAGAGAGATCAACACATGAATGGTGTTCAGTTTCACAACATGGGAGAAGACAGTATAATCAATGTCATGTTACTGAGTAAAGCCTCTGGTGACAGTGTGCTTTCAATCGGTCATCTGAGTCGTATGGATTGTCTTTGATGGTGAAGATCCATCGGCAACTAACATAAGAGTGACCAGAGAATAGGGGAACAAGGTCCCATATCTGATTTGCCCATAAAGCTTGGGTTTCATCCATAGCAGTGTGCCACCCCAGGTGTTGTAAGGCCTCTTGAATCGAACTTGGAATTGTAACCGCAGAAATATACATAGCAAATCTACAGAGAGAGGGGGTCAGTCGGTGAAATGAAACAAAATTTGACAAGGGATGAGCAATACATAAGTGTTTAACTTTGCGAAGAGCAATGAGAAGATCCTCGGTCGCAGGAATATCAGTGATGGAGGTCGGGAAGGAGGAATACGACCAGGAGATACAGATGTAGGAGTGGGAGAGAGAGGGAAGGTGGAATCGACAAAGAGGCAAGGAGTGGAGAAGGCAACTGTGTAGGTGGAATAGGTTGAGGTCATAGAGGAGGAACGGGAGGGGACAAGCTAGGAAGGAAAGGTTGATCTTCAACGAATGTCACATCAACAGAGACCATGAGTTGACGAGGTGATAGAGTAGCAAATATAGCCTTTTTAAGTGCGGTAGTAGCCGAAAAATATGCATTTAGTAACTCTGCGTGCAAATTTATCAACAGGAGGTCCCAAATGATGCACACAACAGATACAACCATACACATTAGGTGCATGGTGAAACAAAGGATCGGAAGAAAACATGATGGAGATGGGGGAAACATAATTAAGAATACCGGACGTTAGGCGATTGATGAGATAACATGCAGTCATAATGGCGAAGTGCCAATGTGGAAGAGGGGCATTCATTTGGAACATGAGAGCGAGCCACCTCAAGAAGATGTTGATTCTTGCGTTCAGCAACACCACTTTGTTGTGGTGAATAGAGGCAAGAGGTTTGATGAAGGATACGAAAGGCAGTGCAAGTTTCCTGAAAATCATGGCTAGCATAATCTTTAACATTATCAGTACGAAGAATTTAACATTTGTAGACAATTGAATTCAAATTTCAGTACTAAAGGAGCAAAATACGTGAACAATCTCATAACGATCATGCATAAAATATAACCAAGTTAATCTAGATTGATCATCAATAAACGTCATACAATATTTAAAACCAGAAATTCTTGGAGTTTTATAAAGACCTCGTATATCTAAATGAACTAGAGAAAAAGATACACACTTAGGGAGTGTTGCGAAGGAAAGGGGGACAATGATGTTCACATAAATACAAGATTAACAACAAAATTTTAAATAAGAAATCACTGGAAGAGCCCTTCAGAGGATAGTTAACAGAGGGGGTCTAAGAAGGGGATGTCAATCATCAGTAGTAACGGATGAAAGAGGGTGAGTTGGAAGGTCGAGGATGTAGAGCGCATTCTCTAGGCAACCACTAACAATGATACTCTACATCTGAAAATCTTGTATAACAAAGGAGGAAGAGAAAAGGATTATGGAGAAGTTGTTAGCTTGAGTAAGACAACTTACAAAGAGCAAGTTAAAGTCAGAATCACGAATATGTAAAACAGTGTGGAGTTTAATAGTAAGGGTGAGATATAAAGTTCCAGATGCAGAGACAGCTTAGGTTTCACCATCGTCCACCGTAATATACATTGATAATGTAGTTTGAGTGTACTGGAGAGGTCATTGGGATGTCATGTGAGTCACCGAGCTAAAATTGACAATCCAAGAACCACAATGAAACAAGTTGTGTCACCTTCAGAATCATGGAGCAAACATCGGATAGTGTGGGAATAGTGGGAGAGGATAATATGTTAGCATGGACACTGTATAGGTATGGTGGTAGCCATGTTATCATCAGTGTTATGCCAACAGTTTCCTTCTGAGCTTGTTGGGTAGCAAAATCCAAATTCGGGGGGCGAGTGTTGAATTCAAGCCTCGACAATAGTCTTGTAGTGTGCCACGAACGAGTTCAGGTCACCGTCCGAACCTGGTTCAACAGTCTGAAGATATCTAAAAAGATCGAACACGTCTTGAAGACTACTTGTTCGGAGTAGAGAGACTTCAGTTCATCACGCATGGTCTTTGCAGTGTTGTGGAGCATAGCCATTTGATAGGGCTCACTATCCATAGAATTTAAAATCCATGATTGTACGTGGTCATTATCCTGGAGTCATTGCTTAGTAGGCTCAACAGGTGTCCCGAATCAGATGAGGAAGACCTTTTGTATGGAGGACTCGGCGCACCGACTGGACCCACATAACAAAAAAAACGATGAGGAAGATAGTGATAATTCGTAGTTCGTCACGAACGTCAGAGATGGGAGCTGGAGCGAGTGCTGGAATGGTGGAGACGGAGGACACAGCATTCGTCCCTATGTTATTAGTGAGATCAAGTTGTGGGCAAGTCTACGTTGTTAAAGGCGCGCCTATGGCTCAAGACTCACCGGGCTCAGAGGTTTGCACCTTCGTGCGCCTATTTTGCGCCTTTGAAGCATAAAAGGCACGCCTGAGTGCAATTTATGTTGTAAACTTTTTGTTTTCAAAATAAAGAAAGAAATAATATAAGATCTCATTAATTTTTGTATTATTTAGTGTTTGTGAGACATAATCAAGCGTTGAGACTTATAGATATTATGCAAGTGACCGCATTGATTCTATTTTTTAAGAGATATAAATGATAGTAATGAATGATTAATGAGTAGAATAAATAAAGAATCTTATCAAGAAGATGAATTGTTGTTTGATGTTGATTATTTATATTGAATGTGGTTGCGCCTTGCCTTCGTCAGGTGCCCGCCTGCGCCTTCAGCCTTGTGCCTAGGCTCCAAGTCCCTTTTGCGCATTTGTGCGCCTTGCGCCTTTAGTAACTAAGGGGCAAGCGCAAGCCACGTATCTGGCCAAATACACCAGAATCAGCCAACCAGCAAACTGGATGTTGAGTAGTACATGTTAGTTGGATGGTTTGAGCAACATCAAAACTATGTGATGTTTCTAGCTCAAGAAATGCAGTCGTCGATATTCATCCTTACAAGTCGGAATAGCCTTTCAGGCTCCTATATCAGCAGCATAAGAAAAACAGGAAGAGGTAGACTGAGATGTAGACTTGGAAGTCCGCTTTGGTTTTTCATGAAGTGCCTAACAAGACTGAGATCTAGCCACTCCTCTGACGACGTTATCGACTCATTACAGGTTAGTCTGTCTCAACTTATTATCAAAGCTAGGTTTGAATGTTGTTTGGCTCTCCAGCGGTTGTTGTCCATGGATCCAACGTGAATCATACGCGCCTTTTCCTCACCCACGTCTTCCTCGCAGCGTCCCAAGAAGCAAGCAGCACATTCTGCAATCAGTGGCGTACGCAGCTAACGGCTTCACCTGTGTAGCCCCTGCGCGATTATCCCCTTGCTTTGATCAAATGTTACCTCCATTTTCCACGTCAGGACAGTTTCTCCTAGTGCATCACGCCACGAGTATCGTCGACTCCTCGGCAGCGCACAAAATCAACCGACTTCGACGATGCAGGTAACATTACTCCAGGATCGACCTCTTCTCCTTCGATCATCCTCGGCCATCCCCGCTTCTGCCTCGTTGTGCTCAGTCGGCATCGATGTTGTCCAGCTCTAAAACAAAATAGCCAATCATGGTTTCTCTGCTTCTCTCCAACGCACGACTGTTCCCCCGAGCCCTGCGTTGCTTAAGTCAAACGATCCCTCGGCCTTTCGGACCCAGTCACTGCTTTGAAATCATTTCCTCGAGCCCACACGCAAACATCAAGCCCAATGCCATCACATCATATTTTCACGCCTCTTTAATTCCAGTTCAGCTCACATCAATTCATTAACTGGATTATTTAATAAGGGATGTTGGTCTTCTTATTTGGTATCATCATAGGGAAGTGTCGCGAATCTCAAAGTAACTCTAATATCCCGACCACTTCTGGGCAATTGAGTCATCCCGTCGGCCGTCGCGCACTTTGTATCTAATACTCCCTCCACTTTATCTCTGGCAGTGATCAGCAATATGAGGGACTCATCATGACAAATGAGGGGGATGATGGACATGATGCAAACTTTCATAATAACTCTCGCCACAGTTGAAGTGCGACATCAAGAAATTGAGGCACGTCACCGAGAAGACATTTTCACCCTCTCCAACAAGCACAATGATCTGACATCAACCGTTCAAGTCATTATTTTCTCAGCACATGACCAAGCCAAGACCTCAATTGGTGATGAGGACCAGTTTAGAGCTCTCTTATCTAGGAGGTCTAGGGTTCAAGACCCAGCCACAACAACCTGCCATTGGAATTAGCGGTCGCGACCAATCAGATCCGTGGAGATGGGTTGGTGGCGACGACGTCCAGCCATATGTTCGTGACCGTGTTCGTGACGAGTTCCTTGTCGACGCCGACTCGAGGCCTATTTTGATCGCCGCCGCAAGCTGGCATTTGAAGACTCTGATGGACGATGCCGCGACAACTTCCGCCATCTTCCGCCATCGTCATATTCTTCCGCCGTCACGCGCACGGCCACGTGCGGTCGCATGATCGTTGGCTCGTCATCAATGTGCTGTTTTAATTCTGTTTTTAGTTTAAAGTTTAATTTCAGCTTTTAGTTTAATTGCAGCTTTTAGTTTAAGGTTTAAGTTTAGATCTTAATGTTAGTTTAAGTATTTTTAATTTTTGTATCAAAACTTTATATAAGTTGAGAATGGAAAATGATGGGGACAGATTTGGACAACAACAAAAAAATCATGAGATTTTATTCTCCCCCTCCTCTTAGGGTTCGGTGCTCCCCGCTCGGCGTGCAGTGCGACGCAGCCGCCCCTTATTCCACCGGCGTGAGACTCGTCGTCACTCTTCGTCTTCCCCCTGATATGTGACGTTGCAGGCCGCCGCCTCCCTACAGCCGCCGCCCTCTCTCGGCCTCCCTCGCCGAATTCCTGCAGCCCCCCCCCCTTTTCTCCTCCCCCTCCTTGTCCTCCGGTGTGAACCTGCTCTTCCCTCCTTGTCTCTCGTCTGACAAGCTGCTACCCAAAACCGAGCCCCCTCCGTTGGTGTCGTGCCTACCCGACCTTTCCGACTCGCGCTGCGCCTACTCGGCCAATCCTGATTGGCTGTTGCCGACAACCGTCCTGTTGCTGCTGCCGCCATTCCGAGCCTCCATTCGGCTCCTCTCCGACGACTTTCGGGGAAGGACGACTTCAATCCACCATCTGGCGCGACTCCGACGGCTCCCGTGGAAGTGTGACCCTTCCACTAATCTTCTCGTGTGTTCATCTCGCTGCTTTTGGGTAATCCCTCCCCCTTCTCTTTTGTGAGTTTCGTCTACATTAGTGCGAGATTGTGGTGGATTTGTGGACTGAAATATTTATCCTAACTATTGAATCATTGCGCGTAATAAATCTGAATTTAAGGTATTAATATTGTCTGGATTTCTTCAATAAGATTGCGTCGGGTAGGTCTCTTGACGTTTTGTGAAATCGGGTTGTTCAATCCTTGATTTCGCATTTGTTTCTCGAGATTTGGTATACCTTCGTATCGATTTTCCTTTGGGACTGGTTTGGACTTGTTTTGAAACGCTATTTTAGTCCGAGTTATCTCCGTTTGGACTTGTGAATGTATGCGGCTAATATCTAAGGATAAGCTTAATTGTCCGGATCGTGTAGGTCCATTTTCGCGTGAGCGGATATTGGCATTTAGCCCTTGTCCAATTTCAAAAGGTTTTGCGACCCTTCGCTCGTGTTGGATTAATATTTCGCAATTAGACTGGTTGTGTTAGGTTCGCTAATGTAGATCGAGCCGTGACACGTTGGCCTGCATCAACTTGGTATCAGAGCTAGGTTGTGTCAATTTCCTAATTGACACCATCCTAAATTTGGTTTTGCGGGCCTCCAACTTCTACACCTCACTCCGAGTATGGCTCAAGACGTATATGTTTCCCGATTAGACTATTTGTATGCTAAAGTTGTGGCTAATCACACCCCAACTTCGCCTACATGTCATAGGAAAACCAACCGTCCACGCACTCTTCCACACACGAGAAAACAGGCACCCACTTATGACGGTTATGGGAATCCACAATTTTTTAAGGACTGGCTTAAGGAAATGAAATATTATGTTGATTGTCACGATTGGGACGACCACCAAAAGGTTGTCGTCGCCCGAGAGAGGTTAGTAGGTCAAGCCCAGTTGTTTTGGCTAAACGAAGAGCGCCGTGTGGGTGATTATCAATATGCTTGGCCGCAAATGTGTAGCCTTCTCACTTCTCAATATGACCCCGCCTACCTCCGTACTACTGGCACAAAGTCCGCGAGTGCGTACAACTCCAAGCCCGCGTGTGGGTATAGCACCACAACCGTGAGCGAGTATAATTACGGCACTAGACCCGTATCTGCTTATAGGAGTGACCATATGCCTCAGGCTAGATCCTTTCCCCCACAAAGGTAGGACTATCCAAAGTGTGCCTACTTCTACCTTTAGAGAAAATAAGCAGTTTAGGCTCTATGTTTCAGACTCGATAGATGTTACTGTTAGGGATTTCATGAGCCCGAGGGGTGAGAGTATTCCGGTCAGTGAGGGTCGTCCCACGAATTTTACACACGATGTTGGGGGAATGTCTGACCTCCATACTGTCGAGTGCCCTGCTCAGTCAACGACCTCAGTCTTATTAAAGTCTCCTCCCAAACGTTCTGATCTAGTTGTTGACTTTTCTGATGATTCTGAGTTAGTGCCTTTGATTGAGCCAGCCGCTGAGGGCGATGTCTTTATTGAGGAAGAGCTTAGCGTTGTTGAGACGTTGGTTATCCCAAGTGTCATGGAAGTGGATCTCCCCTCGGTAGTGCCACTCCTTGGGATTACCCAACCTGTCGTCGACCTTATTCCAGGTCTGTCACCTATGATAGTTGAGGAATCGTCCGATGACCCTGTGTTCGCAGATGTACCTACTATGTTGAAAGGTTTACCTTGCGAGGGACGGTTAATTTTGGGTGACTTTAACGTTGCAAACCCGGAAGATATTTCTTTGATGTTACCACCTTTGCCTGAAGCTCATTGTGAATTAGAAATTTTGTCAGGTTCGATTTTGTCGGTCCTCCCTCCTGACCCGTGGACTCTACCTACGGAATTTTTAGGACATGAATTTATTATGCCTCGTCCTAGCCAGTTGGTTTTGCTTATGTTACTAGCCCCCCTGTTGGCCATGTCCCGTCGGACATGTTTTGTTGAGTTGTTAGATTTTGTGCTCGGTCTTTTCACCACCCTTCGTAGATCTGACTACGCGTTACCTTTGATTGACAGTTTTTCTGAGTGCCCGTCTACGGATTTGTTAGCGGTCGCGACCGATTATGATTCCGTGGCGACTGTACCCCTGGACTTAGTTTCTTCACGACGTACTTACACATCCGGTCCAGTTGCGCATATTTTCCCTCCAATTGCTTACCACCTTCGCCTACACGTGTCTATAATTTTAGCTGACCACTTTGAGTTGTGTCGCATGCACTTTCGTTCACGTCCGAGAGCGTCCTCCGCTAGAGTTGGTGATTTGGATTTAGTCTGGTCAGTCCCCAAGCGGTTGTCTACGGGCTCCGTCAATGAATTAACACTTAGGGACGCCGACCCATCCGTGGTTATGATGAACTTCGGATTTGATGCTTTTCTTCCGGATTTTTACGATGCATGGGGTGTTTCACCTCTTTTCAATTTTTCGGATTTTTATTTGCATGTCTATGTTCCACCTGAGTGGCGTTCTTTGTCGTTTCTCTCTCCCACTATATGTTCTCTTGGGTTGGGAAGTAAGAGTTTTTCCGTGTCTATCTTCCACGCGGATTCCTTGGTTCTTGCGCCGGATGGTAAGATTCTAGTTATTTTTCTTCGGACAGACACCTTTTCGAGTTTCCTCGAAAGCTTTGCTGCTGTTGTTATGATATGAACTTGCTAGGGGGAAGAGAAGGGAAGAGAGATCTAAGGAAGAGCAAGAGGAAAAGAGAGACGGCTAGGGTTTGAGAGAGGAGAAAGAGAGAAGAATACCTGAGAATAATGTTGCATAACCACAAAAGAGGGTCCCCGGGCTTATTAATACCCGGGGACAAGGGGGCTGGCCGGCCCCCTCCAGTAGGGGCTGAACCGGTGCGGTTCAGCCCCTATTCTTTATTTATTGTTGCGAGGGGGCTGAACCGGATGGTTCGGCCCCGTTGTCTTGTATCTCCTTGCGCCGTCTTGAATATTGTTGGCCTGCGAATTGTAGCGGATGCGGAGGCATAACATTCCCTCCCCCATCAAGAGCCACCTTGTCCTCAAGGTGGAAATCCGGAAAGTGCTCCCGGAATTCCAAAAGATCGACCCAAGAGTTGTGTCTATCAGAGAGATGCTTCCACTTGACGAGGACTTCGAGGCGGTACTCCGTGCCCCTCTTCTTCCACTTGGTAAGCAAGATAGTTTCTGGTAACGGTCGCAGTTCCCCGTTGCTAGTAGCCTCCGGAAGGACGGGGTCGGCCTGGACCGAGTCCCCAATTTTCCGTTTCAGCACGGAGACGTGGAAAGTTGGGTGAATACGCGACCCTTCGGGAAGGGCCAAGGTGTAAGCAACTGGACCCACACGCTTGATGACTCTGAAGGGTCCATAGTAACGTGGAGCCAGTTTCTGATTGGCCCGCCGAGCGACCGAGAGCTGTCTGTAGGGCTGGAGACGGAGGAAAACTTCATCTCCCACTGCAAATTCACGTTCTGTACGATGCTTATCCGCCTGAACCTTCATGCGATCATGTGATGTCCGAAGATTGTCCCGCAGGATGGTGAGCGTCTGGTCGCGTTCCCGAAGTGTCCGACCCACTGCCGGAAGAGATGTACTGTCTGGCTCATAGGAACTCAATGTGGGGGGTGGGCGGCCGTAGACCACCTCAAAAGGGGTGAGCTTGCTCGCGGTATGGAACGAGGTGTTGTAGCAATATTCCGCCCAGTGTAACCACTGGGTCCAAGTCCGCGGTTCATCCATCACAAAACATCGCAAGTAAGTTTCAACTCCGCGATTGAGCACCTCTGTCTGTCCGTCAGTCTGGGGATGGTTGGTCGTGCTCATGCGCAGAGTGGTGCCTTGCAGGCGGAATAACTCCTTCCAGAACTTGCTGATGAACACCGGGTCTCGGTCGGAGATGATGGCTCGAGGAACCCCGTGAAGACGCACTATCTCCCTGGCAAAAAGGTCCGCTACGGACTCGCCTGTGTAGGGGTGGCTCAAAGCCAAGAAGTGGCCGTACTTGGAGAGCTTGTCGACCACTACAAGAATGACCGATTTTCCCTGCGACTTGGGTAAGCCGTCGATGAAATCCAAAGAGATGGTGTCCCAAATCTGATGAGGAATCGCCAGGGGAGTGAGCAACCCGGCTGGGGTCGTCGTCTCATATTTCTGCCGTTGACAGATGTCACATTCCCTGACAAACTTCTGAACATCTCGCCGCATGCCCTTCCAGAACACATTCGCCCTGACCCGCTGTAGGGTCCGCAGGAGACCGGCGTGGCCCCCGGTAGGAGAAGAATGGAACTCCTGTATCATGGTAGTGCGCCAAGGGGACGCGGCGGGAATGACGAGCCGGCCCTGGTAGTACAGTCGTGCTCCCTGTAAGTGATAGCCGGCCTCGGTAGGGCGGCCATGCTGTAGTGCCTCAATAATGTCACGGAGAGCTGGATCCTGTTGTACTGCCGCCTGAACCTCATCTAATGACTCAATCAGCGGTCCAGAGATTTGGGCTAGGGAGCCCTCGGATAACCGAGATAAGGCGTCAGCCACCACATTCTCCTTCCCCTGCTTGTAGACAATCTCGTAGTCGTAGCCTAACAGTTTTGTCAACCATTTCTGCTGGAGTGGGGAGGCCAGGCGCTGTTCCAAAAAATGCTTCAAACTCTGGTGGTCCGTACGGACCTGAAAATGCCGCCCCAGAAGATAAGGCCGCCACATAGCCACCGCCTGAAGGATGGCTAGCATTTCCTTCTCATAAGTAGATAGCCCCAAAGTCCGGGGCGTTAAAGCCTTGCTGAAATAAGCTATCGGTCGGCCCTCTTGCATCAATACCGCGCCGATCCCGACTCCCGAGGCGTCGGTCTCTACTACAAAACTTTTGGAAAAGTCCGGCAGCGCCAGTACCGGTGTGGTCGTCATGGCCCGTTTCAGGGCCTGGAATGCCTCCTCTGCTTCTGCTGTCCAGTCGAAGGCGTCCTTCTGTAACATCTGGGTCAAGGGTCGGGCAATCTTCCCGTAGTCCTGCACGAACCGGCGGTAGTAGCCAGTCAACCCGAGAAAGCCCCGCAGAGCCCGTACCGTCGTGGGTTGTGGCCAGGTCACCATGCTCTCGATCTTCTTTGGGTCCGCCTGCACCCCTCGGGAGGACACCAGGTGGCCCAAGTACTCGACCTCCTCCTGCCCGAAAGAGCATTTGGAGCGCTTGGCGTACAGCTGGTGCTCCCTTAAAATGCTCAGGACATGGCGGACGTGCTCCAGATGGTCTTCCCAGGTCCTGCTATAGATCAGTATGTCATCAAAGAAAACTAAAACGTACCAACGGAGGAGTGGCCGGAAGATCTCGTTCATCACGGCTTGGAAGGTAGATGGGGCATTGGCCAGCCCAAACGGCATCACCAGGAACTCGTAGTGACCGTCGTGGGTCCGGAAGGCCGTCTTGTGGATGTCCTCCTCTTTCATCCAAATCTGATGGTACCCAGACCGGAGGTCCAGCTTGGTGAATAAGCTAGCTCCGTGCAACTCGTCCAGCAGCTCCTCAATCATCGGAATAGGAAATTTATCTTTAATAGTCGAGCCATTTAGTCCCCGGTAATCTACACAAAAGCGCCACGAGCCAACCTTCTTTTTCACAAGAATGATCGGTGAAGAGAAAGCACTCGTGCTGGGACGGATGATGCCAGTGGATAACATCTCTCGTACACTGCGTTCGATCTCGTCCTTTTGAATATGCGGGTAGCGGTAAGGCCGGATATTAGTCGGATCTGAGCCGGCCTTCAACTGGATCTGGTGGTCACGAAACCGAGAGGGTGGCAAAGACGACGGCTCCTGAAAAACATCCTCGAACTGTGATAGCAACCCCTGTATCTGCTCTGGTTCGGCTGCTATGTCCGTCCCCAGGGCCTCAACCCCCAAAATCATGGCTATAGTACTGCCCTCCTCCTCCATCCTCTGTAAACTCTGAACGGAAATTTCCTTGAGCGGCGGTGATTTAATGCCCTGGAGGCAATGCTCCGTTCCCAGATGCGTAAACTCCAAGGTCATCTTGTCCCAGTCCGTCGTGACCCTCTTGAGTTGGCGGAGCCACTGCACACCCAAAACCATATCAGACCCCCGAATCGGCAAAAGGTAAACATCCGTCTGGCACACATAACCCTGAATCCGCAGCTCCACCCCTTTGAGGACCCCCTCACACTGCAGCTTGCTGCCGTCGGCGACCATGACCTGGAAAGAAGCCCCTCTGTCAACTGCACACCCCGCCTTCAGTGCTGCTGCGGGGGTGATAAAATTGTGGGTGCTCCCACTATCGATCAAGATGGTCACCCGCTCGTGTCCCAGCTTCCCTGAAACGCGTAACGTGAGCGGTGCGGGGCATCCCTCCATGGCTTGCAGGCAGATCCCAAACTCTGCCAGGTCTAGTTCCTCCACCTCCTCACAACTAATGTGTTCTTCCTCGTCATCCTCCTCTCGTAGCATAAAGACCTGTATTTTCTGGCAGCGATGTCCGGGGGTAAACTTTTCATCGCAATTGAAGAACAGTCCCTTTTCTTTTCTGGCCTGTAGCTCTGGCCACGTCAACCGAGTCACAGTCGGTCGTCCTGCTGGTGGCGGTTCCCGCCGCCCGGTACCTGGTGCTGCAGGCACGGCTGGAGTAGCCCGTGCTGTTCCCCGATTTCGCTGGCGGTTGAAGCGCTCCTCCTG
Source organism: Dactylorhiza incarnata (assembly GCA_033032865.1). NCBI lineage: Eukaryota > Viridiplantae > Streptophyta > Magnoliopsida > Asparagales > Orchidaceae > Dactylorhiza > Dactylorhiza incarnata. Next base: position 527,766 of record JAWHQI010000278.1, read on the forward strand.
TATCCGGGCCAGACTAATGGCATGGCTCAAACTGGACGGCATGTATGCGTGGACTTCGTCCCTCAGATAGTCCTTCAGTCCCGAGATGAAACAACTGAGAAGGGTCTTTTCGCCCCAGTTGACCCGATTTGCTAACCGCTCGAACTCAGTGCGGTACTCCATGACAGTCCCCTTCTGCCTGAGCTTCTGCAAGGTCGCCTCCATATCCTCATACTCCAGGGGACCGAAACGGGCCGTGAACCCTTCCACAAAATATTCCCATGGGGCGTAGCCCTGGTTGCGGACAAACCACTGCGCCCACTGATATGCGTCTTCCTCCAAGTGAAACGAAGCCAGCTGCACCCACTGGTCCCTAGGGATCTCCTGGTAGGTAAAGAACAGGTCGGCCTTTTGCACCCACTCCAGGGCGTCACCGCCCCTGAATTTTGGAAAATTCATCCGAGTCCTCTTCGGCTGCATGTACGCCCGCTGATTGGCCCCGCCATTCCTCCCAAAATCCGGTTCGTGTCCTCCATGCCGGAACGGTTCCGCCCTAAGATTTGGTCGCCCATAGTAATCGTGTTGATGCTCCATTGGAGGGCCCTCCTCTTCATATGCGTGTCTCGGAGGGTTTTCCCGCCATGGTTCTCCTTGCCCCATCCGCATCGGTGTCCCAAGGGGTGGTGGCATAGGTAAAATGCCGTTTCCAACTCCAATCGGACCTCCCATAGGTGGCGGCGGCCGAAAATTTTGTTCCGGGGCTCCAAAATGACGTCCGGCAGCCCCTCCGACGATCCCCCCACCGGCGGCCACCTCTCCAGGGCCGGACCACCTCCCGGCGACCTGCTGGTGGAGAGTGGAGGTCGGTCCGGCCGGCGTCCTGGCTGCAGCAGCGCCCGCCCAGGCGCTGGGCGGAAACTGGGTCGTCGGCCCTAGCGCGCCTGGGACGGGTGCGGGCGTTCCCTGGCTGCTCGATCGGCCTTGTTCCGGGCCAGGGTAGGCGTAGGGCATCACGCCAGCCCCCCCCCCCCCCCCCCCCCCCCCGTGCTTCCTCCGTTGGCTGGCGGCGCTGGATTTGAGGTTTCCCCCGCATAATCGTTGTTTTCATGCGATTTTCCTCGGAGGGATTGCGTTAACAACGCCTTGAGTTCATCCAAGCGTCCTTCCATCCGTTCTTCCAGATTTTTGGTGGTAGTCTTGACTTGTTCCTCGATGCCGGCCACCGAATCCGCCAAGGCGACGTAGTTCTCCTCGATGGCGGCGAGGCGAGCGATTTCGGCTTCGGTGCGTGTGGTAACCATGGTCGTAGGAGCGATGCTCTGATACCAATTGATATGAACTTGCTAGGGGGAAGAGAAGGGAAGAGAGATCTAAGGAAGAGCAAGAGGAAAAGAGAGACGGCTAGGGTTTGAGAGAGGAGAAAGAGAGAAGAGTACCTGAGAATAATGTTGCATAACCACAAAAGAGGGTCCCCGGGCTTATTAATACCCGGGGACAAGGGGGCTGGCCGCCCCCCCCCCCCCCCCAGTAGGGGCTGAACCGGTGCGGTTCAGCCCCTATTCTTTATTTATTGTTGCGAGGGGGCTGAACCCGATGGTTCAGCCCCGTTGTCTTGTATCTCCTTGCGCCGTCTTGAATATTGTTGGCCTGCGAATTGTAGCGAATGCGGAGGCATAACATGTTATGCCTGACAGGTTTTTTTTATGAGTGATGCCCGCACTACTATCACGTGGATACTCGGGCCAGATTTGGTACATGTTGGTGTTGCCTTCGACTACTTTCCCCTTCCGTGCCACTCATCAGTGAAGAGTGATTTTGAGTGGGGGAGGATTGGTGGCGACGACGTCCCGCCATATGTTCATGACCGTGTTCGTGACGAGTTCCTTGTCGACGCCGACTCGAGGCACTATTTTGATCGCCGCCGCAAGCTGACATTTAAAGACGCTGATGGACGATGCCGCGACAACTTCCGCCATCTTCCGCCATCTTCCGCCATCTTCCGCCATCGTCATATTCTTCCGCCGTCACGCGCACGGCCACGTGCGGTCGCATGGTCATTGGCTCGTCATCAATGTGCTGTTTTAATTCCGTTTTTAGTTTAAAGTTTAATTTCAGCTTTTAGTTTAATTGCAGCTTTTAGTTTAAGGTTTAAGTTTAGATCTTAATGTTAGTTTAAGTATTTTTAATTTTAGTATCAAAACTTTATATAAGATGAGAATGGAAAATGATGGGGACAGATTTGGACAAAAAAAACTGTAAGATTTTATTCTCCCCCTCCCCTTAGGGTTCGGTGCACCGCGCTCGGCGTGCAGTGCGACGCAGCCGCCCCTTATTCCATCGGCGTGAGACTCGTCGTCGCTCTTCGTCTTCCCCCTGCTGTGTGACGATGCAGGCCGCCGCCTCCCTACAGTCGCCGCCCTCTCTCGGCCTCCCTCGCCGAATTCCTGCAACCCCCCCCCCCCCCTTTTCTCCTCCCCCTCCTTCTCCGGTGTGAACCTGCTCTTCCCTCCTTGTCGCCCGTCCGACAAGCTGCTCCCCAAAACTGAGCCCCCTCCGTTGGTGTCGTGCCTACCCGACCTTTCCGACTCGCACTGCGCCTACTCGGCCAATCCCATTTGGTTGCTGCCGCCAACCATCCTGTTGCTGCTGCCGCCATTCCGAGCCTCCATTCGGCTCCTCTACGGCGACTTTCGGGGAAGGACGAGTTCAATCCACCATCTGGCGTGACTCCGACGGCTCCCGTGGAAGTGTGACCCTTCCACTAATCTTCTAGTGCATTCATCTCGCTGGTTTTGGGTAATCCCTCCCCCTTCTCTCGTGTGAGTTTCGTCTACAATAGTGCAAGATTGTGGTGGATTTGTGGACTGAAATATTTATCCTAACTATTGAATCGTTGCGCGTAATAAATCTGAATTTAAGTTATTAATATTGTCCGGATTTCTTTGATAATATTGCGTCGGGTAGGTCTCTTGACGTTTTGCGAAATCGGGTTGTTCAATCCTTGATTTCGCATTTGTTTCTCGAGATTTGGTATACCTTCGTATCGATTTTACTTTGGGGTTGGTTTGGACTTGTTTTGAACCGCTATTTTAGTCTGAGTTATCTCCATTTGGACTTGTGAATGTATGCGGCTAATATCTAAGGATAAGCTTAATTGTCTGGATCGTGTAGGTCCATTTTCGCGTGAGCGGATATTGGCATTTAGCCATTGTCCAATTTCAAAAGGTTTCGCGACCCTTCGCTTGTGTTGGATTAATATTTCGCAATTAGACTGGTTGTGTTAGGTTCGCTAATGTAGATCGAGCCGTGACACGTTGGCCTGCATCATGGGTTAGGGTCACTGGTCTGCAGACCTGTAGCGCACTGTTACATACAAAACCTAGAACACAAAGATAATGAAATATGTAATCAAAAAAATTAAAGAGGCATTATGCAAGTGATCCCTTACATAAGTACGTTGATCATATCAACCACTATATTTAAAGATCAAAGTGGTTTTATGTTGGTGATCCCTTATGTTGATCATTCCGACCACTCTATGCAAAGATAAATAAGAGGCGTGATAGTGTTTTTCTCTCGTGACAAATGGGCACACTATCATACTCATAAGGCGTAGTAGACAGCATGAGCCTCAAGTGGGGGAGTCAACACCTCATGGAAGATAATTAGATATGAGTCAGTGCATGTGACCAAGACACACTATAGCACTTATATTTGTCATTAGGGACCCAAATCTCTAGAATGTACTTAATAATTTATGCAACTAAGAATAAAGAGAAAGTGATCATAAGACAACTCATGGAAGATTATTAGATGCGAGTTCATGTCCGTGACTGAGACGCATTGGAGCACTTATGTTCGCCATTGGGGACTCAAATCTCTAGAATGTGCTCAATAATTTATGAAATTGAGAATAAGAAGAAAGAAAACATAAGTCACCTCAACTTTAGGCACAAAGTCGAAACCTAGAATACCTTAACTTTAATGATTCCAAATTTAGAGAAAATTTAGTATATGCTCAAAACATAAAAAAGATGATCTATGTTCGGAAAGTACTTCTATAGAAAAGCATGCTTAGAATTATAGTAAAACATAAAATATTACTTCAAAGCATGCATGCATATTTTCCTTGTCATTTTAGTGGCATTGAGAGGAAGAGTTTTTCTTACTCACCAGATGGGTTAATTCGGTCTTCGGGCATTTCTTTTCAGGGCAGGTTAGTTATTCAAACTTTTTGTACCTTTCAAATTCTAGTTGGCACTGTGAATCAAATTTTGAGGTATTACATCAACCTTTGCCCTAATCTTTTGTTTCCGACGTATGTTTTAGTAATTTCTATTATGGTACCAAATTTTATTATTGTTGCTTCGTTTGCATCAAATCATGGTGTCGGCCGAGCTTTTGAAATATTGTTGAACTAGGTATGGGTAATACATAGACGTTGAGTTTGAGGCTCCATGAGACTTAGGCTTCGTTTGGTTTAACGTTTTTGCCCGGTCCGTTTGGTTTAAACGGAGAAGTCACGACTCAGCGTCGTTTGTTTTTCCGCCTCGATTCGATCCGCCCCACGTTTCTCCCAGCTCAAAACGATCGCGGGACAAAACCCTGTGTAATAGCTCCGGTTTATCGCGTTTGGAGGAGGAGAAAAAGGCGAAGCACGCTAGGGCAGCCCCGTCGTCTCTCCCAGTCTCCGCGAGGAGGAATCCATCCCGCCACATCTTCTCCGACTGCGCATCGTCTGTCCCGTTCGAGTCTCCGGCGGCATCGTCTCTCCCGTTCGCCTCATCGTCTCCGACTCATCCTCTTCGCCCGGGCTTGTTTCCGCCGCATCGTATTTCTCCGACAGCAGGTACTTCACTTTCCTCCTGTAGTTATGTGCTCGGATGACAGTAATCGTGGTGTGTTGGTTTTTATTTTCCTGCAATGGACATTGTGGTGTTATGTGATGTGCAATTTATGAACTGGGCCTCACGGTGTGTGTATTCTGTGATGTTCAATGCACTATTCTGTGTGTATGTGTTGATTTTCTTGTGAATGTTTACAATGTGTTTGTATGTGTGTAGATGAGTGTGTGTGTGTGAATATGTTTGTGTGTGTGTGTATATATGTTGATTTTTTGTGGATATGTGAGTGTGGATGTGATTGTTTTATGCATGTGTAGTTGAGTGATGTGTCATGTGTGTGTATGTGTTGATTTTTTTGTGGATGTGTGTGGATGTGATTATTTTGTATATGTGTTTATTTTTTTTGTGCATATGTGAGTGTGTTATGTGAGTGTGTTTATTTTTTTTGTATATGTGAGTGTGTTATGTGAGTGTGTGTTATGTGAGTGTGTGTGTGTGTGTGCATTTATGTTGATTTTTTGTGTTTATGTGAGTGTGTTTGTGTATGTGTTTATTTTTTTGTGTATATGTGAGTGTGTGAATATGTGTGTGTATGTGTTTAGTGTTATTTTTGTGTTAAGTTTGTGTGTGTGTATGTGTTTAGTGTTAGTAGTTTAGTGCATATGTGTGTATGTGTGTGTGCAATTGAGTGTGTGTGTGTGTGTATGTGATTATTTGTGTGTGTGTGTTAAGTTTGTGTGTGTGTGTTAAGTTTGTGTCTGTCAATGGGTGTGTATGTGAATGTGTATGGGTATGTTGTGTGTGTGTGTTAAGTGTTTTGTGTGTTAAGTGTTTTGTGTGTTAAGTTTGTGTGTGTGTTAAGTTTGTGTGTGTGTGTGTGTTAAGTGTGTTTGTGTGTGATTATTTATGGTTGTGTGTGTGTGATTGTGTGTGTGAGTATGTTGTGTGAATGTGTATGGGTATGTGTGTGTAGTTTAGTGCAAATGTGTTTATGTAATTGTGTATGTGAATGTGTGTGAGTATGTTGTGTGTGTGTGTGTTAAGTGTTTTTGTGTGTATGTGAATGTGTAGTTTAGTGCATATGTGTTTAGTAACACTGGTTGGTTAACGTAAGCACTTGGTTTCAACCTATAGCTTGATTTATTCTTCCCTTATATTATTATTTTCTAGTGGATTATATGATTTTACATGTCGATTTACTTATTTATGCAGATTTGGATTTATTCTTGAGAAATTTCAGAAGCAAGATCTTTTTGTAATTGGAAAGATAAAGGGTTGCATTGTAGACTCAGCCCCTGTTGCGACACCCTTTAAGATTTTTCAGCGCGTTTAGAATGTCCAAGGTAATATTTGCAAATTTGCTTACACTCCTCACACAACAATATGGATTGCAAGGATCCAGGAGAACTCTACCACGAGAAGTGCTTGCAGTTACATTGCATATTTTAGGCCATAATGTACCAATGCAAATTGCAGGTGAACGATTCCAACACTCCACAGAAACTATAAGTAGATTTTTTGCAAAAGGTATCACTGCTATAAAGAGATTATCTTCTGATGTCATCACCCCTGTAGATCACCTTTTCAATGATATTCCCCCTCAAATATTGAATGACGCTCGATACATGCAATTCTTTAAAGACTGTGTTGGAGTTATTGATGGAACACATGTGGATGCTCGAGTTCCTGCTGATCAACAGGCTTCCTACATTGGTCGGCATGGCACAACAACACAGAATGTTATTGCGGTTTGTGATTTCAACATGTGTTTCACATTCGCATTAGCAGGTTGGGAGGGCTCTACTCATGATAGTCGTATATTTCAGCGTGCTCTTATGGACCCCAGTTACAATTTCCCGTATCCGCCACCTGGTTAGCCTTTCACTTCTTGAGACTCCTTTTTTAAAGAAATTTGTAAGATTATTAGTTATGATCGCTATTACTCAAACATAGATTGCAATGTATAATTTTGCAGGCAAATATTACGTAGTAGATGCCGGATATCCACTACAACGTGGTTTTCTAAAACCGTATTCAGGTACACGGTATCATTTACCAGATTTTAGAAGGGGCAATAGGCCTATACAAGGGCGCCGGGAAATATTCAACCAGGCTCACTCGTCTGTGCGCAGCGTCATAGAACATTCATTCGGAGTATAGAAGAAGAAGTGGAAAATACTTAGAGATATGCCGCCATACAGTTTGACAAAGCAACGAGACATTGTGATAGCAACAATGACTTTGCATAATTATATTCGCAGACACTCATCCCGCTCAGACACTCATTTTCGTGCTTGTGATGAAGACGAGCATTTCATTTACCCGGCGGGCCTTCAGAGAAGAACAGGACAGAGTAATGAAAGCTCAAGTGGAGACCATGTTAGATGGATTCGAGTAGGGGTGGATGAGATGGTGGCATTGCGTGACTCCATTGCCGATCAACTACACCGAGCTTAAACGTGTTGGCAGTATCTGCATAGTCGCTCGTCGGAGATTTTGAGTTTTCAATATTTTGAATTTTACAAGTATTTTGGAGTTTTTTGAGTTCATGTATGTGTTTGAACTGAGCCTCACGATCACAGCCACCATCGGAAAATATTTTAAAAAATCTTTAATAAAAAAATTTATCATAAAAAATATTTACGAAACGTCACCGCTGTTGCCAAACGGTTCTCCGTTTTGAACAGCTTTGCAAACACAGAGTAACCAAACAGAACTCCATTTCCAGCAACAAGTTTCCAACAGCTCCATTTACAAACCTGCATTTACAACAGCTTCTTTTACAACCGCAACCGCTCAACCAAATGAAGCCTTAGTAACTACTATGAGTTCGGCCAGCCTGTGTGAACGTCGACTTCATCTAGATCGATGTGACTATACATCCACTGACACTGGGGCTCGGTTCAGAAGACCCGGTAGTAACCAATCCCCACAAATTCAGCGTTTGCCTCATGCAAAAATGTTGGAACGAGATACTCGCAGCGTGAGGCTTTTATACCTGGACATGGATGACTCTGACGTTGAGGGAATTGGGTGAAGTGGGCGCCGACTTCGATCTCCCTTTGAGCTTCAAGACAAACTCATTTCGAAAGGCAAGAGTGATGTTATAGACTCTAGACCTAGTTATTGTTATAAGCTTCACGTTTGGTTATCGAGTTGTCTTTATTAATCGACTTTTAATTATTTTTGAGTCATTCGATGTTGTCTTTTATTTAATTGTCCTTTATTACATGTAGTTGATAGTTAAGATGAGTCATTGAGAGTGGATTCCTTTAAACCCTATTTAAAGGCATGTAAGGTTGGAATGAAGGCATCGAAAATTCAGTCTATTTCTCTTATCATAGTATGAGATTGAAGTAGCTCTCTCTCTCTACTGAGCACGCCCCGCTTAGGCAGTCGCGGTTCTGTCTCCATAGTATCCTCCTCCTCTGTTATCTCCACCTTTGACCGCTCCGCAGGCGACGTATCGACTCACTACAGGTTAGCTCATAACACAGCATCATATGAAGTGTATCTCATAATTCCTTCATGATGTTGCACTCCTTGCGCATCGGTCAAACTAAGTAGTAGGCTGAAGATCCGACAATCATCACTATATCAGTCTTCATGCTCAGAATTATCATGTTTATGAACCGGAAGATGGGTAAGATGGTGCATATAGTAGTTGCAATGTTGGCACTCGGAATAAAGAGACTGTGGTTATCAACATGCGATGCACCAGAAGCGGAAGTATTTAGATCTTCTGTCATGGATAATAAGAGATTCAATCATAGATAGTAGGGTAAGATGGGTGATCAATAAAGGATGATCATAATAGGAGAAGGAAGGTGACTGAATTTGCAAAAGAATAGGATATTGTAACCTAAATCATGGTAGTAAGATACGGCTTGAAGAGGCCAACAAGATGGAGCTACATCCCTAGCGGAGGCACTGTCTGTGGGGTGCTAAAAGGGATCAATTGATCTCTAAAATTGTTCATTGGGATTGATTGAACGCGGGGATCGGATCACTCGCTAGGATTGTTCAATGGAATCATTCACTGGAATTGTTGGTGGGTTAGTTCGTTGGGATTGTTGGCTTCACTGCAGCGATAGGAGAGAGCTTTACATCGTGCTCTGATATCATGTGACAAAAATATGGGAGAAAGCCTAATCCTCGGTGAGAGGTTAGGTGTAGGTGCTTATATTTATATAGTGGATATAAGGGTTTAGTACAGTAACAAAGGAATATAAAATATTACAATAATTCTAACACATTTTGAATTCCAATTTTGTACTTCATGCTCACTCGCGAACAACATAATTTGTAATGGAGCTCTAATTCAAATTCTAGAGCATCTATTCCGTCCAAACAAACGAACCCTTACGTTTTTTTAAAAACCTCCACAAAATAAATAAATAGGTGGTTACCAACATTAGACTAAAATGTAGCAAGGCAGAAATTAAATTAGCGATCGCAATAATGAAATTTTAGGGTATTAAAGAAAATTCAATCATTTTATGTGAGTTGATTACTAACGTTATTGGTTAATTAACATGATGGTGAACATCAAGAAGAAAAACGTACAGCTTTTAAAAATTAGAGTATTAGATTGAATAACTAGAAAAGAGCACTCTTAACAGTTTAGCAACAAAAGCCATAACTGATGGGAGGCATATAAGACATGTAACTAAAAAATACTAGTGTGTTTGTAATATGAATATGCAAATATAATTAACTAATTACTCAGTTGAAAATAAATGTAACTGCAAGGTGCAAAAGGAAGCGCGCAATAACTTCAACCAAAAAATCAATGCTTTCACAATTCAAGGAAAAAAAATCAAATCACCTCTGTGTTGCTACACTGCATTATCGAACACCCAACTGAAGCCCAATACTCCTGTGACATTTAAAACAACCGTCCGTTAATTGTACATGAGCATGCCACGGTAAACAATAAAGAGTGAACCATTCCAAAACTCAACTAAGTATTGCTAGAGGAATTGCCTGGCAGATTTCAACAAACAGTAACACAAGTAACTGAAAAATGCCACGGTAATTATTCAAAATCAGAGCATCTCTTATGACGACACCAACTTCAAATATAAAATTCAATTACAGAAATGTCCAAGGTTTTCTTTGTTCAATAAATTCTGAAGCAATGTTGTTATCAAAGTCAATAAAAACCCAATACTAAATTTATTTGATCTTCTTTGCATATTATTTTTCCAGTTTTGTTGTGCAGGCACTCAAAAATAAAGAGCAAATCTTAGGGTCCCAATTTTATCAGATGTCTCCGAAGAGACGAGCAAATCTTAGGGTCACCATCAAATCTTTTTCCATCAGATTGCAGTTGATTGCGTAAATGCCCCCACTATTCTTTGATTGTCAGTTTACATGTCTATCTATTCATAGTTTGTGTAGTGTGTATGCCAAGAGGACCAGGCAAAGGATCAAATATGTGGCCACTGGCCAAAGAAAATTTCAGTGGGAACAAATAGAATGAGGGATATTGTCCCAGTCTTAGCTTAAAAGGACAACCAGATCGAGGTCCATATCATCCAAAAGAATAAATAATGGGAAATATGGAATATGACTGACAGCTATAGCAAACCAGATAGCCATATTGGACAAATCATTGGACTGCACAGAAGTTGTGAATGTTAGTCCATCAATAGCAGTAGGAGACTTGAGGGTTGTAAGAAGAGACATGAGTCAATTTTGATCCATATTATAGATATGTTTTACCCAGAAATCGCCGATCCTCTACGAGCTAACATTTTCAGGTACTACGGTATTTTCGGAGATCCCGGGCGATCTCGCTCCTCCGGGGCGGTTTCGTCGAGCCCGGGTGGTCTCGCACAGAGGAGGTCCCGGGCGACCTCGCGCAGGAGGAGGTCGCCCCTTCCGGGCGACCTCGCGCAGGAGGAGGTCGCCCTTTCCGGGTGACCTCGCGCAGGAGGAGGTCGCCCTTTCCGGGCGACCTCGCGCAGGGGAGGTCGCCCTTTCCGGGCGACCTCGCGCAGGGGAGGTCGCCCTTTCCGGGCGACCTCGTGCAGGGGAGGTCGCCCCTTCCGGGCGACCTCGCGCAGGGGAGGTCGCACCTTCCGGACGACCTCGCGCAGGAGGAGGTCGCCCCTTCCGGGCGACCTCGCACAGGAGGAGGTCGCACCTTCCGGGCGACCTCGCGCAGGAGGAGGTCGCCCCTTCCGAGCGACCTCGCGCAGGAGGAGGTCGCCCCTTTCGGGCGACCTCGCGCAGGAGGAGGTCGCCCTTTTCGGCCGACCTCGTGCAGGGGAGGTCACCCCTTCCGGCCGACCTCGCGCGGAGGAGGTCGCCCAGAAGAGAGGCCTCCCCTCCTGGGCGACCTCGCAAGGGGAGGTCGCCCCTCCTGGGCGACCTCGCAAGGGGAGGTCGCCCCTCCTGGGCAACCTCGCAAGGGGAGGTCGCCCCTCATGGGCGACCTCGCAGAGGCAGGATTCGACCCTGAGCTGACTCCTTTTTTATGTCATCTCTTTTCAGGTGATTTCCTTCCAGACGATCTCAGCAGGTCCAGACGATCTCAGCAGGTCCAGACAATCTCAGCAGGTCCAGACGATCTCAGCAGGTCCAAACGATCTCAGCAGATCCGGGCAGCCCGTTACCTTTCAGATCTGCCCGTTCGGGCAGGCCCCGCGCCTATAAATAGAGGGGTAGGGGTACCAGTTGGTGGACTTTTGGAGGGTTTCCAGCTTCAGACGGTTACTTGAGCGGTCTTAGTTTTTTGAGACCGCGGAGACCTTCCCGTCTCCCTTCCGGAGACCTCTCCACCTCTTTTTCAGGAGACCTCTTTTTCACACTTTCTATTGTAACCTCAGTTGTAACACAAGCTTTATATTAATAAAATTGCACATCCTTCAGCTCAGAGTAACCGACCACCCAGCAGTCACACCCCCCATTCTTCAGCTTGAGCAAGTGTGGAGTTGGTACATTTTTTGGTATCAACAGAAAACACGTGACCTTCAGATTTTGAGTGGTTGGTGAACAGTAGTTGCGAGAAAGTTGCGGATTTCGACCTAAAATAACCAAAACTTCAAACGGCCATAACTCTTGCTTTCTGAGTAGCAATGGAAATGCAAGAGGTTCAAGCCAATTCGAATGATGAACTTACCCTGGAAGTTCTCGAGCTTCGTATAGAGCTCCGTCTGGAGCAACTTTCCCAAGATCTGGAGCGGTCCCGCCAAAAGAACGCTCAAGAACTAAAGCAGATTCAACGACAGTTGGATGCAATTAATCGAACTCTAATTGTCATCACTCAGCAGTTTCCTCCTCAAGTGGCAGCTCCTTTGCCTTCTCAAGTAGTAACTCCTCCGAGATTTTCACATCCGATTCCTCCTCTGCCATCTCAAGATAAGGAATTCGCAGTTACTCGCCATGACTACCTCAGACTAGTTGCCCAGGAAGATCCAGTAGAAATGCTGAACTTTCAGGAGGATTGTGCTTACTTTCCGGCCCCTGCTGATGCGGCTTATTCTCCATCTCATCCCATTATTGTTGAAATAAAAAGGCCTTCTCCTTTTACTGACAGAATTCGATGGGAGCCGATTCCCAATGGATTTAGAAGGCCTCATTTGCCAGCCTTCTCTGGAGGAGAAGACCCCATCAGCCATCTTCAAATTTTTGAATCTGCTATGTCTTCAAGAGCTGTCTCAAATGGAATCAAGTGCAAATTATTAGCTTCATCCTTTGTCGGTCAAGCTAGAGAATGGTTTTTCAAGCTCCCACCTCAATCAGTTACTTGCTTCGCTGACCTTCGAAGAGAGCTCCTCTTGAGGTTCCTCACCTCAAAGAAGCGGAAAAGAGGCCTAGCAGCTCTCTTTCAGATCGAGCAGGGAGATGATGAGACACTTGCTCACTTCATTGCCAGATTTCAAAGAGAAATACTTGAAATTGTTGATGTTGATCAGAACTTGTATAAAATCGCCTTAATCAATGGGTTGAAAGAAGGCCTTCTCAAATCTACAGTCAGCCGAAATAAGCCGGAGTCTTATGAACATCTTATCAGGATAGCAAATCAAGTTATTGAAATAGAGGCAACAGATCCTCCTGGTTTTGTTTTTTCTCAGACAACCCAAAAGCGGCAAAGGAAATCTTTTTATCAACACCCGTCTTCGTCACAAAACATTCCGCAAGATAAAGACTTCAGATCTTACTCTTTTCCAGAAAACACATCCGCTCAACCTCCACAGCAAGATACATCACATGAATTTCTAAGATCTTGTCATATTCCGTCTGACGATCCGAGAACACTTGAATTCAAAAGTTATCCAGAAAAGTATACTCAGCTTAATACTTCCATGAAAGTTTTTCCAATTAGTCAAAATGAGCCAGAGTTTAGAGGACCTCATCCTATAAAGTCTAAGGTCAGAAATCACAATCAAGAACTCTTCTGCACATATCATTCAAAAATTGGCCATGATACAGAGAACTGTCATGCCCTCCAAAAATTGGCAAAATTAGTAAACCAATTATTGAAGGCAGGAAAATTACAAGACTATTTTGCGCAGTAAACGGATGATGACCTCTCCTCCATCAGAGACAATGTCACAAAGCAAAGAACTTCTCATTCAATAAAATAAGTGCATAGACTACGGATGAGATAGAATGTCATTTTGTTTCTTATTTTGGATACCTCCCTTTTTGTTTCGAATTTTTTGCATCTTCTCTTTTCCACCTTTACTTGTAATAAGCAAAGAAGAATGGCCAAAAACCTCGATAAAGCATCAGAGTCAAAGATTTTGCTGTTGCCAATTTAATCTTCAAGAAAACAGATGCAGCAGTAAGAGTTGACTCAGTGAAAAGGCACATTATAATTGGGCAGGGTCGTTTATCATCAAAGAAGTTCTTAAAAATGGTGCATATCACCTTCAAATTTATGAAAGGGAAGAGATATCTCATACTTGGAGCGGAGATGATCTCAAGCTTCCCTTTTCTTGAAAACATGTATTTTTATTTCATTTATTCTTTTGTTTTTCTTCTTTCAAGTATTAAAATGCTAAGGTTGTAATCTCTTAAGGAAGCACCAAAGAAGAATTGATTCAAAAGGCTGGAATTCTGCCAAGGGAGATATCAACGGATTCTACTTCATCCTCCTCGACTTGAATCTTGAGGTGTAAATCTGCCAGGACCACAGGTAGCGGGGAGAATTCGCATCTGTGTGGCAGTAGCTCGCCAAGCTCGAGCTATGGATGTTTAGAATGTCGGGTCCTTGCTGACATCTGACACACCTCAGAACCAAGGGAGGTAGAGTTGAATGTTCAGCTCTGTCATGCATTGTGAGAGGACATTGTTACAGTCTTAATGATCTTCCTGGGAAAGCAATGTCGGTACAGCCTCTGCGGCATGACCACACCTTCCCTGTAGATCATCTTTGTTCTGTAACTCTTGAATACTCATTGGATTGTGGATAGCCAAGGGTCGGTCGGAAACATCCATGACCGTCGCCTAAATCTTGATGGGCGGTCAGAATTTTGAGAGACCGCCAGTTTTGCTTTTTCTGGTTTTTTGCGATCTGGATATGTTGAGACCGCCGGCTGGATCTCCTCCAGGACTTGGATGTTAGAGATTGCTGGTAGAGTTCTCCATTTCATTTCAAAAGTGGTTTTCAGCGATCTTGGATATGTTGAGACCACCGGTTTGATCTCCTCCAGGACTTGGATGTTAGAGATTGCTGGTGGGATCTCCAGAGTTTTATTCAGAAAGTGGTTTTGTCAGCGATCTGAAATATTTGAGACCGCCGGTTTGATCTCCTCCAGGACTTGGATGTTAGAGATTGTTGGTGGGATCTCTAGAGTTTTATTCAGAAAGCGGTTTTTTCAACGATCTGAAATATTTGAGACTGTCGGCTGGATCTCCTCCAGGACTTGGATGTTAGAGATTGCTGGTGGGATCTCCAGAGTTTTATTCAGAAAGTGGTTTTTTCAGCGATCTGAAATATTTGAGACCGCCGGCTGGATCTCCTCCAGGACTTGGATGTTAGAGATTGCTGGTGGGATCTCCAGAGTTTTATTCAGAAAGTGGTTCTTTCAGCGATCTGAAATATTTGAGACCGCCGGTTTGATCTCCTCCAGGACTTGGAGTTAGAGATTGCTGGTGGGATCTCTAGAGTTTTATTCAGAAAGTGGTTTTTTCAGCGATCTGAAATATTTGAGACCGCCGATTTGATCTCCTCCAGGACTTGGATGTTAGAGATTGTCGGTGGGATCTCTAGAGTTTTATTCAGAAAGTGGTTTTTTCAGCGATCTGAAATATTTGAGACCGACGACTGGATCTCCTCCAGGCCTTGGATGTTAGAGATTGCTGGTGGGATCTCCAGAGTTTTATTCAGAAAGTGATTTTTCAGCGATCTGAAATATTTGAGACCGCCGGCTGGATCTCCTCCAGGACTTGGATGTTAGAGATTGCTGGTGGGATCTCCAGAGTTTTATTCAGAAAGTGGTTTTTTCAGCGATCTGAAATATTTGAGACCGCCGGCTGGATCTCCTTCAGGACTTGGATGTTAAAGATTGCTGGTGGGATCTCCAGAGTTTTATTCAGAAAGTGGTTTTTTCAGCGATCTGAAATATTTGAGACCGCCGGTTTGATCTCCTCCAGGACTTGGATGTTAGAGATTGTTGGTGGGATCTCTAGAGTTTTATTCAGAAAGTGGTTTTTTCAGCGATCTGAAATATTTGAGACCGCCGGTTTGATCACCTCCAGGACTTAGATGTTAGAGATTGTTGGGGGATCTCTAGAGTTTTATTCAGAAAGTGGTTTTTTCAGCGATCTGAAATATTTGAGACCGCCGGCTGGATCTCCTCCAGGACTTGGATGTTAGAGATTGCTGGTCGGATCTCCATAGTTTTATTCAGAAAGTGATTTTTCAGCGATCTGAAATATTTGAGACCGCCGGCTGGATCTCCTCCAGGACTTGGATGTTAGAGATTGCTGGTGGGATCTCCAGAGTTTTATTCAAAAAGTGGTTTTTTCAGCGATCTGAAATATTTGAGACCGCCGTGTCATGCCCGGGGTTAATGCCCAGGAGGATTCTAGAGAAATCTAGGTCCTTGGAGAAACATGTACATAGAAGAACTCTGGAAGAATGTGGAAAATCTCTAGAATGATCTCTTGGGAACATTCTAGAGAACTCGGGAAGATTGTATATTCATGAGGGTCGTAGAATAGTCTAGAAACTTAGGCATTCTAGATCCTTCCATCTTTTGGAGGGAAATTCTTTTGGGGCCTATAAAAGGGGAAGGCCCCCTCATTTGTAAGCATCCAAGTTTTGGAGAAGCAATAGAGTTCTTTGAGTTTCCTTTGCAATTGTGAGTTCTCTTGAGTTCTACTTTGCATTCGTTCTTCATCACCACCTAGTTCTTGCAGGAGAGGGTGACTTAGCTTGGCTACGCGGAGTGGCAAGGAGGAGCTAAGGCCGCACGGGAGCTTGTAAGAAGACAAGTCCGTGACAGTTGGTATCAGAGCTAGGTTGCTCAAGTTCGTGGTTGGTGTCTGAGAAGACTAGATGGCTGCTGAAGGGAACAATAACTCAAGCGTGGTGGATGAGCGCGGAAGGGAGACCCTTCCCCAGTCCGAGAAGAAGAGGCGGAGCCATAGCAAATCTCAGGATGAAGCGCACGTGGACCGCATACTGGCTGAATGGGAGGAGTGCATGACGGCGGTGGAGGAAGACCACTCATATGTTCGCGGAGAACTAGAAGCTGTCAAACAAGCGCTACCGGCTCGCGGAGAGCTGGAACTTTTGAAGGCCCAAGTCCAAGCATGTCTTGGTGCAAATGCGGAGCTTACTCAAAGGTGTGATCAACTTGAGGATGATTATGAGGAGCGGATCGCCAAATTAGAGGAAGAATTGGTCGTGTGCAGGAGGGCCATTGCTAAGGAGGAAATAGTGGGGTTGTGGCAAACCAAAGGATCGATGTGCCTAAGCCAAAACCCTTCTCGGGGAATAGGGATGCCAAGGAAGTTGAACACTTCCTTTACCAAATGGAGGTTTACTTCGAAGGATGTAATCTCACTGAGGAAGTACTCAAGGTAAAGACGGCTAGCTACTATCTTTCGGATATTGCATCTCTGTGGTGGCAGCGAAAGCTTGCAGATATCAAGAAGGGGACATGTAACTTGGACACATGGGATGAGTTCAAGATTGAGCTTAAGCGGCACTTCTACCCGGAGAACGTCGCAAATGAGGCAAGGAAGAAGTTAAAGGAACTCAAGCAGAAGGGGTCAATCACAGAGTACGTGAAGGAGTTCCAAACCTTAATGCTGATGGTGCCAGGTATGTCCGAAGATGATCAATTGTTCAACTTTAAGGATGGTCTTCAGAATTGGGTGAAGCAAGAAGTGCATCGACGGGATGCCAAGACCCTGGATGAAGCTATTGCGGCGGCCGAAGCAATGACGGAGTTCCAAAGACCATCATCGGATGCGACAGCCAAGAAGGGCTACAGGAATGACAACATCAAAGGTGAGGGATGGCTAAAGACTGTGAATGGGAAGGCAAAGCCGCTAGCAGGTGTAGCTCGTGGCGTGGAGCTTCGCATGGGTACGTGGAATGGAAAGGTGGACTTCTCGGTTGCAGTTATGGATGATCACAAGCTAGTGTTGGGCATGGACTTCTTCGATGCGGTGAGTGTCATTGTCATGCCAACTTACCGCTCGGTGTGCATTATTGAGAAAGGTGCAACATGCATGATACCTGCGGTGGAAGGGCCACCAAGCTGTGGAGCAAGACAACTATCGGCTATGCAAATAGCCAAGGGCGTGAAGAAAGGAGAACCTACTTTCTTGGCGACTTTGAAGGAGGAAGCGGGCGAGATCATGGAGGAGGTGCCTCTACTTGTGGCGGAAGTCCTTGAGGAGAATAAGGACGTAATGCCCGCGGAGCTGCCAAAGAAGTTGCCTCCCCGCAGGGAGGTAGATCACAAGATTGAGTTAGAGGTTGGAGCCAAGCCACCTGCGAAGGCACCATATCGGATGGCTCCACCCGAGCTCGAAGAGTTGAGGAAGCAGTTACAGGAGCTGCTTGAGGCTGGGATGATCAGACCATCGAAGGCACCATTTGGCGCACCGGTGCTCTTTCAAAAGAAGAAGGATGGAACCTTGCGGTTATGCACAGACTATCGGGCATTGAACAAGGTAACTATCAAAAACAAGTATCCCGTACCGTTGATTGCTGACTTGTTCGATCGACTTGGAGGAGCAAGGATATATTCGAAGATGGATCTGCAAAAGGGCTACCACCAAGTACGGATTGCTGAAGGAGACGAGCCAAAGACAACATGTGTGACGAGATACGGATCATTCGAGTGGTTGGTGATGCCATTCGGCCTAACCAACGCACCCGCTACATTTTGTACTTTGATGAATCAAATCTTTCACCCCTACTTGGACAAGTTTGTAGTAGTATACTTGGACGACATCGTCGTCTATAGTAATACAATGGAGGAGCATGCTGAACATCTTCGCCTAGTCTTCCAAGTACTGCGGGAGAATGAACTATATGTCAAACGATCAAAGTGTTCCTTTGGGCAAGAAGAAGTGCATTTCCTCGGGCATGTCATTGGACAGGGCCAATTGAAGATGGACATGGACAAGGTACGGGCAATCGTCGAATGGGATCCGCCAACAAAGGTGACAGAGTTGAGATCATTCCTGGGTTTGGTGAACTACTACCGACGGTTCATCATAGAGTACTCAAAGAGAGCGGTGCCGCTTACGGACCTGCTCAAGAAGGAGAAAGCTTGGAGCTGGACGGGGGAATGCCAGCAAGCTTTTGAGGACTTAAAGAAGGCGGTAAGTACGGAGCCAGTACTTGCCCTACCAGACTTTGGGAAAAAGTTCGAGCTGCATACCGATGCATCAGACTTTGCTATTGGAGGGGTGTTGATGCAAGAAGGACACCCGATTGCATTCGAAAGCCGCAAGTTGAATGAAGCGGAGCGGCGCTACACCGTGCAAGAGAAGGAGATGACAGCCATCATACATTGCTTACAGGTATGGAGGCACTACTTGCTGGGAGCACAGTTCATGATCAAGACCGACAATGTGGCAACTACCTACTTTCAAACTCAAAAGAAATTGTCGGCGAAGCAAGCAAGGTGGCAAGACTTCCTGGCCGAGTTTGACTTTGTCCTGGAACACAAGCCGGGCAAAGCCAACGTCGTAGCAGATGCACTTAGCCGCAAAGCGGAGCTAGAGGCGATCTCGATGGTGAAGAGCGACCTTCTTGAGCAGGTAAAAAGTGGGTTGGAAGAAGATCCGTTGGCCAAACAACTCATGCAACTAGCCAAAGAGGGTCGAGCCAAGAGATTTTGGGTAGAAGACGGGCTACTCTACACCAAAGGAAGGAGATTGTATATCCCAAAGTGGGAAAACCTGCGGAGGGACTTAATCAAGGAGTGTCATGACACCAAATGGGCGGGACATCCAGGCCAAAAGCGCACCTTGGCGTTGATGGAGGATTCCTACTATTGGCCGCAAATGAGGGACAGCATCGAGCTATACGTGAAGACATGTCTTGTTTGCCAACAAGACAAGGTGGAGAACAAGCAGCCAGCAGGACTCTTGGAGCCCCTACCAGTGCCGGAATATCCCTGGGAAACGGTGACGCTGGATTACATCAACGCGCTGCCCAAATCTGAAGGTTGCGGATCTATCTTGGTGGTAGTAGATCGCTTTTCCAAGTATGGCACTTTCATACCAAGCGTGAAGGATGCAACGGCGGAAGAAACGGCGCGACTCTTCTTCAAACATGTGGTGAAGTATTGGGGGTTGCCGAAGAACATTGTGAGCGATCGAGACCCTCGCTTCACCGGGAAGCTATGGACAGAGTTGTTCAGGCTACTTGGATCGAAGCTGAATTTTTCCACTAGCTTCCACCCTCAATCCGATGGGCAGACCGAGAGGGTGAATGCATTGTTGGAGTGCTACTTGCGGCACTTTGTGAGTGCCAACCAGAAAGACTGGGCCAAGCTTATGGATGTTGCCCAATTTTCCTACAACCTGCAGCGGAGTGAGGCCACGGGGAGGAGTCCATTTGAACTTACCACGGGAAGACAACCCCTCACTCCACAAACATTGGCAACCACGACGGATGATGGAAGGAGCCCAGGTGCCTGGAAGATGGCTAAGTCATGGGAAGAACATGCGGACTTAGCTAAGTCGTGCTTGGAAAAAGCCCGCAAGAGGATGAAGAAGTGGGCCGATGCAAAGCGGCGACACACGGAATATTCGGTAGGAGATAAGGTGATGGTGAAGCTCTTACCCCAGCAGTTCAAGGCCTTGCGTAGTGTACACAAAGGCTTGGTACGGAGATACGAAGGCCCATTCCCG
Organism: Dactylorhiza incarnata; assembly: GCA_033032865.1. NCBI lineage: Eukaryota > Viridiplantae > Streptophyta > Magnoliopsida > Asparagales > Orchidaceae > Dactylorhiza > Dactylorhiza incarnata. The sequence goes on from JAWHQI010000278.1 coordinate 547,934, forward strand.
GTCATGGCTAAGGTGGGTAAGGTTTCTTATCGCCTTGACTTACCAAACTCTTTGAAGATACATCCGGTGTTTCATGCGAGTATGCTCAAACCATATTACGGGGATAATGAGGATCTTCAAAGAGGAGAATCTCAAAGGGCGCCTCCAGTGATGACAAAATCTTTTGACAAAGAGATCGAAGAGGTGCTAACAAAAAGAGTGGTGCGAAGAAGAGGTGTGCAACCTTGCACACAGTACTTGATCAAGTGGAAGGGATTGCCAGAGTCTGAAACTACTTGGGAGACATTAGAAGACTTGTGGCAGTTCAAGGACATTCTTCAGCAGTACGAGGCGACGAGGGCGTCGCCAGGCTAGGTGGGGGAGGATGTCACGCCCGGGGTTAATGCCCAGGAGGATTCTAGAGAAATCTAGGTCCTTGGAGAAACATGTACATAGAAGAACTCTGGAAGAATGTGGAAACTCTCTAGAATGATCTCTTGGGAACATTCTAGAGAACTCGGGAAGATTGTATATTCATGAGGGTCGTAGAATAGTCTAGAAACTTAGGCATTCTAGATCCTTCCATCTTTTGGAGGGAAATTCTTTTGGGGCCTATAAAAGGGAAGGCCCCCTCATTTGTAAGCATCCAAGTTTTGGAGAAGCAATAGAGTTCTTTGAGTTTCCTTTGCAATTGTGAGTTCTCTTGAGTTCTACTTTGCATTCGTTCTTCATCACCACCTAGTTCTTGCAGGAGAGGCTGACTTAGCTTGGCTACGCGAAGTGGCAAGGAGGAGCTAAGGCCGCACGGGAGCTTGTAAGAAGACAAGTCCGTGACAGCCGGCTGGATCTCCTCCAGGACTTGGATGTTAAAGATTGCTGGTGGGATCTCCAGAGTTTATTTCAGAAAGTGATTTTTCAGCGATCTGAAATATTTAAGACCGCCGGCTGGATCTCCTCCAGGAATTGGATGTTAAAGATTGCTGGTGGGATCTCCGGAGTTTATTTCAGAAAGTGATTTTTCAGCGATCTAAAATATTTGAGACCGCCGGCTGGATCTCCTCCAGGACTTGGATGTTAGAGATTGCTGGTGGGATCTCCAGAGTTTTATTCAAAAAGTGATTTTTCAGCGATTTGAAATTTTTGAGACCGACGGTTTGATCTCCTCCAGGACTTGGATGTTAGAGATTGCTGGTGGGATCTCCAGAGTTTTATTCAGAAAGTGGTTTTTTCAGCGATCTGAAATATTTGAGACCGCCGGTTTGATCTCCTCGAGGACTTGGATGTTAGAGATTGCTGGTGGGATCTCTAGAGTTTTATTCAGAAAGTAGTTTTTTTAGCGATCTGAAATATTTGAGACCGCTGGCTGGATCTCCTCCAGGACTTGGATGTTAGAAATTGCTGGTGGGATCTCCAGAGTTTTATTTGGGAAGAGGTTTTTCCAGCGATCTGAAATATTCGAGACCGCCGGCTGGATCTCCTCCAGGACTTGGATGTTAGAGATCGCTGGTTAGTTTTCCAGAATAGTTTTTTGAACAGAGCTCGAGGCATTTGGAATCGTTATCTAGAAATATCTCCTAATTATTCTTATAATGAACGGTCTGAATGAATTAAGACCGCAAGCTAAGTGATTACTCTTATTTCTCCAAAGTATACAGAGATGATCATAGGTTCTCTATTTTTGATAAATAACGGTCTGAGAAAATCAAGATCGCACGATGTCCGACTAATGAAAAGTTGGGCTCTAAACGGTCTGATATAGTGAAGACCGCCGGTTACGATCTCTCTAAAAATAGAACGGCCTGAAATATGTGGAATCACGGATTATCTATTATACGAGTTTTATTACTCAAGCAAGTTTCTATTTCTTCAAGAATGAAGCGGTCTGAAATATAGGTGATCGCCAGTTATGGATTTTCTCTGGAGTATTAGAGACCGCCACCCGGGTCTCCTCCAAAATATCTTCTAATTAAGAAGTGATGAGAGACATTTGGAATCATCATCCGAGGACTTCTCTAATATTTACTCTTATGATGGGCGATCTGGGAAAAATGAGACCGCAGATTTAATGTTTTCTTTATCTTGCTATCAAGCAGCCTGGAATATGAAAGGATATGGGGATATTCATGGGATCCCTTTTCTACTCTTCTACTAAGTAGCAGTCTGAATCGTTTAAGACCGACATTCACTTCTTAAAAAATGATTCAAAATATACTACAGAGTTCAAGATCATCACTCTTGGATTATCATGATTTGGTTCCTCTACAAAAGACCTCGAATATTGAAGATCGTCATTTACAAATAGTTGACATCGGAATTATTTCATAACAAAGCAGCTTCAAATAGCCAAAATCAATATCTTCTTAAAAGGCGTTTTGACAACCACAAGATCGTCATTCTTAATTATCGATTGTAATTCAAATATGAACAAAATAAGTATCTCATCAGTTTCAGTTCGATTGATCGGCAACAAGTTGTCTCAAGTACTCATGTAATATATGTTTTTCCTATACCTGCTCTGACCGTTCTTTTGCAGAGATAGGCAGGTGCTCGCATTTTCTCTTCAGGCACTCGCTTAAAACCAAGTGTTCGCAAGTCTTCTTAAGAAGAGAAAAAATATTCGCAAGCACGCCTGGCGGTAGGATGTTCGCATAGGTACTTGCACTTTTTCATCACACATGCTCTACTATGACAGGAAAGGTAGATCGCGATTCTCGTGGGTAAGTTTTATTTTTTCGAAGTTTTTTCAAAACTTAAAAAAATGCGGGGATTATGTTTTACCCAGAAATCGGCGATCCTCTACGAGCTAACATTTTCAGGTACTACAGTATTTTCGGAGATCCGGGGCGGTTTCGTCGAGCCCGGGTGGTCTCGCACAGAGGAGGTCCCGGGCGACCTCGCGCAGGAGGTCGCCCCTTCCGGGCGCCCTCACGCAGGGGAGGTCGCCCCTTCCGGGCGACCTCGCGCAAGAGGAGGTCGCCGTTTCCGGGCGACCTCGCGCAGGAGGAGGTCGCCCTTTCCAGGCGACCTCGCGCAGGGGAGGTCGCCCCTTCCGGGAGACCTCGCGCAGGGGAGGTCGCCCCTTCCGGGCGACCTCGCGCAGGGGAGGTCGCACGTTCCTAGCGACCTCGCGCAGGAGGAGGTCGCACCTTCCGGGCGACCTCGCGCAGGAGGAGGTCGCCCCTTCCGGGCGACCTCGCGCAGGAGGAGGTCGCCCCTTCCGGGCGACCTCGCGCAGGAGGAGGTCGCCCCTTCCGGGAGACCTCGCGCAGGAGGAGGTCGCCCTTTCCGGGCGACCTCGCAGGGGAGGTCGCCCCTTCCGGGCAACCTCGCGCGGAGGAGGTCGCCCCTTCTGGGCGACCTCATGCGAAGGAGAGGTCGCCCCTCCTGAGCGACCTCGCAAGGGGAGGTCGCCCCTCCTGGGCGACCTCGCAGAGGCAGGATTCGGCCCTGAGCTGACTCCTTTTTTATGTCATCTCTTTTCAGGTGATTTCCTTCCAGACGATCTCAGCAGGTCCAGACGATCTCAACAGGTCCAGACGATCTCAGCAGATCCGGGCAGCCCGTTACTTTTCAGATCTGCCCGTTCGGGCAGGCCCCGCGCTTATAAATAGAGGGGTAGGGGTACCAGTTGGTGGACTTTTGGAGGGTTTCCAGCTCCAGCTGGTGACTTGAGCGGTCTCAGTTTTTTGAGACCGCGGAGACCTTCCCGTCTCCCTTCCGGAGACCTCTCCACCTCTTTTTCAGGAGACCTCTTTTTCACACTTTCTATTGTAACCTCAGCTGTAACACAAGCTTTATATTAATAAAATTGTTCATCCTTCAGCTCAGAGTAACCGACCACCCAGCAGTCACACCCCCCATTCTTCAGCTTGAGCAAGTGTGGAGTTGGTACATTTTTTGGTATCAACAAGATAGAAATAGTTTGTTACAAAGTTAGAGGGCAACAGAGAGACAGATTGGAAAATAATGAGGACATGTTACTAATCGAGATTTGAAAGGCATTGATACTAGTTCCATATTAGTCCAGGAGGGTATTCCTGGTATCGAAGCTCCGAAATTGCCAAAGCAGCATCATGAGATATTGACTTTAATCAACATTCTGGGATGGGGAAGTCCACGGGTAGGATATTGCAGAGCAAATATCCATCCTAGCCAATCAACTCAAAATTAGAGAAATTCATTTGCTCAACTCAAAAGTGGATTGAGATAGAACTAGGTTTTATCTCACTCCAAGACAGCTAGAAATCACTCAATTTTGAGGCAACTTGAAATTGAATCGAGGACTTGTTATTGTTATTGTTATTGTGAGTGTGAAGACCCTAAAAGACTTTGTGAGAATACATAGAGCAAGAATTCGAGATTTATATAGGAATAGCAAGATAAATGCAAGAACAAAATAGTAAAAATTAAGCACTAAAGATAACAAAATCAAAATTCAAAAACTATTGAGTATAGATCTATAGATGTATAAGTACTAATGCGATGAGAAGAGGACTCATACTCTGAGAACTGGGAACTGAAAAGAAAGAAATTTCAGTGGGAGGGAGCAGAGAAAATAACAGGAACTAAGAACCCTATTGCTGCTCAACAAACGTGCTTGAAAGCACAAGGCACGAGCAAAGAGTTAAGTAACTTGGTGAAAATGAAATATTAAAAACTAGCTTTAGCTTTTTATACTAAGTTTGCTCAATTGGGTTCTAGATTCTTCTATTTAAAGTTAGTCTCTATAACTAATCAAACATTATATTTAAAGGCCATATTTAATATATATATTAATCTTGGTTTGAATCCGGAATTAGAAAACAATAAGACAGCTTAACCACCAAGACACAAGAACATATCTACAAACATTCTAAGTTATTATTTATATATTTGTATACGGGTAACAGCACAAGGGGGCCCCGTGTGGCCTCGACAGTACCACGACCACAACAGTACCTCGCCTGCCACAGTGCCCCCGCCACGACAGTTGATCCACCCATGCACGGCTGCTCTCGGACACACGGGTTACGCCCGTGCCTGACGCTACTCACGCAACTCACACTCTCACCAACCCCGATATGACATTAAGCGACAGCTGCAGTACTCCGGTCAGTGGGAGTGCGAGCGGTGTGAGTAGCTCAGGCACGAGCTTATCCCGTGCGCCCGAGAGCAGTCGTTCATGGGCGGAGCAACTGTCGTGGCGGGGACACTGTGGTGGTAAAGGTATTGTTGTGGCCATGGTACTGTCGCGGACGCATAGGGTCCCCTCCCCATGCGTTGTCACTCGTATATAATACACTCGAGGGAACTTAAAATTGAGAATGGACTATAGAAAATCTTCCTCAACATGTCATCTTCTATGGCGTGTATTCCCCTTCCACTCTTCATCTCAACTACTTGTATGAAATCCTCACAAAACACACTTAAAGTTGATTATCCTAAAATCTTGCTCCTTTTAGCCTTGTAAAAATAGCTTCCAGCTACCAAAATAATTTTCCATATAATATTTAATGAGTTAATTTCTCGTCTCTTCCTTGCTCTCATGTCCCATCTCCAGCTTCACAAATCAATAGATTAATCAATAACCATTAATTAACTATACTTAGTGAGAAAAGCAATAGAAATCGCATAAATTTGACAACCAAAAGTTAGTATATATAATTTACGATGCCCATAACTAAGTTTAGAGATCCCAGCAACTAGAAGACTCTCTTAGTGGTTGGTACTTCATATTATAATGTGGACGGGTAGGAGACGACCATATTAGAGAGAAACTCCTTCGTGGATATATCATCTTAAAAGAAACCTGTGTATACATCAAAATACAACCTTGACCACCAACTTCAAATTTGTCTTAGATATTATAATCAGTTAGCAAAAAATCTGAATCTTTACAAAAGATAATGCTAGTCAGTCTCTCAAGATATCTCCTTTACCATATGAGTGGATAGATAAATGCTCAGATTTCGGGCATCTAACCTTGAACTTGGGCAAATTTCCAATTAAAACTCAAAAATATATTCTCAAGCCACTAACTACCACAGTAGATGAATTTTAAATAACTATTTCCCCATGAAAATTAATATCTGCGTTCATTAAACCAATAGAAGGCTCATTTGGTTGCTTGTAGATAGAGAACATGTTTTGAAATATGATGATTTTGTTTCTCATTTTATGTGAGAAGATGAAACGCATACATTGAGAAGGCTTTCCGAGGGTTTGTAGAGCATAAAAAAATGTGCAATTCTAACTAAGTGAACCAAATGATCGATCTAACAAATTCTATTGTTTTGCAAAATTGGTTTATAATTTCAAGCAACCAAATGGAGGATGATAATAGTATGTTATCTAAAGCACTTCAATTCTTATAGCCAGGATAAGGCACTTATTAATAGAGCATCATGGAAAGCATTTTTTGTTAGAAATTTTATTTAAAAATATTTAATTTATAATGTTTTATTGGAGCCTACTATGATGTTTCGCTCCTCATAATTGATGAAAAGCTCCAAAACCAAATAGAGGAAATCCAAATTATTTGGAGGGAAACATTTCATAAAAGAAAGGATGAACTTTTAGTCCCACCATCCTTATCTCCTCTTATGTTTGTGAGTATATAAAAAAAACTCGTCTTATTTGTTCAAAGGAACATAAGAAGAAACTATGAACCACACGCGCGCAGGCACCGCACCGGACTGGATTTCGGATTTGGGATTTGGGATTTGGGAATAATTAAATTGAATTGTATTTTTTGTGCAAAATAGTTTTGGTTTTTGAACCACCGGATTTTAGTCAAGCCGACTTGTTTTTGATAAAAAATTTAAAGTCCATGCTGCTTCGAATAGAAGTTCAAGCTGCTTCGAATAGAAGTCCAAGATGCTTCGAATAGAAGTCCAAGTAGCTTCGAATAGAAGTCCAAGCTGCTTCAAATAGAAGTCCAAGCTGCTTCGAATAGAAGTCCAAGCTGCTTCGAATAGAAGTCCAAGCTGTTTCGAATAGAAGTTCAAGCAACTTGAAATTGCGTCAATATGAATTCGACGCATCTTTTCCTCGACTCGACTTGCGTCGATAATGACTTGACGTAACGTCGAGTAGCGTCGATATGATTTCGACGCGTCGACAAGGTCTCGACGCAACGTCGAGTAGCCTCGATATGAATTCGACGCAACCTCTGTCGTTTTGCATTTTTCTTCGTTGTTATTACGCGTAATTTCATAACCGCTTCTTCACGCGTTTTCTCACCATTACTCTTATACGTTGAAAATCCAACGTTACTCTGCACGATTAAAATCTTACTAATTATAATCGTTGTTATTATTACGTGTTAATTTTTTACCGTTTTACGAGACTCCTATATAGGAGATTTTCCTGAATCGTTTTAAGACACGCTTTCGGAAAACTGATTTCTCTCTCTCTCTTGTTCTTGCGACTTTTACCGTGATTTTGTTTTCTTCACATTTGCTTCATCAAGTGGGAGTTCGGGTGCTCTGTGCTTCTTCGGTGTCCGCACACATCGGAGTTTTCGGGATCTAGTCGGGTGTTGTACCTTGGAGGAGTGAGCACCGGTTGAAAGACCTGTCGGAGGGTGGTGCAACTTCTTTAGGGCAGTGATCACACGCATTAGCCAGGCTCGATTATAAACCATATATATTGTGTTCTGATTTCTTTTATTTCTCACCCCTCTGTTTTAAACTCTTGTAAAAATTTTGTTTTGACAAAACTGAAGTTTTTCATTAGAATCTCTGTTTATTCAAGATTTATTATTATCTTATTATCTACTGATTTTTCAAAAGAGAAAATATATATACATATATATACATAAATATAGAAATATATGAAAAATATTCTAACAATCTAAAGAAGTTATAAATCCACATCACATAATCTATTGCGAAAGGGTCATGTTAGGCTATCATCCCACAAATCGCCTAGTACCAGTGAGAGCCCGTCATTGGGTATTCTTTGGGAAGTCCAAAAATAACAAGATAAATAAAATCAAATAATTAAAATGATTCTCTCTGTTTTTATTTTCATATGTACTGGAATTTATTTTATATTTTATAAATTTCAGAAATCTGTCATGGCATCTAGATCTGAAGATTTTGTCGGGATTAAACCCGAAAAATTTAATGGAAACGGCTTTCGTCGTTGGCAAGCGCAAGTAGAATATTGGCTTAACACTTTAGGACTTTTATCTGTCATATTTGATGTTCCTGCTGGAGAAACTGAAAACCTCAGCGCTGCAACTGCAGTTGCCTCCTTTCTTCCTTCGTCTTCATCTTCCAGTGCAAATACCACTAGAACTTATGTTAGACGTATTCCCTATAGAGATCTGGTAGATATAGAATATCATTGTCGCAACCGAATCCTTAATGCCTTGTCTGACAACCTCTACGATGTCTTCATTTAATATCGTATGGCTAAGGATTTGTGGTATGCTCTTGAAGCATGTTATAACCTTGATAATGCGGGTATAGAATGTTACAACGTTTCAAACCTCCACAAATTCAAAATTGATGCTTCTAAGCCTATCAATCCTCAACTCCATCAACTTGATGAAATGTTGTCCAAGATCCGAGCAGATGGCTCAATTCTATCCGAAAATTATCTAGTGGCATGTCTCATCGATTCTCTTCCTAATTCTTGGTCTGGCTTTAATACTAGACTTCAACATGACCAATCCAACCTGACTTATGTTCAAATACAAAATGTTATCTACATAGAGGAGGAACATAAGAACAAGAGTTCTAAACCCCCCAAAGACCATGCTCCTAAAGTGAATCTCACTGAATCTCATGGCAACCATTCATCTCACCATCACTTCAAAGGCAAAGGCCATAAGAAACCTTTCGGTCCAGGTTCCCTCCATCAGAAACCTAATCATCCCAAGTATGATCCTTCAAACCAAAACCTAGGTAAAGAGAAATAGTGCTTCATCTGCGGTTGCACAAATCATCTGTCTACCAATTGCTTCTACAAGAAGACAGAACCCGTGATTGGCAAGTCTCGTGGTGACAAGCCTCAGGTCAACATGATCCAAGCACCGGATCATCTGTCCTTTTTGGAAAGAATCTATATATTCATAAATTAATTCTATTCTAGAAAATAAAACTTAGATTCTAACCGATCTTCTTTCTGGTGCCAAAGTCATAGGTTGTAGATGGATCTTTAGGAAAAAATTAAATATGAACGGTTCCATAGAAAAATATAAGGCTCGTCTTGTTGCTAAAGGCTATGCGCAAAAACAGGTGATAGATTATTTGGATACCTATGCTCCCGTAGCTAGGATTACATCATTTCATGTTCTAGTAGTCTTAGCTTCGATCCATAAATTAATTATTCATCAAATGGACGTTAAAACCGCTTTCTTACATGGAGACTTAGACGAAGGTCTATATGACTCAGCTTGAAGGTTTTGTAGTTAAAGGTCAAGAAAATAAAGTTTGTAAACTTATTAAATCTCTTTATGGATTAAAACAAGCCCCTAAACAATGGCATCAAAAATTTGATTCTGTAGTGTTATCTTTTGGATTTATGTCTAATGAATATGACAAATATATTAATGCAAAACAAGAAGGAAATGAACATGTTTTGTGATGTCTTTATGTAGATGACATTTTAATCTTTGGAAATTCAATAAAAATTATTAATAATATCAAAAAAAAATTATCATCTAAATTTAATATGAAAAATTTAGGAGAAACTAATGTCATTTTGGGAATGAAATTAGCTAAATCTGATTCTATTGTATCATTATCTCTTTCTCACTCGATTGAGAAAATGTTGCATAAATTTAATTCCGCACCTGCTTCAACTCCTTATGACGCTTAGCTAAACTTTTGTAAAAATTTAGGTAAACCTATTGACCAATATAGGTATGCACAAATGATAGGGTCACTGTTTTATATTGTTAATCGCACTAGACCCGACATCTCTTATGTCGTAGGCAGGCTTAGTAGATATACTAGTAATCCAAGTGATGATCATTAGATAGCAATAACTAGAATCTTTAAATACCTTCGCGGAACTGTTGATTATAGTTTAGTATATACGGATTTTCCCGAAGTACTTGAAGGTTATTCAGATGTAAATTGGGTAACTGATTCTTTAGACGTTAAGTCTACAACAGGTTATGTTTTCCTCCTTGGAGGAGCCGTCATTTCATGGGCTTCTACAAAATAAACTGTGATTTCAAGAAGCACCATGGAATCAAAGCTTATAGTTTTAGACACTACATGTGCCGAAGTCGAATGGCTTACAAATTTATTTTCTGAAATTCCTTTAGAGGGAAAATCAATACCTGTTATTTCTTTGCTATGTGGTAATAAATTTGTGATTGATTTAACTGCTTCAAATAGTACTAATGCTAAAATAAACAAGTTCATGGGAATCAGGTACAAGTCTGTGAAGCAAAAAAGAAAAGATGTGACATCACTCAATTATGTAAAGTCAGAATTGAATCTGGCTGATAATCTTACCAAGAGATTGTCCCGAAGGGAGATTTTGTTGTCATCGAGGGGAATGGGACTTAAGCCCACATAATTTGCTGTCAACGGTGGATACCCAACCCAAGTGATTGGAGATCCCATTAATTGGGTTCAATGTGGTAGAAACGAAGTCGTTGATGTAGCATAGTTGGGAGCACAAATTTAAAGGTTGCGAAAACTTTCTCCCAATTTTTATGATGTTATGCTCTACGTAGCAGTTTAGGATAAACGTTTAAGTTCTTAATGGTTGTCAAAAGCATATTTCTTTGCGAGATATTAGTTACGAAATATCTCTTAAGGCACCACCTATGTGGGGGTAGTCATGAGGCCGTGACTTTGGGATCCGGGCTGAACCCTAAATACCCTCATGAAAAATCAAGGAATGCGCATAATCGTTAACGCGCCAACCGTCATAACTCAAGGAACAACCAAACTTTTGTGTGTTTATCTAATTTACCGGTCAAAAGTTTATAATTCAAAGCTTCTAGCACATTATACTCTTCGGTAGAGAAAATAAGTACTAAGTATAGGTTCAAGGTAACCACTTCACATATACTCATTGCATTAGATACAATTTGATGAAGCACTTTGTATTTGATTTTATTTATCATTATTAATATCATAATTTATGAAGTTCGTCTTTCGGTTTTTCGCTTTTGTGGGGGATTGTTAGAAATTTTATTTAAAAACATTTAATTTATAATATTTTATTGGAGCTTAGTATGGTGTTTGTGTTTGGCTCCTCATAATTGATGAAAAGCTCCAAAACAAAATTGAGGGAATCCAAATTATTTGGAGGGAAACCTTTCATAAAAGAAAGGATGAACATTTATTCCCACCATCCTTATCTACTCGCATGTTTGTGAGTATATAAAGAAAAACACTCCTTATTTGTTCAAAGGAACATAAGGAGAAACTATGAACCACACGCGGGCACGCGCGCGCGCACCGCACCGGACCGGATTTCGGATTTGGGATTTGGGGAATAATTGAATTGAAATGTATTTTTGTGCAAAATAGGTTTGGTTTTTGAACCACCTGATTTTAGTTAAGGCGACTTGTTTTTGATAAAAATTTTGAAGTCCAAGCTGCTTCGAATAGTAGTCCAACAAGCTGCTTCGAATAGAAGTCCAAGTTGCTTCGAATAGAAGTCCAAGCTGCTTCGAATAAAAGTCCAAGCTGCTTTGAATAGAAGTCCAAGCTGCTTCGAATAGAAGTCCAAGCTGCTTCGAATAGAAGTCCAAGCTGCTTCGAATAGAAGTCCAAGCAACTTGAAATTGCATCAATATGAATTCGACACATCTTTTCCTCAACTCGACTTGCGTCGATAATGACTCGACATAACGTCGAGTAGCGTCGATATGATTTTGACGCGTCGACAAGGACTCGACACAACGTCGAGTAGCCTAGATATGAATTCGACGCAACCTTTGTCGTTTTGCGTTTTTCTTCATTGTCATTACGCGTAATTTCCTAACCGCTTCTTTACGCATTTTCTCGCCATTACTTTTATACGTTGGAAATCGAACGTTTCTCTGCACGATTAAAATCTTACTAATTATAACCGTTGTTATTATTACTTGTTAATTTCTTACCTTTTTACGAGACTCTTATATAGGAAATTTTCCTGAATCATTTTCAGACACGCTTTCGGAAAATTGATTGCTCTCTCTCTCTCATGTTCTTGCGACTTTTACCGTGATTTTTGTTTCTTCACATTTGCTTCATCAAGTGGGAGTTCGGGTGCTCTGTGTTTCTTCGGTGTCCGTGCACATCAGAGTTTTCAGGATCTAGTCGGATGTTGTACCTTGGAGGAGTGAGCATCGGTTGAAAGCCCTGTCGGAGGGTGGTGCAACCTCTTTAGGGCAGTGATCACACGCATTACCCAAGCTCGATTTTAAACCCTATACATAGAGCGATGTTAAACGCAACCCGGTTTTGGCTATATGCAGACCACAGTTTTTTAAAAAGAGAGATGTTAAACGCAGGCCGGTGTTTTTGTGATTTTACACGTCTTTTATTGATTGAAGCCTTGAAAGGGGTGGACACAAACATATTTTTGTGATATATAGAATCAAAATGATTATAATGTATTTGTTGGACTATTATTGTGGATCAAAATGATTATAATTTGCGCCTTTGCGTCTTGCGGTAAAATGATATATAGACTGCAAAAATGTATTTATTTGGCTTTTATGAATGTTATATTTTGCTTGGTGATTTAAATAAGAAAATAATAATTTGATTTTTGAATATGATCTGTAAATATGAAATTTGGCCTGCATGAACAATTTTTTGGCCTGCATATATCTGCGGCCTGCATAAAGCTAAAAGCGGACTGCATATAACATTGTTCTCTGATTTCTTTTATTTCTCACCCCCTCTGTTTTAAACTCTTGTAAAAATTGTTTTGACAAAACTGAAGTTTTTCATTAAAATATTTGTTTATTCAAGATATATTATTATCTTTTCAAAAGAGAAATATATATATATATACAAGAATATACGAAAAATATTTTAACATTTTTTGGGTAAAGTCATACCCTAAACATATCACATTCCTAGTAATAAACATACCAAGTCAGTCAGAAAAGAACAGCATCTCAAGCGCTCAGAAGCCCAGGCATTCTACAGGGAACTTTTTCATATCCAAACTGAGAGAGCTCTCCAGAAATAAGAATAAGAAATGGGAGAAAACCTGGAGACGCTGGATAGCCTGCTGGAAAGTAGGCGGCGAGGTTTTTCCGCCGGTTTCACGCCCTTGTGGCGTATCACTAACCTCCAGGGAGGTGTTTGCAGATGAGAAAACATTACTCTGGAATGGAACTGACGCAGCTCGTCGGTGCCGGCAACGGAAGCGTTTGGCGTTTTCCCGGCAGAGATGGGGGTGGCGAGGTCGGACATCCTGGGGCTTAATGGAATGGAAGGCCGGGGGAAAGCATAACGCAGACATGGTAGGAAGTGTGAGCCTGTGAGGATAAGAGAGGGCGCTTTGAAAGGAGACCCCGAAACCAAATTAATAGCTACATCGCAGTGCCATTTTCTCATTTATTATAGTTCTACTGTGTAGAGGTACATAATCACGCTTGCTGTAGTAAAAAAGAGTTATACTTAGGTGCGCAACTCTCACTTAGAAATACAGCCGTATGATATTTGATTCGACGGTAGGGAAAATACTGACATTATTTATTATTCATAAACACTGCAATATTTAGAGCTATCAATGGCTGAGATGCACTCCTCTCACCATGATCTAGGTGCGAGATACTCATTTAAAATATTTTCAATAAAAAATGGGTATTATAATGCATTAAACAAGCCGGTTGTTATTAGTACGGCATTTTTGGCCAAGGTTTTGAAAATCGGATCCGATATGGAACCTGGCTTAGGAGAGGTTCATGATTCAACCGGTTGGATCGGTTGAACCGTGTTGAACCGTTTAGACATAAATGACTAATATTGTTTCATCATGTAACAATATGCATAATATATTCTATGAAATATGGATAGCAATATATCAAAAATAAAACAACTAATGTAAACATAATAAATAAAGTGTAACACAGTGAGTTAAATTCATAAAATTGACAAGTAACCTTACAAAATATATTCACTAAAACATGTTTAGAGTTTAGACTTAATAATTTTTAAATAATATTCGCCTTTTGAGAAGATGGAGAAATCACCTCTCGGAAAACTAAGTACTTTATTCTGAGAACGGAGGTGAGAACAAAAGTGAGAAGGTTGAGTCGCATTTCGAGATCTTCGAAGATTCGAAGGAGATCTTCGAGGGTCGAAGGAGAATTCCAAGGAAATCTTTAACGGAGTTCTCTCGGGCGTAGAAGGCAAGGTGTCTTGAATTGAAGGCTCTGGGCTCCTTTTATAGCTTTGGCCGGGGGTAGCCCAGTAATTTTGCCGTCGTAACCACCGTAACCACCTGACGGGCGAATCACGCTGGTCGATTTGGAGCACACGAATCGTCATTTTTCGTAAATGACCGTCTCGCCCTTCAGGCAGTTCGGGCAGTTCAGACAGCTTTGTTGAAGGCGATAAAGGCGACGAACGAGTCCTGCAATCTGAGAAATTAGGAAATGTTTACTGAGCGCGTGTTCAGAACGTGGAAATGCTCTGAGCGCGTGAGGAAGTGTTCTGAGCGTGCAACGAACAGGAGCGTTTTGGGGGCGCAGTGAACACGAGAGCGTTCTGGGCGCGCAATGAACACGGGAGCGTTCTGAGCGCGCATTGAACACTTAAGCGTTCTGAGCGCGTGGGGAACTGGGAAACGAGAAGTCGCACCGCCAAGGAGGGTTTGGGTTTCGGCCGCACCTGTCGAGGAGGTGCGGCCTCGGTCGGATGCTCCGCAGTGCCCCCTGCAGGAGAGGGGTGCGGTTAGGCCGCACCCCAAGGGGGGTGCGGCGTTGCCGCACTCCCTATGGAGGTGCGGTTTGGCCGCACTAAGGCTTCATTTGGCGCGGCCGGCGCCCATTTTGGCGGCTTTTCCGCTGTCCGGCGGGAGCAAACGCCGCCGGCGCCCGTTTGTTTACCCGCTGTCCGGCGGCGTTTGCTTCAAACGCAGACGTTAAACGCCACGCCAAATGAAGCCTAAGTTTACTCCAATGACTATAGTGAATTGCATAGTGAACTGAGTTTACTATAGATTGAACTGAGTTCATTGCATTGAAATGTATAGTTGAATTGCACTACAGTTCACTGCAGGTAACTACATAGTGAAATGCTGCGTTAAATGGCACTACAATTATGAAGATATTCACTGCAATGAAGTGTAAAATGAATTGAGTTGACTGCAATGAGAATTGACAGGCATTTTTAGAAATATTACTCAGAAAGAATCAACAAAATATGTGTATTCTCTATTAATGACCAAGTAAAGTCTATAGGTTTTTCCTTTCCTCTTTTGCCCGGAATACTCAAGTGCATAAAAGTGGCTAGTTGATTGATGTGTATAAAAGTGACTAGTTGATTGATCTGATCACCGAAGAGCTTGAAGAGAAGATAACACGCACATATTAGTGCAAATTGAATTATGCTTTCTCCATTTTTATAGAATGAATCTCAGTATGTAATGATTAGTGTTATTTATTCAATTAAATTAAATTGAATTATGCAACGATATTAATTCAATCTAATTTGTATATACTTGGTCATAAAGATTATAATTTTGTGAAGTTAATGTGAATATACAGTGTTGGTTAATGAAGTTTAATATTTGTCATTAATATATACATTTCCTTAATATTTATCATGTATTTTCTTGCCTAAACGGGGAACAATGATAGAGACGATGAAGAGATTTTCATTTTTTATATGTAGGAGTGAATGACATCGGCTACCACGATACGTGAAAGCTTTCTAAAATTTTTGATATTTTTTTAAATGTTGCCGAATTAGCGGTGTTTTTATAACAAAACACCGCTAAATCTGCTGTTTTTTTTTAAAACGCAGTGAATGCCTTCCTTTATTCGCGGCGTTTTTTTTTTCAAAGCGTCGCGGAGTTCTGTGGCGGCGATCGCATTCGCGGCGATTTAGCGGCGTTTTGTAAAGCGCCGCGAAAACTTCCGCGGCGGTTGAAAAGCACCGCGAAAAGTCCAAAAAAAGCGCCACTGTAGACTCATTTTGTTGTAGTCATGAGGGGTGCGGTTAGACCGCGCCCCTCGTGGGGGAGGCGGTTCGCGCGCTACCGCGCGCGGTACCGTCGTGCGTGTTGTGCGCGGTAGCGTGCGCGGTTACGCGCGGTACAACCGCGTGTGGTGCTGTCGCGCGCGGTGGTGTGTGGCCCTGCAGCACGTACTGCGTGCATGGTTGTACGGGTGGTTAGCTGTGGAGATGGTGGGTTTGGTCCACTTTCTCACTCATCCCCCCCCCCCCCCCCTACACTATCTTAATGGAAGAGTGGGGTTTTTAACTAACCGCCACCCGATTTTATATATATATATGAGAAACTCATAATATGAGTGCATATCAATACCCTACCAAAAGAACCATGTTGCATGAGTCAAATAATGATGATCAAATAAAGTACAAAGTACAAAAAATTGAATTTGTTAAATAATGATCAAATATTCATACATATCTCTCATATTAAGATTGCAACAAACATAAACCAAATCATTGAGTCTTTGATGTTCAAGATGATTTCTTCGATTTGTATGGATTTGCTCAAAGACACTCTAATTTTATTCACAATCAGATGGCGAATAAGTTTCAATAAGAATGCGAATAACTATTTTTTGCAGCTGCAGAACACTTGAAAACCAAACATTCTTCGTCATTCATCTTTAAAATGAGAAAAATAAAAGTTTAAACTTAAAACTCAAATTAAAATTGTATTTGTATCTTAACTATGAACTTATAGCCATATACTTACCAGGTTGCATTTTCTTTGACATTTTGATGGCGAGTGGCTTTCCAAAACTCTCGAGTAGGTCACGATATATCTTAACTTCATTCATCCCAACTGAAGCTTTATTGCAAATATTTTTATTTCCAATAAGCTCAATTAAGTCTTGCACAACTTCAGGCTTATTAGAATAATTAGCTTTATCATATTGGAAAGCAGGGTTCAAAAAATATGCTGCAGAATGAATTCTTTGGCGAAGCTGGCGATCTCATCTATCTTTGATAATTGTTATATATGGCTTGTATAACATTCTTAAATATATTTTTAATTGTTTTTCTTGCACGATACATTCCATCATAGACATAACCAATAGACGTTTTTTCATCGGAATCAACAATCCGCAATAATCTTATTAGTGGACTTGCAACCTTTGTCATTATCATACACATATTCCAAAAGTTATTATCTAAAATGATTGCAACAACATCTTTTCCTTTGCTTAATTTTGCAAGCTTTGAGTCAATATAGCACTTGCTAGTCACTAAAGCTTGCAAATCATGTTTGTGCTCATGTATACTCTTCAAAATAATAAATGTGGTAGCAAATCTTGTCGCTCCTGGACGCACAATTTCTCTCCAGCCTTCTCTTCTCCTCAACCAAGATAAAAGAAAAATATGATTGTAAACAGACACGGTAACCTTTGAAGCATTTTCTTGTTATTTCGCTCATGTGATTCGAGTTTCTAATATCCTTTAAAAACCAAATTTATGCAATGAGAAGCACATGGAGACCAATAAATGTTGTCATACCTTTGATGTAGTAACTTTCCCGCATTTTTATAATTTGCAGCATTATCAGTAATGATTTGAACAACACTAGATGGACATATCCATTCAACTACTTCTGAAAACAACATACATAGAGTCGTAGCATCTTTTGTAATGTCAGATGCATCCACTGACTTATAAAATGAGACATCGCGAGGTGAATAAACCAAGAAATTAATCAACGTTCGACTCCTCTTATCTGTCCAACCATCTGCCATCAATGTGCACTCAGTTCCTCTCCAACAATCTCTATACGAGTCTATAAGAAGTCTACATTCTTCCTTGCAATCCCTCAATAAATTAGTTCTCATCATATAATATGAAGGCAACTTATAAGCATGACCAATTGAAGCAATTGCATCAATAGCTTTTTGAGCAATTGCTTCAATAGCTTTTTGAGCAAAATGGAATTTAATGCATTAATTGGTATGCAACTATCAAAGAACCATCTAGCTATGGTCATGTCATCACGATGTACTGCCTCTTTTGAGGCCAATATACTCTTTAAAGATGGTTGTGATCCTACAGATGTCCTAGGAGCGAAATAACTTTCAACTTGATCAAGATTTCTTTTTTTTACTTTATCTTGTATACTTGAATGTTGTGACTTAGCAAAAGATGATGTTCTATCATCACTAACATGATCACCATATGGATTTACACTACCTAAAGATTCTTGTTATTCTTGTTTCTTGGTACTAATCTCCTGTAAATTCTCTATCATCTGATTTCGAATGTCATGAGCAACGTTTTTGCAAGCCGTGATATTTCCCGTCACTACAGCTAGATGTTACTTCATTCTATTAATCCCTCCTCCCTTATAAATCACGCCACAATGTAAACATTTATAGCGCTTTATTTTTTTATCATCAGAATTCTGAATGAGAGTAAAATGATTCCAAGCAGGATCATTTTTTCTTGAACAAATTGTACAAAAGTATTAGATATCTCCAAATGAGCTTCCATTCTCTAATATCAATTGAAAAAAAAAATCGATAAATTAAAATAAACTTGATAGTGATTCATATAATGGGCTCTCCTCTATAAAAAGAATAACTGGATGGCGGTTACTCACACAACCCACTCACCCCACTAAGGTAGTGAGGAGTGAGGGGAAGAGCAAGCCGAGCCCGCCATTTCCGCCGCCAACCGCCAGTGCGAGAGCATGCACGGAACGCGTCGCGCGCCGCCATGGCCAAACCCCACTACTGGGGTCCGATTAGCCCGCACCCCACTAGTGGGGTGCGAATAGCCGCACCCCCATAGTGGGGGGTACGGCCAAACCGCACCCCGTGTGGGGTGCGGCCAAGCCACTCTCCTCCGTAACGGGGTTAGGGTAAATCCCCCCTCTTCTGACTCGACGCCCGCTCTTCGGGTTCCGGATTCCACCTAGAACGTTTCCCTGCGCGCCCAGACCGCTTCCCCGTTCGTTACGCGCTCAGAACGCTTCTGAGCGCGCTCAGAGCACTTTCACATTTCGGTCACGCTCACTTTTTGTCTTTCTAATTTCTCAGATTGCAGGAACGGCTTGCCGTCTTTTTCGCCATCAACAAAGCTGTCTGAATTGCCCGAACTGCCCGAACTGTCCGAGGGGCGAAACAGTCATTTACGAAAAATAGCGATCCGTGTGCTCCGAACCGAAAAACGTGATTCGTCCGCCAGGTTGTTACGGTGTTTACAACGGTGAAATTACCGGGCTACCCCCGGCCAAAGCTATAAAAGGAACCCAGAACCTTTATTTGAGGGGACATTGCCTTCTGCACCCGGAGAGCTCCTCTGAAGATTTCCACAGAATTCTCCTTCGACGCTTGAAGATCTCCTTCGTGGACTTGAAGATTTCCTTTCTCCCGGAAAGGCGACTGAGCATTCTCACTTTTGTTCCCCCACCGCTCTCAGAAGGAAAAAGACTTAG
The DNA here is from genome assembly GCA_033032865.1 of Dactylorhiza incarnata. Taxonomy (NCBI): domain Eukaryota; kingdom Viridiplantae; phylum Streptophyta; class Magnoliopsida; order Asparagales; family Orchidaceae; genus Dactylorhiza; species Dactylorhiza incarnata. The sequence continues at coordinate 567,476 of JAWHQI010000278.1, forward strand.
TTTTTCTGGAGGTGGCCTGTCACCTTCGGAACTCTCTCTCTCTCTCTCTCTCTCTATTATTGTAACGAGCGACGGCCTGTCGCGCTCGATTTCTAAGTACCTAACTGTAAACTCTCAGAAGATAGTGAAGTTTGGTCGGCACAGCTCCGACCGCGTGGATTTTTACCCTTTCTGGGTTTTCCACGTTACAAAGTCTCAGTGTACTCAATGAATCTCTAATTGACTGTTTGCGCGCTCGGTTCGCTTCCGAGCTAAGGTAGTTCAATTGGACCGGTCTACCAAAGCACCCGAGCGACCCGCAACATTTTGGCACCGTCTGTGGGAATGGATTCACAAATACCGAGCAAAGGATTTCTGAACGCAGCGCCCGCTTCGCCTGCGTTCACGGAAGCAGCAAGAGTGGACACCTCCCCCGAACTATCCGACGCATGCAGTTCCTCAATCCCTGAAAGCCCGGCGAAAAGAGCGCTCATCGCTGCACCCATACTGCCCCAGTGGCTTGGAGCAACTAACAAGCCGGCCCCTCTCGCGGCAGGGCATGATTCGAATGATGTCACGTACCAGCAAAGGTGATCCCCCCTTTCAAAGTCAATTTTGGCATACACAGTTCCATCATGGCTAAAGCTCCCGCGCTACAAGGAGTTCCACGGAGCAGAGGACCTGTACGGGCATGTTAATCACTTCTTGATAACGATGCGGACGTTCGGACTTCTCGACCAAATCAGCTGCAAAATCTTCACCAAGACACTACACGGAGACGCCCTTCGCTGGTATCAATCTCTGCCAAACGGAGCGATTCACAACTTCACTGAGTTGTCCCAACTGTTCATTGAATGGCACGAAGCGCACGCGCCGAGGATCCAAGAAGAAGAGCGAGAAGAGCCCGAGACGAACGAGTCGCCCCACCTAGGGGAAGCGGAGCGGAGCAAGCAGCAAGAAAAGATCTACACAAGCTTTCACCAGGAGCGTCCCTGTGGATGGTTGGACTTCGCCTTAGACGCAAGCATAGGCAATCCAGCCTGTGAACTAAGGAGGGCGTTGATAACCCATCGCATCTCGTTCAATATCTTGTTCGTGGCAGCCGTGGTGCGGCTCAAACTCCTAAGCGGGAGCCTCAAGCTCAGGGCCAGCGACGCAGAGCTCCCAGACGGAACTATGGTACCCACCATAGGAGTCGTCACCCTCCCCGTTCAAGTAGGGATGCACTCGGAACCAGTCCAGTATGACGTTCAGTTCATCATCGTAGAGGCAGACTCCCCCTACGACGCAATATTTGGGAGCCTCCTACTCGACGCCCTGAACCACGACGTTTCCATGTCTGGACGCATGGCCAACAAAGGGAGAATCCTCAGGGATGCAATTGGTGGTTTCAACACGGCCGCAGTTGAGCTCCCTTGGATCAACTACGACCCGTCGCCAAAACCAAATTCTGAGAAGCAAGGCGTGCGGGAGGGCCGCGCAACCCCCACATTGGCAGAAAAAGCTAATCTTTCGACACCGGCAAACCCACTACAACTTGGGGATACGTGTCGCAAGAGAAAGGGACAACAACAACAGTTCGAGAAAGATGAACCGCCCATTCAGAACCAAGCAGACCGCTCCCGAGGGCTAGCAAATCAAAGCTCCCGGATCTACACCCCGTTAAATGCCCCCCGCGAGCATATATTGTCCATAATCTACAACAGCAAAGTCATCAACTGGCCCAGACCGCTCCCCCAGTGTAGGGGAGATCAATCCCCGTTCTGCAACTTCCACAAAGGCCGAGGGCACCGTACGGAGCACTGTGCCAGGTTGAAGGAAGAAATTGAACGCCTTGTCCAGTCAGGACAGCTTGAGGCTTTCCGCGAAGAAGCACAGAAGGATGCCACCGAGGGTCAGTCGTCGGGTCACCGCCGCCTACCATGTTGAACAACCGAAAGAGCTCGAGCAAGCGCAACGCAAAGGGAGCTTGATGTTACATTCTCTCTCGTCAAACTTGTATCAGAAACTTAGTGGCCCAAAAGCCGCAAGATTGCACTTGCGCATGTATCAATGTTCATTTTCTAATTATGTTCTACCTGTCCTAAACTATTCTACTGCAGGAACCCATTCGGGGCCCTGCCCCGGGGACTTTGCACCGTCGTCGATTGAAGGTTCGCCCTTCTCCTCCGCCGTCGAGTCCCGACATCGTAAGGGTCTGCCCCTCTTACGTTCGCCCCCGGTTTGAATACACTCGCTATTCACCGGCCACTTCGGGGTCCTGCCCCGGGGACTTTGCACCACCGTCGATTGAAGGTTCGCTCGCCCTTCTCCTCCGCCGTCGAGTCCCGACGTCGTAAGGGCCTGCCCCTCTTACGTTCGCCCCCGGTTTGAATACACCCGCTATTCACCGGCCACTTCGGGGTCTTGCCCCGGGGACTTTGCACCGCCGTCGATTGAAGGTTCGCCCTTCTCCTCTACCGTCGAGTCCCGACGTCGTAAGGGCATGCCCCTCTTACGTTCGTCCACGATTTGAATACACCCGCTATTCACCGGCCAAATCTATATTGTAAAAGCCGCGAGCTCAGACTCGCGCAAACTAATTATCTATTATGTAAAAGCCGCGAGCTCAGACTCGCGCAAACTAATTTTTTATTATGTAAAAGCCGCGAGCTCATACCCGCGCAAACTAATTTTCTGGTATATAAAAGTCGCGAGCTCAGACTCACGCAAACTAATTTTCTATCATATAAAAGCCGCGAGCTCAGACCCGCGCAGACTCATCCATAATTTTGGAAATACCAACAAGCTACGCAGGTATCAACAACCAGAACAACAAGATCACACAAGGAAATAAGTGCAATGTATACAATAAGGGAATACAACCATATCAAACGCAGCGCTGCACACAAATAAACAACAATACTGAAAGCAGGAAAATGAAAGATAACCAACATCAGTCCTCGGCTACATCCGAGTAATCATCCCCTGAAAGATCCCCAACTCCGAGGCCAGCGGTGTCGCACCCAAACTTCTTCCCCATCATACGGAGAGTCTTCTGAATGCCTCTCTGAAAGGCAACTTCGCGCTCGTCCGATATCAAGGGCTCAACCTCCTTCGTCATAACCTCGACGCGAATCTCCTCTGCCATCTGGAACCGCTCTTCTACAAAAGTAAGAGAATCTTTGTACTCGGTCATTCCAGCCACCTTGGCCTCCTCGAGGCTGCGCTCGATCGACGACAACCAGTCCACCTTGCTCCTCAGAAAGCCCAGCTCCCACTCCAGACGGAACATCTCCCCCTGAGCTTCCGACAGCTGACGAAGGGCATCCTGGGCAAGCGCCTTGTCACCACCATACTCCGCCCGCAGCTTCTCGACCTCGGATCGGGAAGAAGAGAGGTCTGCCTCCAACTGCTTGATGTGAGACACGTCGCGATCCCTCTTCTTCTGCAAAACGGACATATCGCTCCTCACCACGTGCAACTCCTCCTGAAGAGCGAAGTAGCTATCCTTGAGGCCCACATAATAATCGTTCCATGTAAGAGCAACACTGATTAGAACATCGGTCTTCGGACAAAAGATAAACAATCAGCATACAAAAGCAACAATGAGAAAAAAGTATCCAAGACGAGAAAAAGAGAACTTTACATACCGCCGAAGTCATCGCCTGAAGAGAAGAAGAAACTCGCCTCGTCGGCGACAAGGGGGGAGGCGGTGGCAGGTCTCCCTGTGGGAAATGGTCGGCAATGGGAGACGCCAAAATCTCAATCTCCGCATCGGACGGAATCGGCTCTCCCATGCGGCGGCTCGGGCCGGCCTATTGATCATGGCTCCTGGGCGCCGGTGGGATAGAGCACGAGCTAAAAACTTCATTCCTAATAACAATCCTCCTCCTCTTCCCACGGTCTAAGGGAACAACGGCCGCCCGCTCGGCGTCCCAGGAAAGCACCACCAAGAGCAGTCGACTTTCCTCCACGCAACTGGAAATACAGACAGGGCTTCGACAACCCTTCTCAGCCAGGAAAATCAGGGATAGGAAGGAACTCATCCTCCCGTCCAGTCTGATGGCGGCATCGTCCAGGAAGTGCTCTCCATAGCTCCGGCAGCTCCCATCGATTCCGAACGTACCCATAAAGAGTATTCCCGTGGCGGTAATCAGTCTTCTTCCCAAAGTGAAACCAGCTCTTGTTGCTTCGTACTTCAATACGGCCACCTGAGTCGGTAGAAACCTCACACCAATCCTTAAAAATCTTGAGCGAAAAGTGCGCGCTATGTTCCCGAAAAAACACCACCGTCCCCATAATGTTTGCCATCCCAGCAGGGGTGAACTGGGTAATCGGGACACCGCAAAACCGGAGTATCTTAACAACCTCCTTAGAGGGAGGAAGGCGAAACCCGGATTTCAGACAGCTCTCAGAAAGGGTCATAAAACCGGTCGGCGGATTTTGAGCACGCTCCTCCACCCGCGGAATCTTCACCTCGACATCAGAAGGCAACCCAAACGGCTTTCACCATATGTCAACCCGCGCAACGTCAAGAGTGGAGCGCAGGCGCATCGGCCTTGACTGGCCACCCCGTTTCGAAGCCAGAAAGAAGAAATACGCGTACATAAGCGCATACATCAACAAAATAAATATGTATAAAAATCATGAGGCGCGCATCAAGAAAATTCGATCCGCCAGCACACAATCAGGCCAACCACACATCGACCGCACGCACAAACTTTGCATGCGCAGAAGACCACGCGCGCAGGAGGATGCGTGCGCAACAAGCCGCGTGCGCGATGATCAAGCCGGCACAAGATGCCCGTGTAAGACCCCCCCTCCCTAAACTGAACCTGCTTCAGGGAGGGGGGATCTTACTGCCCAAAGAAGACTGCCCAGTGCTTTTCGGGTGGCGACGTCCCACCCTCTTAAGCGCTGAGCGGTCTCTTTGTCAGGCACAAGAATCATCACAACACGTCAGAACGCACAGCGGAAGCAATCGAAATAAGAGAAGCTAAGCATGCTGATTATTTTACATATTTAAATATGGTCGGGGCCTATCGTTTTACAAAATATTGCCTCGAAGGCTACATAGTCTAAAATAAAAGGGAGCCCTAGGCTAGTCCTTATACTCTCGAACTCACGTCTCTGAAGATAGAGGGCGAGGCTGGGGTAATCGAACGGGCCATCTCCAAGGCTCGTAACTCATCCTGCGGTGCGGGGGCTCCTTGCTGTCCCATATCCTGTGATTGGTTATAAGAAATAACCGTTAGTCACAGAGCTAAGTAGAAAATACATCCCCTCCCCGGATCCATATCCAGGGGGCGGCTAAAGAACAAAAATGAAATAGCTGAAGCAAGGTAGAGGGTTAGCAGCAGGTACACATATATATCTCCGTATATATATTTATATAGGGCTTCCCACCCTAAAGCTCGTAATCGTGCCATATAGTAAGTACACAACCCTATAACGCGCAGACACGCACACCCAGGTATTCAAACCTGTACGCACACAAAAGACCCTGTGTCGACACAGTTTAGACCGCTTTATTTCAAGCAGGGGAGCTAACTCCGCGGGCCTCACCGATGTGGCCGTCGGTGACAGTGGCCAGTCTTGCCACTTCTGAATGTAGTCGTACCGTATCATTCAGGCCCTCCTGTACAACTTGGTGTACTAACTGGATGTGAGCGACATCCGACGAGTCGATTTGTAGGCCGACCAGATGAGGTAAAACTGCAGGCTCGGAGGGTGATAACCCGTTGTGCACATCTCCCTGTCGCCATGAGTCGTCAACCCACCCGCACCGGTACGAACGGTCTGCGAGCGTGACCAACCCGCCACTCCCAAACAATCTTCACCCGCTTTATATAAAACAAGCACATAAGTGTCGTGGCAATTCTACTCGACCGGTCACACAACCTCTGCCCGGGGGGATTAGCGGTATGAGGGCTCCTTTCTTGGGACTAACCTGGGAGGAGGGACTCAACTCTGGGTTTTCCCCAACTAAGGCCTCGCAGAAGGGAGGATAAGCACCGCATGGTTGCCATGACAGTTCTGCATTTGCAAATAAATTAGGCCGAAAGCAGGGGCCCTAACACTAAGCAGAAATATAGGCCGAAAGCAAAGGCCATAATAATAAGCTGAAAAGTAGGCCGAAAGCAGAGGCCATGGTAATAAACAAAAAAGTAGGCCGAAAGCAGAGGCCATGGTAATAAACAGAAAAGTAGGCCGAAAGCAGAGGCCATGGTAATAAACAGAACAGTAGGCCGAAAGCAGAGGCCATGTTAATAAACAGAAAAGTAGGCCAAAAGCAGAGGCCATAATGACAGGACCAGTGCGAGACTGGATTTAAATGAAAGTACAGAAAGTAAATGCGGGGGACCAGTGCGAGACTAGATTTAAAGGGAAGTACAGAAAGTAAATGCGGGGGACCAGTGCGAGACTGGATTTAAAGGAAAGTACGGAAAGCAGTAACAGCATAAGGAAAGGGTTAGTAGTCCAATCGCTCTTTTATTATTGTCGCGGCGGGGTTAAATTTTTTCGCCGCGCCGCGATTTCGTTCCGATTTTCGCTTCGATATTCCGAGCTTAGTCGATTCCTTGGATAGATACGCATAATTTTTAATAGGCATTTAAAAATATGCGTCGAGGGGACGCCGATTCATTTTGATGAATTTCGTTCTTTTTGGCGTTTATTTTCGCTTGTAAAAGCTTTTGGAGGACCAAAATAAGAAACCACACCTCCCAATTTTAATAGTAGTTGTAAAATACCTTTAATTAGAGCTCTTAATTTTTGGTGATTTTTGCGAGCTTATTTGGACGTTTATTTTCTCAAAATAAACTCTATAAAGGGTTTTAAAAATAGTAAAAATTCTCCTAAAAATCCCAAAAAATTACAGTAGGTGCCTCTTAGGGTGGGGCACATTTTTTATTTAGAAAACTTTTCCCTAATCTGCCCCATTTTTTCTCAAAAAAATGGGGAAGGGGAAATGGAGATTGGGGTGCGGTTAGGAAAAGGAAGGGGGGGGGGGGGGGGAATTGGGGTGCGATTAGGGAAAGGGAGGGGGCGCAGGGGTCTTGCACCCTGCGCCTTCCCGCGGCTCCCACAACGGATCTGCGGCGGATCCGCTGTGGGGGCACACAAGTGGAGGCGGGAGGCGGGAGTTAAGAAAACGGGGGCCGCTTGATCTCCTGGGGGAGATCGTGCGGCCCCCTATTGATCTCGGGTGGCTGTCGCAGCCACCGCCGGGCAGCGGCCGGCTGGGGCCGGCGCCGCCCCCGGACGATACGCCGGGGGCCGGCGAACACTCCGGTGGTGGTCCGGCGGCCTGGAGCCGCCGGCCACCGCCGGGGGTGCTGCGAGAAGGGGAACGGGGACGGTGGCAGGCCTGCATGCATCGTGCATGCTCGCCGCGCCACCTCCTCTGCCAGGGGGTGCGGGAAACGCCCCCGGTCGGTGCGCCGGGGGCCGGCGACTCCTCCGGTGATGGTCCGGCGGCCTGGTGCCGCCGGCCACCGCCGGGGGAGGGCGAAGAAGCAGGCGGGAGGCGGAGGCGCGGCCTGCATGGGCCATGCAGGCCCGCTGCGCCGCCGCCTCCGCTGAGAGGGCACCGGTGCCGCCCCCGGTCGGTGCGCCGGGGGTCGGCGCCCACTCCGGCGGTGGTCCGGCGGCCTGGAGCCGCCGGCCGCCGCCGGGGGAGGGGATTATCCCCCCTACAGGAAAGAAAAGAGGAGGAGGGGGAGGCCACGGGTGCCGCCGGCTGCGTCCTCCGGCGGCCCGGCCGCCTCCCCTGTGCCGGCGCCGAGGTCCCCGAGAGGGGACCTACCTCCCCCAGCGCCACCACCGGCGCTGGGGAAGAAGGCCTCCACGGACAGCTTCTTCCCCGAGCCTTGCAAGGCTCGGGGCGGCGGCCGGCGACGCACAGGCGACGGGGAGAGGGGTGGCCTTCTCCGGGAGGTAGGAAGGAGGAGGGGGGAGGTTCTACCTGGAGGTGAGGTGGGGCTCGAGAGGTGGAGGGGCGGTGGCCAGCCATGAGGAAGGAGGAGGAGGTGGCGGCTTGGGGTTGGCTTGCTCCGGCAAGGTGGAGGAGGAGGAGGGCTGGGCTGGGCTGGTCGGCAGGGTGAGGCTGAGAGGGAGTGGAGTGGGGGGTTTGAGAGGGGCTGCCCCTTCCTTTTATAGGAAGGGGGAGCTCTCCTCCTTATCCCCCACGTGGGGATAAGGGAGGGGGAGATATTTTCTCCCCCTCCCCTCCCTTCTCTCTCTCTTGCCCCCTTTGCCCAAATAGGGGCTGCCTATTCATGGGCAGCCCCTTTTCTTGGGGGGCTTTCTCTCTCCTTCCCCCCCCCCATTTCCTTTTCATTTCCCAATAAATTTCAAGCCGGGGGGGGGGGGGGGGGGGGGGGGTTGACCGAGTCAACTTAGGGCGGGGTCCTCCTTGGTCCCCGGGGTCCAACAAGAGTTGCCGGGGCCGATGCCGGGTTTGTATGCTTTATATCTCATGTGTTGCACTGAGGCGATCTGTATAGTCGTAAAATGGCATACTCCCCATACGACCTTGAATCGAGGCCCAACGAATTCCGTTGCGCTTGTATTGTTCGCACGAGTTTACCAGAACTGACAGAAGTCCAATCGGGGTTCGTATGGTCACTATTCATAATAATGAGGTAGTGGCGCGCTACGACACCCGAAATGGTTGTTTTCTCCAAACGACCTCAGATCGAAGTGCAACGAATTCCGTTGCGCTTGTATTGTCCATACGAGTCTAACGGAACTGACGGAAGTCCAATCGGGGTTCGTATGGTCACTATTCATAATAATGAGGTAGTGGCGCGCTACGACACCCGAAATGGTCGTTTTCTCCAAACGACCTCGGATCGAAGTGCAACGAATTGCGTTGCGCTTGTATTGTCCATACAAGTCTAACGGAACTGACGGAAGTCCAATCGGGGTTCGTATGGTCACTATTCATAATAATGAGGTAGTGGCGCGCTACGACACCCGAAATGGTCGTTTTCTCCAAACGACCTCGGATCGAAGTGCAACGAATTCCGTTGCGCTTGTATTGTCCATACAAGTCTAACGGAACTGACGGAAGTCCAATCGGGGTTTGTTTGGTCACTGTACCCCAATGATTTAGTTGCGACACGCAACGTTACTTAAGATGGTAGTTTTCTACTGCCCGGGCCTACTTTTATTGGGCTCACTAGGGTCTAGTGGCCCAATAAAAGTTGGGATGTTTCAGCCCGCGTACAACCCTCGCGCACGCTGGTTGCGCGCGTGGGGATGTGCGCACGCCCCCACGAACGGCACCGGCCGAGCATGCAACAGCAGCACTCGCAAGTCGCGCGGCACGGGCCGCACGACTCCCCCCCGGGCCGGCATCGGCCGCGCCAGGCCGCGAGCACGCCGGACGCACGCCCGCCGTCCGCGCGGGCAACGACGGTCCGGGCCCCGGCCGAAGCAGCGCGCGGCCTCCGGCCGCCCACTTCCCGACCGACACTGCCCACGTGCAGGTAGAGCTCGGTCTCCGGTCGCCTGCTCCATCGGCCGGAATCGACAGCGCGCGGGCAGCGCGCGGTCTCCGACCGCCCGCTCCCCCGACCAGCCCCACCCGCGCGCGCACTCCTCCATCTCCTCTTTCTCTCTTTTCATACAAAACAAAAAAAGAACTTACCTCCGACATGATTCAACGCACCGCGTACAGATAACGATGATGATCGGAGCCACCGCAAGCAAGATAAAACCTTCGCACTCCTCCGCGCGGATGTTCGGGCTCAGAAGGTTTGGGGGGCTTATGATAGTGATTCATATAATGAGCTCTCCTCTATAAAAAGAATAACTAGATGGCGGTTACTCACACAACCCACTCACCCCACTAAGGTAGTGAGGAGTGAGGGGAAGAGCAAGCCGAGCCCGCCATTTCCGCCGCCAACCGCCAGTGCGAGAGCACGCACGGAACGCGCCGCCATGGCCGAACCCCACTACTGGGGTGCGATTAGCCCGCACCGTACTAGTGGGCTGTGAATAGCTGCACCTCCCATAATGGGGGGTACGACCAAACCGCACCCCATGTGGGGTGCGGCCAAGCCGCACCGCATGAGGGGTGCGGCCAGGCCGCACCCCCTTGGGGTGCGGCCAGGCGGCACCCCCTTGGGGTGCGGTCAAGCCAAGCCGCACCCCCTTGGGTGCGGCCAAGCTAAGCCCCACCCACCTCGGGTGCGGCCGCGCCGCGCCCCCCTTAGGGTGCGGCCAAGCCACTCTCCCCCGTAACGGGGTTAGGGTAAATCCCCCCTCTTCTGACTCGCCGCCCGCTCTTCGGGTTCCGGATTCCACCTAGAACGCTTCCCTGCGCGCCCAGAATGCTTCCTCGTTCGTTACACACTCAGAACACTTCTGAGCGTGCTCAGAGCACTTTCACATTTCAGGTACGCTCACTTTTTATCTTTCTAATTTCTCAGATTGCAGGAACGACTTGTCGCCTTTTTCGCCTTCAACAAAGCTGCCCGAATTGCCCGAACTGCCTGAACTGCCCGAGGGGCGAGATGGTCATTTACGAAAAATGGTGATCCATGTGCTTCAAACCGGAAAATGTGATTCGTCCGCCAGGTGGTTACGGTGGTTACAACGGTGAAATTACCGGGCTACCCCCGACCAAAGCTATAAAAGGAGCCCAGAACCTTCATTTGAGGGGACCTTGCCTTCTGCTCCCGGGAGAAAATCTATGGCCTTCAAGGGCCAGCACAGCACAGCAGCAGGGGCTTCAGCCCGCTATCTCCCGCTAGTCTCACCGGGACCTGTATAAGCAAATCCACCAAGTGGTGGGAAAACAAGTAACCGGTCAGCTTTAGCTGACCAAGATTTATAACGACCCCACCCCAAACTTGGGGCGGCGGTGCTCCTTCCCTGCAAGTAAGAGTCAGCAGCATATATAAATATATATATATATATCCGCAAACAACACCAACGGAGGCATACCAAGCCACCCGCTTCGTGCTCTCAAGGCACACTTTGGCATACTCCCTGAGTTACGCCCTCACGCTAAGTCCTATTTCAACTTAGACAAGCAATTTGAGCTAGTCCGTACACACGAAGTTACGGCACTCTTCCATAGCCCGGTGCACCGAGGGGCGACCTCTTCACCACCACTATGGGAGGGTTCGGATCAGCTAGGCCCGTGCTCAAATACGGCGATTCAACTATGCACGATATGGGTAAGCTTCACCTAATACACATCACTTAAAGCTGGGCTTTGCAAATTCCACAGCTTCTCCTGCTACATATCCAGTCCCCAGGACTTTAGGTAGCACGAAAACACACAATCTGTGTGCTGGGCGCTACCGCCGACGCTAACGCTAGCGCCCGGCGCTAGCAACAGAACCCAGTTCTGCCCGGCACTGGTAACAGAAGTCAGTTCTGCTACCTCTGGGAAAACACCTCCAGATAACAACACTAGTAGCTCACCTGGAGCTACCGCCGGCGCTATCGCTAGCGCCCGACGCTAGTAACAGAACTTAGTTCTGCTACGAAACTTTGGGTACTGCCTGGGAAACACTTCCAGGTCCTTTTGCTGTACAACACAGTACACAAGACCCGAACCAGCAGGTACACAGACTTTTCTCCGGCACTTTACACGTAATAAAACATCACCAATCCGGCTTGACTTGTCCAGATGGGCTTCACACAGCATGCCTATGCCTGTACTACCGTTCCGGACTCTATATGCAATTTGTGGGGGAATAACTTCATCCCACCGGAAGATCCAATCTACTAATTAGTAGAAGTCTTCCTAAATTCATGCAAATCAAAGTACGCGCATGTCCAAAGACTAGGGAGGAGAATCGTTACCCTAGTTGGTCGTTTTGGCGCCATAGAACTGAGAGGGAAATGGCTGGAATCCGCGGTGGCACACGCACGCAGACGCTTCTTCACAAATCCCTCCTAGCATGACGAAAAACTCAACTCCAACGGATCTCCTTCCCTGCTCCCAGCTCTCTGCCCTCAGAACTGCAAAGGCTCTCAGAGAAAATGAGCTGAAGAGTCGGATTTTGAGGTATATAAGAATTTCCCGCTACCGTCGGCGCTAGTGGCTAGCGCTGGCGCTAGCGACAAAGTCGTTACCGCTTAGGGACGCTACCGCCGGCGCTAGCACTAGCGCCTGGCGCTAGCTCCATGACTTCAACTCATTTTGATTTTGTGTGCACATGAAATTTGGGGTCTTATAACTCTTCCCCACTTAAAAGAATATCGTCCCGAAATCCTAACAGTGCAAATAATCAAAAAGATACAAAATATGACTTGTACCTCAACGGAACAACTCGGGGAACTCCTCACGCATAAACTGCTCGCGCTCCCATGTAAGTTCCTCACGGCCGCAGTTGTTCCAGCGGACTTTGACCATCTTGATCAATTTATTCCGCAGCTGTTTGACATCAGTGTCTTCGATGCAAATAGGCATGACCAGTGTCTTCAGCCCATCATCGACCGGCACCTGATTAGCCACAAGCACTTGGCTAGGCTCTGGTACAACTTTCCTCAATACCGATATGTGGAACACATTGTGCAGACCACTCAACTCTGTCGAAAGAGCGAGCCGATAGGCAGCTTCGCCAACATGTTCCAGTATCTCAAACGGTCCAAGGTATCTTGCACTCAGCTTTTTCAAGCGTCGAATCCTGGAAACACACTTGAAAGGTTTGATCTTTAGATAAACCCAGTCGCCCACGGCGAACTCGACGTTTCTGTGCTTGGCATTGTAGTATTTTGCCTGCCTATCTTGTGCAATCAACAATCTATCCCGAATTGTTTGAATCGCCGCATTTGCCTCTTCGACTTCCTTTCGCTTAAACAGCTTCGTTTCACCTGTCTCCGCCCAAGATAAGGGAGTGCAGCAAGCTCGACCATAGAGGGCCTCGAAGGGTGCCATCTTTATACTTGCCTGATAGATGTTATTATAAGTGAATTCGATCATGTAAAGATGATCTTCCCACTTTTTGCCGAAATCCAGGACGCACATTCGGAGCATATCCTCCAGAGTTCTATTTGTACGTTCAGTCTGTCCATCCGTCTGAGGGTGGAAGGCAGTGCTAAACTTCAGCTTTGTACCTAACAACTGGTGAATTAGCCTCCAATCTTTCGAAGTAAAGCGCCCATCTCGGTCACTGACGATGATACGGGGCACACCGTGCAATCGTACAATACTATCCACATAAAGTTTTGCTAACTTTTCTACTGAATCGTCCTGCCGGTTTGGAATAAAGTGGGTTACCTTCGTCAAACGATCCACAATCACCCAAATAGCATCATTCCCACTCTGCGATCTCGGCAAACCGTGCACGAAATCCATAGAAATATCGTCAAATTTCCATTCCGGTATTGGCAACGACTTCAGGAAACCTCCAGGTTTCTGACATTCCGCCTTCACAAGTGCGCAAGTTTTGCATTTTGCCACGTATAAGGCGATGTCTTTCTTCAGACCTGGCCACCAAAACAGCTTCTTCATGTCTTGGTACATTTTTGTGCTCCCTGGGTGAATTGAGTACTTTGTAAAGTGTGCTTCGTACATCAATTCTTCCCGTAACTTACCTACGTTTGGGACGCACAACCGACCGTCTTTCCACATTAGACCGTCGTCTAAGACAAACTCTGCAGCAGTCCCAACTTCAGACTCTGCCAAATAGCGTTGCATGCTCGAATCAAGATCCAGAGCTTGTCGTATTCTATCTGCGAGGTCATATTGCACCTCCATCCAGTTTAAGCACGCACTCGCACTAGAACTCCTCTCCACACAGGAGATCTCCAAGGCTTCCAAGTCCCTGATCAGACGTGGATCATACATCTGAATCCAGTTGGCCTGTGCATAAGCCCTCCTGCTCAAAGCATCTGCAACGACATTCCCCTTTCCGGGAGTATAATGTATATCCAAAGTGTAGTCCCCCAGGAACTCCATCCACCTTCGTTGTCGCATATTGAGCTCCTTCTGATGTAACAGATACTTAAGGCTCTTATGGTCTGTAAAGATGTCAACCTTCACACCATATAAGCAGTGTCGCCACAACTTTAGAGCGAAGATCACGCCCGCCAATTCCAAGTCGTGGACCGGATAATTCCGCTCATGCACTTTAAACTGACGAGAGTCATAAGCGATCACTTGACCATGCTGAAGAAGTACGCAGCCTAAGCCGCTCCCTGACGCATCACTATAAATTTCATAACCCTCTACACTAGATGGTAAACACAGAATTGGTGCTGTGGTCAGACGCCTTTTCAGTTCCTCAAAAGCCCGTGCACACTCCGGTGACCAAACGAACTTCTGATCCTTCCTCGTCAAGGTGGTGAGAGGTAGAGCGATCCGCAAAAAGTTCTCCACGAAGCGCCGATAGTAGCCGACAAGTCCAAGGAAACTCCTGACTTCCGCTACTGTCGCCAAAACGGGCCACTTCTGGATTGCATCAATCTTTGTCGGATCCACTGTGATACCCTCGCGACTAACAACATGACCAAGGAACGCCACTGAGGCTAGCCAAAACTCGCACTTAGAGAACTTGGCATATAGTTGACTACGTCGCAGGGTTTCCAAAATTTCGCGCAAATGTATCGTGTGCTCTTCTTCAGGCTGAGAGTACACCAAGATATCGTCAATGAAGACAATGACAAACCGATCAAGGTACTCTCGAAAGGTCCTATTCATGAGATCCATAAATACCGACGACGCATTCATTAATCCAAACGGCATCACTGTAAACTCAAAGTGTCCGTAACGGGTACTGAATGCTGTTTTGGGGATATCACAATCCCGAATTCGCAACTGGTAATAGCCGGACTTGAGATCCAACTTTGAATACATAGTTGACCCCACTAGCTGATCAAACAAGTCATCGATTTGAGGAATCAGATACTTATTCTTCTCGGTCAGCTTGTTCAATTCTCGGTAGTCAATGCATAGACGCAGGCTTCCGTCCTTCTTCTTCACAAAAAGGACCGGAGCACCCCAAGGGATGTACTTGGGCGTATGTAACCTTGCTATAGCAACTCCTGTAATTGAACTTTCAACTCCGCCATCTCCTTTGGCGCAATTCGGTACGGAGAGCGTGACACATACTTGGCACCTGGCACCAGCTCTATCGTGAAGTCAATCTCTCGCTGAGGTGGCGCCCCAGGAAGATCTTTCGGAAACACATATGGATACTCTGAAATCACAGGAACATCACTCAAATTGGGTTGAGGCTTTGCAGCCCCCACTAGCACAACACATAACTCTGCGCCTTGCCGAACCGCTTTGACCACTTGGACATCAGACATCAGTGACTTGCTCGATCCACGCAAACCAGCAAACGTAGTCGCACGTTCGGTATTCCGCCCCAGCGTGACCTCCTTCGAAGTGCAATCAATGTAGGCCAGCTGCGCTGACAGCCAGTCCATACCAAAGATTACATCGAACTCCAAAAGCGGGAGTATTAGTGCTTCCAAATCAAAGTCTTGACTCCCTATTCGTACCTTTACTACACAACCTCGATCCGCACGCATAGAACACCCATTGGGTAGCAACATACTTAGTCGTTCCTATCTCAACGATGAAGGCACTCCAAGTTGCTGTATGAAGGCCTCCGATAGAAAGGAATGTGAAGCACCCGTGTCAAATAGTGCTCTCGCCGGATAGTTAAAGATCAGGACAAAGCCTAGTACATTCAAGCAATGAATAAGGTATGAAGTATAAAAAGCAATAAAAGCTATATACTATCGCATACCTGTCACCACATCGCTCTGTTTGATGGCCTCCTGTTGGCCAAGGTTGTATACTCTAGGCTGGGCTGGAGCAGCGTGTGATGCGGTTGACTCTGCCGCCTTCCCTTTCTCTGCTGCATAGGACGCAACTAGCTTCTTCCCACTACGACAATCACGAGCATAGTGTCCCGGTCTGCCGCAGTTGTAACAAATGAGTGGGCCTCGCCCAGTCACTCCCGATGCTGAAGATTGAGCTGACCCAGACGGTCGCGTTCCTTTCTTCCATTTATCTCATCCCGACTTTGCCGAGCTCGATACTTTGAACTCTTGGCTTGACTACTGCTAGCTCCTTCCTGCTTTGGGACCGTTTCATATCTTTCTCTAAAGAACGAGCCGTATTAACCAGGGTCATAAACCCCTGTGTCATTGCCCCCGACAGAAGGAACCGCAACTCTTCTCGCAGACCTTCATAGAACCGATAGGTCTTCCGGGCTTCATCGGCAAAGGTCGCTCCTGCATATCTCCCAACCGTGTAAACTCATGCAGGTAATCATCAATCATGCGATCACCTTGAGTCAGGCAGTTGAACTGGTTCTCCATCTCGATTTGCTGAGCAGGTGAGAGATACCTCGCTAAGAACAATCTCGAAAATTCAACAAAGGAGATATCTGTCAGCTGCCTTCCCGCTAGCTGATGTAACTCCATCTCGTCCCACCACAGATGCGCCTCTCCATCTAGTAGGAAGGTTGCCAATGTAACTTTTTGCTCTTCCTCAGTATCTGTGGCCTTCAAGGTTTTGCGCACCTTTGACAGCCAATCCTCCGCTTGCGTCGGGGTTCCTGCCCCCGTGAACGTGGGAGGGTGGAAACTCAAAAAGTATTACAGCTGTTGATCTGGAGCTCTTCGTGCCCTCAACGGCACTGACCTTTCCACCGCAGGTTCGGCTGCTGGAGCCTGCACTGGAGCCGCTCCCGGAATAGGAGGCTGTCCAGGGACATGCCCTCCTGGTTGCGCCGTGAACATCACAAATACTGCCTCAGCGATCATCCTTACAGTTTCCGCCGAAGGAGGAGTCGACACCGGAGTTGGTGCACTACTTGCAGTCGAACGAGGGGGTCGAGAAGGCCCCGCTCCACTCCCAGCCGCCTAAACATGTGCACAAAACACAATTAGCGACAAGGAGAAGGCATGAATCAACAAAGGAACACAGAAGTTCCATCCGAATGCTACACATATACATGTAATTCATTCCTAAAGTGGACAATTATTGGTTATTTACATGAGTTAAAGGCGACGCACACACACGTGCTCACCACCACTTAAAAGAATTCGACCACGAATTCGAACGGAAAGGGAGCGAAACCCGGATCTGATACCAATTTGTAACACCCTCCCTGTTACATAGCATATAACAGTAGGTCCGGCCGGGACCCCACGCTATATGAAATGAACAGAAGAGAGCGGTACTAAAATTAGCATTAAACAGTTAAAGACATAACTATCTCAGCACCAGAGTCGCATAACGGAAGCATATATATTTCAATTAAAACCAGTGTACAACATGTCCACATCTCTACTAGGAATGAAATACATAATCAGTTATTTACATTGTTTGATTACATCATAAAGGTGGCTTCCAGACATCGGCACGCAGGCCGGCCACACATGAACAAAAAGGTAAACAAAAGCTATGGCCTTCAAGGGCCAGCACAGCACAGCAGCAGGGGCTTCAGCCCGCTATCTCCCGCTAATCTCACCGGGACCTGTATAAGCAAATCCACCAAGTGGTGGGAAAACAAGTAACCGGTCAGCTTTAGCTGACCAAGATTTATAACGACCCCACCCCAAACTCGGGGCGGCGGTGCTCCTTCCATGCAAGTAAGAGTCAGCAACATATATATATATATATCCGCAAACAACACCAACGGAGGCATACCAAGCCACCCGCTTCGTGCTCTCAAGGCACACTTTGGCATACTACCTGAGTTACGCCCTCACGCTAAGTACTATTTCAACTTAGACAAGCAATTTGAGCTAGTCCGTACACACGAAGTTAAGGCACTCTTCCATAGCCCGGTGCACCGAGGGGCGACCTCTTCACCACCACTATGGGAGGGTTCAGATCAGCTAGGCCCGTGCTCAAATACCGCGATTCAACTATGCACGATACGGTTAAGCTTCACCTAATACCCATCACTTAAAGCTGGGCTTTGCAAATTCCACAACTTCTCCTGCTACATATCCAGTCCCCAGGACTTTAGGTAGCACGGAAACACACAATCTGTGTGCTGGGCGCTACCGCCGGCGCTAACGCTAGCGCCCGGCGCTAGCAACAGAACCCAGTTCTGCCCGGCACTGGTAACAGAAGTCAGTTCTGCTACCTCTGGGAAAACACCTCCAGATAACAACACTAGTAGCTCACCTGGAGCTACCGCCGGCGCTATCGCTAGCGCCCGGCGCTAGTAACAGAACTTAGTTCTGCTACGAAACTTCGGGTACTGCCTGGGAAACACTTCCAGGTCCTTTTGCTGTACAACACAGTACACAAGACCTGAACCACAGCAGGTACACCGAATTTTCTCCGGCACTTTACATGTAATAAAACATCACCAATCCGGCTCGACTTGTCCAGATGGGCTTCACACAGCATGCCTATGCCCGTACTACCGTTCCAGACTCTATATGCAATTTGTGGGGGAATAACTTCATCCCACCGGAAGATCCAATCTACTAATTAGTAGAAGTCTTCCTAAATTCATGCAAATCAAAGGACGCGCATGTCCAAAGACTAGGGAGGAGAATCGTTACCCTAGTTGGTCGTTTTGGCACCATAGAACTGAGAGGGAAATGGCTGGAATCCGCGGTGGCACACGCACGCAGACGCTTCTTCACAAATCCCTCCTAGCACGACGAAAACTCAACTCCAACGGATCTCCTTCCCTGCTCCCAGCTCTCTGCCCTCAGAACTGCAAAGGCTCTCAGAGAAAATGAGCTGAAGAGTCGGATTTTGAGGTATATAAGAATTTCCCGCTACCGCCAGCGCTAGTGGCTAGCGCTGGCGCTAGCGACAAAGTCGGTACCGCTTAGGGACGCTACCGCCGACGCTAGCACTAGCGCCTGGCGCTAGCTCCATGACTTCAACTCATTTTAATTTTGTGTGCACATAAAATTTGGGGTCTTACACAAGCGACCCACAACAAAACTATATAGTGGAAACATTGTTGTCAACAATAAAGTATGAACAACATGACAATTTGAACAAAAAAATTCAGCAGTCATCAAAATATATGGTTTAATTAGAAAAACAAAGAAGATGGACAATAACTACCCACCAACTTCAGAAGATTTGATATTAGGTAAGCATAGAGTATCTTGGAATCAAACAGATCTTTGCCTCAAATTAATAGTCTCTTACGGTAATTTTAATAAGGACGATTAAGGTCTCCCATTTCTTTGTAGGATTTTGAAAACCCACTAAACTAAACAGAATAAGTTACAGTGCGGGACTGTTATCCTGCCACCAGGCTCCATTACAATACTTGTAATAGCAGCTTCATGGAATCAAAACCACAAAAAATGTTGTCTATATCAAATCTTTTGGGGTTTTGATTCTATGAAGACAACATTTTTATATCAGAGACTGCAATTCCATGAAGCTATTATTACAAGTATTGCAATGAAGTTAACCCTCATAAAAAAAGTCAGATACTGCAATTCCAAACTAGATATTTCAAACTAGGTATTTCCCAAGCTGTTCGAACACTGAAATTCCAAACTAAAAGCAGTTCGAATACTGAATGATCGAACACTGAAATTCCAAACTAGGTATTTCCGTATTTCATAAAATCCAAACCAGGTAGAGATCAGGTAAGTACCCAAAGGTTTTGGAGACCGTCGAAGTCGACCAAAGCAGTTCGACGTCGCAGTAGAAGTTGTGGACACTGCAGTTACCGTCCCCAAAATTGATGCAGTTCGACGTCGCGAGCAGTAGAAGTTGTCGTCGAGAACAGTGTGATTCGGTGGTGGCCGTCGAAGTCGACCAGTGGTCGTGAAGGAGAAAAATCCAGGTCGCCGTGCTCTCGTTTTCTCGCCTTGGTCACCGAATGGAGTAAGATATCAGGAAGCACCAAAGCAGGATTCAACCTAAAGTTAAACCAAGAAAACAAGAAACTGAAATTCTAAACCGTTCGATTGCAAATCGACGGGAGTTTTTCGAACCGCCTGGTTGCCATAAAATCGGCCCGAATTTCGGTTTGCAGGTTGAACCGCCTGGTTCACCGGTTTTCAAGCGGTTTTCAGCAGAGGCAGTTTTGTATCTCAAACCGGACCGTTCAGGTAACCGGTCAGCGGTCCGACCGGTTGAACCCACCGGTTCGGTCCGGTTTTTAAAAGTTTGTTTTTGACTATTCATAACTATTTGATAACCGCAAATAATTATTTTTGAAAATGGCTATTCGCAAACAAAATTGTTATCCGCAAGCAAATTTTTTTGAGAAATTAAAATATAAAGGTTTGTAAATAATGTCACCACAATTGCATTCAATATATCAGACATGATCCTTTTGCACAATGTTTAGTCATACAAACAAATAGAGGATTACACTAAATTCATTAAAATTGTAAATTCTCTGGTGAAAATAATGATTTTTTTTCAATTATATATATAGGGTATGGAGAAAATTAAAGGGATGGATCGGAAAAGATACATCACCTCGCCAGCCATCAAGATTACATGTTTACTTATATATCTTCACCACTAGCTTTATTATTAACACACATCATTCTAATTCAATTCCCCAGTAATCCACCGTGCACCTTCTTCTCTGTTCAACCTCCATTAATATATATATATATATTTATATATATATCCTTAACTACTATATAGAAGAAGGTGTCTTTGGTGTAACATTCAAAATTGTCAAATATATTCTCATTCTTTTACTCCAATGATTTAACATATATTATAAAAAATGAAAATTCATAAAATGTAATGAATATTTGTGTAATTACATCATATCCTTATAATAAAAATAATTATGAAAATTCATAAAATTCAAAAGTTTTTAGTAGATCTAGTAGACCTACTATGTAGGTTATCATTAGGCTTACAAAAACTAATTTCGAAATATAAAGGCTTACTTTAAAATGATTTTTTGTTAAAATATAAAAATTTTGGAAAAAAATAATTATAAAATATTGATGTATATATTTTTACGGTCATTTCGAGTACTCATATGTATATGTTGCGGGCGAATCCCGCCGTCGCCGGTCGGGTACTGTCGAATGTGGGCGCTCGAATGCGGGCACAGCTCGCTAAGAGTCAACGAGCACGAGTGAAGCTCGTGCGGAGCTGCTCGTGTGTGTGTGTATATATATATATTATAAAGGAAAACATTCAGACAGTTTTGCGGCTGAATTACAACCAGAAATTGATTCTCTGCCATTCGATCAAGATGATCTGGGCTGCAAATAGCCATATCCGGATTTACTGTGGCTGCGAATAGCCAAAAAAAAAATTTCATATGGCCTAAACACGATATATCCCCGATTCCCGCCGGCCACCATCCCGTTTCTGTACGCCGCCGCCGCCGGACTGACCGGAGCTCACCGGCGAGGTCGCTGGAACTCGGCGAACCTGCTGGGGATAGTCCGGCGGCGCTCCGGCGACGGCGGCGTACAGAAACGGGAGGGGCAGACCTCGATTTAAAAAAAAATTAAATATCATATATAAATATAGCCGGCGGTGACCCTGACGGAGCGCCGCCGGACTAACCCCGGCAGGTTCGCCGAGGTCCGGCGCCCTCGCCGGTGGGCTCCGGTCAGGCCTGCGGCGGCTGCGTACAGAAACGGGAGGGGCGGACTTAGGTTTTAAAATATATATATATATATATATATATATTATAAATATAATATATTATATATTATTATATATAATATAATGTATATATATATTATTATATATAATATAATGTACTATATATATATCTTTAACTACTATATAGAAGAAGTTGTCTTTGGTGCAACATTCAAAATTGTCAAATATATCCTCATTCTTTTACTCCAATGACTTAACATATATTATAAAAAAATGAAAATTCATAAAATGTAATGATATTTGTGTAATTACATCATATTCTTATAATAAAAATAATTATGGAAATTCATAAAATTCAAAAAATTTTAGTAGATCTCCTAGACCTACTATGTAGGTTATCATTAGGCTTACAAAAACTAATTTTGAAATATAAAGGCTTACTTTAAAATGATTTTTTGTTAAAATATAAATATTTTTGAAAAAAATAATTATAAAATATTGATGTATATATTTTTATGGTCATTTCGAGTACTCATATGTATATGTTGCGGGCGAAGCCCGCCGTCGCCGACCGAGTACTGTCGAATGTGGGCGTTCGAATGCGGGCGCAGCCCGCTAAGAGTCAGCGAGCACGGGCGAAGCCCATGCGGAGCTGCTCGTGTGTGTATATATATATATTATATAAAGGAAAACATTCAGATCGTTTTGATGCTGAATTACAATCAGAAATTGATTCTCAGCCGTTCGATCAAGACGATCTGGCCTGCAAATAGCCATATCCGGATTTACTGTGGCTGCGAATAGCCAAAATAAAAAAAAAATTCATATGGCCTAAACACGATACACCCCGATTCCCGCCGGCCCCCATCCCGTTTCTGTACGCTGCCGCCGCCCAAGCCGCCGCCGGACTGATCGGAGCTCACCGGCGAGGTCGCTGGACCCCGACGAACCTACCAGGGATAGTCCGGCGGCGCTCCGGCGGCGGCGGCGTACAGAAACGGGAGGGGCGGACGTCGGTTAAAAAAATATATATTATATATAATTATAATATATTATAATATATTATATATTTTATAATGTATATATATTATTATATATAATATAATGTAATATATATATATTTATATAATATAGCAGTTCCGCACGGGCTTCGCTCGTGCTCGCTGCTCCCGGACGGCAGCCTTTGGCCTCCGCGACGACGGTCTGCGGCCGCCTTCGCACTGGCTACGCCAAACAGTAGAAGCGGCCCGCAAAGCCCGCCCGGAGCCCGCCTGGCCCAACCGCCTTTCCCATGGTATACGGGTGAATTTCGGAAGTGGCATGGGTAATTTCGGATGTGCATATGTATTTTATATAATATAATATATATATAGATATATAAAATACAAATTTTTTAATTTTTTAAATTTCTAAAAAAAGAAAAAAAATTTATATATAACTGCGTGCATGCAGGGGGCGGTCGAAGCATGCCGAGGGCGTGCAGGGTACTGCGTGGGGCACGGGGGAGGGGGGGGGGGGGGGGGGGGGGGGGTTGGGTGAAGCCCGCCTGGGGCGGGCAGGGTTCTGTCGCGCGTGGCACGGGGGGGGGGGGGGGGGGGGGCGGGCAAAGCCCGCCGGGGACGGGCAAGGTACTGTCGCACGGGGCACAGAGGGTCCCCCGTGCACTGTCACTCGTGTGTTTGTGTGTCTATCTATCTATCTATCTATATATATATAACTCAGGTTGCAATTAAAACGAGAGATGGAGAATGAATGAGAAAAAGGGCAGCATGGCATTGATCAAGATCGAGATCCCGCCGGAGAAAGGCAAAAGGAATCTGGCGATGAGTCGTCTCCGACGAGGAAATGGGTGCGAGAAATATGAGAGATCAGGAAGGAGGATGCCAACTGCGTCATATTCATTGTCAAAGTGCATGTTTAGCCCTATCCTAAAGAAAAATGAAGGAATAACAAAGAAATCAAAATGATTTGCAGAGGAACCGAAATCGCCATAAAAATGGAGGATTCGCAGAGGAATGAAGAGGAATTTTGAGAAAAATGGTAAAAACGGAAGTCATACCTGAGGACTGCAATCATCCTTCTTCGATGGCCGTCCGCATGTGAAATATCTGGCCGATTTGTGGTGGTCTGGTTGGGGCGAGTGACATGAGGCGGAAAGGCTACTATCACAAACATCGAAAGACATGGGAAAGAGAGGCGACTGCGAGTGTGGTTCGTCTTTTTGAGAGGCTCTAAAAAAGACTTAAAAGCGAGTGTGGATAGCCAAATCTGTAGTGCTAACAATTACCTTAAACAATAGTTGTCACACAATGGTACAGATATAACTCCTCGTATCATCACTTGTAGCTAGTTAAATTAGCCTCATTTCAAGAAAATTTGTGGTCAAAATGTGAAATATTGCACAAGAACCTAATATTACAAAAATTGAAGAGAATTTGAAAAGTTTTTATTTAAACTTGGATGATTACAAACGAAGGTGTTCCCCTTTTATATAGACTGTTGGGATCATTGCCCACAATGTCTTAGATTTGGAGAAGTCCATTCCTAAGTCAAAGATATATCTCAGAATGTATTTGATATTTTCTCTAGAATCAATGTGCAGGAGATCAGGTCAGGCAAAATGCTCAAGGAATTCATCCAAGTTCATAAGCGTCGAGACATCATACATCGCTCGACGCCTGTGACCCAGAAGCGTTGACTCATGTCCATTGCTCAAATAGACAAGGTCACCGCTGAAGTTCTGAGACCAAGTTTGGAAGCGCCGAGCCAAGTTATATCACTCGACGCCATGGAAATAGAAGTGTCGACTAAACTTCAGTCAGCTCAGCGCCAACCAGAAGTGTCGAGATATGAAGGCATAGTTAAGAAGCGTCGAGCCTCTGTATGTTGCTCGACTTCTTCAGATAAAAAGCATCGACTAAGTGATGATTGCTCAACGCCTAAGAAGGAGGAGTCGAGAACTTCAGTCTAAGGAGTATGCGTCGAGTATCTACATATCGCTCGACGCCTAATGGAAAAAGCATCGACAGAGATGCTCAGTGCTCAACGCCTCTTCTACAAATACTCTGAACTGAGGAATATCTTCCACAGCTAGCTAAGCATTTATTTCTTCAGAAGACATTGAAGACCGTTGAAGACTTAATGTCATGCTGACGTGGAGGAGCGTAACAGACGTTGCAGATGGCGGGCTATAAATAGAAGGCATGACCTATGGGTTATGAAGTGAAGTTAGTTTTTCCTATCTTTCGAAAGCCATTATCGTCTCCATCAGTTTGAGGGAAAGTTTGAGAAAGATTCTGGAGAAGTCATCTTCCCTTTCAGAACCAATCTAACTTGAAGATTTCATTCAGCAATCTGGTGCTGATACATCTTTCTGAAAGTAGAAGATCAAGAAGGAAGAATCTGTCTTTCTAAGAAGAAAAACAGCCATCACAGCCTATCGAATCAAGAAGATCATCTGTTGCTGCTGTTCTATTGAAGTTTTCTGTCTGATCATTCAGGCAGATCAAGAAGACTCAACTATCTGAAGAATCTGAGTCTAAGTATTGTTATTTTTCTTTATCAATCTCTATAGGATCTGAGTTGTCAGATCTGAATGTAGGATCTGTCAAGGATGTGAGTTGTAAGATCAGGTGTGATCTGAGTTGTAGGATTCGGGGGTGAATCTGAGCTGTAGGCCTAGTTATAAAGGCTGAGGTAGGATCTGTGTGATATGAGTTTGTAAGATTTGCTGAGATCTGAGAGAGTAAGATCTGTGAGATCTGAGACTGTAAGATCTATTGTGATCTGAGCTGTAAGACCTGTTTGTGGTCTGAGATCTGGAGGAGATATAAACCCTATCTAGCACACTGCTAAAAGGGGAGAAGGGGGAAAGTGGATTACCCAAGATAAGGGGAACCACTATAAAAATCTGTGTGTCTTTTTCTGTGTGTGATCTTATTTCTTGAAAGCTCTGATCTATATTATCTTGATTATAATCAAGAACTGCAATAGTTTTTAAATAACCTATTCACCCCCCCTCTAGGGGATTAGGTACCCTTAATTAAAGTCTTTCAAGTGGTATCAGAGCAAGGTTGTTCAAGAAAAGGTTTAACAGCCTGAACAAGATCTTCTAAGGGTAGATTTCTGAAGTCGTGATGGCTAATACAGAAGGAAGCAAAGAATTCACATCTATGAAGCTTCCAATTTGCAGAAAAGAAAATTTTGGGATTTGGAAAGAAAGGGTCAGACTTTTCATGGAAGCATCTGATCCTAGGATTTACATAACTGTTCTAGAGGGACCTTTTGTTCCTATGAAAGTTTCATTTACAGATGGAAGTATAAAGACTCCTAAAACCTATTCAGAGATGACCAAAGATGAAGTGATTCTGGCCTCCATGGATAAGAGAGCTCAGAACATCATTGTTAGTGCTATTGAGGATTCAACTTTCCAAAACTTAGTCCATTGCAAAACTGCCAAAGAAATGCGGGAATCTTTCATTGTCTATATGAAAGGGACTGAAGATGTCAGAGATGACAGGAAGGCACTTCTAAATCAGCAATATGAATCCTTCAGACAAGACAAGAAAGATTCAATAGCAGTCTGCTATGAAAAATTCTTCAAAATTGTAAATGGTCTAAAAACTTATGGAAGAACTTTCACAGATTATGTGCTGAATGATAAATTCTTAAGATCACTGAACAAAGAATGTGATATCAAGATCTGTGCAATCAGAGAAATGAGAAATCTGGGAAATATTCAGCCACAAAATTTATATGGGAAACTCTTGTCCCATGAACTTCATTTGAATACAAGAAAAGCTGAGGAAGGACACATCAGGGAAAATCCTATTGCTCTGAAAGCAGAAAGCTCCAATAAAAGCAAAGAAGGAATGTCATTATCCCCCAGGATTCCATCTGAATCAGAAGAATCAGAAACCAGTAATTCTGATTCTGAAATATTAGATGGTGAATTGGCACTCTTTACCAAACAGCTAAAAAGAATGTTGAGAAGAAAACAACACTGGAAAACTAGACCCTCTCAGTTATCCAGATCTAAGAAGCACTCAAATTCTTCAGAGGGATTCAAACAAGACTCCAAGAAGGACAGGTACAACTCTAAACACAATAAAATTAATTCAAAAGAAATTGTGTGTTTTGGTTGCAGGAAATCAGGACACATGATTGCTGATTGTCCTTCAAAGAGAAAGAACAACAAGAAATCTGATGAAAGGAGGCACAAATCTGACAAGAGACATGAGAAGAGTCTAATAGCCAAAAAGGGCAAGGTCACTCTTAGTGATAGTGAATCTCAGTCATCAGACTCAGATATTGAGGAGGCACTCATAGCTCTGATAGCTGTCAATGAAAGTGAAGACAGTCTAAATCATAAATCTATGATAAAAGCCCCACTATCAAGGTCTGATAGTGAAGAGGATGAAGAAAAAAATGCAGGACTCATGGCATTGAGTGATCAAGAAGATCAGGAGACAACTACTGATATAAAGGTACTTGATAAAACCCCTCTATCAGATTCTGATTCTGAACCTGAAATAGATTCATTCTCTTCTGATAAAAATGACTCGCAATCTAAACTTCATGTAGATGAAATTATTGAAAAATATTAATTACTTCTTAAAGCACTTAATAAGAGCAAAATGCATAATAAAAGATTACAAAAAGAAATATCTGATTTAAAGCAAACTGATTCTCAAAACTCTGAGACAGCTGAGAGGCTGAATCAGACAAGCAAAGAACTTAGCAAACTAAGGGTCATGTCTATTATCCATATACAAACTTTATGCATTAAGCAGAAGTTAATAAAAGAACTTGAAGCAAAACTCCTAGCAGAAAGGAAACTTGTAGCAAAGTTCTCAAAACCACAAACAATTCTTCCTATAATAGACACATTTTCTGCACAATACAGATATGACATAGGATATGATAGGAATGCAAATAATAACCCTAAAAGTAATGACAAGGCACCTATGCAACCTTTAAAATTTAACAAAGCCATGCCTATCACAAATAAGCATGATCAAAAAGGTGTGCATAAGTTTTATAAGGGTGAATGTTCTAATAGCAAAGATGATTCAATTCAACCAAGTAACAATAATGCCAAATCACTATGCAAAGAAAAAGTATTAGCTCATCATGACTCCTTTGTATTTAAAGCAAACACAAAATCCAAAAGAAAGGAACTAAGACCTGAAGTAAAAAACCAATGTTGTTAAGAAAACAGAACCAGTAAAAGTTACCAAAATAACTCACATAGCTTCTTTGAATAAGGCAATTAAGCAAAATATGAGTCAACATAAAGAAGTAAGAAGACCTCCAAGGAGATATAACAGATATGAATGCTGGTGCTGTGGAAGGGTTGTGCATTTTGCACTTGATTGTTGGTTCAATCCAACTGTTCCAAGATTCAACTATGGGAGACCAGTATTCAAACCTATGACAACTCTCACAGCACCAAGGTTTATTCAACAACTAAATGTTCCAGCTCATACTAACAAGGTTCTAGGACCCAAATTGGTGTGGGCTCCTAAGAAAAGATAATTTCTTTTTGCAGGGTTGTCCAAAGACCAATCAGCTTCCAATCTGGTACTTGGACAGTGGGTGCTCCATGAACATGTCTGGAATAAGAAGTCTTCTGGGAAGGGGCGAAAATTGTCTGAAACAAACAAGCGAAGGAATCATGTCACTGTAAAGTATTTCAACATCATAATACCTGTCATAACGAAGAGATATTAAATTAAATAAAACGCTAGTAATTCAATACATTAGAGACACCTGACGCGACTACTGTCAGTTCTTCGAGAAATACAAACACGCACGGGTATCGAGCGACTCTTCACCTTCCCGCACTATAAGTAGAACGATTACCTATAGTCCAAGCTATCGACTCTTCCACAATTCTCTTCTTTGTCTCCGTCGATTCATCCTCTCACCCCCATGGAAAAGGAAGGCAGCATCCCAGGATCAGGAAAATCTTTAGCTCTAAATGACCCTCTCTACCACTGTATTTCAATTCTTCTAGCCACTCAGAAAGAACAAATAGAGAAATTTATACAGAAGATCATAAGTGAATTTAGGAATGAGACCAAAACAGAGATAGAATCAATAAAGAAGGAAGTCCTTGATTTCAACACTCAACATGCCCACTTCACAGAACTGATTCTGAACAGGATCACTGTCTATGAGCAAAACTTGAATGCCCGTATGTTGGAAGTTAGAGACTTCGTGAATGCAGGAAATCAGGTAGCCTTGCAGCAATTAGTCGGATTGCAACACTCTTTATCTGAAGACATCCAAGAGATGGAGGAGAATGTTAAGGAGGAGATCAAGGAGGTAGGTAAGAAAAATATATGTGCCTGCTCACTCCAAGCAATGTGGGTGAGTAATCAAGTAAAAGAAGCGCTTCATGTGACCCCGTGTCAATATGCACTCACTGAACCCTCTTTAAGCTCCGACTCTGATGCTTATGGAGGCAATTCAGATGAGTCATCTTCATCTAAGAAGAGAAGAAGATCATCCAGTGTAGAGTACCGAAAGAAAAGGCTAAGTGAGATTGAACAGGACCCCGAAGCCGGTAGGTGGAGTCCCCATTCAAGGGAAATCATCACAGAATCGTGGATCGCGTTCGGACACCCTCAGGTCGACTATGGAAGAGTATACTCTTCAATAGAATGGAATCGACATCAGAAAGAGCTGGATGCAAGGAGGTATCACAAATTAGCTTTTTCCCATGGTCCTCCTCCGCCTCCAAAGAAAATACCGAAGCCACTGCACTTCTATAAGCGAAAGAAGAAGAAGGAAGACTGCACCAGCAAAGTCGTCTTGCCTTTCAATAATTAAAAAAAAAACAATCATTTATCTCTTGAGCTCATGTCATGTTAAGAACAATTTGTCCAATTATATGACTCATCTTAAATATGAATGATTATAAGGCATATGCCTGTGATGTTTTTGGGGTATAATATTCACAACATGCAATCACTGTTATGTTTATTGCTTGATGTTAAACTAACAACATGCCATGCACTTTGTGTGTCTATCTTGGAAAAAACCATTATATATGTGTATGTGCTAGACACTAGTTGTAGATTTTGCAGGATGCAAAGAGGACAGAAAAAGTACATCAGGTACATGTCAATTTCTTGGCAAAAGATTAATCTCTTGGAGTAGCAGGAAGCAGACCAGTGTGGCTATTTCTACAGCAGAATCTGAGTACATCTCAGCTGGAAACTGCTGTGCCAGCTACTATGGATTCAACACCAACTCCAAGACTATAAAGTTCAGCTAAGTAAATCTCCTCTATTTTGTGATTCAATTAGTGCTATTGCTATAGCTAATAATCCTGTATCACATAGCATAACTAAGCACATAGAAATTAGATACCATTTCATTAGAGAACATGTAGAAAATGGAGATATCACAATTTAATATGTCCCAACTGACAAACAAGTTGCTGACATATTTACTAAACCCTTAGATGAAACAAAATTCAATAACTTTAAAATTGAATTAGGTATGCTAAAAATGGATTAAAGTTGTATTGGATTAAATAAATGAAAATAATGTTTGTGTCCTAAAAAGTAAGTGGAGAAGTTATCTGGCGTCGAAAGAAGATACCTGGCGTCGAGAGAAATCACCTGGCGTCGAGAGAAGATACTTGGCGTCGAGAGAAGATACTTGGCGTCGAGAAGATAGCTGGCGTCGAGAAGATACCTGGCGTCGACTGAAGATAAATGGCGTCGAGCGATCTCAACGCTTGTGCGAACATAGCTAGGCCGTCTCGACAGGGTAAATTTGAACCATTAGATCAATCTTGTCAAACAAGTTCGGCGCGCGGCTATTCATCTTCTTGAATTAGAACTTCTATAAATAGGGAAGACACTTCGTTAGTGCATATGCCCTAGTTCTCTCAGTTCGAAATTAGCTGCCCTAGAAAATCTTTCCATCAATTCTTTCTCTCTTCGAACATCAACCACAATGCCTCCCAAGAATAGTGATTATCTTTATGAAGGAAGCGAGCTTGTTCGAAATGGATTCCAATCAGCTCCAGTAGAGATCAAATCAACTATCGAATTAATCTACAACGCAGGACTGGAATTTGTACTATCTGAATCAACTCTTATCTGGAAACGAGAGGTATTAGAGTTTTACTCCAATATAGTAATAGACTCCGTCAATTCAAAGCTTAAGACCAGTGTGAATGGTAAGAAGATTAAGATCACTCCTTCAAGACTCGCTAAGGCACTAGAACTGCCTAGGTTAAAAAGCAATGAAGAAGAAGAAGAAGTGACCTCAGAACAGATTAAATTAGCACAAATCTGGTGTGGAATTGAAACATCTCGAGAAATCACAGGAAGTATTCTTAGAAAAGGAATGAATTCAAAAGGAAAATTGCTAACAGACGTGATAGGAAAGGGCCTGTTGTGCAAGACTGGATCTGATGATAAAATATCTAGAAAAATGTTTATTTTACTAACAAGGATTATTCATTCTTTGAGAACAGATTGGGGAAGAGTGGTATTTGACAGGATAATTGAATGTATCCAAGTACCCAACATGGGTAGGATACTATCTTTGTATTTAGTAAAAGTCATTTCTGATTCCTTGAATAACAAGCTTGGATCCAAGATAAACCACATGAAGAAAATGGATATTAGAATGATAGAGAGATGGGACAGAGTTCTATCAAATTTTCCTCCAGCAGATCTTTCTCCCAAGCAGAAGAAAGCCAAGAAGCAAAAGAAGAAGAAGGTTTCTTCACGTTCATCAAGCTCATCCTCTTCCAAAAGAAAAACTAGATCTTCTCCAATTCACGATCCAAACCTTACAACATCTGAAGAAGAAGAAGGGAACAATGCAAGGGACAGTTCTCCTGATACACCAAAGGATGAGAATGAGAAAGAAAAGGATGAGAGTGAGAAAGGAGAAGAAGAAAGAGGAAGTCTTCATGTATCCCCTGATAGACTTGAAGGGGTTTTTCAAAATGAGAGAGAGGCTCAAGATGAGATTCCTGCTCAGAATAATTCTGAAATGAGCAAAGCAGCAGTTGAGGGGGAGGCTCAGGATGAGATCCCTGCTCAGGACAAAATTGATCTGATCAATGCAGAGATTGAGGGGGAGCCTCAAGATGAATTTCAAGCTGAAGATAATGCACCATTTGAGGGGGAGTCTCAGGCTGAGATCCCTGCTAAAGAGAATTCTGTAGTTGATGCTATGGAGGTAGAAGGAGAGCCTGAAGCAACAAAGAAACCCGTTGAGAAGGTTATCAAGATAGAATCCTCTAGCTCCCATATGAGCCATAGAGATGATTCTTTAATCAGAGAAGAGAGCAGTAAAGGTGTTGAAATGGAAAAGGAAATCCATGTGGATCTTAGTCCTATTCTACCTCAGCTGGAGGTGTTGCTGAATAATCAAAGAAGATTATTAGAACAATATATTGAGGAGAATAATACAAAAATGAAAAATGAAGTAGATTTCCAAATGAAATTGGTTAGATTTGAAGTCAATCATCAGATGACTGCTTTGAGAACTGAAATGGTCAAGTTTTTTAAAAGAGCTGGTGCTTCAGTAGATTATACAACTGAACAACTTGATGTAATCAAAGAAACATCAAAGGTTCTTAAAGAGTCATAAGCTGGAATTACAAAGACAGTGGATGATGTTCATACAAACCAAGGAATACTAAGTAATAACATGCAAGTTCTGTATAAGGAACATGTTGCACAAGTCCTTACAGGTTCAAATAAGATTGAAGCTAGACTGCAATAGCAGAATGCTGATATTTTGGCTAAAATTGATGAGAGCTCCACAGTTCTAAAAGATCAAGCAAAGTTGCATGCAGATACCATAGATGATCATCTCTTTAAGGTAAAGAAAACCATTGAGAGTGGAATTAATCACTTGGAAGGTCAAGTCAGGTTTCAGAAAAATGTTATAAGAGGTCATATTGTTGAAGAAGTCCTAAAGAAGGAGAGGTCAATGATTCAAGCCAGCTCTGAGCATGCTGTGTGGACCTCAAACTCTATAAGAGAAATTCTTGGATATCCTCCCATTGATTATGAGAATGATCAAGTTTCTAAGACCAGGCCAGCTTCTCTTACTCAGTTTCAAAAGCAAATTGCTAAAATGTATAGTCCTGAAGATAAAAACAAAAGAGAGCACTTTACTAGTGAGCAAGTTGAATCAAGTAAAAGAAAGTTCAGAGAAGAGGTTCAATCAAGGGTTGATTTTGAACATTGGTCTCCCTCTTCAAGAGAATTGATTCTATCAGCTTGGAAAGCTGTGAAAGGTAACCCAGAGGAAAGAGGAAAGTGGTATTCTGAAGCTGAATGGTTAAAGCATAGGGATCAAGAGGAACTGAAGATCAAATTTAAGGCTGACAAAATGGCTGGGAAGGTTCAGGCAGGAGATATGGAGCCAATCAGATACTTTCCAAAACCATTTGGTTATTTCAAGAGAAGAAAGAAAGTTGCTGAAGCACTTTCCAAAAGAGCCAAAAGGGGAATTGAATTCAAGGATCCTGAGCAGCTTTAGAAATTTAATCTTTACTAGTAGTTTCAGAGAAATATAGTTGATATGTCTTTGAACAATCTTGATGAGTTCCCAGTGCTAACTATTTTTCATGATCATATATATATATATGCCTGTGATGTGATTCTTTCTCTCTTCATGACATGTCTTATTCTGAATTGCTGGTGTTTTTGAACTTATATGAGAAATCATGTCTGAAATATTTTCTGTGGATAGAATGTTTTGATAATCTAATTTTATAAAGTATTATACTCTTTATGATTGATTACCCGTATAGAAATTAGAAAATATTTATTATCTTTGAAATGAGAGATATATCATTGACTGAGATTATGACTTCTTCAAATAGGGGGAGATTGTTGGGATCATTGCCCACAATGTCTTAGATTTGGAGAAGTCCATTCCTAAGTCAAAGATATATCTCAGAATGTATTTGATATTTTCTCTAGAATCAATGTGCAGGAGATCAGGTCAGGCAAAATGCTCAAGGAATTCATCTAAGTTCATAAGCGTCGAGACATCATACATCGCTCGACGCCTGTGACCCAGAAGCGTTGACTCATGCCCATTGCTCAAATTGACAAGGTCACCGCTGAAGTTCTGAGACCAAGTTTGGAAGCGTCGAGCCAAGTTATATCACTCGATGCCATGGAAAGAGAAGTGTCGACTAAACTTCAGTGAGCTCAACGCCAACCAGAAGTGTCGAGATATGAAGGCATAGTTAAGAAGCGTCGAGCCTCTGTATGTTGCTCGACTTCTTCAGATAAAAAGCGTCGACTAAGTGATGATTTCTCAACGCCTAAGAAGGAGGAGTCGAGAACTTCAGTCTAAGGAGTATGCGTCGAGTATCTACATATCGCTCGATGCCTAATGGAAAAAGCGTCGACAGAGATGCTCAGTGCTCAACGCCTCTTCTACAAATACTCTGAACTGAGGAATATCTTCCACAGCTAGCTAAGCCTTTATTTCTTCAGAAGACATTGAAGACCGTTGAAGACTTAATGTCATACTGACGTGGAGGAGCGTAACAGACGTTGCAGAAGGCGGGCTATAAATAGAAGGCATGACCTATGGGTTATGAAGTGAAGTTAATTTTTCCTATCTTTCGAAAGCCATTATCGTCTCCATCAGTTTGAGGGAAAGTTTAAGAAAGATTCTGGAGAAGTCATCTTCCCTTTCAGAACCAATTTAATTTGAAGATTTCATTCAGCAATCTGGTGCTGATACATCTTTCTGAAAGTAGAAGATCAAGAAGGAAGAATCTGTCTTCCTAAGAAGAAAAACAACCATCATA
This sequence comes from Dactylorhiza incarnata, assembly GCA_033032865.1. Taxonomy (NCBI): domain Eukaryota; kingdom Viridiplantae; phylum Streptophyta; class Magnoliopsida; order Asparagales; family Orchidaceae; genus Dactylorhiza; species Dactylorhiza incarnata. The sequence goes on from JAWHQI010000278.1 coordinate 601,774, forward strand.
GCCTATCGAATCAAGAAGATCATCTGCTGCTGCTGTTCTATTGAAGTTTTCTGTCTGATCATTCAGGCAGATCAAGAAGACTCAACCATCTGAAGAATCTGAGTCTAAGTATTGTTATTTTTCTTTATCAATCTCTGTAGGATCTGAGTTGTCAGATCTGAGTGTAGGATCTGTCAAGGATCTGAGTTGTAAGATCAGGTGTGATCTGAGTTGTAGGATTCCGGGGTGAATCTGAGCTGTAGGCCTAGTTATAAAGGCTGAGGTAGGATCTGTGTGATCTGAGTTTGTAAGATCTGCTGATATCTGAGAGAGTAAGATCAGTGAGATCTGAGACTGTAAGATCTGTTGTGATCTGAGCTGTAAGACCTGTTTGTGGTCTGAGATATGGAGGAGATATAAACCCTATCTAGCACACTGCTGGAAGGGAAGAAGGGGGAAAGTGGATTACCCAAGATAAGGGGAACCACTATAAAAATCTGTGTGTCTTTTTCTGTGTGTGATCTTATTTCTTGAAAGCTCTGATCTGTTTTATCTTGATTATAATCAAGAACTGCATTTGTTTTTAAATAACCTATTCACCCCCCTCTAGGTGATTAGCTACCCTTAATTAAAGTCTTTCATAGACATCATGAGGTTACCTTCTAAAGAATTGAATAATCTAGATTCATAATTTTCTAGAGTATTCTATTATTTTCTATCATTTACAACAATATCTTTTCTGTAATTTTCTTCATAAAAATATTCAAGAAACTTCTAGTTCTTCCAACGCTCTTTCACGGGGTGGAACTTTTTATGCTTTTTGAGTTCTTTCTTCAGAAGACTTTTAAATCTCTAGTTGGGATGGAACTTGGGTCTTCTATTCTCAATATGTAACATTCTCCTCCAACTATCATGACATCATCCTCGTCACCACATATTGATGGATAAAGTCTTTGACTTGCCACAAATCTTCAAGTGTCTCACAAGAATTGTGTATTTGGTGGCACACCACGTCATTGTGCAACTTTCCGTGAGAGTACTTCATCAACTTCTTTCTCAAATGATTTAGTCATCACATGAGAAACTCAATGACATTCTCACTTTATTGGGTCTTTTGTGTCTTCATGATAAGGCTACAACATGCTTACATGGAAGTCTGGATGTATCTTTAAGGATATACGTAGATTAAGATGATATGACACCTTGCATACTCTACAATCACCCCAAAGGGCCCTTCATATCTCCTAATAGTCATTTGTGCATGTTGTGTAGTGCTATGTATTACTGCGGTAGGAGTTTCGTCATCATTTATTTCTCAAGCCATGCTTCTGAGATCTCCTCTTTGCGTATGCCCATCTCTTCGTGTGCATTCATGCTTTTCTAGGAAAACCCTAGCTAAGCCATTTTGCTCTTTTCAGTATTTAACTATTTGGAAGGCTCCTTGGTTTTTCACATTTCTATTGTTTGCAGTTAAAGAATGTGGTGTGAGTACTCGGTGCCCCGTCTCTAACTCAAAGGGACTCTTTCCCATAGACTCACTCTACTACAAGTTATAGGAGAATTGTGTCACATCGAAGATCTTTACCTGATCGCATTGATTAACACTCACAAAGTGTTGCACGTAGCACTCTAGTAGATTATTTATCATCTTCGCTTTTCCATTAGATTGAGTGTAGAAACTGATAAAGAATATCACATTATAATATAGATCATGAATTTTCTTGAAACTTTTAGTTTTCATACGTCATTTGAATGTATGTATATTCTCATTCATGTTTATTTTCTTCTTGAAAACTCATTTACACCCGATGAGTTTATGCTTCCAAGTTGTTCAACCAAGGTCCATGATTTTATATACATGAAGTTCATTTCAAACCTCATGGCCTCAAGCTACTTCTTAAAGTCTATTCTGTTTATACCATATTGATAATTAGCAGACACATCTTAATTTATGAGCAACACATCATTTTGTAGACTCTTAGTAAATCAATATCTCTCAGGTTCAAAGTGTTGTCTACTAGATTTACACGAGAATTGTGTTTCTTGAGCAAGCTCTTATGCTACAATTGCTTTTTGTCCTTGCTTAGATCCCATCTTAGGTTCATTAATATTATTAGGAAAACTCCTGATTGATACACTAAATTACACATAAAGTGATCTTGGATTAGCCTTTGTCATGCATAAAAAGGCTCAATTTTATCGTATTGGTCTATATGCAACAGGACTTAGCCGAATTCTCAAGAAGATGTAAAAACGTTGATTTTTAGTTAGTCATACGTCAAATTGAATTCAACATAAAGCTCCATTCGTTGGCTTTCACTCAGAGCATGGAGTAATGCCTATGTTTTGAAGGAAAACAAATAGGTGTCGAATTATATTAAAAATATGGCTAAGTTCAGATCTCAAAGCACTAGTTATAAGACCACCCTTCAAAATTAGGCACCGACACGAAATCTTATCACACACCACTGTCAACTTGTAACGACAAAGGTAATAACAGAAGGGTAGAGGAATGAACATCTCAGCCCTGTTGGATCTTCGTGCGATAGTACAATATTTATCTATATTTTATTATAATATTTATGTATTAAATAATTATTTTATCTTTATATTTTATATTATGGTCTTATTTCTTCTTTTTTGCTTTTTCAGGAAATTTGGGTCGTTGATAACAGTTTGGAGCTCATGGCCATGTTCTGGAGACTTTTTGGAGCATTTTGGCAAAAACTCAATATTACACACCCTGGGTCACGTCGTGTACTTCTTTATGCCCCCAGGTTGATCCAGCATGACGTGACAACGCCGCCAACATTTTAAGATTACACGCCCTAGGGTTACGCTGCGACCCTTGGCCGTGACTTGATCACGCCTCTTCCACAACTCCCCCTGCCCGTGATCCAACAACCAGCTCTTTAAGATTACACACCCTTAGTCACGCTATGATCCAGGGGCGTGACCCATCCAGAAACTAATGAATTGATTCCAAGTCACACTCGTTTCCTCTACCATTCCAGATCCAGTCGGTTAAGCCCTAGGCCACGTCGTGCACCTAGGGCGTGTAACATCAATTTATGAAGATTTGACGAGTTTTTTCTCCAGAATGCTTCCGCAATACACTAAGTCATGCCTCCATATCACGCTGTGTACTTGGGGCGTATACTTGGAAAACTTCAGCTACTAAAGCCAGCAAAACCCATATGTTTAAGGGTATGATTTTTATGTTATTTTATGTTATAGTTTACTGTTTCTATGTTGTTTAACTACTAATATTCTTCCTTCTAGTTGTAAGTTTTCCTTTTCATAAATTGCAATTTCAATCCAATTAGCTGTGATTTCTTTTTCTACTTTTCTTCTTGATCATGTCTCTCTTTACCTCCACTTGTGTTCCCTCCATCATGAGGAGTAGCTAAACTCCATTTAAGACTTGATCATGATGAAATCTGGAATGAAATAATAGTGTTATGATTAATATAAATTTGTAAGCTCTCTCCATTAGTATATTCGATTTATCTTTGATTTATTTTGTTTTGATTTCATATGACCGGTATATGATAGTCAATCAATGATTCATGTTCTAGATGACTGAGAGGTCCATATATACAAGGAGATCACTCAAAGATAAAAGAGTTGCATGCAGTCCTCAAGAGAGGACGACATAAATCTTCCGGATTGAAGTCAAATTCAATAGTGGGGTTCACCGCTTTAAGCAAGTTTAATGGTTTCGACTGGTCGAGAGATCTTAATCGATCAACCTAAGATCAGTTGATAGTATCCCTCTAGCGAGGTGCTATCATGTTATGGGAACCTCCACAGTCGATGCATTGTAATTAGGAGCTTGCAAATTTATCTTTTATAAATTTTATTTTCTTCAAAAGGGATTCTAGATCAAGTGCTAATTCTTTTAATCATCAAATTTGGCTTTAGACAAATTGTTATTCTTGCTCTTTTACCAACCAAACTCAATTTTTGATCGATAAAATAAGAGCTCTTCTTTGTGAGTAAAATTACTCAACAAACCCAGAAAGAATACGACACTTGATTATAATATCTTATACTATAAGACGATATATACTCTTGCCTTATCTGGCTATTTTTAGGATCGCAATTAAAATCGTCAACAAGTTTTTTGCTCCGTTGTCGAGGATCATTTGTTGATATTTTGAAAGCAAAGATCAATTACTCTTATCATTTTGCTTTTGTTTGAAATTTTTTTCTATGTTTTAAGTTTTAGTATAACCCGAGGGTGTTCTGAGCGCCCTTAGCTTGTTTCACGGGTGGAAGACCAAAAATGCGATTGCACGTGCTTGCTTATGCCCACGCCTCTCAAGATGGGAACGCGCACCCTGCTGAAAAGGAGGGGTGCATGCATCCTGGTCGCCCCCCGAGAGGGGCACGGTGCCGGCCGCATCCCCCGTAGGGAGGCATGTCGCCGACCGCACCCCCATGGGTGGTGCAGCATCGACCGCACCCGCATGGGAGGTGCATAGTCGACCGCACCCCCAATGGGTAGTGCAGTCTCGACCGATGGTGGCGGGGTGCGGCTTCGCTGTCGCATGAGCAGGCTCCGATGGCTGTGGCGGTTTATCTTCACTCTCATTTCACGGGAGTTAACACCCCCACTAACTCCACTCTCAAGGTGGAGATGCGGCTAAACACACCCCCAGAGGATTATATAAACGAGTGCATATCAGAACTTTATCCCACTAGAATAAACATCCAATTAGTGGATCGATCAATAAAATATCCAATGGGTATTATTGAGGATGTGCTTGTCAAGGTTGACAAATTTACCTTCCCGATAGATTTTGACATCCTCGACATAGAAGAGGATGCCGAGGTACATTTGGCCGCCCCCTTCCTTTCAACCTCTCACGCTATAATTGATGTTAGTAACGGTAAACATCTCCTTAGAGTCGGAGACGATGAGGTTACCTTTATTATTAATTTTTCTATGCAAAATACATTATCTAATAACGACACTTGTTTTTTTTTGAGGCTTCACATGATGAAGACTCAATTTTATTTTCTAAATTTATTACTTCATCTTATTTACATGAAGAGGATTTTGAATTATTACTTTATCTCATGAAAATAATGATGACACAATTACTCGCGCTCTGCTATTTGAAATTTTAGGATTCGGGAGTGATCGTTTAAAAAGAACCTCCTAATTTAGAATTGAAACAATTACCTGGTCATCTTGAATATTTACTTTTAGAAGAGGATTCCAAACTCCCCGCAATTGTGTCTGCGCTTCTTTCTAAAATTGAAAAAAAATCTAAATTAATACATGTTTTGAAAATTCATCGCCGCGCAATTGAGTGGATGATTTTTGATATTAAAGGGATTAATCCCTCCTTGTAAGCGCATAAAATATTTTTGGAAGAAAATTCATGCAAAATCATTCAACCTCAAGACCGACTAAATCCTAACAAAGAGTGCTAGGTCTTGCAAAATCATTCAACCTCAAGACCGACTAAAATCTTTCAACCTCAAGGCCTTGCGAGGTACTGGGGGGAAAGAGTGCTAGGTTAAGAGTTCTCTAGTGTATGCATATGAGAGTAACACCCCAACCTACGACATATGTGCAGCTCCTCATGCCCATCCGTCACTTTGTATGGGGCTAGGGCGTAGACATATAATTTGGGTATTTTTATCTAGGGCATACCTATTTTTATTTTATGCTTGAACATTATTTTTATATAATCACTAAAATCATGTATATTTGATTTGTTCAATCATGTCTTCTTTGTTTGCATATATTATCATATTAAGCTTAAATGATTGTGCAAAACTTAATTTGTTTTAAAAAATTAGAATTAAAGTTTTTTGTTGGAACTTATTGTCTAAAATTTTAACTTCCGCAACTTTTTGCGATTTCTTCTCGTCTTTTCACTTCATTAGATATGTCTTACTTTGCACAAACATATTTGAGCAAAATCGGAAGTGAAATCAAAGAAAATCTGGGCTATACGATTAAAATAAGCACTCTCTGTGAGCTAACGCAGGCGCTAAGACCTATCGCCGACGCTAGCTCCATGATTCAAGACTCAGTGCTTCAAATTTCTGAAAAATTTATAAGAATATAATCTTATAACTTTTCTACTTATTTCTGTGCTTTTGGCATTTTTGTTTGTGTATTCTTTGTTTTATGAAAAATCAAAATATAAATTTTCAAAATACAAAAATACAAAAATATGTTTTGCTTATTTTTATTTGTTTCTGTAAAGCTTTATTAAAATAACAAGATTTCTATGTTTCATTACTTTGGCAAAAATGACAAAGCATGTTCTTTTAGATTTGGCTAAAAATATTTAATTTAAAATCTCTAGTTTTCTAAACATTATTTTGGCTTCTCATGCTTAGATTTTAATCTTGTTATGTGCAATGAAAAAGTCTATGGTGAATTGTGTAGGATTGCTTTAGTATGTCTCTAAGTATGAATAATGTGTTATGTTAGATAATGATCTCTTTATACTTACACTTTTTGGTAAACTACATGTGCCTATAATTCTTAACCCTACATGATTGTGTAGTGTAGTAGCTTACAATATTAAGATGTCTATCTCTATTACCTACACATAATTCAAAATTTTTTGTTGCACATATAGAAGTGAAATTTCAAAATTATAAGTGTTTGCAAAACAAGTGAATTCGGTGAACTTTGTCTTGCTCAATAATAAAAAATAAAATGACAAAGATAATGTAAGACCCCCCTCCCGGAACAGAAGACACGGCCGAGGGGAGTCCTATGCCCAGGACATCCGTCTTGCGAAAGTGCCAGCACACGGGCTAGCCCCCTCCACAAGACGCCTATCCTACCGTCTATTCTCACATATCATCATGCCAACCCATCAATAATAGAAAACAATAGAAGCAATTTATTCACAATTAAGTAATAATGTCCAGACAGTACAAAATGACAGGAAACTACACAAGCTCCTTCTAATCATCAATGTATAAACTTACCCTAAGGCTACATCCGAACCACTCACTCACTCACATCTGCCACTGACGGTAACCTCGGTATCGTAGTCACCAACCATGTTACCCTGGCCTGGCTATCCTCCAGTGTCATACACTGCTGCTCCACCTGGGTGCGCTCCAAAAAGTAATGGTGTAACAACCGTTAGTCATAAAGACTAAGTGGCTTCACATCCTCTTCCCCGGCGACTCCAAGGCACCGGGCGGAAGGGATTGAAGAGAAGCTGCAATATAGTCAGTAATATAACAAGCAGGTGATATGATGAAGTTCTTAATCTAGCAGTTACTATATCAACAATACAACAAGAAGGCAGGTACATCAAGAGGTATCAACATGTATATACAAGCACATCTATGCTATCAGTTTCAAAATGTACCTTAACTTATACGAATGCCCATACAAACTTATAAGTTAAGGTTTCCAATTTAGAAGTTAGAGCCCATCATATAAAAGAGCCCATACTAATTTATATGATGGACCTGATGCAGTGTAATGCTATGATTATGATATGATGAATGCAATGCAATGATTATGATATGATGAATGCAATGCAATGATTATGATATGATGACACACCCATGCATATTTGCTATGTCGACATAGACCTATAGTTCCCACGTTTCGAGGGTAGCTAACCTCTCAGGTTCCCCCTGTCGTGGCCAGAAGGTGGCAGTGGATCGGGCTTCTCCACTACTAGGTGGGTATGCACACTACCATACCTTGGCCTTTCGTATGCCTCGACGCTAAGAACACAACAGCGAAGCACATGCGTACTGGACTTGGAAAGGGCATTAGGAAATAAACACCAAGAGCACATCCCAACCGGTCGTTAGGCACGGAAGGGGTCTTTGAAAGTAAACACAAAGAGAACAGCCCAACCGACCAAGATCTATCTGCCAGCTCCCGTCGGTGTGACGACTGGCGAGCCCGTAGATCTGCCACAAGCAATCCTTCAACCAGGATCATTACACCACCATGTGTAAACCATGCACATTCATGTAATTCCCATGCATAATCTGTGCTATCAAGCACCCAAGGACTCACGGATGGAGTCTTCTCACTTTTCACATCATACCAGTTCAACCGATGCTAATTAGCATCCAAGGCCCCCAACAACCGGGCCCCAAACATTTCACCATAAGATATAACCATATCTTATAACCCGCATCAAGCCATCCATTCTACCCATACCGAGTTGTTATAACTCTTGTGTGGTGGCGTGCGTATAACATGGAAATTACTCTACAAGACCCTGCATGACTACTTGTGCGTAAAGAGACAAATTCATATTTTGCTACATAAGTAAGACCGAACATTTCACCAATCTTCAATTCTCATGCGCAGATCACAGTGTGTGTTGGTTCTTACGACGCCCTTAGAGGGGGGGGGGGGGGGGGTGAATGTTTTATGGAATTTTAAATCTTAATTAAATTTATCAAAGTTTAGGAATATTTTATAAGAAAATATATTTTGATATCTCAGAAAAGATTGTATTGAAGATTCCCTTTTTTTAAACAAGAGAAACAAAACTTTTTGTTAACTGTTGCTAACGCTGGCGTTAAGTGTTAACGCTGGGCGTTAGCTCTCCAGAAAATTTTCCTTATCACAAAAAGATTGCCACAGTGATTTTACTTATGAAATCTTAACTGAAATACAATTCCAGATAATCAGAGATAATGAAAACGATTATTGTATTTCAAAGATAATTACACAAATGTTAATTTTAATACTTTGATGAAAATATAAATTAGAACATTCTTGAAGAGGAAATAAAATCAATTGAATAGATCATTAAAAGACATGATTTTCATAATAATTTGAATACACAAATGTTTGATTTCTATAACACTAGAAATCAAGACGATAATATGTAAAAACACTTTTTGTTATTTCACCGGTCCTTCTCCCAAGGATCGGTTGGCTATAATATATCTATCCCCCAATAAGGCCTCTAGCCACCCCTAGATCTACCCTCGACCTAGTCGCCACGCACAAGGCGGCGAATTACCCCCTAAGCCTCACAAGGACCTAGTCGTCAACAGAAGACGAATTTACCCACAGAATCCTTCCCGGAATCCGACGTTCTCCCTGAACGATTTCTCCACACAAATTACAAAAGAAAAAAAGTAAAAGATGACAAGATAAGTAAAGAGAAACTCCCCAAGAAATTCTTAAGGTGAAGACGAAGGCGATGTAGATGTTGGCATTCTTGAAACGATCGTCCATCGTATGGAATATGCGTTGTAGACCTTCTCCTTCAAAATCCTCTTTAGATCCCCAAGGGAGATCTCTTAATTGTTGTACACGAGCCTCTCTTAAAGTTATTGGAATTTTGGAATCATCTCCACAGGAATGAGAGGGGATGCACTTTAAATAGCCTTAGGAGCTAACGCGTGGCGTTAATCACTAACGCCGACATTGGTGAACGTGCACTGTCGTGGCTGAATTCGCGCAAACCGTTAGGATCATGGCAGAAACTAATTTCGTCGAACGAAACTCATTTCGTCGAATGCGCTTTCGTCGAACGGAATCAAAGTTCGTTGAACGCCATCAAAGTTCGTCGAACGCAAGTTCGCCGAACTCAATTTCGTCGAACGCCATCAAAGTTTGTCGAACGCAATGTTGCCGAACTCAATTTCATCGAACGCCAACAAAGTTCATCGAACGCAATGTCGTCGAACGGAATCCCATTTTGTCAACCGCAATGTTTCGTCGACCGGAATCTCATTTCGTCGAACACAAATTCGCCGAACGGAATCCCATTTCGTCGAACGTCAACAACTTTCGTCGAACACAGTTTCGTCGACCGATTTGTTCTCGACGACATTTCTTCTCGACGGTTTCCTTCTCAGCGGTTTCCTTCTCAGCGGTTTCTTTCACAGCGGTTTCCTTCTCAACGGTTTCCTTCTCAGCAGTTTCCTTCTCAACGGTTTCCTTCTCAACGGTTGTTAACGCGGGGCGTTAACAACTAACGCGAGCGTTAGATCTCTTTTCAGAGAGTCATCTCCATTCAGTGTACTACTTATAGGGATGTGTAGCTATAGTTCCTGTACAACCTGCACACTATAAACACACAAAATACAAGATCAAATGCAACACGTTATTTGTTATTCTCAAACCAAGAGATGCGGAATATTGGCTCCAACAATCTCCCCCTTTGATAATAACAAATATCTGTATGAAAAATTAGTGAACTTAAGACCATTTGTGTTTATAGATAAGTGCAGTAATAAGATATGCATGAATAACAGGTTAAGAGCGTGATAGATTTGATAGCGATAATGTATACACTTTCGATATGAAGTCCTCCCCCTACATAAGTGTTCTCTTATAATTTACTCCCCCTAAATATCTATTTTACTAGATTTCTCAATTTCTTCTCCCCCTTTGTTATTAACAAAAGTGGGTAGGGATGAGTGTATATCTATTAAGATTGATTAGGAACCACTTATTGAAGGATAGTCATGATCGAGCATATGATATTGTATGCACCTCCTATATGATTACTCCCCCTACATAAATACTTTCTTTGATTTTGAAATCATTATAATGTACTCCCCCTAAATATTCGATTTATGCAATTTAATCTCCCCTTTTGGTAGTATCAAAAGAGGGTTTAGGTGAGAGTATGCAAAAAAGGAGTAATATGTTCTATGTCGAGAAGAAAAATAAGATGCAATCAAAAGTTTGTTAAATACTACTTGTTGAGAAAAATATAAGCATGATGTAACATAAAGTAGTAAGCAACATAACTGAAAAAATAAAGTAAGCATTCTATTTTAAGATACCATTTGTTGAAAAGATAACCACGACGTTAAAAATAATAGACATGAATAAGCATTAGTGGTAAAATTAACAGAAGAATATAATAAGCACTCTTAAACATAAACATCTTTTTAGAAGGTAAAATCATATAAAGGATAATGAGTTTTAAATTTGAAAAGTTGATGTTTGAGTTAAAGATTGAAGAGATGCTATTCTATAAAGATAAAATTGCAAGCGTGATTTCATAATATCAAGAAAAAATACAAAAACTACAATGTAATAAAATTTGCATTTTAAGTAAACATAAACATTGTAGTGATCATGTTTTGTTAACTAGTGCATTTACTTAAGTTTGTAGAGATTTGAGTAGATGAGCATTATGATCCAATTCTCATGAGTAGAAGTTTTATGAAAGATAATGATGTGTACAAAGTAGTGTTTTGATAAAGTATACAAGTGAATCAATCAAAAACACATGACACATATAATGAAATAACACAACATTAAAATACACAAATAATATTACTTCCACAATATTTCAATACACATAAATAAAGAGTACAACTACCAAGGTGCTCTGCACACACAATGCTTATTAAGACTTATAAGGGTGCAAAGTAGTTCTTGGGGATCACTTTTATACTTTTTAGCTTTATTTTCAATTTTTTTGTGATCCGGTGTACTAAGAGAAGTGATGTATAAATGTTTGCTACAAGACACTTTACATTTCTTAGCCAAGGTGCTCAACCTCACAATGCTCATTAAGACTTATCAGGAGGGTGAGTAGTGCTTGGTGGAGTTTTCCTTGTCATTTATTATTTGCTTTTTAGTTTAGTGACTAAGGACTCCGAATTCACTTGTTTTGCAAACATAGCATTTTAAACCACATTTCTCTAAAGAATAAGTGCATGAAAGACAAAGAATTGTAATAAGCAATTCAATGTTGTGTAGGTAATCTATTTATGCATTTTAATTATTTATGTTATTACACTACACAATCATGCAAGTATAAGATTGTAAACATATGTAGATTATCAAAAATAAGTGAGTGAATAAATCATTATCAAACATAATACATTACTTATACTTAGAGGCATGCTAAGTATTTCTACACATGTATATCTACAATCAATTTCATTGCACATAACAAGATAATTTTCAAGGCATGACAAATACAAAACAATGTTTTTTAAGAAACTTGAAAGTTAAATTAAACATTGTATTTAATCTTTAATTGATATAATTAATCATCCTTGACAATGACAATGAATAACAATCAGTTTTTATAATTTTTTGAATTTTTATATATGCACAAAACAATAAACACACATAAAGAGAAAAACATATTTTTGTTCTTTGAAATTATTTTGTAAATTTGTATTTATTTTTGTTTTTTTTATATATATTCTCTCGAAAACATAGAAGTCTTTTTAGCCCAATCAGTAAACGATATTCTATGCCAGAAAAATACACCCAAAGTAATGCATGAGAAAATACATAAATTTTTTTTGGAAGGAAATAAAAAGATAGAAGAATTTTTACAAACAGAGAAATAAAACACACAAAATATTAAAATAATACCAGAAATTACTCAAAACAACAACAAAAATATTTGGAGCAAAGGAGTTAACGCCTGGCGTTAGCTTCTTAACGCCGAGATAGAATTGCAAATTTTGATGTTTTGAAAGACATTTTTCATAATTCAATTGTATTATAAAGAGACTTTCCTTCAGTTCAAATTTCAGAGTATATTGATTAGATTTGAAGGCTCTTTTAGCATGTTTTTGATGATTTTTCAAATACTTGTGTTTTGTAAAATCATTAAAGCTAAAAATAATAAAATATGTAAACACAAGATGCAATGTTAGAACAAAAACAAATATGCATGATTTATGTATAAAGAGTGAGATACTGTTCATGCAATGAATATAATATAAGTATATCTAAGATCAAGATACCTTAACTACATGACTACACTCTAGCCCCGTACTAAGTGACGGATGGTCATGAGGAGCTGCACACATGCCGTAGGTTGGGGTGTTAATCCCATATGCATACAAAAGACGACGCTCAACCTAGCACTCTTTCCCCTCAGTGCCTCGCAAGGCCCTACTGGAACCCTCCCCGGTTAAGGACAAGACACGGCTTAGAGGTTAGGTCTCTAATGCACACAATCCTACGCCCTCGCTATTGTGAGACACATGTCATAGGTTTAATGATTATGAACATACTAAGCGTGTAAGCCTTAAATATATAAACTATGGTATAATTGCATGATTAGTTTTGGATTTACACTTATATTGAAGATTGTTGATTTAAATCCATTTAGAAAATTTTTATTCATGCAAATAACTACAAAGGAAAATATGATTTTCAGATTTTAGTAATATAATTTACTTTAGCATTGTAAGATATAACTAGCATGGACATTGATTTCTACCAATGGTAATTGATGATGCTAGTATGATGAATTACGACAACAAGGTGCAAAGCTAAGTACAGGTGGACAAATATATAATTGAGTCGCATGTATTCAAACATAGAGTTTTGAATTTTCATAGACCTAGAATGAAGAGATAATTCTATTTGATTTCATCTTAGGTCTAAATATAATGAGATACATGCAAACAATAGAGATACAAATCACACACACTAAACAAGATATGAAACTATAATACCAATCGCAATCATATATTTCATAATTCCTAAGGTTGATAGGATTAGTTGCTTTAAGATAGGTCTTGATAGATCATGAATTATGATATATGAATATAATGAATTTTAGCATAGGATATCAATAGATCATGGCGGTGATTATATGGTTCATATTCATTCTTTTAATATGTAGTGACTGCTTGTAAAGTGAATATTATACTACATATATATAAAGAGAAACAAAATTGTTTGGTTATTTTGAAATATTTTGTAAATTTCTTTTTGATTTTAATTTGTAGAAATTAGACAAAACAAATACAAGGTATTTGAAAGTAGAAGATAATGATACTTAACATAGTAAAATATTTTTTTTTAGAAAAATCATAATTAGAGAAATCAAAATTTTAAATATGCTACCGCCAGCGTTAGTGATAACGCCTGGCATTAGCAACAGAGTTACAATATTTGATTTAAGACATATTGTTTTTGATATTATTTGATTCCGATTTTTCTTGATTATGATTTTCATTATAGGGGCTATTATATACAGCAACAAAAAATAGACAAATATGCAATAAGTTGTGCATTTAATATTTTAGCCTAAGACCCCTGAAAGTCCATTTAAATCCAATTTCGAAAGTAATTTCATTAGTCTTGATAATATCATTTAGCAAATTTAGCATTCAAAAAGAGAAGATTTAGATTTTCTTACCTTGCTATAGTTTCCGTCTTCTCTTTTGCTTGATGTTTTGCCATCAATTGAGTTCAATATTGTTTCTCTCTTAGATAGATCTTCCTCCAAGAATGAGTCCTCGTCGATTTCTTCTCTTGGATCCCTAAGAAATTCCTCTTGTTCATCATCTGTGGAAGGAAGACTATAAGTATTCTCAAGAAATTTTCAAACTTCAAAAGCAGTAGGAAGCGTATAAATAAGTTTGAAAATATTTTGATCTAGAGCACAATATAGACTATTCATAGATTTTGCAATTAAAAACATTTCATTTTTATTTAGAATAATTGGGGGCATTTTAATTGTAATATTCCAAACTTCAATATCCAAAGTTTTAAGAAATTTTTCTATAAGAGTTTTCCACCCATTATAATTTTCACCCATAAATAAAGGTGGTGATAATGATTTTTCATTTTCATAAAACTTATCCCCTCTAGAAGATGCGAGATCATGAAGCACCATTATTCCCGGTTGTGAAGCCGTATTAGAATAACCTACGCTCTGATACCACATGTTGGATCTTTCGGCGCCCTTAGAGGGGGGGGGGGGGGGGGGGGGGGGGGCTGAATAAGAGTTGTATGGAATTTTAAATATTAATTAAATTTATCAAAGTTTGTGACCCAAATTTAGGAATATTTTATAAGAAAGTATATTTTGATATCTCAGAAAAGATTGTATTGAAGATTCCCTTTTTTAAAACAAGAGAAACAAAACTTTTTTTAACTGTTGCTAACGCTGGCGTTAAGTGCTAACGCTGGGCGTTAGCTCTCCAGAAAATTTTCCTTATCACAAAAAGATTGCTACAGTGATTTTACTTATGAAATCTTAAATGAAATACAATTCCAGAAAATCAGAGATAATGAAAACGATTATTGTATTTCAAAGATAATTACACAAATGTTAATTTTAATACTTTGATGAAAATGTAAATTAGAACATTCTTGAAGAGGAAATAAAATCAATTGAATAGATTATTAAAAGACATGATTTTATTTCATAATAATTTGAATACACAAATGTTTGATTTCTATAACGCTAGAAATCAAGGCGAGAATATGTAAAAATACTTTTTGTTGTTTCACTGGTCCTTCTCCCAAGGACCGGTTGGCTATAACATATCTATCCCCAGATAAGGCCTCTAGCCACCCCTAGATCTACCCTCGACCTAGTCACCACGCACAAGGCGGCGAATTACCCCTAAGCCTCACAAGGACCTAGTCGCCAACACAAGGCAAATTTACCCATGAAATCCTTTCCGGAATCCGACGTTCCCCGAACGATTTCTCCACACAAATTACAAAAGGAAAAAGTAAAAGATTACAAGATAAGTAAAGAGAAACTCCCCAAGAAATTCAGAAGGTGAAGACGAAGGTGATGTAGATGTTGGCGTTCTTGAAACGATCGTCCTTCGTATGGAATATGCGTTGTAGACCTTCTCCTTCAAAATCCTATTTAGATCTTCATGATAGCCCAAGGGAGATCTCTTAATTATTGTACACGAGCCTCTCTTAAAGTTATTGGAATTCTGGAATCATCTCCACAGGAATGAGAGGGGATGTACTTTAAATAGCCTCAGGAGCTAACGCATGGCGTTAATCACTAACGTCGACATTAGTGAACGTGCACTGTCGTGGCTGAATTCGCGCAAACCGTCATGATCGTGGAAGAAACTAATTTCATCGAACGAAACTCATTTCGTCGAACGAGCTTTCATCGAACATAATCAAAGTTCGTCGAACGCAAGTTCGTCGAACTCAATTTCGTCGAACGCCATCAAAGTTTGTCGAACGCAATGTCGCCGAACTCAATTTCATCGAACGCCATCAAAGTTCGTCGAACGGAATCCCATTTCGTCAACCGCAATTTTTCGTCGACCGGAACCTCATTTCGTCGAACACAAATTTGTCGAACAGAATCCCATTTTGTCGAACGTCAACAACTTTCATCGAACGCAGTTTCGTCGACCGATTCGTTCTCGACGACATTTCTTCTCGACGGTTTCCTTCTCAGCGGTTTCCTTCTCAGCGGTTTCCTTCTCAGCGGTTTCCTTCTCAACGGTTTCCTTCTCAGCGGTTTCCTTCTCAACAGTTTTCTTCTCAATGGTTGTTAACGCGGGGCGTTAACAAAAAACGCGAGCGTTATCTCTCTTTTCAGAGAGTCATCTCCATTCAGTATACTACTCATAGGGATGTGTAGCTATAGTTCCTGTACAACCTGCACACTATAAACACACAAAATTCAAGATCAAATACAACACTGTATTTGTTATTCTCAAACCAAGAGATGCGGAACATAGGCTCCAACAGTGTGTTCCAATACGATAAAGCTATCAACCATATTGATAGGTTATCACCAATCTAAACATCCAATAGTTTGTCAAACGATGTGCACATTTATCTAAATATGTCCTTTTTACGATTCCACATAAAACTAACAATTTAAGATTCATGTAAGGAGACATCTCAACAGCATAAATATGAAATTATTATCACAGGCCCATACTAGCATGTACATGATTCATACAAAATTTCGGCCCCATCGGCCTTCACATTCAACATTTATATCTCCTTCAAGTTATCAAATGAAACAACAATATCTCTATTACTACTTATCCAAAATTATGAAATCCAACAGGAGTGCACATATTGTTAACACAAATCTAATTATCTGATAGATTACCAACCGATGGGAGCATTTATATAAATGAGTCCTCTAAATTCTTCATTCAATTATTCATCGAAATGCCCCATTTTAGGATCATAAAATTCATCTACACCTCACCCAATTGACATGGGAATCCAGGAACTCCTACCCCACCAAAGGAGGAGAACCAAAAGTTCTCTACTTGCTAGCGCCGGCGGTAGCGCTATCGCCTTCTCTAGTGATCCAGTCGACACACCTTCCCATCGACATTGGGTGTCGACGGGAATTTATCCCTTCCCGTCGACCAGTCGACATGCTAGCGCCGACGGTAGGGCTACCACTGGGCGCTAGTGATTCTACTGGCATTCCTCCCCGTCGATCCTAAGTGTCGACGGTAAGTTATCCTTTCCCGTCGTCCCATCGACTCGCTAGCGCCTGCGGTACGGCTACCGCCGGGCGCTAGCTATTTCTATCAACTCACCTTTCCGTGGACATTAAGTGTCGATGGGAAGTTACCACTTCCCGTCGACATGCTAGCGCCGACGATAGTGCTACCGCCGGGCGCTAGCCAACAGGAAGCAGATCATGTGCTCATCACCTCCAAATATCTTCACTGGCAGCCCAGCTCCAAGAAAAACACATATTCTTTCTTTCCCTAAAGGTAGGACCTTCAACTCTATTCATATGTATATATCCAATATGATTCAAGTCTAAAATTATAATTAAAGACTCCTTTTAATCTAAATTATTCATCATCTTCCCCAATTAAGAAATTAGGGCATTTCACCTTCTCTCCTCCAATAATCCCTCATTAGACCATGGATTTTCACAAAATCAAATCCTATCTCTTCCTTTTGAAGAGAAGAAGTGATTGAAGGAACTTTCGCGGCAATCGGTGCCCTAAAATGAAAGATCCAATTTGGTCTTTTCCTAAGAAGCTCCATTAACTCACAAGCCAAGCTCTTTTGAGCTCAACACCTCTCCTAATTTTCTCTACGATCTAGCACCAAGGGAGAGGGGTCGAAAGTCACCTTATTTTTCGGCCATGGTTCAAGGTCATCTTCATGGCAGCCGAGTGTGGTCGGCCAAGCTCCAAATCCTTCTACAAGCTTGCTCCTTCAAGAACCCTAAGCTTAACTTTGTGATCGGGATCAGTGCTGAGCTTTCTTGAATGAATTGGTCTCCTTTCTCTCAAGATTAAGAGCTGTCTTATTGAAACTTGACTTTTTCTTGTTCTTCTTCTTCTTTCTTTTTGAAAAGTTCGACTTTTACTGTTGTATTGCTTTTTGGCAGCGGCAAGAACTTTTCTTTCTTTTGATTTCTCAACAAAATCTTACTCAATTGTTGGGCTTAGCCGACCCTCTCTTCTCTTTTTATAGCACTGATTCTTCTAATGGTCGGGGTATGAAAAGGTTTTGTCTCAGACCGCTTTTTCTACAAGATTGATTTGACATTTGCTTTTGTCGCTTCCATCGATTTGAAATCCCACCTTCTAAGCTTGTCAAGAAGATATCGTCATGTGAAGATAGTTTACACAACGATAAATGACTTAGCAAGATTTCTTGAGTCTTCACAACAATATCGTCGTGATCAAATACTTGTTGTCACAACGACATGTGACTTAGTCAGCCTTTCTTGAGTCTTCACAACAATATCGTCATGTGTTCTTATTATCACGATGATAAACACCTTAGCTGCCTGTTCTTGAGTTCTTACACTGATATCGTCATATGTACCTTTTTGACAAGACGATATGAGCCTTAGTTATTTCTTCTTGAGTCCTCTCAATGATATTGTCGTGTGTACCTTATTGACACGACGATATATGCATTAGTTATTTCTTTTTCAGTCCCCTCAACAATATCGTCGTCTGTACCTTGTTAACACGACGATATGTGCCTTAGCTACTTTCTTTGAGTTCTCTCAACGATATCATCGCGTGTACCTTGTTGACACGATGATATCATTGTGTTCTTCTTATTATCACGTCAATATTTGACTTGACTTCTTCTGCTTCCTTCTACGAGTTCTCTCAACGATACCGTTGTGTGTACCTTGTTGACACGACGATATATGCCTTAGTCATTTTTGCTTGATCTTAAGATGTATGATGTCCTAACCTGCTCATGTCACATCAAATATATATCAAATACAAATTGTATTTATCATTGACTTAGGAACTTCTCCAAATTTGGAACATTGTGGATAGTGTTCCCAACATATTATATTGAGGAAAATCTGCTTCTTCATCTTTACAATTCAAAAAAGAGTTTTGAGAATCCCTCATTAAAGGATTCAATTTGTTCTAAGATTCTCCATAGCAAAATACTTAGTTGGTCCTAAGAATTCCCTTATCAGAGGATTCAGTTGGTCCTTAGAATCCCCTCATCAAAGAATTCAGTTGGTCCAGAGAATCCTCTTATCGAAGAATTCAGATTGGTTTTGTAAATCTCCTTCTCAAAGATTCAGTGTATTGGTTCTAAGAGTCTCCTGTTCAAAAGACTTATCACTATTTAGTGGAATACCTACCAAGGGGTAGAAGAGAACACAAAATTGTGGAGAACCTCTATTAAATTTTTGTGCCTTCTGGTTGCATCTCTCTTTTATTATTTTTGTGCTTTTATTTTCTTATACTGCCTATATTTTAATAACTGCGACACGTACTGTGAGTGATTGTGTTGTTAAATCTTTGAAACTCTATTCACACCCTCTAGAGTAATTCTTAATAGCTCTCCCTCACTTTCAACCACATCTTAGGTGGTGAAGAATTTCATTTGGGGAGAGATCGCTTGCAGGTTTGGGATACCTCTAGCGATTATGATCGATAATGGTCTGCAATTCGCCAGCTCTGAGTTGTCTGATTTTTGCAGTCAACTGGGAATAAATCTTTGTTTTGCATCCATACACCATCCCTAAAGCAACATGAAAGTGCACAGTATTCCTCTGAGTATTCTCTAGGGGGGTGAATAAAGTTTTAAAATCTTTTACCCTAATTATGCGCTCACAATAAAACTACTCTAATAATTATGTATTCAGCAATACCAATCACAAATTAATATAATCACAGAAATAAGAAAATTGTAAACGGTAAAGGGACAACGCATAAAAGACACAAAAATTCTATAGTGGTTCCCCAAAATGTGGGTAGTCCACTCTTCTACCACCTTGATATGATTGCACTAAATGTGCCTGAGTTTTTTGATAAGGAGACTCTCAGAACAAACACTGAGTCTTTTGACAAGCAGAGTATCAGAACCACTGAGTCTTTTGATAAGGAGACTCTTAGAACCACTGAGTCTTTTGATAAGGAGACTCTTAGAACCACTGAGTCTTTTGATAAGAGGACTCTTAGAACCAACTGAATCATTTGGAGAGGGATTCTTAAGACTCTTTTACAGTTACTGAATAATAACAGAGAGGTAAGAAAGAAGAAGAAGACTGGGATTCAATTGTATGAATCATATAGCAGTTATCACACCGGATGATGTATTTTGGTATTCTTCAGGATCTGTATATGACGAACCCTTGCTTATGATAGAGAAGAATGCAAGGGTTAGATGTTTGTGATCTGTTAATCTCTGTACTCCTGTTAGCTTGATGATGCGAGATTAAGAAGAAGAAGAAGAAGCACCCTTGTATATATGTACAAAGAAGTTCTTGTTCTCCTTTTCTTGTTCAGAGAGAAAACTTCAGTATGATGAAGAAGAAGAAGAAGCAGTAAGAGTCACTTAATTTGTTGTTGTTATCTTTCCTCCTCAGCATATATATTCTCTGATCATTAGTGTTTGAATTTTTTTCTTCTTCTGGTTTCACCTTAGAAGGAATGTCCATTGAACAATAAGTGTTTTCTTTTATTTCTGTTCCCAACCCATCAAGTCTGATTTGAATAACTTCAAAGAATGTCTTTGATGTATCTCTGAAATACTCTATTCCATTCTTGGCAATAAACGAGCCGTTAAAGAACAGATTTCAGCCTTATAGGTCATTTGGAAAAGCATTAGAAAGGATAACAAAAAACTTTTTTTGTCTGTATTCGACGCTGCGTTGAATTCATTATCCTTCACATCGACGCACCACTGAGTTCTTATAGAAGTAGCTTCAAATTCCTTCTTAGCTCTGACTGAACTCAGATGTCGATGTTGCGTCGAGTTCTTATCGACGCATCCGTCGAGTTGAAGATTTGGACTTGAAATTCGTCTTCTGCGTTGACTTCTAAGATGACTTCGACAAACTCTTCCTTCTGCGTCGAGTTCATTTCGGCGCTGCGTCGACTTCACTTGATACTTCGATAAGCAGCCTGAGTTACTTCGACTTTTAGTCAACGTTGCGTCGACTTCTATTCGACGCAAGTTTAACTCAACTATATTTTGTGTTCATTTTGACCTGGTCTTGACACTCTAATGTGAGTGAGATATCCTAGGACATTTAATGACCAAATTACCCTTTCTATACAATGTGGGTAAATCATCCTAACTGAAGAAATCACTTTTATATAATTTATTTAGATAAATCAAAGGGTATTTTTCCCAACACAACAGTTAAGTTAAGGCAGCTAACAAGCTCCTCCTCAACCTCTTTAAGAAGAAAGTAAAGAACTTAAAAGGGAGTTGGGTGGAACATCTTCCCTCAGTTCTCTGGGCTCTGAGAACTACTTCAAACTCTGCAATGGGGAAATCCTTTCAAAATGTATCATGGATCAGAAGATCTCATCCTAGTAGATTTTGAGGTTCGAATCCCAAGAGTGATATCAACTGAGGATGGAGAGGAGAAATGGCATCTAGAGAATGAATAAGCACAAAGGCTTTCCCTCGACTTCATTGAGAAGCTTCGGGATTTTCCACCACCCGACAAGAAAAGATCAAGCGGAGGATAGCGAGATATTTCAACAAGCATATTCGAATCAAGCAGTTCCAGAAGGGAGATCTTGTGTTGAAGAAAGTTGAAGTCGCGGGAAGATCTGCCTCCATCGGAAAGCACGACCCAAACTGAGTAGGGATGTTTGTGGTTCAGGAAGCTCTCAAGATAGTAGGATATTGCCTGCAGAACTCATAAGGAGAACTCTTTAAGAACATTTGAAGCAGAGCTGATTTGAAGTGATTTCACCTATGAAAGCATAGATGCTAGAAGAACACGAGGTTATGTGGTTTGTAAATGTGTATTAACTTATCATTTAACACTAATCTGAAGGGATTTTCATAAAGCTGGTCTTAATGATATTTCAAGGCGAAACTCGTCTCCATGAGTGATTTTTGAGTATGAACCTCCATCTCTCTTCTTGAAACCCTTGGCCGAGAAATGAGGCAGGGTGAGCTCCTCAGTATTGAGAACTTTGATTCTCTTAAGTAAGCCTTGGTCGGGTGGTGGGATGAAGCCTCGAGTTAATATTGCATCCTCCTAAGTCCAAACCGATGCATTGACAGTCAAGATCAGCTCCCCCTTAAATGTTGGCTGAAGATACCTCGAGTGCCTCTCTCACCCACCTAGTGCACTAAAAAGGGACATGAGACAATGCCTCGATTTCAGTGACTCCGCTTATGTTCATGCCTCTATATTGCCACTCGAGATCATCTCCCCCTTGCATGCTGGCCGACAGACCCCTCAAGCGCCTCCTCCTCCCAAAAATATATTAAGAAAGGGCATGGGACAACGTCTTGAGTTCAACAAGTCCACTTAAGTTCATGTCTTAATATTTTTGGCTGACACTAACTCCCCTCTTGCATGCTGATTGATGGACCACTCGAATGCCTCTCCCTCCCAAAAATTTATCAAGAAAGGGCATGTGACAATGCCTTGATTTTAGCGAATCCACTTAAGTTCATGCCTCTGCATTATCGACCGAGACCAACTCTCCCTTGCATGCTGGCCGATGGACCCTTCGAGTTCCTATCCCTCCCAAAAACATATCAAGAAAGGGCATGAGACAACACCTCGAGTTCAACGAGTCAGCTTAAGTCCAAGCCTCTACACTATCGACCGAGATCAGCTCCCCCATTGCATGTTGACTGATGGACCCATCGAGTGCCTCTCCCTCTCAAAAACATATCAAGAAAGATCATGGTACAACACCTTGAGCGCAGTGAGTTCGCTTAAGTTCAAGCCTCTGTATTGTCAACTGAGACCATCTTCCCCATTACATGTTGGCTGACGGAACCCTTGAGTGCCTCTTCATCTCGACGAATAAATTAATTATAGTTTGGCACGTAATTAATTAACAAACTGCTATTTATCCCGCTCAAACATGAACTCGTCCATACAATGGAGTATTTTGTAAAACAAATGAGCTAAGTCAAGAGCTTAGCGAGGTCTCTCCTCATGCATTCCTAGGAGGCTAGCGATGTCTCTCCTTTAAAATTCCTATATGATCCTAGCAAGGGCTCTCCTCGGACATTCCTAGGAGCCTAGCGAGATCTTGCCTTGCGCGTTTCTAAGAGTCTAGTGATGTCTCACCTTGCAAGTTCATAAACATCATAACAAGCTCTCGACTTAGGCAAAACTCTCAAAGCAAAGTGAGCTCAAGTCGCGCGAGACAAAGAATGAACACGTCAGTCCAAATAATCTTACCATTTATTTTTTTATAAAAGGATTACAAAAAAGATGAATCGTGTATATATACATAAAGATTCTGAATAAAAAAAAATGAAAATGTTTTTTCAAATCCTAACCAATAGAACCCGACTACTTGTCCTTTGAGTCGTCCGAGAACTCGCCGCGGGTGGCATCGAGGTGCACGTCATCTCCACTTGAAGAGGATCTAGAGCCGCTTCCTAAGTTCAAGGCCATACCCATTGGAACAACATAGTTCTCAAGCATAAGATCCTATGCTGTATTATTCAAGCTCATCTCAGTGACACCCCCTTCTTCCTTCAAGCGAACTAAGACTAGCTTGCTCGAATATCACACTATATCCCAAAACATCTCCATGAGCTCGAGGTGAAACATGCGAATCAATTTCCAACTAACAGAGACCTCAGCCTCAGGAGTTCTCTTCTTTGTTGGCTTAGACTCTAGCTCGATAATCCAAACAAGGGCAGCCTCCATCTCCATCCGGCTATCTGCCAGGGCCTTCTCCAAGGCAGAGAGTTGTCCCGCCGCATGCAGTTGGGTTTCCTGTGAGGTGAATCTGGCGAGGTTGAGAAAAAACCTTAGGGGGGGGGGGCGAGGACCTAAACCTCTAAAGGAGTGCTTTGGACCCAAAAGCCCCATCATGGGGTCTTCAATTAGCTCAATTTGACCAAAGTCAAACTTAGGTCAACATAAGCCAATCCTTCCCCAACAGATTCAATTCACCCACAAAACATAAAATTGACTTCACCCCTAGTCTTAGAACATCACGGGGGACCCAATTGACTCAAAAGCCCCATCATGAGATCATCAATTTGGTAAAGTCAACTTTTCCCCAATTTTGGTCAAAATCACATCTATTGGTTAAATTTGCCTAATTGGGGCATCACCATGACCCAATTAACATTGGGGGGGTATTGAGGAACCCAAGGTCAACATTCTAGACCAGTCAACCCACCCAACTGACCAAGTCAACATCAAGGTCAACCATGGTCAACTTTAGGCCTAAATGGAGAAATTGAAAGCCCAAACCAAATCCAATTGGGCCAAGGCATCAAAACAAGCCCACCCAGTAGCCCAAGGGTGCAATTACCAGCCATGCCCCCTGAAATTTGAAAGGAGTGACATGCAAACGGGCATTTTTGTTTTTTTCCCCCAAATTCACATGGGACACGGAGGAAATTGTGGAGAGCTTGCCATGTGACCCTCCATTCCTTTGCCCAAAGCTCTAACTGAACTCCCCATTAATCGCTCAGTCGAAATTGGGTTGAATTGATGCCACCTGGTGTCTGGGAGGAGCAAACTAGGCATGGCTGAACCATGCATTAATGGTACACACCATTAGAGCCATCCCCTCCTCCATTTGAGTTCACCATCAGCTTCAGAGAGGCCTATGGAGTCGGGCTGGAGCTTTACAAAGGGGAAAAAGGTGGAGAATCGAGATTGGGAGCAAGCTCGCCGGAGGAGGGAAGATCCATGATCAACCGCCGCCGCCGCCAAGCCCCACTAAGGTCCGGTTTCTCCCCTCTCCCTCCGTGCTAGCCTCTAGATCTATTTAGGAGAGAAATCTGGCTCAATTAAGCCCGATCCCATGTGAGCTTGAGGGAGATTTCTCGAGCTTTTGTCCAAGCTCGGGTTCGCCGGAGAAGCCATCTCCAGCGGCCGTGTCGCCGCCTGGCGGTAGCCACCCCCTCAAGGAAGGTGGTGGAGGTGGTGGCTGGCAGTGGTGGGCCGTGTATGGCCGGGAAATCGCATAAGAAGATGGCCCAGGTCGGGGAGATCTCCACCATTGGCTAGAGGTAGAAGTTGAAGGAGGGCCGTTGGATTGGGAGGATCTGCTAAACACAGACCATATTAATTTCATTTTAATTAATCTGTTACATTATTTCAGTGTTTTGAATGATCAATTTGAGGCCCTTAGATGCCATTTCATGAAAAATGTCCTGAAATAGCTTTTGTAGATCTAGAGGTCTACTTTACGTAGGAATTTGAATCAGCCCATTTGGGGCAATATTGAACCCCCAGCATCCAATTTAGTGAGACTGGTCCAACTAGAGGCCAAAAATTATATTGTGAATATATCTTAAATGGTAATTCTGATGGATCTGAATTTTTGGCCATGCATGCATGTACCCAGTATCTAGCTTGCATCCAAAAATCATTTTTTTAGGAGATAATTTTCTTAAGGTTTTATTCAAAATATGGTAAATCTAATAAGTGACATTTTTGGAGTTGTATAGCTCCAGCTGACCCCAAATTTGGATGTCACTCTTATTTAGGAAATATTCCATGGTTAAAATTTGAGATCAATTGGACCTCTGCATGTAGGGTAATTCCCTTTGCATGTCTCTACTTAAAAGGTAATGTGGTGTGCTAATAGCCAAAAGAGGTATTTTGTGTATTTAGCTCAAATGGCTTAAAGTTAGCTTCTGAAATTTTGCACACACCCTCCTTATGATATATTACACCACCTCTGAAAAACTTAGGATCTCTAGGATCAAGAACCTTAGGAATATGATCAATGTGATCCATGTCACACTCTCGTATTTATGAAATGTTTATGGTTAGAACCTTGAGGAAAATTGTGAAACTCTGGAGAATCACTTGTCATGTCATTTAAAATCCCTATAAATTTTAGTAGAAAATTCAGAGATCATTTCCTCTAGGATTTATCAAATTTACCCTATGTCACAATTCTGAATAATTGAGAATTCACTAGGCAAAATGTCTGATTAATGGTTGAAACTCTGGAAAATGATTAGGAATATAATTATGAGCCTCTGTAGTTTTTGGTAGAATTTTTGGAGATATTATTTTTGGTAAAATTCCATTTATTCAGTTTGACACTCTTCCTTATTTGTGAAATATTTATGGTGAACCATTCTTGGAAAATTATGAGACTCTGGAATTGATTTTTTTATGCCATTATAGTGCTACTGTAATTTTCCTAAAATTTTTAGAATTCATAAACAAGTACTTGATGTGCAAGGTCCTATTTTCACATTCATTATATAAAATAAAAATTTAGTTTCTAGAATCCCTAAAAAATTATGAGACTCTAGAATTGATGTTTTTATGCCTTTATAGTGCCATTGTAATTTTCCTAAAATTTTTAGAAGTCATAAACAAGTACTTCATGTGCAAGGTCCTATTTTCACATTCATTATATTAAATGGAAATTTGGGTTATAGAATCCCTGGAAAATTATGAAATTCTGGAATTGATGTTTTTATGCCATTATAGTACCACTATAATTTTCTTAGAATTTTTGGAAGTCTTGAACCTGTACTTGATGTACAAAGTCCTATTAGTACACCTTTATGTTAAATGGAAAATTATGATCATAAATCTTCTGAAAAATTATGAAATTTTGGAATCCATGTTTTTATGTCATTTGGCACCTCTGGAAATTTATTTAGCAAGATTGAAACTATTGACATGATACTTCTATTACATTCTAGAAGATGATACCAGATTAATGAATTTTAAATAGAGGTCAAACCAATATGAAATGAATCAAATTCTGGTCAACCTTTAATTTATCTATTATGGACCTCTAGTAAAAATTAGAATTCCTATAGACATGATACAGTTAAGATTGCATCATAGGAATCAAACCTAGTCCAATCTCATTTTGGTCTGCGAATAGTAAAATCTTAATGTGATGATTTGGCCGGCAAGATCACTTAGGAAATCAGTGGAATTTGAATTATAACAGTATACAAGGTGTATACCACTTAGAGGATGAGAAATCTTAAGGGTTGAGCATCGTTCAAGAGAATGATTGCTTAGGTATAGGGTGAATGATAAGTCATAAAACATATATGCCATAAAGAGTAATAAGTAGAGTGGGTCTTTAGAAAGGGGTAGCCACCAATAAAAGTAATTTTCTTGAAAAAGGGGATTGGGCTTCAACCCATCGCATTCCCTAGTATCGCTGCGAGCCCTTCACCAGGTAAACCTCGGGAAGTCCAAGATTCACCATAAACTTCTAAGCATACAATAATTAGACAGATTAGTCTAACTAAATGAATAATAGATATGGTAAACTTCATCCCAAGTTAAGGGATGGGAAGTTGTATATCAGGACGGGTTAGTCCTGTGAGCTGGAAGCTCGGGAAATTATATATCAGGACGGGATGGTCCTGCGAGCTGGAGGCTCGGGAGGTTGTATATCAGGAAGAGTTGGTCCTGCGAGCTGAAGGCTCGGGTGGTGTTAACTTGCATGTGCATAAGAACAAATTAGTGGCAGGTCTTCGGTACTGGACCGGTCATCACACCGATGGCAATACATTTACTTAGGCGGGTGTGAGGGTTTGAGGGGCCAGTAGGTTGTTTATACTGCGGTCTGGAGGACGATCTCCGAAAACGCACACTTGACCTCAAAGACTGGTGGATACCAGCAAAGAGTACGCAAGATTCTAGAGTGCACCTAGGACGTGTACAGAGGCGTACGAAGGGTCTAGGCCTGGTAGTGTGTATACCCGCCTAGGAAGTGGAGTTGCCCGCTCCACTACTGCCGTAGCCACAACAGTGGTACCAGAGAGTGAAGCTAACTCCAAAAATTAGGAACTAAAGGTCTGTGATCACAGAGTCGTGTGGGTGAGTTGCACTTGTTTGAATCATATCATATCATGCATATCATAACATACATACACCTTAGAACATACTTTGCAGACCCTTATCATATAAATTAGTATGTGCTCTTTTATATGATAAGTTATAATTTCGGAAATCTTAACTTATAAGTTTGTATGAGCATTCATATAAGTTAAGATACTCATGTGATGGTAGTATTACTTTACTTGTTTACTTTACTTGAGCTATACTACCTTACTTACTGCTTTACTTACAGTTTTACTTACTGTCGTATTTCCTGCTCATATATACTGCTAGTTAAGTATTTTACGTGTTTTACTTTATATACCTGCTAGCGTAGAATTCATGTCACCTGCTTATTTCTATTACCCCTTGTTGTCCTCTGCTTCCTTCCTCCCGCCCGATGCCTAGGAGTCGCGGGGGGAGGCGGAGAAAAACTGGCTTAGTCTTTATGACCAACGGTCGGTTGTGACCATAGGAGTTCGAGGAGCTGGAGCAGCCACACGACCAGAAGGACGAGATGGCAAGACTTGAGGAGCAGATGTCGCACATTACTTCTACCATGAGACAGGTGCCAGATGATGATAGTGTTTAGCTTCTGCATAGATATGTAGAGAGAGAGAGAGAGAGAGAGAGAGAGAGTATATTTTCTTGTCTTTTCATTCGAACATGTACTGGGCATAAGCCCTCACTCTTTCTTTTGTACTCATTGATGGACTTGTATACTATTTTGGCATATGTATATGTGTGTGATTGTGGACTTGGTTTATTTTACCTAGTAATTCTTCTTATATCTTGTTGGCCTGGTTGATCATTCTTGTCGGCAAGATCGACGTCTTGCGGAAAGGGATAACTCGTATGTTGGCGTCACCGTAAGGCGACGGTTCTGGGCATAAGATCCGGGAACTCTCCTGGTGTGGGAGAGGGATCTTACACCGTGTCTCTCACTTGTGTCTATATAACATACTTTCATCCAATAAAATAATTAACATTAGCTTGTCTTCTTATATTTTAAGATTATATTGACACATTTCTATAGTTTTACTGATATGGAGCATATGATAATGCTTATGTGGAGTTTTGGAGCATATTTCAAAAAATTCCTAAGTACATGCCCCATTACATGCCATGTACTCAAGACGTGTTTAGCATATAGCAGTTCCAGCACAACATGCAGACTGTGTGGGCCAAAATCGCACTTTAAATTTTACACGCCTCAGGTACACTCTATGTACCCATTAAATATCAGTAAATTCCACCCAACATACCATGACAGGTAGTAGTCGCAGTTCGCAAAGGACATGCCCTAGGTACAGGTCGTGTACCTAGGGAGTGTAACCTGATTTATGACAAAACATCGCATTTCCTCCAGGATGTTTCCTAGGCTTTAAAGTTGGCAGTTTCTCCAGGTACACGCCCCCAGTACACACCGTGCACTAGGGCGTGTAATCCCAAAAAATTCACTTATAAAATCATAAGCATTCCATGAGTCTTTGAGGAAGCTTATTTCAAGATTTTAGCTTACATTTCTATCTTTTATTTTATGTAGTATTGTTTTAGCTTGCTTTTAGTGAGATAAAGAGAGAAAGCTTATCATGTGGAGATGGTATTATAGTTTGTAAGTTTACTTTTGATATTCTAGAAATCATATTTTCTTTCTTATTCTTGTATCATTCTTTCATCATGTCAAGTAACTAAACTTCTATTAATACTTTATCATGATGAAATCTTTAATGAAATATTCTATGTAATTCTATTTTTATAAGCTCTTTTGAATAGAAATCTAGGTTTTACCTTTGATTTATAATTCATTGATTTAATATTTTTGGTATATGATAATCAACTAAGATCCGTGAATACAAGTAGATCTCTCTTAGGTAAAATGAGTTGCATGCACCACTTGAGAGAGGAAAACATTAATCTTTCGGATTGGAGTTAAATCTAATAGAGTGGTTTACCTCGTAAAGCCAGCTTAGGGGTTTCGATTATAGAATAAGAATTCGGTCGATCAACCTAAAGTTAGGTGGTTGTATTCCTCAAGAGAGGTGCAATCATAATTTAGGAACTTCCATAGTTAAGATGTTCTATTAAGATGCTTTTGTTATAGATTGAATTTGTTTTATTTCATTTTGAGAGATTCTAGATCGAGTACTATTTTTTCTCTTATTTCTCTCTTGTCATTTAGTTTAGCTTTTCTTTTATTTAAATTATACAACCACAATCAGTAGATAGAATAATATTAATTTTGTGAGTAAAAGTAGTCAACAATCTCGTAGAATACGACACTTGATATTTTATTTACAATATTATATACTATAATATGATAGGTACATTTGCCTTTTCAGATTATAATTCGAATACACATTTTAGCGTATGAGAATCTTGCCTCCATACTAGTTAGTCCCACATGAAATAAAAATAAGTTCTTAGGATATGAGGAAAATAATAAAGTACTGCAAAGATTTACATAAAGGGTAATTAAAATAATAAACTCAAAGCATGGGTAGAGGGCCACAATGATGTGAGGTATGTGTGTGGCAACCTTGCCAGCCCAGCTCACAAGTAAACCAAAATTCTTCATTGGCCCTCGCCAAAAGCTCCTCGCCATGATGAATGTGCTCTTCCATTCTAAACAAAGTACTGATGGAGCCCATACTTGCATGAAGACCATGAAGTTTGTATTCCAACAAATTTTTCCAATGCTCTAGGTCGGTCGCCCGCCAGTCCAAGTCATTGATGGTGAAGTACTTCGCCTCAGCACCCTCAAGGTAACGCTATAACACCTCCATCTTTGACACATGATTCTCCAGTGAGGCGAGACGTCGATTCGACTCGCATGCAGCCAACCTATCCACCTTTATTTGAGAGTGAGGTAGGACAAAGCAAGGCGAGTCTGGAATTCATTAGGGGAAGTAACCATGACATCGATAAAAGCAGGGACAGGAGAGGCCACGCGATCGTCCTGAAAAAAACTACATAACATTAAAAATAGTTCCCTCATGGGAATGAGGTTAGCTAGGGGAATCTACCAAGACATGGATCATCCAGCCTCACCTCCTAGCTAGGTGAGGTTGGCGCGGACTTGGGTGATCGTGATGGCTAGAGTGAACTTGTAAGAGCCTTTTTTTGAAAACCCGGGTCTTATGCCCAGAACCGCCGCTTTGCGGTGACACCCTCACTCAGAAAGGTCGCCACTACAAAACGCCGATTCTGCCGGCCATATCAATCACATAAAAGAGAAGTACAACTGAAGACAAGTCCACAACTCACATGCCATATAGGAATCATAAAATAGAAATGTCCACATACAGTAACTGAATAAAAGATAGTAATAAAAGGGCTCATGCCCAATACATCACAGCCTCACTACAAAAGTCACTCGCAGAAGCATAATCTACTACAACTAATAGAACACTCACGGATCCTGTCATCGTTGCTCCCGTGCTAGACTGTCCCGCCTCCATCTGCACCGGCCTCTGGTGCTGCAGCGTCTCCTCGGTCCCCTAAAATGATAAGGTCCACCGACCGTTAGTCAAAAGAGTAAGCCAATCCCCCACCCCTCCCCCGGTGACTCCTAGGCACCGTGCGGGAAGGATGAAATGGAGGACATCAAGGGGTATAATCAAAAGCAGGTGATAATGAATCTAACTATGGAAGGGTCTATCGCTATGCAACAAATAGTATAATAAGTAAGCAGTAAGAGGTAAAACAATAACAAGTATGCAGTAGTAATAGGTAATGCAGTACTAAGTATAAAAGTAATAAGGAAACAATATTAAAGAAGTGTAACCTTGATTTATTGGAATGCCCATACAAACCTATAAACCAAGGGGTCGTTTAGCAGTGCCTATCGTATAAAAAGTCCCATAACCAATTTATACGATATGGGTAAGGGTTGAAATGCAATGTTTATGATATGTCATGAATGGTTATGTAGTTTAATGCTATGTTCATACAAGTGCAACTCACACACTTCGAGTCTATGCGAACATACCTTTAGTTCCCCCTTTTTGGAGCTAGCAAAACTCCCAGGATACTTCCGTAGTGGCAAACGGAAGCGATGGGTTGGGCCTCGCCCACCTGTAGGTTGGTATCTGCACTACCTAACCTAGACCTATCGTACGCCTCAACTCTAAGAACACAATAGCGGAGCTCCTGCGTACTCTTATTGGCTAGTCCACCAGACTTTTCTTGGTAAAGTGTTAACCACACTTACCGAGCCAAAGTATCGACGTCGGTGTGACGACCGTCAATACCGATGACCCACCACCTTTATGCACATGCAATATGCTACCATCTATCTCCGAGCCCTAAGCTCCCAGGGCTAACCTGCCCATCACCATAACCTTCCGAGCCACCGACTCACTGGACCAACCCGCCCGTACCAACAAGCACTACTGAGTCACAAGCTCACCGGAATAACTAGTCCGCTGTTACAACCACCGAGCCTACCGCTCGTAAAACCAAACCAACTAACCTCCCATAACCACGGGGTGCGGGTGTGGGTATTATTAAGTTAATCTTATACAACATCTTACTCCTACAATTTAGGGTTAATCTTGGACTTCCCGAGGTCAAACCTGTGAGCGGTACTAGGAGCTATGATGAGATGATAGCTCAAAGCTCCCTTTCTCAAGACACTTAGTGTTATTGGTATCTACCCATAAGAATACCCCTCCTAACATTTTACTTGAATTACCCCCCTAAGTATTTTCTGACTCCCCACGGGAAAGACGATCTTTCGTCAATCCCGAGCACAACTTTACCCCTAACTCACCAAGCACACTCTCATCACATAAACTTCTTTTGGTGACCTGCAATCTCTTCAAACAGGCTAGGTACACCACTACCTTCCATTCCCACCTAATGATCCACATGTTACTTAAATTTTACAGTTTTACTGTACGCAAACCAAATGAGTTACATGAGAGGAGGTACTCCAAATATTCATCCAAATGACTCAAGAGTATTATTGGGAGTCTATCATGATGTTATAAGACTAAATCCAGAGGATCATATTTTTCCTTAATTATTTGGCATTTATTATAATTTCTCCAACATTGGTCAAGTATGAAGTTGAACATGAAGTGTAAGATCTTCTTATGATATGATCCCCATAAAATTATGGAAAACCTATGATATCAAAATAACAGTAAATACAGAATATCACAGTTTTACAGTAAGGTGTTGGCCTCTAATTATAATATTGAATAATTATCCAAAATTGGAAATTAAAGAAGGAACCACAAAATACTTGTCCAAAAATTATCGCAAAATTACCATACCTCTATAATGATCAGAAAAGTTTACTGACAGAGTTTCATAATTTATAAAACCATCAAGTCACATAAATAAATATTTCAAGTAAATCCAAACTAGGGGACATTGTGCAGTAACCTAATGGCAAACAATTCTAATAATTATACAAAAATTCACAGAGCTTTCTAATGCCCTAAAATATCCTATCCCCAAGTTTCACAATTTTCTAGAGAATATTTGTCCCTCATTTATTTATAATAATCTTAAGGCAAAATAGTTGACTTGTGAATGAAGTACTAATTAGATCAACTCAAAAATTACACTAAAATTACCAGAGGTTTATACCATGATTATATGAGCACTACCAAACTTTAATCAGTATCCAAGATAAATTGAGTATGTAACTTCTTCTTATAAGAAAGTGCCCTAAAAAGGTTATAACATAATTCAGAGGGAGCATGTGATCCTAAAATCCTCATAAAATTACCTAGGGCATAATTACACCCTATGAACTTATCTACCAAGTTCCATGACCATCCAAGGACATATGACCCTATGTCCTTCATAAGGCCCAAATTGCAACCCTAGGGTTTGAACTAGGGTCCTAGGACATATACACCCCAACTCACCCCAACTCACTCATGTGTGTGTTTTATGTGACCCTAAACCAGTGACCAAAGTTTCACATCATCTTGAGGATATTTGACCACCTAACCCCACCAAGTACACCTTTGACCTAAATTGGCCTAATCTGACCAAACTTGGGCTAATTAATTACCCAACTAAATCAATCCCAAATGGGATGAAATTATTGTCAGGGTCATATCATGACCCTAAGGGGAACCCACCAAAATAAGTGTCACCCACCAAAATTTGGAGGGGATTGGATGTCATTAGACCCTATAAATAATTAATATGTGAATTATTATATTTTTACAAAAACCTTACAAAAATATTCTCCAAAATTCCCATTTTTGGATATGATTACGGGGTAGGTATAATTAGACTATGGTCCAAATTTCAAGTCAATATTATTATCCAGTCAAAAGTTATTCAAGAAATTGTGGCTGTCCTACCCTAGGGACCAGTACCACCAAAATGCCCTACATGGAGCTATAGTGCTCCTTTTGGGCTAAAACAAATTTTAAATTAAAGTACATACCAAGAGCTACAACTTTGGTGTTGGCCATCTTTTCATCAGAGCGCAGTAAGTATTTTTAATAATTAAATTAGAGTACTGCTTGAAATGTGACATAAAATCATACATTATATTAATTCATTCGTCCACTCCTGCGAATAAAAGATCATGGTAGATCGGACGGCCCTCCTTGATTGTCCCCGATCACTGGACGGCTCACAGTATCCCATTCTGGGTGCTTTTGCGGGCTAATTTCCAGGCCACCCTCACCTCTCCTCGACCGGCAAGTGTCACCACCACCTTCGTTGAGGTGGTGGCCGGCGATAGGGGGTCCTTTGCCGGCCGGTGGTGGCCGGAGTGGGGGTTTCAGGGAGGGGAAAGGGGATCGAAAATGAGCCCCTTGGGATGCTTGATTCGAGCCCGACTTGGCTCGAATCAAGCCCCAACTTGATGGAGATCTAGCAATAAGGGAGGGGAAGCAGATCAGACCTGTGTGGTGGCCTGAGGGCGTGGATTCCGGCGGGTTGCCTTGTCCGGAGCTTGAGCTTTTGGTGCCATGCCTCCTCTGGTTTTCAGTGCACAATTACTCTTGGAATGTTGGGGGTTTTCTTCCTCTCACTCCTCTGAAGGTGTTAAAGAGCCCAATTGAGGCAATGAGGGGAGGTTTCCCGAATTGCCGTTAATGACCATTAGTGAGGATTTCAGTTTCACTTGGGGAAGATGAATAGGGACTCAATCAGGCGGGAGAGGGCTGGAAACTTCTCCTCTCCCAAGGGGATATGAATGAGGCCATTGATGGAGGAGATGGGAGGTTTCTTCTCCCTCCCCATTAACTCCCCCTTTTCTCTCTCTCCTTCAAATTGAGCTTTCTCTCTCCTAGCCAACTTTCTTGATATTGAATGGCCAATTCAGTAGCACCCAACCCCACTAGTTGGTGGACCACCTCAATTGGGTCTAGCCCAAGTGGACTGGGCTTGATTAGGTCAAAATAGGTCATTTTGACATAAATTTAGGGTAAGGTTGACTTTGATCAATTTGACCATTTGGGTTTACGTCAATGGGTGGCTAGTCACCCATTGGACTCCCTTAAGGGTTAGGAAGGTCTAGGTAGGGTCAATTTGGCAAGGTGAGGGTCAATTGACCCTTAATAGGCCACTTTTGACCAAAATAGGGCTAGGATTGACTTTGGTAAAATTGCCCTAATTGGAGGCCCCATGATGGGGATGTTTGGTCCATTGGGTCCCTAGTATCCTTATAAGGGTAGGGGCATGGTCAATTTGGCATGTTGGAGTCCAATTGACCCTAATTGGGCTACTTTGACCAAATTAGGCTTAGAGTTGACTTTGGTCAATTTGGCCTCTTTGGTTGACCCCAATGGGTCCCCAGTGCTCTAATGGGACCCCTAATGGGTTAGGGATGTTATAGTGGGGGTCAAAGGATCAAGGTGAGGCCCTAAAGTCCAACCCTAGGCTTTTTAACTAGAAATTGTTATTTGCAGACCACTATGATTTTCCTCCATCTTGCCTATGTTCACATGATCTTAAGTATTTCCTATGGTTTTGTCATGACCTAGTCATGAGAAAACCAACTTAGGGGTCTAGTTGTTTGAGGGATGTTACAAATCCCAATACATAAAAAATAAAATTCAGGTTAGGCCTGTGGGGTTCCTGCAGCAAGTGGTTAAATGTAACATGCCAAAAATTAAGTTATACCTGTTGTAAAGAGCTCCGGATACTTTTGCTACATCAAGTCCAGTGGCTCTCAGGTGCGCTCCTCCTGTCCATGATTCCTCCACAAGACCTTGACTAACGGACCCTTCTTGCGCCGCTGGACTCGCATCTCCGTATCGTTTATCCGGACCGACTCCAGGTGAACCGAACGATCAGTAGCTACCTGCCCCTCTGTAGTAGATATCTGCTGCTCTGGCCATAGTAGATACCTCCTAAGTGAGGATACGTGGAAGACATCGTGCAATCCCGCTAACTCTGGTGGTAGCTCCAGCCTGTAAGCCAAGGGGCCGATCCGCTCCAGGATCCTATAGGGCCCCATATACCTCGGACTGAGCTTCTTCCGCCCGCGCACCCGCGAGACTCCAAGCATCAGATGTATCTTCAGGAATACCTATTCTCCCACCTGGAACTCTACCATACGATGCCGCATATCGTAATACTTGGCCTGCCTGCTCTGGGCCTCCAGCATCCTATCTCGAATCAGCCGTACCTCAGCCTCAGTGTCCTCCACGAACTCTGAGCCAAGTGCCTTGGGATCCTTATCCTGGATCCAAGACAATGGGGTCCTGTACCTTCATCCGTATAATGCCTCGTAGGGTGCCATGCCTATACTATCCTGGTGAATGTTGTTGTGCGAGAACTCGACTAACGACAACAACCTCTCCCAGGGCTCCCTGTGGTCTAGAATACATAGACGTAGAAGGTCCACCAATTAAGGTCCGGTTGGTACGCTCCATTTGCCTGTCTGTCTGGGGGTGGAATGCAGTGTCGAATGTCAGTCGTGTGCCCAGGTAATCCTGCACCGCTCTCCACTCCCTCGATGTAAATCGTCCATCCCGATCCGACACAATCGTCCTAGGCACGCCATGATACTGAATAAACTGCTCCACGAACCTTCGTACTAAATCACCGACCGGAGTGTCCTTTCTGACTGGAATGTATCTTGCCACCTTTGTCAGTCTGTCGACGATCACCCATATCGAGTCATTCCCCGCATGTGATAGGGGAAGACCGTGTGTAAAGTCCATCGCGATGTCGTCGAATTTCCACTCCGGCACCGGGAGTGGTTGCAGTAGTCCAGGCGGATTCTTGCATTCCTCCTTCACGAGCCAGCGAGACTCGCATTGGATCACAAAATAAGTGATATCCCTCTTCATGCCCGACCAATACATGATCCTCTTCAAGTCCGCCGTCATCTTGGTGATAACTGGGTGCACCGAATACCTACTGTAGTGAGCCTCTGTCATGATGTCCTCCCGAATCCGGCCCCCTGCCGGTATATATACTCAGTCTCTAAAACTCAACAGGCCGTCCTTCAAGAATAGTCTCCGGCTGAGCCTGCCTCCAAGGCTCTGAATATCGGCTCTAGCTTGGCATCCTGCCTCTGCCCATCCCTGATGCGGTCTCGAATGTCATATGTGGTACTCATTGCCGCCAGGTACTCCTCATGAAGCTCCGGATCATCCTCGGATACTAAGGAGATCTACATGTCTTCGAACATCCGTACTAGCTCCATGGCCATCAACTGGGGCTCTGCTCCCGACGTGGTAGCTCTCCTGCTCATTGCATCGGCCACCACATTCGTCTTCCCTGGGTGGTAATGCATCGTGTACTGGTAGTCGGATAAGAAGTCCACCCAGCGTCTCTGTCGAATGTTCAGCTCCTTTTGCGTATTTACGTACTTCAGATTCTTGTGATCTGAAAAAAATGTCGCAGTGGACGCCATAGAGGTAGTGCGGCCAGATCTTCAAAGCAAATACAACCGCTCCCATCTCAAAGTCGTGCACCGGGTAATTCCGCTCATGGTTCTTCAACTGGCGGGAAGCGTATGCTATCACATGTCGTTCTGCATCAGAATGGCACCCATCCCCTGGTATGACGCATCCGTGTACACCTGGAACTTCCTTTCTCGATGGAAGGTCAAGGATGGGGGCCGTCGTAAGCTGACCCTTTAGCTCCTGGAAGGCCGCCTCGCACTGCGATGTCCAAACGAATGCAGTATCCTTCTTCGTCAGGCATGTGAGCGGGAAGGCTATCTGGGAAAACCCCTGTACGAACTTCTGGTAATAACCGACAAGTCCCAAGAAGCTCCGCATGTTGGTGGCCATCTTCAGCGGTGGCCAATCCCGTACTGCCTAGATCTTCGCGGGATCCACAGCTAGACCAGCTCCACTAATAATATGACCTAGGAAGGCCACCTCCTTCAGGCAAAACTGACACTTGCTGAACTTTGCATACAGGCGGTGCTCCCGAAGCTTCAACAACGTTAGTGTTGGGTATTGTAGCCACAATTACCTTGATTTGAAGAAGTGTTCCTTTGAACTAAGTTGAATTGAGTTGTATTTGATGTTGTTCTCTAGTTATGTGTTTGCAGGTTCTAAATTGCTAAGTGCACACCAAAGTCAGGTTGCAATGGATCACCAAACACAGTTCTAGATAATGTAATCCCTCATTGTGTAGAACAAAGTGTTGGTCCATGTGTAATCTCTCTATTGGGGTGTACTTCATATACTCATAACTGAAGGTTTTCAAGTTTGAGGAGTGGAGCAGGTTTTCAGAAGAAAAAAAATTTTTGCTTAGTCAATTTGTCGAGATGTCTCGTGAAGTTCTGATGAATCTCGACGAATCCAGACAGAAGCTAAATTTCTAGTTTGTGAAGGAAATTTCTGCGGCTAAGTCTGTTCGTCGAATGTTCTCATGAACTCCCGACGAATATCGACGAATCCAGACAAAAGCCAAATTTCCAGTTTAAAGAAGAAATTTATGCGGCCAAGTCTATTAGTCGAATGTTCTCATGAACTCCCGACGAATGTCGACGAACACAGACAGAAGTCAAAAAGGCAGACTTGTGAAGGAAATGGTGCGGCTAAGTCAATTCATCGAATGTTCTCGAGAACTCCCGACGAATTCCGACGAATGAAAACAGAAGACAGTTTTCAAGCTTTGATCAGTATTTTTCAATGGCCAAGTCAATTCGTCGAATGTTCACGTGAAGTCTCGACGAATGACGGACAGACGGACTTCAAATTTATGTTTCGTTTTTGAAATTTAGGGTTGGCTGCTATGTATAGTACACGTGGCGACCTCTCCTTGTTTGTCGCCTGAGCCGTTGGAGGTCTCCCTATAAATAATCTTTTATTTTATGGCAAATATAAGACATAACCCGATTGAAAAAGAAGAAGACAACCGTTCTTTCTTTCTTGCTTGCTGAACAAGTTTCTGAGATCTTCAGTGCGCCGCTCAAGATTCGTTCTTCAGTGATTGCTAGAGATTTCTCAGATAAGAAGGCCTTTGATCAAGTGCTGCTCTCAATATTGAAGATCTTTTCGATTTAATCAAAGGGCCTACTCAGATCAGGTTTGCCGATTCTTTACTCTTCCTAATCCTTGAAGATCCAAGCTTTCTCTCTAAAGGAAGAAGAAGAGTCTGTCTCTCCAGATCTGAAGTTAATCTCTATTGAGATTCAAGAGAAGTTTCATTTCAAACTTTATTTAATTTCTGTAGGAGTTTTTACTCTGAGCTATTTTGTAGGAGTTGTTTACTCTGAGTTGTAGGAGTTGTTTACTCTGAGTTTGTAGGAGAGGTTGTTCTCCGAGTTTGTAGGAGCCGTTGTCTCCGAGTGTAGGATTTGTTGATAAATCTGAGTTTTGGTGAAGTTGCCGATGCTAGCCCGAAGTGCTAGATAGGCGGAGCGGGAGAGAGGAGTACCCACCCTTGAGGAACCTCTATAAATCTTGTGTCTCTGTGCTGTGATTTTTTTGTTGTGCATGTTCAAAATTTTTATTCCGCAATCACAGTTGAGATCACCTATTCACCCCCCTCTAGGTGATTTATGTAGACAACGATTTCTTTCAATTGGTATCAAAGCGAGGTTATCTTTCAGAGGTTAACACCTAGATTAAAGATCCTTCAACGTTGTTAAGAGAAATCTCTATCTCTGGACAGAGGCATGGAAAGGTTTTCCTCCAAGCTCCCAGTTTGCACTAAGGAGAATTTCCGCATGTGGAAAGAAAGAGTCATCTTCTACATGGAAGCAAATGATCCCCGAATCTCCCAGATAGTTAAGGAAGGTCCCCATATTCCCATGGTTGCTTCTACCATTGATGCCACCAAACAAGTGCCAAAGAAAGTGATGGACATGACAAAGGATGAAATTTCACTTGTCACTCTGGACAAGAAAGCAAAGCACATCATAGCAGGTGCAATTGATGATTCAATGCTACAAAATCTGATTCACTGCAAGTCTGCAAAAGAGATGTGGGATTCTATTGTGGTTTTGATGGAAGGTACTGAAGAAGTTCGACATGACAGGAAGTCTTTGCTGAACCAAGAATACGAAGCCTTCAAGCAACAAGGCAAAGACACAATTTCTGACACCTACAAGAAATTCTTCAAGATTGTAAATGGTCTGAGAAACTATGGAAGAGAATTCACCATGGGTGAACTAAACGATAAATTCCTTAGATCCCTGTCTAAGGAATGGGACCCCAAGGTGATAGCTATCAGAGAATATGGTAAGTTGGCTACTACGGAGCCACAGATTCTGTATGGGAAGCTGCTCTCCCATGAGCTAAAGCTGAGTATTAGAAAAGCTGAAGAAAAAGGATGCTCCACTTCTGGAAGGGAGAACTCTGTGGAACTGAAGGCCAAAGAGTCAAGAAGAGGTAAAGCTAGATCATTTGAAAGGACACAACCGTCAGATGAAGACGATGAGTCTGTGGATTGCTCATCAAGCTCAGACATGTCCGATGGAGAGTTCTCTTCACTCTCCAAGAAATTCAAGAAATTGCTCAGAAAAAGGAGCCAAAGAAGATCAAGGCGTGATGATGAACATCACAAGAAAGAACACAGAAACGACAGGTATGGTTCTAAACCGAACAAACACAATTATACTGAACCTGTTTGTTATTGTTGTAAAAAGCTAGGGCACATGATAGCTGATTGCCCACACAAGAAGAAGGAATCTTCAAGAAAAGAAGAAAAGAAGTCCTTCAAAGGAAAGAAGAAAGAGGAGAAGAGTTTTGTTGCCAAGAAGTCCAAGACTCTGAGTGATAGTGACACAAATGAGTCTAACTCAGATGAAGAGGCATTCTTTGGACTGATGGCTCAACCTGATACAGAAGACCAATTTGGTCAATATAGAGGAAAAGGTCTCACAAAAGACTGCTTCTACAGTCTAATGGCCATGTCAGATGATGACAAAGTTATTGTTCCTTTCACCGGTCAGGTATTATCTTCTACACCTCTTTCATGTTCAGAAACGGCATCTGATGCTAATGAAAACTACTATTCGAAAGAGGATTCTGAGTTGACTGCTAAGTATGAGGAAATGTTGAAGGGGTTTAATAAGTGTCGAAAGCTTGTTAAAACTAAATCAAAGGAGATTCAATCCCTAAAGGATCAAGAATCAAACCTGAGAAAGGAGATTGAAGAATCTAACCTACTCAGGGAAGAAATCTTATCCTTGAAGATCACACTCTCCGAGGCCACTTCAACAGGCATTCAGAAGAGTGAAATTATCAATGATTTGACGAAATAGCTTGAGGCTGAAAAGAAGATCACAATGAACTTCTCTAAGCCCAAGACAGTTTTGCCTATCATAGACACTTTCACAGCTGGTTCTGGTAGTAGTGGTTTGGGCCATGTTGCTGAAAGTAGCCTAAGTAAGTTAGCCAAAAGAAGAGCTGCTAAAGCAAAGTGTAAGGGTCCACAGTGTGCTCCAACTTTCAAGAAGGTGATTCTTCCTACGAACACCTATGATCTTGAGAGCATTTATGGTCACTTTAGCAGACCAACCCATGTTGAGCCTGCCAAGGTGAACTCAGTGTGGACCAGACCCAGAAAATTTGGTTCTAGCTCCCTCAAGGCTCCTTATGAGGAAGTTCAATTGAAGCATCATGGACCATTCGTTCATGGATCAAATGCTAAGAAGGCACCGCAGGTCAAGCCTATTGTGCCTAAGAATTGTGTATGTTGCACCAATGAGGCTTCTACCTCCAAGGTTGCTCCTCCTGCAAAGCCACCCGTACAAAAGGCTCAGCAGAACACAAAGAGGAGATACAATAGATTTGATTGTTGGTGTTGTGACAAGATTGGTCACTTTGCCATAGATTGCTGGTTTAACCCCAGGAACGTCAAGACTCCACGGGTTAACAATGTAAGAATGACCCCTTGCAATGTTTACACTCCGAGTGGTGTTGATCTAACCAGAAACCTAGGATCCAAATCCTTTTGGGTTCCTAAGGGAAATTAATCTGTGTTTGCAGGTATGTCTAAAGGCTAACCAAAACTCTAATCAGGCATTTGGACAAGTGGATGTTCATGGTACATGACCAGAACATAGAAGAAATATAGTAAGGTTGATGAAAAGCTTAGGAAATCAGTCCAGGCACTGAAATTCTTAGGGGGAGAAAAGATTGAGGTGGAGCTGTTTCTACATATACTCCCAAATGTGTACTCCTATGCAGTTGCTGAGGGGGAGCTTTGAACTCTCATGCTTTTTCTTCCCTATCTGAAGTAGTCAGAAAGGGGGAGAGAAGTTGAAATTGCAAGAGAATTTGAAGTTGGGAGGAATTGGCAAAGTTAGAATTGGCAAAGTTGAAAGAGAAAGTTGAAAGGGAGAGAAAGTTGAAAAAGCTAAGTTTTTAACTCTCCTTATCTATTTGATATATATTTATTTAAGTGCAATTCAACTCAGTATATAGGTTCTTACTTCTTCAAATAGGGAGAGATTGTTGGGTATTGTAGCCACAATTACCTTGATTTGAAGAAGTGTTCCTTTGAACTAAGTTGAATTGAGTTGTATTTGATGTTGTTCTCTAGTTATGTGTTTGTAGGTTCTAAATTGCTAAGTGCACACCAAAGTCAGGTTGCAATGGATCACCAAACACAGTTCTAGACAATGTAATCCCTTATTGTGTAGAACAAAGTGTTGGTCCATGTGTAATCTCTCTATTGGGGTGTACTTCATATACTCATAACTGAAGGTTTTCAAGTTTGAGGAGTGGAGCAGGTTTTCAGAAGAAAAGAAATTTTTGCTGAGTCAATTCGTCGAGATGTCTCGTGAAGTTCCGATGAATCTCGACGAATCCAGACATAAGCTAAATTTCTAGTTTGTGATGGAAATTTCTGCGGCTAAGTCTGTTCGTCGAATGTTCTCATGAACTCCCGACGAATATCGACGAATCTAGATAGAAGCCAAATTTCCAGTTTAAAGAAGAAATTTCTGCGGCTAAGTCTATTCGTCGAATGTTCTCATGAACTCCCGACGAATATCGACGAACGCAGACAGAAGTCAAAAAGGCAGACTTGTGAAGGAAATGGTGCGGCTAAGTCAATTCATCGAATGTTCTCGAGAACTCCCGACGAATGAAAACAGAAGACAGTTTTCAAGCTTTGATCAGTATTTTTCAATGGCCAAGTCAATTCGTCGAATGTTCACGTGAAGTCTCGACGAATGACGGACAGACAGATTTCAAATTTATGTTTCGTTTTTGAAATTTAGGGTTGGCTGCCATGTACAGTACACGTGGTGACCTCTCCTTGTTTGTCGCCCGAGCCGTTGGAGGTCTCCCTATAAATAATCTTTTATTTTAGGGCAAATATAAGACATAACCCGATTGAAAAAGAAGAAGACAGCCGTTCTTTCTTTCTTGCTTGCTGAACAAGTTTCTGAGATCTTCAGTGCGCCGCTCAAGATTCGTTCTTCAGTGATTGCTAGAGATTTCTCAGATAAGAAGGCCTTTGATCAAGTGCTGCTCTCAATATTGAAGATCTTTTCGATTTAATCAAAGGGCCTACTCAGATCAGGTTTGCCGATTCTTTATTCTTCCTAATCCTTGAAGATCCAAGCTTTCTCTCTAAAGAAAGAAGAAGAGTCTGTCTCTCCAGATCTGAAGTTAATCTCTATTGAGATTCAAGAGATGTTTCATTTCAAACTTTATTTAATTTCTGTAGGAGTTTTTACTCCGAGCTATTTTGTAGGAGTTGTATAGTCCGAGTTGTAGGAGTTGTTTACTCTGAGTTTGTAGGAGAGGTTGTTCTCCGAGTTTGTAGGAGCCGTTGCTCTGAGTGTAGGATTTGTTGATAAATCCAAGTTTTGGTGAAGTTGCCGATGCTAGCCCAAAGTGCTAGATAGGCGGAGCGGGAGAGAGGAGTACCCACCCTTGGGGAACCTCTATAAATCTTGTGTCTCTGTGCTGTGATTTTTTTGTTGTGCATGTGCAAAATTTTTATTCCGCAATCGCAGTAGAGATCACCTATTCACCCCCCTCTAGGTGATTTAGGTAGACAACGATTTCTTTTAGTTAGTGTCAAATGATGTGCATGTTCCTCCTCCGTCCTCGAATAGATGAGGATGTCGTCGATGAACACGATGACAAAGATGTCGAGATATGGCTCGAACACCCGGTTCATCAAACTCATAAATGTTGATGGTGCATTCGTGAGTCTGAACGGCATCACAGTGAACTCATATAGTCCGTATCGGCTCCTGAAAGCCGTCTTTGGGATATCATCCTTCTGAATCTGCAGCTGATAATACCTTGACCTCAAATCCAGCTTCGAGAAGTAGTAGGCTCCCTCTAGCTGGTCAAATAGCTCGTCGATCCTTGGTAGAGGATACGTATTCCGAACCGTCATTCGATTCAGTGATCTGTAGTCGATGCACAATCTGAGCGTCCCATCCTTCTTCTTTACGAATAGCACCAGAGCTCTCTAAGGTGAGGAACTCAGTCTAACAAACCCTGCTTCCACCAGCTCCTGCACCTGGCTCCGAAACTCCACTAGCTCCTTTAGGGCCATCTGATAAGGAGCTCTGGATACTGGCTTAGCCCCAAGCACCAATTGGATTTGAAAATCCTTCTCACGGTGCGGTGGC
The DNA here is from genome assembly GCA_033032865.1 of Dactylorhiza incarnata. Lineage (NCBI taxonomy): Eukaryota > Viridiplantae > Streptophyta > Magnoliopsida > Asparagales > Orchidaceae > Dactylorhiza > Dactylorhiza incarnata. The sequence goes on from JAWHQI010000278.1 coordinate 646,696, forward strand.
AGCCCCGACAAATTCTCTGGGAATACGTCGGCAAAATTCCGTACTGCCGGGATGCTGGCCACAGAATCCTTCGCCTTAATCTCCTCGAACAACAGTTGGTATACTTCATCTCCCTGTAGATGGGCCTTAGCGGCCTGAATAGATGATAATAAGAGACAGGAGGGGGGGTCTGATACCTTCGACTACTATTTATGTGTCCTCATACTTTAGGACAATCCTCCTCGCCGGGCAGTCAATCCTTGCCTGGTTCCCGTGTAGCCAGTTCATGCCCAGGATCAGGCCGAAGTCCTTCATCTTCAAGAGCGTTGCCGACGCTTCGAACAACTTCCCTCCAATCTCCACATTCATATTGCACTTTGTGTTCGTTACTATCTCTGATCCGTCCGGGAATCGTACCCTCCTGTTGATGCCCTCGAAGTGCTGGACTTCGTCCAGATCGTCCACAAATTCTTCTGAGACGAACGAGTGTGAGGCACCCATATCGAATAAGGTGTATGCGGGCTTGCCGCAGATGAGTACTATACCTGGGTGATTTTTGTTTGTTTGGTTCAATGCTAAGGTAAAGCTAAGGTTTTGCTAGGTACTAATGAACATAAAAAAAGACATTAAAAGTATTTGTAATGACCTTTGCATGGTTCCAGGGCTGAGCTAGGTCCAGGGCGTACATCTGGTCCCTGTTCTGTCTCCGGTCTCTGCCTTGAAATTCACGACCTCGACCACGTCCTCAGCCCCCGAAATGCTGGGCCGGTGGGGCAGCCTGTAGTGATGGTGGTGCATTCCTCTGAGGGCAGTTCCTCTGGATGTGTCCCGGCTGATGGCAATGGTAGCACTCCTGTGGGGGAGGTGGACCACCTCCTCCTATCCTCGTCACCTCCTGCATCTGCAGAGGCTGCGAAGCCAACACTGTTGGAGCCTATGTTCCGCATCTCTTGGTTTGAGAATAACAAATACCGTGTTGTATTTGATCTTGTATTTTGTGTGTTTATAGTATGCAGGTTGTACATGAACTATAGCTATACATCCCTATAAGTAGTATACTGAATGGAGATGACTCTCTGGAAAGAGAGTTAACGCCCCGCGTTAGTTGTTAACGCCCCGTGTTAACTTCCGTTGAGAAGGAATCCGTCGAGAAGAAATGTCATCGAGAACAAATCCGTTGAGAAGCCAGAGACAACGCTAGGCGTTAGGTCTTAACGTTGGGCGCTAACCGTTCGATGAAATTGCGTTCGACGAAAATGCCGTTCGACGAAATGATAAGGCCGCTCGACGAATTGGAGTTCGACGAACTGAGCTACTGCACGACAATATTGCGTTCGACGAAATTAACTTGCGTTCGACGAATTTGATGCAGTTCGACGAACTTTGAAGGGGAATGAAACTCAACGCCAGCGTTGACTCTTAACGCCCGCGTTGAATCCACAAACTGCTACGATCTTGACGGTTGCGTGATTTCAGCCACGACAGTGCATGTTCACTAACGCCAGCGTTAACTCTTAACGCCACGCGTTAGCTCCCGTGGCTATTTAAAGTACAGCCCCTCTCATTATTTGTGAGATGATTCCAGAATTCCAATAAGTTTAAGAGAGGCTCGTGTACAGCAATTAAGAGATCTCCCTTGTGCTATCATGAAGATCTAAAGAGGATTTTGAAGGAGAAGGTCTACAATGCATATCCCATACGAAGGACGATCGTTTCAAGAATGCCAACATCTACATCGACTTCGTCTTCACCTTCAAAATTTCTTGGGGAGTTTCTCTTTACTTATCTTGTAATCTTTTACTTTTTCCTTTTGTAATTTGTGTGGAGAAATCGTTCGGGGAGAACGTCGGATTCCGGGAAGGATTCCGTGGGTAATTCGCCACGATTGTTGGCGGCTAGGTCCTTGTGTGGGTTAGGGGGTAATTCGCCGCCTTGTGCGTGGCGACTAGGTCGAGGGTAGATCTAGGGGGTGGCTAGAGGCCTTATCTGGGGTAAGATATGCTATAGCCAACCGGTCCTTGGGAGAAGGACCGGTGAAACAACAAAAAGTGTTTTTACATATTCTCGCCTTGATTTCTAGCGTTATAGAAATCAAACATTTATGTATTCAATTTATTATGAAATAAAATCATGTCTTTTAATGTTCTATTCAATTGATTTTATTTTCTCTTCAAGAATGTTTTAATTTACATTTTTATCAAAGTATTAAAATTAACATTTATGTAATTATCTTTGAAATACAATAATCATTTTTATTATCTCTGATTTTTTGGAATTGTATTTCATTAATGTTTTCATTAGTAAAATCTCATTGACATAATTTTGAGCAGATTAATTTTCTGAAGAGCTAACGCCCAGCGTTAACACCTAACGCCAGGCGTTGGTAACAGTAAGAAAAAAGTTCTGTTTCCCTTATCTGAGATATTAAAATATATTTTCCTATAAAATATTCCTAAACTTTGATCATAATCTTCGAGAATTTAATTAAGATTTAAATTCCATAAAACCCTTATTCACCCCACCCTCTAAGGGCGCCGTAATTAGATCCAACAAACACTACCTGCTCCTTCTGCTCCTGCCTCTCCTCCTGGCGTGTTCGGTCCTCCATTCTTCTCTCCCCAATATAACGACCCTTCTACTGGTCTCTCCTGCCACTCCTTCCCCGGTCCTCTGTCGGGCTCTTCCTACCTCGAACAATGTGCTGGTCGGCTTCCAGTTTCTTGGCCATTTCCAAGATCTTGGCCATACTGCCGTCGGAAACAAAGAGGAGTGCCTGCCTTAGCTCGTCACAGAGGCCCTTGTAGAATCTCTTTGCGTAGCCTACATAATCCAGCTGGTAGGAGTCCGCAAACCGGGCTAGGTTTGTGAACTCCCGGTGATACTCTACCACTGTCGTGCTACCCTGCCTCAACTGCAGGAACCTGTCTTCTAGCTCATCCCTTGCTGACTGAGGTACGTAGTGCTCCAGTAGCACCATCTTGAACTCATCCCATGAGATGTCATCCACCTCCAATCCAGCATAGGTAGTGTCTAATAGTGACTTCCACCACCTCTTTGCATGAAATTCCAGGCACGAAACCACCATGGGTACTGCCATGTCTGTCGGGCACTGAATTCCTGCCAGCATCTCGTACATGATGTCTACCCACTCCTCAGTCCGAACTACTGTCTCTGCCCCCAGTTACGATGGAGGGGAAAGACCTCGGAAGGCACTCATCCAGTTGGCCCCGGGGTTTGGCGGAGGAGTCGGTGCCTGCTGTGCCCTGAATGCCTCCAGTATGGCTGCCAATGTCCGTCCCATCTCCGACTGCTAGAATGGGGTAGGAGCCGGTGGTGGTGGGACGACGTTTGGAGTCGGAGGCACTCCATACTGTGTGGTAGGGTTCGTCGCGGGCTACAAAAGAAAATTGACACTCGTAAGAGGGTTTGCCTAAAAATTCAGTTAAAATGGACTTTTCATGTGATTCCCCATATGGGCACATCATTGCTTCCGCTGCTTAGTTTGTCCTCAAACTAAACTCGCACGGGGTGGCCCAGGGTCTGTGGACTTCTTTTCTTCGGATCGAGGTTTGCTTTGATACCAGTTTGTAAGACCCCTTTTTTTTTGAAAACCCAGGTCTTATGCCCAGAACCGCCGCTTTGCGGTGACACCCTCACTCGGAAAGGTCGCCACTACAAAACGCCAATTCTGCAGGCCATATCGATCATAGAAAAGAGAAGTACAACTAAAGAAAAGTCCACAAATCACATGCCATATAGGAATCATAGAATAGAAATGTCCACATACAGTAACTGAATAAAAGATAGTAATAAAAGGGCTCATGCCTAATACATCACAACCTCACTACAAAAGTCACTCGCGGAAGCATAATCTACTAGAACTAATAGAACACTCACGGATTTTGTCATCGGTGCTCCCGTGCTAGACTGTCCCGCCTCCATCTGCACCGGCCTCTGGTGCTGCAGCGTCTCTTTGGTCCCCTAAAATGATAAGGTCCACCGACCGTTAGTCAAAAGACTAAGCCAATCCCTCACCCTTTCCCCGGTGACTCCTAGGCATCGTGCGGGAAGGATGAAGCGGAGGACATCAATGAGTATAATCAAAAGCAGGTGACAATGAATCTAACTACGGAAGGGTCTATCGCTATGCAACAAATAGTATAATGAATAAGCAGTAAGAGGTAAAAAAATAACAAGTATGCATTAGTAATAAATAATGCAGTACTAAGCATAAAAGTAATAAGTAAACAGTATTAAAGAAGTGTAACCTTGATTTATAGGAATGGCCATACAAACCTATAGACCAAGGAGTTGTTTAGCAGGGCCTATCGTATAAAAAGTCCCATAACCAATTTATACGATAGGGGTAAGGGTTGAAATGCAATGTTTATGCTATGTTATGTAAGGTTATGCAGTTTAATGCTATGTTCATACAAGTGCAACTCACATACTTTGACTCTATGCGCACAGACCTTTAGTTCCCCCTTTTTGGAGCTAGCAAAACTCCTAGGATACTTCCGTAGTGGAAAACAGAAGCGGTGGGTTGGGCCTCGCCCACCTCTAGGTTGGTATTTGCACTGCCTAAACTAGTCCTATCGTACGTCTCAACGCTAAGAACACAACAGCAGAGCTCATGCGTACTCTTACTGGCTAGTCTACCAGACTTTTCTTGGTAAAGTGTTAACCACACTTACCGAGCCAAAGTATCGACGTTGGTGCGATGACCGTCAATACTGATGACCCACCACCTTTATGCATATGCAATATGTTACAATATATCTCCGAGCCCTAAGCTCCCAGGGCTAACCTACCCATCACCATAACCTTCCGAGCCACCAGCTCACCGGACCAACTCGTCCGTACCAATAAACACTACTAAGTCACAAGCTCACCGAACTAACTAGTCTGCTGTTACAACCACCAAGCCTACAGCTCGTAAAACCAAACCAACTAACCTCCCGTAACCACGGGGTGTGGGTGTCGGCATTACTAAGTTAATCATGTACAACATCTTACTCCTACAATTTAGGGTTAATCTTGGACTTCCCGAGGTCAACCCTATGAGGGGCTCGCAACGGTACTAGGAGCTATGATAGGATGATATCCCAAAGCTCCATTTCTCAAGACACTTAGTGTTATTGGTATCTACCCATAAGAATACCCCTCCTAACATTTCACTTGAATTATCCCCCTAAGTGTTTTCTGACTCCCCACGAGAAAGATGATCTTTCGTTAATCCCGAGCACAACTTTACCCCTAACTCACCAAGCACACTCTCATCACATAAACTCCTTTTGGTGACCTCCAATCTCATCAAATAGGCTAGGTACACCACTACCTTCCATTCCCACCTAATGATCCACATGTTACTTAAATTTTACAGTTTTACTATACGCAGACCAAATGAGTTAAATGAGTTGCATGAGAGGAGGTACTCCAAATATTCATCCAAATGACTCAAATTATTACTGGGACTCTATCATGATGTTATAAGACTAAATCCAGAGGATCATATTTTCCTTAATTATTTGGCATTTATTATAATTTCTCCAACATTGGCCAAGTATGAAATTGAACATGAAGTGTAAGATCTTCTTATGATATGACCCCAATAAAATTATGGAAAACCTATGATGTCAAAATAACAGTAAATACATAATATTACAATTTTACAGTAAGGGTTTGGCCTCTAATTATAATATTGAATAATAATCCAAAATTGGAAATTAAAGAAGGAACCACCAAAAATACTTGTCCAAAAATTATGGCGAAATTTCCAGACCTCTATAATGATCAGAAAAGTTTAATGACAGAGGTTCATGATTTATAAAAACCATCAAGTTACATAAATAAATATTTCAAGTAAATCCAAAATAGGAGACATTGTGAAGTAACCTACTGGTAAACAATTCCAATAATTATACAAAAATTCACAGAGCTTTCTAATGCCCTAAAATATCCTATCCCCAAGTTTCACATTTTTTCAAAGATTATTTGGCCCTCATTTATTTATCATAATCTTAAGGCAAAATAGTTGACTTGTGAATGAAATACTAATTAGATGAATTCAAAAATTACAATAAATTACCAGAGGTTTATACCATGAGTATATGAGCACTACCAAACTTTCATCAGTATCCAAGATAAATTGTGAATGTAAATTCTTCTTATAAGAAAGTGCCCTAAAAAGGTTATAACATAATTCAGAGGGAACATGTGATCCTAAAATCCTCATAAAATTACCTAGGGTTTGAACTAGGGTTCTAGGGCATATCCACCCCAACTCACCCCAAATCACTCATGGGGGTGTTTTATGTGATTCTAAACCAGTGGCCAAAGTTTCACATCATCTTGAGGAGATTTGACCACCTAACCCCAACAAGTACACCTTTGACCTAAATTGGCCTAATCTGACCAAACTTGGGCTGATTAATTACCCAACCAAATAAATCCCAAATTGGATGAAATACCCACCAAAATTTGGAGCGGATTGGATGCATTAGACCCTATAATTAATTAATATGTGAATTATTACATTTTTACAAAAACCTTCGAAAAATATTCTCCAAAAATTCTCATTTTTGGATATGATTAGGGGGTAGATATAATTAGACGATGCTCCAAATTTCAAATCATTATTATTCCAGTCAAAAGTTATTCAAGAAATTGTGGCTGTCCTACCCTAGGGACCAGTCCCACCAAAATGGCCCAAAAGGGAGCTACATTGCTCCTTTTGGGCTGAAACAAATTTTAAATTAAAGTACACACCAAAGGATACAACTTTAGTGTTGGCCACTTTTTCATCAGAGGGTAGTAAGTATTTTTAATAATTAAATTAGGGTACTGCATGAAATGTGACATAAAATCATACATTATATTAATTCATTCATCCAGGCCTGCTAATAGAAGATCACGACAGATCAGACGACCCTCCTTCATCATCCCCGATCGCTGGACGACTCACAGCAACCCATCCTGGGTGCTTTTGTGGGCTTATTTCCAGGCCACCCTCACCTCTCCTCGGCCGGCAAGTGCCACCACCACCTTCGTTGAGGTGGTGGCATGAGATAGGGGGTCCTTTTCTGGCCAGTGGTGGCCAGAGTGGGGGTTTCGGGGAGGGGAAAGGGGCTCGAAAATGAGCCCCTTGGGATTTTTGATTCGAGCCCGACTTTGCTCGAATCAAGCCCCAACTTGATGGAGATCTAGCACTAAGGGAGGGGAAGCGGATCGGACCTGTGTGCTGGCCTGAGGTCGTGGATTCCGACGGGTTGCCATGGCCGAAGCTCGAGCTTTTGGTGCCATGCATCCTCTGGTTTTTAGTGCATGATTCCTCTTGGAATTTTGGGGGTTTTCTTCCTCTCACTCCTTTGAAGGTGTTAAAGAGGCCAATTGAGGCAATGGGGGGGGGGGGGGGGGGGGGGGGGGAGGTTTCCCGAATTTCCATTAATGTCCATTAGTGAGGATTTCAGTTTCACTTGTGGAAGATGAGTAGGGACTCAATCAGGCCGGGAGAGGGCTGGAAACTCCTCCTCTCCCCAAGGGGAGATGAATGAGGCCATTGATGGAGGAGATTGGAGGTTTCTTCTCCCTCCCCATTAACTCCCCCTTTTCTCTCTGACCCCAATGGGTGGCTAGTCACCCATTGGCCTCCCTTAAGGGTTAGGAAGGTCTAGGTAGGGTCAATTTGGCAAGGTGAAGTTCAATTGACCCTTAATAGGCCACTTTTTACCAAAATAGGGCTAGGATTAACTTTGGTCAAATTGGCCAAATTGGAGGCCCCATGATGAGGAATTTTGGTCCATTGGGTTCCTAGTATCCTTATAATGGTAGGGGAAAGGTCAATTTGGCATGGTGGAGGTCAATTGACCCTAATTGGGCTACTTTGACCAAATTAGGGTTAGGGTTGACTTTAGTCAATTTGGCCTCTTTGGTTGACCCTAATGGGTTTCGGGTGCTCTAAGGGGACCCCTAATGGATTAGGTATGTTATGGTGGGGTAAAAGGATCAAGGTGAGGCCCTAAAGCCCAACCATAGGCTTGTTAACTAGAAATTGTTATTTGCAGACCACTATGATTTTCCTCCTTCTTGCCTATGTTCACATGGTCTTAAGTGTTTCCTATGGTTTTGTCATGACCTAGTCATGACAAAACCAACTTAGAGGTCTAGTGGTTTTGGGGATGTTATAGAACTCACGAGGGAAATCTCCGTTATGACCCACCTGGTCGCGCCGTCCTTGTGTTAGTAGGCAGGGCTAGGGGTGCCTTCCCTTGAGAAGGCGGCATGCAAAGAATCCCTCCAGCAGATGTCATTACATTATAATATCATGGAGGAACATGTGAGGGTAGATGTGAGTTAGGCACGATAACCTAAATATTACTCATAGAAGGGCAACCGAGAGGAGATAGTAGCAGATTACTTACCGAGGTCACGACTGACGTAAATGGCGTGCCAAGAGAGGGGTTAGGATTCTTCTGAGAGGATCAGCTCGCCACAACGAACAAAAATAATGAGGAAGAGACGACAACAAGGTTTCGCTTAGAGCGAGACTCCTTACAAATTTTAAGCGGGATCCGACCCGCCACATGTGACTACGATAAGGAAGGCCTCGCCATAGGCTCTCCAAATGGCATGGTTATGTTCATCTTGGCGAGAGCAGCTCCGCTAAAAGAACGAGTCTAAGTCGTCTCTCCGGGAGCAATAATTGCATGAAATCGACAATTCATCATACAACCCCAAGTTGTGATCGCCGGCCAAGAAGAAGCGAGTCTACATGATGAGTTGAGCTCATTATAAGTTTGAGCTCCAGGGTTGCTGAGCGGGGTCTCCACCGAGTCCCTACCCAAAGGGGTAAAAATGTGATAATAGTCGGTGGTAATGTCACAATAGGACCGCAAATCGATTAGATCCAAGCCCTAAAAGCAAGGGCAAGGTCAGAAAAGATGACAAAGAGTGCACATGGGAAAAGCACAAGCATATCCTGAATTACATTGCGAACCTGCTCTGAAATATGGGGCTCAACTCCCTCCATCTAGGGCCTACCCTCATCCAGAACCTTCTCCTTGTTGGCATGGTATAGGTTCTCCTTCTCTTTATGTCCTTCTTTTCCCCTTTTTCGTGACGCCCTCCAAGACAGGGGCGCCTTTTGAGGGTGCCAAGGAGATGAGTGGAGTTCACAGTCACTTCAGCCGAGGCGATGCCCATCTCACCAGCAAGCAGTCAAGAACATATCAATTATAGCATCCCAATTTGAACTAGACCCCTTGAGTGACATGTGTCACTTTAAGTTGGCTTGGATAAGGTAGTAGTTCTAAGACCCTAAGGTTACCATGTATGAGTCATGATCAACATGAGTGGGTGTAACACCCCACTTTCTAATAGTAAAGAATCAAAGTGAAAACTGGTAGCAGAACGCTAATGCCTTATGGTAGTTGTTACCGCCAACGATAACATTGTTGACTAGAAGAGTTAGCCCGTCGACGAGAAATGTTAGCTTCTCAATGATAGCGTGTCGGCTAGAAGAGATATAACACCACGCGGTATGTGTTACATCTGGCAGTATCTTTGTCGACTAGAAGTGATGGTCTGTCGACGAGAAGAACTATCATGTCAACTAGAAGAGAGATAACGCCACACGGTATGTGTTACCGTTGGCAGTATATTTATCGACTAGAAGAGATGGTCTATCGACGAGAAGAACTATCATGTCGACTAAAAGGGAGATACCACAATCTAGTATGTGTACCGCTGGTGGTAGCTTTGTCAACTAGAAGTGTTGGTTTGTTGACGAGAAGAACTAGTTGTCGATGAAAAGACCTAGCTTGTCGACACGAGAGATACCACGATGCAGTAACAATTACCTCCCCGCGGTAGCTAACGCACAAAAAGAGCATAGTAAGGATCCCCTTAATGGAAGTACCTTAGGCATGTTGCAAGGGTTGTGAGGTGACACTTGGCGTCTAGGAGGACACATGGCACTTGGTTTGTCCTTCCAAAGCACGGGAAATGCTTTTCCATTAACTCCCAGTCGAGCCCTTAATGGCTTTCTCCCCATTTCATCTCTTCCCTCCCTCATTTGAACCTATGACACCCCTCCTCACCTCTCAAGCAGTCAAGCCAGCAGTGTTCCTGAAGAAACTGAGCTTAGGAGATGCTTTTGGAATAAGGTCGTCGGAGACAACCACCACCATGCCACCTAGAAGACATACCCGATCCATGGCCTCCAATCAGGTGACTTCCTCCCCTCTCCCTTGGTGCTAGATCTTTAGATCAAAATACAAAATAAATCGAGCTCAAGTGAGCTTGATCTCATGGAGAGCCATGAAGAAATGACTGAATTTCTCACCGGAAAATGCTATTCCGACCATCCGCAGCCGTCGGACCACTACCCATCGACGGCTCCCGTTAAGAGGAAGGAGATGGAGGTGTTGGCCGGCCATGGAGGGGCTTAACTCGCTATAGAAAATCCTTCCTGTATCCTCCAGGTTGGGCTCATCACAACCCTTGGCTGGAGGAAGAAGATGAGCAGTTGCCCTCAGATCTGCTTCAAGATCTGTACAGATCTGCTACTTGTAGACCAAATCAAATCTATTACATTTAACCAGCCAGGTTCAAGCAGATTTTTACGCATGATACACTCAGATCTAAACCTTGGGCTTAACATAAAAGTTGTAGCCCTTGGAAAAACCTTTCCATAATGGGGTGGCACAAAATCTGAGCTAGAGTGTAGCTCCCTAAAATCCATTTTTACTAAACTGTGACACAAACCTTAGTATCCTCATATTTTGTGCAGTTCTCTAAGAACATTGATTTGATGCTTATGAAATTTGATACATACATGCTTGATGACATTATGGACACCTCTACCAAATTTCAGAATTTTTGGGAATGAATCCCCTATATTTTTGTGAATAAGTTCATTTTAAAAAATGTCATAAATAATGATTCTGATGTCCAATGGGGCTCAAATTTTGGTGGCATGCATGTAATGTTATGTATGTATACTGGCAAACATTTTAGTGGATTTGGAGTTGATTTGATCACCTAATTCATTATATGAATGTTGCCACTTCATGAGATTAAATGATGATGGATATGGTAAGGAAAATTTTGTGAATTATGTAACCCTATTAATATTGCTCTAAATGATCTTGAAATTGGAGGGTAGCTACATATGAACCTGAGGATTGGCTCCAAAAAATTTATAGAATTTTTGGAGCAAGTTTTTCTAAAGTTTCCACAATTATTTTAAAATCCTTAAAAGTGTTGAGGGATAGACTATATGCTATTATGGAGGTGGTCTTGTGGGTCAGCTCAGCTGGTATCTTGGCGACGTTTTCCCAATGACCCTTCCCTTAGCTATTAAGACTCTGCGGGTTTGCGTTGAGCATTAGTACGTGATTCTCTGCTAAACATGAGCGTCGATCTGTACGTAAGGCCTACGTCTGGTAGTGTGCATACCCACCTAGTAGTGGAGAAGCTTGTTTCACTGTCTTTGTTTGTCCACGACGAGAGGTTCCTGAGTGGTTAGCTACCCTCGAAAAGTGAGAACTAAAGGTTTATGTCGACATATAATTGAATAGTGGTTGTGTGAGTAAATTATGGGTGAGTCATCATACATTCATACATTGCATCAGATCGCATAAAGACCCTCATCATATAAATTTGTATTGACACTTTTATATGATAAGTTACCTATGTTTCTTACACAAGACCCTTAACTTATAAATTTGTAATGACATTTTTATAAGTTAAGTTCAATTTTGTTTATTATTACTTTGCGGGCTTATATAATAACTGCTATATTATGAACACTGACATGTCACATGCTTGAATTATTGATTATATTGTAGCCTTCTTATTCCCTCCTTCCTTCTGTGCCTAAGAGTCGTTGGGGGAGAAGATGTGAATCCATTTAGTCTTTTTTACTAACGATTGTCATACCATTCATTTTAGGAGCACGCCCAGCAGGAGCGGAAATAGCACACTGCGCAGGAGGACAATAAAGCCTGGGATACATGGCCTAAAGATACGATGCAATATTTACCGACACTTCCTTTTATTGCCGATGTGAGAGATTTTTGATGTAGTTTTCATTTCACTTTGTACTCAGTCATATTCAGGAACTCTTGTCGATTCCTGTTTGGCTTATATATTTTGTGAACTTAAATATTATTATGAATCATGGATTTCTGCTTTAATTAATTGATGGGTTGCCATGTGGTATTTGTAAATAGCTGGCAGGATAGACGTCTTGTGGTGGATGCTTGCCCGAGTGTTGGCACTACCACAAGTCAACTATTATGGGCATAAGACTCCCATCGGACGTGTCCAATTCCCGGAAGGGCGGAGTCTTACATCTATGGGGGGACCCCTCCCCCTATTTATAAGAAGCAGAGACCAAACGTTTCGTCATCTCATGGGAACAACTCAATGGTTGCAACTCACCGAATAGGGATTGGATAATTCTTTCTTAGCTTTAAAAAAAACTCACAGAGAGCGGGGATAGTGTATAACACATATCATCTGAGGGTAGGCCCAACCTAGTTATAGACATATGAAAACAAGAAGTTGACCGTTGAATAAGGTAAACATTGCCAAGGATGAGTAAGAACCAATCAAGGGAAGGCCTTTTGAATTGTCTGTGGAGAGGCTTCTCTTGAGCTTTCTCATAGGCGAGGCCAATCTTAACCACGCCCATAGGCGAGAGCCCACTCGAGGTCACCCATAGGCAAGGACCTTAATGTAAGATCCCTCTCCCGCACCTGGAGATCTTTCGGATCTTATGCCCAGAACCGTCGTCTTACGGTGACACTAACAAATGAGTTAGCTGCCTCCGCAAGACGTCGATCCTGCCGGCAAGAACGATCAACAGACCAACAAGAGATAAGAAGAAGAATATGTAAAACATAATCCAACTCCACAATCACATATATATACATCATAGTATGACAAGTCCACCAATGAGTACAATAAGTAAATGAGAGAAAAAGGCTTATGCCCGGTACATGTCCAAAATAAGGAAACAACTCTCTCACTCTACATCTTTGCGGAAGCTATCAAACTCTTGTCATCACGTGTCTGTAGCAGCTGCTGCAACAACGGGTAGTGGCTGTATTGCTTCATCTCGTCCTCCTGACCTGTCTCCTGTATGGGTCCTGCTGCTCCAGCATAACCCTCCTAAAATGATGTGGTCCACTGACCATTAGTCGAAAGACTAAGCCAAATTCCTCATCCCCTCCCCCGGTGACTCCTAGGCATCGGGCGGGACGAAGAAGCGGAGGACAACACAGGGTAATATACAAGCAGGTGACAAGTGGCAAGACTAGCAATGTATATGTACTAAACAAATAATGAAACTGATTCTACGCTAGCACAAGTATGTTATATCAGCATTAAATAAAAGAAATAAAAAGAAAGGAGCAGCATAGTCATAAAGAAGAGAAGCTACAAAAATAACCTTAACTTATAAGAATAGCCATACAAACTTATAAGCTAAGGGATCCAGCACTACACTAAACCCATCGTATAAAAGAGCTCATACTAATTTATACGATGAGGTCTTGTTATGAATGATGTATGCTATGTTATGCAATGCAATGATGCAACACACGCACTCGATTCTGTATGCACAAACCTTTTGTTAGTTCCCTCTATTCGAGTGTGTCAACTCAGGTACCCGGTTGAGGAAAACAGGGTAGTGGATCAGGCTTGTCCATTTCTAGACTTATGTCACACATCTCCTAGCTTAGACCTTAAGTACACCCCTAAGAACACACAAGGTATCCGCGTATTATCCGGTACGCACCGCCTCTATCCCTCTTTTCGAGTCTCCGCTCAGGTATACCCCATTGAGGCAAATAGGGGCAGTGGATCAGGTCCTCCACTCCTAGGCCAGTATGATACCTCCCAGCCTACACCTTACGTACGCCCCTAAGAACACACAGGGTATCCGCGTACTACTTGATACAACAATGCCTCTAAGTGAAACACCGAGCCTACCACTCGCAGGACTAACCCGTCCTTCTAATATATCGAGCCTATCGCTCGCGGGACTTAACCCATTCTTCTATTATACCGAGCCTACAAGTCGCAAGACTTAAACCGTCCTTCTACTATACCGAGCCTACCACTCACATGACTTAACCCGTCCTTCTACTATACCGAGCCTACCGCTCGCATGACTTAACTCATCCTTCTACTATACTGAACCTACCGCTCGCAGGACTTAACCCGTCCTTCTACAATACCGAGCCTACCGCTCGCAGGACTAAACCCGTCCTTCTACTATAACGAGCCAACCACTCGCAGGACATAACCCATCCTTACTTGAGCAATACTAATCCATCCCAAATTTGGGACGGGGGTTATCCTATCAAGTTCTCCTATTTAAACTACTATTATCTATCATTTAGTTATACTTAGAAGTTTAGGGTGAATCCCGGACTTCCCGAGGGTTACGCGGTGAAGGGCTCACAACGGTACTAGGGGATGCGATGGTGGCTGAAGCCTAAATCCCCCTTTATAGGATATTAACTCTTCTTCGTGGCTACCCATTCTTATATGCCCACTTAATCTCTAGTTATAATATGAATCCTAGGGTGGATTACATTAGGCCGGATAGTCGAGCGTCGATGTTCAATTGAACATTGAACCCTACCTATCTTAGTGTCTGAAATTTTTTGAGAGTCGTCACTCAGTACCTACTTATGCTACAATTTCATACATCAAGCACACCATTCATGCTGGTAGTTGAATCCTGCTACCATTTCATTGTAAATTCCTCGATTGATGGTTTAATTAAACGCACCCCAACCCCTTTCTTCCAATGTATGTCACTAAGGGTTAATCCTTTAATTGATCTATACCATTCATAATAATCAAGGGGTTAATTGTTCTACGTTTTATGGTTAGGAGTGGTCTAAATCGCTTAAATCAGTTTTTACTATTCACAGACCGGGTTGCCTTAAGTGAAACCACATGCCCTACATGGTTGATTATATGATTACCAACTAAGTATGAAATCATTTTAAACCAATGGTTCATGTTAATGTCACAGATCTATGTACAAAATTTCTACGATATTCCAGCAATAATAAATCATTAACTAATTTCTTAAGTCACGAGTCCCAATACTACTTCGTGAAGGAAGTATGAAATTTACTCAGTGAATAATTCTAATAAAATTTCCATGACTTCATACTGATATAAAAAGACCTTTTTACAAAATTTCATAATATTTCAGCATCAAAAAATCAGGGAATCAATTTCACAAGCTATAGGTTCAAATTCTACTTTGTGAAGGAAGTAAGTCATTTACTCAATGATTATTTCTAACAAAATTTTCAGAGCTTCCTACTGATATGGAAAGACTATATACAAAATTTTATAATAATCCAGCAAGTATATTTCATGTTATGAATTTCTCAAGTTATGAACTCAATTTGTACTTTGTGAAGGAAGCATGTCACATACTCAATGATTAATTATATCAACATTTTTAGAGCTTCCTGCTGGTATGAGAAGTCTAAATACAAAATTCTATAACAATCCAACAAGTATATTTCATGTTATGAATTTCCCAAGTTATAAACTCAAATTGTACTTTGTGAAGGAAGCATGTCATATACTCAATGATTAATTCTAGCAAAATTCCCAGAGCTTCTTACTGGTATGAAAAATCTATATAAAAATTTCTATAACAATCCAGCAAGTATATTTCATGGTAGGAATTTCTTTAGTTATAAACTAAAATGGTACTTTGTGAAGGAAGCATGTCATTTACTCAATGATTAATTCAAACAAAATTTTGAGAGCTTCCTACTGGTATGAAAATTCAATGTACAAGTTTTCACAACATTTCAGTAAGCTTTGACCCTGTAATTACTGGTGTAATTCCAATGCTACATGGTTGTGCTATACGCAAACCAAATTTCATTACACTTGTATGTGGAATAACTTAACATGCAGGGGTCCAAATGGCCTACAACTTTACATGACCAACCTCCCAAAGGAGATTTGGAGTGATTTGAGCCCAAATCACCTATAATATACACCATATGTGATTTATTAACTTTCTACAGAAAGTTTAGAAAAATGTGCCCCAAAAATTCTGATTTTTAGGCTCATAGTAGATCTAGGGTACATAATGGTGTAAATTTTAGCCTTATATCATTTACTATATAAAAGTTATTCACATTTTAAGGTATGTCCTTCACTAGGACCAACCTTACTAAATCTGCCGTACAGAGAGTTGTAGGACTCCAAATGGTTTGATACTACTTTCTACTGATTGTAAACACAAAGACCTACAATCGTTGTCTCTGTCGATTTTTCATTTTAGGGCCTCTAAGGGCCTCAAAATTTGTGTACAAAATGTCTATTTCACTAGGGCAAAGACAACAATTAGTGTGACAAAAATGAAGGTTTGCTATGGTTCATTAAAGTATGGCTATACTCATATGCAAGAATCCAATTAAGCCAAAAATTTTACCAGTGACTAATATACACATAACCGCCCCCCCCCCCCCCCCCCCAAAGGAGATTTGGAGTGATTTGAGATCATAAATCCAATAATCATGACATGCATGACTAATTAAATTAATTCTAAGACCATGGAAATTTTTTCTCCAAAATTATTGATTTTTGGATAGGTGGTGTATTATACCATAACAAAAGTGTGACTAAAATATCAGAGACTAAAACCAAGCCAAATGATCTAGGTCCACAAAATACCCATTTGGGTTATATGCACACCACACTTCAACAATATCAAGACATGCAAGTGGGTTAACCCAACATGCAGTGGTCCATATGACCTTAAATTTTTACCATGGACTATATTTGGTCTAGTCAATCATCCAGAGGAAATTTGAGTGAATTTGAAATTTTATAACCCTAGATTTAAGCCATTCAAGGAAAATGAAATGATGATCAAAACCTTAGAAAAATTATTTCCAAAAATTCCCAATTTTTGTCAGGGGGTGTTTTAGGGCATGACTCATGCATGGACCAAATTTCAACTAATTTAGAGTTATATATCTTCCTAAATTAATTTCTAAAGTCCTAGGGATCCATACGTACATGTCTCACAAAAATGGATGCTCATGGAGCTAAATTGCTCCAAATGACCCCAAACAAATTTCTAATTTTAGCAAAGGTCATAAGCTACATTTTTTATGTTAGCCACATTGTCTGAGTCAGCCTTTAAGTATTTTCTGTAAATTGTTTAAGGTCACACAACATTTTCTAATTAGCAGCTATATAATTAAATCTTGTTTGCGTATAAAGATCTCCCCAGATCCGACGGCAGGGAGATCATCTTCCTCCTTAAGCCTTTGGTCAAGATCAGCCGCTGCTGGGGCTTTTCCAACCCAATTTCTGTCCAACTGGAGCCATCTCCGGCCAAACCCCCAAGCCACCACCTCCGACCGGGGTAGGGCTATCCACTGGTGGTGAGAATGCGGCCGGGGGTGGCCGGATTAGGGCCCCCACTGTTTTTGTTTTTCGGCCAAGAACAAGATTTTACAATGGTGATACCACCATTACACGGGCTATTTTAAAAATGGAAGATGGTGATCTCTAGCACAGGAGGAGGAGATGAGGAAAACTTGCCTTATATGCGCTGAATGGTGGTATTTCCTTGATGGCCATGGCCGAAATTCAAACTCCACTTCCTTGTTTAATCTCCTCCATTGGTGCACGATTCTTCTCTGGAACTTGGGGCTTCTCCTCCTCCTCTCAATTTTTTGATGGTAATGGTGAGCTCAATTGAGAGAGGGGGAGGGTATTATATGGGTTGGCATTAATGGGTGATTCCGGCTAAGTTGCCACCTCCCTCTCCAGCCACTATCAGTGCTCCAGCTCACCCAAAATTCACTCCTCAACTCGAATTCATTCTGAGGGGAAGAAGATTGGGCCCAATGGTAGCTCACCTCATGGGTTGCCACTAAAGTTGGTCGGCCTCCCCCTTTCCCATGCAATTTCCCCCTCTACTCAGCTTCCAACTCATTCAAAAATGCTAGGAAATTCATGGGAAGCTGAGAGGAGGCTTTGGGGGGGGGGGGGGGGGGGGGGTTGAGGAAATGCATGCCATGTTGCATCCATTCCATTAATCCCTCCTTGTCTCTTCTCCAATTTGGGGGAAAACTTAATTTTACCCCCTTGCATGTCAATCCCTCCTCAAATATGAGGGCATGCATGGTCATGTGCCATTTGGCTCTAGGGTGGGCCTCCTATCGAGGCTTTAGCCCATAAGGTTTGGATTAATTGATCTAAATGCCCATTTAGCCCATTTTTGACTTATGTTAAGTTTTGGGGGTTGACTTGGTCAACTGATGAGTTCACCGGTCTAATGTGTTTTTCTTGAGTCCCTTGACACCATCCAATGTTGATTGGGTCATGGCGATGTCCTAATTGGGCCAATTTAGTCATGTGTGATTTTGACCAAAATTGGGGAAAATTTGACTTTGGTCAAATTGAGCCAATTGATGACCTCTTGATGAGGCTTTTGGGTCCATTGGGTCCCCTATAATGTTATAAGACTAGGGGTGAAGTCAATTTCATGTTTTGGGGGTCAATTGGACTTATTGGTGAAGGATTGACCTATGTTGTCCTAAAGGGTACTTTGGTCAATTTGGGCTAATTGGTGACTCCATGATAGGTATTTTGGGTCACTTGTACCCCAATTAGGGTTTGTAATACAATGATGGGTTCAATTTGATCATATGAAGTCTAGTTGACCCAATTTGGGATGAATTGGCCTGTGTTGACCTATTTTGACCTGAAGTTGATTTGGTCAAATTGGCCAAAATTAGTGACCCTATGATGGGGCTTTTGGGTTACTTGGGCCTCTCTTAGGGTTAGGGACCTATTGGTAAGCTCAACTTGAGTTGGTGAATCAAATTTGAAGTAAATTGGCCAAGGTTGGCCTGTGCACTTTTGGGGTGCTTATAACAATTTTTCGTAAGTTCAAGTTGTCATAGGATCATTCCATGATCTCTACTCACAATTTCAACCCTAAACCCACCCAAGAGGTCTAGAAGGAATGGGGATGTTACAAATCCCAATAAACAAAAAAATAATTTCTTTCCCAAAATTCAAGTTCGGGTCTACGGGGTTTCATCGACACGGATTGGTTCCAAACGGATTGTACGATTGGAGGATATTGGGCATGTTACGTTAGTGATTTGTTGCTCTAGCCAAAGGAGAGCTATATTAAGCGAGGAGACATGAAAAACATCGTGCAATACTGCCAATTCTAGCAGTAGCTCCAGTCTATAAGCCGAGGGGTCATTCCGCTCCAGGGTCCTATAAGGCCCCATGTATCTCGGACTGAGCTTCTTTAGTCTCCGTACCAGTGAGACTCCGTGTGCCGGTCATATTTTCAAAAACACTCTGTCTCCTGCCTAGACTTCTAGCTTACGATGCCGCGCATCGTAATATTTAGCTTGTCCGCTCTGTGCTTCCAACATCCAACCCCATATCAGTCGCATTTGGGCATCCGTGCCTTCTAAATATCCTGGCCCCAGTGCCTTCGGGTCTTCTTCCCGAACCCATGAAAGTGGAGTCCTACACTCCCTCCCATATATGGACTCATAGGGAGATCTCATTAAACCCATTAGTTTTCGTGTAATTTCATCATGTATGCCTTTGACAGTAAAATATGTTCCCCATAGTCTCGAATCTTTCTAATGGTGATTATGATGTCTTTTAAACGTACGTGATCCGATTAAAAGATTGTATACAATGTATACATCTTAGATATATTGTCCGACAATTTCAAGTCCTCTGGGGTTATCACACATTTAATGTCATGCTATAACAGATTAATCTTAGTTGTTCAATATCATGAACGTCATTATCTGTCTTCTAGTATGAAGTCTGCATTTAATCCACCTTATTTTAATCTGCAAGTTTCCAATATAATGAATTATTCAAATTGAAATGGTTTTGCTTTTGATTGAGGAAGCCAAATATGAGTCACCTTCGAATGTCTTAATAATGCAGAATTCCCTGCTATAACCCTATCTTGCAGGGACCCGGTTCCAATCCACATATCCCATAAGGTGATTTGCTTGTCCCAAGAAACTAGCTCGACCATCCTATGTTTCTAACCATTCGACTAAATTCAGATATTTGATCATCCAACGGTATTTGCACTGTTTGCCCCGAATATAACCGGATCACCGTCTCTGAATTGAGGAGATGAACCAATGACACCGCTCCTCGCATGGGGTTATTATACTTGTTCGTCTCTTCAGAGTACGAGAATCTATTTGCTAGCCTCACTCCCATCCAGCCCATATCTGACTTAAACTTGTACTAAGTTTATACTTCTTGTCGGTTTTCTCTTGCGCTCTTCACGAATTTATTAAATTGAATCCTTAACCGACTATATTATCTCCAATGGTGTGTTACGATATTAGAGTTGAGTTGGTGGAGCATCTAGTAATGTATTTTATTGAGACAATAAATGTCACACCATTTTAATTGTAGATAAAAATCTTTCTATAACTAATGCCGCCTTGAACTTTTGCGTCTTTTAAAAAGTTAATTTTTGTCAATTTCCCCGCGGGCTTGCAAGTGCTTCACACCATGTCTTGTATTAGGGATGACATGATTTCTCCATAGGTTGGCTACTAAGTAGCTATCTACTTCATTGTGCTCCGAATTGAAAATTCTCGAAGTCTTATACTATCTTCCTTTATTTCAAGAGCCACATATTAATATGCCTAGGCGTTCGGATTTATATCTCGAAGACTTCATTTACTATTTTTTTGTTTACTTATCCATCTAATCCTTAGGGCAACAAGGGGTGAAAAACCATTCTTTGGAAGGCTCTATGCTCTTATTTCGACTGCGAGTTTATAATGATCTCGTTATAGTATTAATAATTAACATATCTTAAGATGAAGGGATTCTTCAAGGGTCTCGACTTCCATGGAGGGTTGATCATCGGGCCGATTATGCATACTTCAAAATTCCTTCTTCACCCGAGCAATGTTGCATACTTCATGGTCGCTTATGTTTGTGACGGACATTTCCAAAAATAAGGTCTAGGAAACTCGAGTTGGTACCGAACTACCCCCAATAAACAAAAGGATTAGCCCCCATATATTTTAGGCTAAGTTTCTTTTGATATCCTTATGATATATCCGTCCTAGATATGCACTCAATCCTTAGGGCATACAACTCTAGACTTAGAGTTCCATCCTGAGACCTATTGATATTCTACACACTTTAGGCCCCCAAAGATACTAACTACCACGACCTTCTCAAGGTTAATCTATGGGAAATCCACAAATTGGCCTTTTATGAACTCGAATCCTTATCTGACCTCTGGTATTTGTCCTGGTGATTGTTTCAATGTAACCTAATCGCTGGTTTGGATATTAAATCGACGAGTCTCCTATTATCCACTAATGGTTTTCATGTACCAAATCTCTTGGGGCGGTCCAATTTATTAGGTAAGAAGTGATAATATCACTTGGTAGGAGAATTAAGGGCATCAGAGTTTAGGCTTTAAACAACTACTTCCCCATTTAGACTCTTCCCTTAGTCATTTTGGGTATCATCATGCCTTAACCAGTCTATACCTAAGGTCAATTTTGGATTAGTGTATGCTATATAATCGCCTTGGTGCATCAAACTAGAATGATGTCCTAGTTGGGTTGGCCTAACTCATTGATTAATGGACTATTTTGTGTGATTTTTACACATGGGCACACCACTGATTCCGCTGCTAGTTTATCCTAAAACTAATTCAAGCGGGGGTGTACGCGGGTTTGTGGACTTCTTTCCCGTTGGATCGTTTGTTCAAGTGATACTAGTTGTGATCCCTCTCCCACACCTGGAGAGCTTCCGGATCTTATGCCCGGAACCACCGCCTTACGGTGACACTAACACACGAGTTAGCTGCCTCCGTAAGACAACGATTCTGCCGGCAAGAACGATCAACAGGCCAACAAGAGATAAGAAGAAGAATATGTAAAACATAAAGCAAGTCCACAATCACACATATATACATCATAGTATGACAAGTCCACCAATGAGTACAATAAGTAAAGGAGAGAAAAGAGCTTATGCCCGGTACATGTCTAAAATAAGGAAACAACTCTCTCACTCTACATATTTGCAGAAGCTATCAAACTCTTGTCATCACGTGTTTGTAGCTGCTGCTTCAACAACGGGTAGTGGCTGCATTACTTCATCCCGTCCTCCTGACCTGTCTCCTGTATGGGGTCCTGCTGCTCCAGCATAACCCTCCGAAAATGATGTGGTCCACTGACCGTTAGTCGAAAGACTAAGCAAAATTCCCCATTCCCTCCCCCGGTGACTCCTAGGCACCGTGCAGGAGGAAAAAGCGGAGGACAACAAAGGGTAATATACAAGCAGGTGACAAGTGGCAAGACTAGCGAGGTATATGTACAACACAAATAATGAAACTGAATCTACGCTAGCACAGGTATGTTATTTCAGCATTAAATAAAAGCAATAAAAAGAAAGGAGGAGACATAGTAATAAAGAAGAGCAGCTACAAAAATAACCTTAACTTATAAGAATGCTCATACAAACTTAAAAGCTAAGGGATCTGGCAATGCAGTAAACCCATCGTATAAAAGTGCTCATACTAATTTATACGATGGGGTTTTGTTATGAATGATGTATGCTATGATATGCAATGCAATGATGCAACACACACACTCGACTCTGTACGTACAAATCTTTTGTTAGTTCTCTCTATTCGAGTGTGTCAACTCAGGTACCCGGTTGAGGAAAACAGGGCAGTGGATCGGGCTTGTCCACTTCTAGGCTTATGACACACATCTCCTAGCCTAGACCTTACGTACACCCTTCAGAACACACCGGGTATCCACGTACTAACTGGTAAGCACCACCTCTGTCCCACTTTTTGAGTCTCCGCTCAAGTACACCCCGTTGAGGCAAACATGGGCAGTGGATCGGGTCCTCCACTCCTAGGCCAGTATGACACCTCCCAGCCAAGACCTTACGTATGCCCCTAAGAACACACAGGGTATCCGCATACTACTTGATACAACAATGCCTCCAAATGGACGAGCCTACCGCTCGCAGGGCTAACCCGTCCTTCTAATATACCGAGCCTACCGCTCGTGGGACTTAACCTGTTCTTCTACTATACCGAGCCTAACGCTCGCGGGACTAAACCTGTCCTTCTACTCGCAGGACTTAACCCGTCTTTCTACTATACCGATCCTACCGCTCGCATGACTTAACCCAACCTTCTACTATACCAAGCCTACCGCTCACAGGACTTAACACATCCTTCTACTATACTGAGCCTACCGCTCGCAGGACTTAACCCGTCGTTCTACTATACCGAGCCTACCACTCACAGGACATAACTCGCCCTTACTTGAGCAATACTAATCCATCCCAAATTTGGGACGGGGGTTATCCTATCAAGTTCTCCTATTTAAACTACTCTTGTCTATCGTTTAGTTTTACTTAGAAGTTTAGGGTGAATCCCATACTTCCTGAGGGTTACCCGGTGAAGGGCTCACAGTGGTACTACGGGATGCGATGGTGGCTGAAGCCCAAATCCCCCTTTCCAAGGTATTTACTCTTCTTGGCTGCTACTCATTCTTATATGCCCACTTTCTCTCTAGTTACTCTAAGAATCCTAGGGTGGATTACATTAGGCCGGACAGTCGAGCGTAGATGTTCAATTGAACATCGAACCCTACCTATCTTAATGTCCGAACAATTTTGAGAGTCGTCACTAAGTGCCTACTTATGATCCCATTTCATACATCAAGCACACCATTTATGCTGGTAGTTCAATCCTCCTACTATATCGTTGTAAATTCCTTGACTGATGGTTTCACTAAACGCACTCCAACCCCTTTTCTTCCATTGTATGTCACTAAGGGTTAATCCTTTAATTGATTTATACCATTCATAATAACCAAGGGGTTAATTGTTCTACGTTTGATGGTCAGGGGTGGTCTAAATCGCTTAAATCAGGTTTTACTATTCACAAACCGGTTCGCCTTAAGTGAAACCACATGCCATACAAGGTTGATTATATGATTACCAACTAAGTATGAAATCATTTAAAATCCAAAGGTTCATGTTAATGTCACAGATCTATATACAAAATTTCTATGATATTCCAGCAATAATAAATCATTAACTATTTTCTTAAGTCACGAGTCCCAATACTACTTCGTGAAGGAAGTATGAAGTTTACTCAGTGAATAATTCTAATAAAATTTTCATGACTTCATACAGATATAAAGACCTTTTACAAAATTTCATAATATTTCAGCATCAAAATTCAGGGAATGAATTTCTCAAGCTATAGGTTCAAATTCTACTTTGTGAAGGAAGTAAGTCATTTACTCAATGATTATTTCTAACAAAATTATCAGAGCTTCCTACTGATATGAAAAGTCTATATATAAAATTCTATAACAATCCAGCAAGTATATTTCATGTTATGAATTTCTCAAGTTATAAACTCAATTTGTACTTTGTGAAGGAAGTCTGTCACATTCTCAATGATTAATTCTAGCAAAATTCTCAGAGCTTTCTACTGGTATGAAAAGACTAAATACAAAATTCTATAACAATCCAGCAAGCATATTTCATGTTATGAATTTTTTGAGTTATAAACTCAAATTGTACTTTGTGAAGGAAGCATATCATATACTCAATGATTAATTCTAGCAAAATTCCCAGAGCTTCCTACTGGTATGAAATGTCTATATACAAATTTCTATAACAATCCAGCAAGTATATTTCATGGTATGAATTTCTCTAGTTATAAACTGATCAAATGGTACTTTGTGAAGGAAGCATGTCATTTACTCAATGATTATTTTGATCAAAATTCTCAGAGCTTCCCACTGGTATGAAAAGTCTATGTACAAGATTTCACAACATTTCAGTAAGCTTTGACCCTGTAATTACTGGTGTAATTCCAATGCTACATGGTTGCGCTATACGCACACCAAATTTCCTTACGCTTGCATGGGGAATAACTTAACATGCATGGGTACAAAACGCCTAAAATTTTAACCAGAGCCTATTATATACATGTCCAACCTCCCAAAGGAGATTTAGAGTGATTTGAGCCCAAATCACCCATAATATACACCATATGTGATTTATTAACTTTCAACTGAAACTGTAGAAAAATGTACCCCGAAAATTCTGATTTTTGGGCTCATAGTATATATAGGGTACATACACACATGGTTAAATTTTTAGCCTCATATCATTTATTATATAAAAGTTATTCACATTTTAATGTCTGCCCTTCACTAGGACCAACCTTACTAAATCTGCCCTACAGAGTGTTGTAGGACTCCAAATGGTGTGATATCACTTTCTACAGATTGTAGACATAAATACCTACAAAAGTAGTCTCTGCCTATTTTTCATTTTAGGGCTTCTTAGGGCCTCAAAATTTGTGTACAAAATGTCTATTTCACTAGGGCAAAGACAACAATTAGTGTGACAAAAATGAAGGTTTGCTATGGTTCATTAAAGTACGGCTCTACTCATATGTAAGAATCCAATTAAGCCAAAACTTTTACCAGTGACTAATATACCCATAACCGACCCCTCCTCCCAAAGGAGATTTAGAGTGATTTGAGTTCATAAATCCAATAATTATGACATGCATGATTAATTAAATTAATTTTAAGACATTGGAAAAATGTTCTCCAAAATTATTGATTTTTGGATGGGTTGTGTATTATACCATAACAAAAGTGTGGCTAAAATTAAGAGACTAAAACCAAGCCAAATGAGCTAGGTCCACAAAATACCCATTTGGGTTATATGCACACCACACTTCAACCATGTCAAGACATGCAAGTGGGTTAGCCCAACATGCAATTGTCCAAATGACCTTAAATTTTTACCATGGACTATATTTGGTCTAGTATACCATCCAGAGGAAATTTGAGTGAATTTGGAATTATATAACCCTAGATTTAAGCCATTCAAGGAAAATGAAATGATGATCAAAACCTTAGAAAAATTATTTCCAAAAATTCCCAATTTTTGGCAGGGGGTGGTTTAGGGCATGACGCATGCATGAACCAAATTTCAACTCATTTAGAGTTATATATCTTCCAAAATTAATTTCTAAAGTCCTAGGGTTCCATATGTACATGTCTCACAAAAATGGATGCTCAGGGAGCTACACTCCAAATTACCCCAAATAAATTTCTAATTTTATTTAAGGTCATAAAGTACATTTTTTATGTTGGGCACATTGTCTGAGCCAGCCTTTAAATATTTTCTGTAAATTGTTTAAGGTCAGACAACATTTTCCAATTAACAACTATATAATTAAAATCTAATCTGCGTATAAAGATCTTCCCAGATCCGACGGCAGGCAGATCATCTTCCTCCTTAAGCCAATGGTCCAGATCAGCCACTACTGGGGCTTTTCCAACCCAGTTTCTGGCCAACTGGAGCCGTCTCCGGTCAAACCCCTAAGCCACCACCTCCGACCGAGGTAGGGCTATCCACTGGTGGTGAGAACGCGGTCGGGGGTGGCGGGAATAGGGCCCCCGCTGTTTTCATTTTTCGGCCAAGAATAAGATTTCAAAATGGCGATACCACCATTACATAGGCTATTTTAAAAATGGAAGATGCAGATCTCTAGCACAGGAGGAGGAGATGAGGAAAACTTGCCTTATCTGAGCTGAATGGTGGTATTTCCTTGATGGCGATGGCTGAAATTTAAGCTCCACTTCCTTGTTTGATCTCCTCCATTGGTGCACGATTCCTCTCAAGAACTTGGGGCTTCTTCTCCTCTCGAGTTTCTGAAGGTGATGGTGGGCTCAATTGTGAGAGGGGGAGGGAATTAGATGGGTTGCCATTAATGGGCGATTCGGCTAAGTTGCCACCTCCCTCTCCAGCCACTACCAGTGCTCCAGCTCACCCAAAATTCACTCCTCAGCTCGAATTCATGCTGAGGGGAAGAAGATTGGGCCCAATGGTAGCTCACCTAATGGGTTGCCATTAAATTTGGTCGGCCTCCTCCTTTCCCATGCAATTTCCCCCTCTAATCAGCTGCCACCTCATTCAAAAATGATGGGAAATTCATGGGGAAGCTGAGAGGAGGCTTTGGGGGTGAGGAAATGTATGTCATGTGGCATCCATTCCATTAATCCCTCCTTATCTCTTCTCCAATTTGGGGGAAAACAAAATTTTACCCCATTGCATGTCAATCCCTCCTCAAATCTGAGGTCATGCATGGTCATGTTTCATTGGGCTGTAGGGTGGGCCTCCTATTGAGGCTTTAGCCCATAAGGTTTGGCTTAATTGATTTAAATGCCCATTTAGCCCAATTTTGACTTATGTTGACTTTTGGGGGTTGACTTGGTCAACTGATGAGTTAATTGGTGCAATATGTTTGTCTTGAGTCCCTTGACACCATACAATGTTGATTGGGTCATGGTGATGTCCTAATTGGGCCAATTTAGTCAATATGTGTGATTTTGACCAAAATTGGGGAAAAGTTGACTTTGGTCAACTTGAGCCAATTGATGACCTCTTGATGGGGCTTTTGGGTCCATTGGGTCCGCTGTAATATTATTAGACTAGGGGTGAAATTTGGGCTTATTGGTGAAAGATTGAACTATGTTGACCTAAATGGTACTTTGGTCAATTTGGGCTAATTGCTGACTCAGTGACAGGGCTTTTGGGTCACTTGTACCCCAATTAGGGTTTGTAATATAGTGATGAGGTCAATTTGATCATATGAAGTCTAGTTGACCCAATTTGAGATGAATTGGCTATGTTGACCTATTTTGACCTAGAGTTGATTTGGTCAAATTGGCCAAAATTGGTGACCCTATGATGAGTCTTTTGGGTCACTTGGGCCTCTCTTAGGGTTAGGGACCTATTGATAAGCTCAACTTGAGTTGATGAGCCCAATTTGAAGTAAATTTGCCAAGGTTGACATGTGCACTTTTGGGGTGCTTATAGCAATTTTTCCTAAGTCCAAGTTGTCCTAGGATCATTCCATGATCTCTACTCACAATTTCAACCATAAACCCACCCAAGGGGTCTAGAAGGAATGGGGAGGTTACACTTAACAACTCATTAAATAAGCTCACAAGACCAATCCCTGACTGGTGAGGTTCTTCTTCGTAGCCTCAATCACCTCTCCAAAGTCCTACAACATGCTAGATAGGTCAGGTATTTTGCGGGGGCGACTATTCACAAGAAATCCCACAGCCCAGTTTGGTTTACCTATAAATAGGACTCCATGGCACAAAAGAAAGACACGTTGACACCTGAAGGTACCATTCCCATGCCCTCGCTTTACGAGAGGAAGTTCCTATAAACATTCAGATGTGTGGCGACACCTCCTCATTGCAGCACGCAGGTCTAGTTTATAGGCAATCAAGATCCTATTTTTATCTCTCTCTCTCTCCATTAGATCTATGGTGTTGGACCGCATGGTCGGTAACCTCAGGCTACCTCTTAGGTTCAAACTTTTGTGAATCGGTTTCACGGTTCCAACACTCAGATTCATCAAAATTGTTTTAATTTATTAATTAACTCAAATCTAAATTCATCATATCCATTCTTGTTATCGGACTTGCCTGAAGCACTTTAAAAGTTAATATCCATAAGATAATTCTTTTATAATCTCACACAGTATCAAACTCATCAGAATTACCTAAATTTGACCATTTTTAATCATATCTTTAATTTCTTCAACACGATATACGAACATAAATTTATTATCAAAGGATTCCAAATAATTATTGTATTTGAATCATAAATTCCTAATCATCAAAAAAAGAAGAGCCAATTTCTATGGGAGCAAGTCTAAGTCACTAAATTTTTTTATGATTTGGATTCTAGTGGTTTGAAGGCCTAAAGGTCAATGGTACTTAAATTGCCAAGAACATTATAATTTGATATTTGACGTCGATCATATTTTTGATGATCAAGATAGTATCAAATAGTTTAGTAAATATATAGAAGTAGTTTAAAATACTATTACAACTTCCATGAAGGAGCCGGACCGATTCAGGCATCCGAAGCTTCAATAACTTTAGAAGATTTATCATGGTAGATATTAATTCATATGAAGATACTCATAGTTTATTTATTTATTTTGGCCTATTAATTCAAGCCATAAAATTGCTTATAAATACCCGCCGGAAAGCTTATGATGGTGCCTACAACTTTTGTGAAAGATCCCAAACCGGTTTGAACATTTGAAGTTAATCTCATATTTTAAGAAGCTCATAATACATTAATATTTGAGTCCTAACCAAATGATGCCAAATAATTCATGAAAGTACTCCTTGGAAAGATGAGAACCTCACCTACATTTTTCATTTTGGAGCATGAGTTCCAAAAATCTTTGTTTTGAAGGACAAAAATACCAAACAGTGAGTGACATCACCTTGGGTTGTCAATCAATTAATTACAAAAGATCAAACGACTTCAGATTAGCTACAACGTATGATCAAAATCAGACCTGATGTGGGGATACACATTGCATAGATAATCTAAGGAAGACCATCGAGGGCACCCCTCGACTTCAGATTAGCGTGAATGACCATCGAGGGCACCACCGTCGACCCTCGACTTTAGATTAGCGTGAATGACCATCGAGGGCTCCACTGAGTTCACCGGAGCATGGAGTGTCTCCGACGAGGGTAAACGGTGGTCGGAAAGGTGGTGAGATCATTGGAAAGGTTGGTCTTGGTGGCCTGATTTCATGACCATCGAGCGTCTTCCTTGGAAATTTCAGTAATGGATGTTAAGAGAGACACAATTGAGAGAAAATTAGGTTTTGTTGAATCTTATTTCTCCCTGGCTTTTATCAATCTTGCATACAAGGATATAAATAGCCAAAGCATTACGCATAGGAAGAAAGAATACAATTGGCCACTCACTCATGACACGTGTGAATCACACAAAATCAAATAAATAAAATAAAATGTGAAACACACATAGCAAGACTTAAATAAAAAATTAAAAGCATGAAGCACACCTTACAAGATTAGTGCTAACATTCACCCCCCTAATCTTGTTCTTTCATCTTCACGGCTTGGAGACCTATCTTATTATGCATCTCCAAAAAACTTCAAGCGGTCAAGTGGCTTCATCAGAATATCAGTGAGCTGGTCATCAGTATTGACATACGCTACCTCTATCTTCCCCTCTTCAACACATTCCCTAATAAAATGATAGTGGGTATCGATGTGTTTACTTTGGTCATGGAGGACAGGGTTCTTGCACAACGATATAGCTGATTTGTTGTCCACTTTGATTGTGAAGCAACCGGGCTCCTTCTTCATCAATTCAGCGAGTAGGCGCCCGAGCCAAATACCTTGGCATGTTGTTGTGGTGGCAGCAATGTATTTCGCCTCACAGGATGATAGTGCCACCACATTTTGCTTCTGAGATTGCCAACTGATTAGGATTTTCCCGAGAAGATACAACACACATGTTGTGCTCTTCCGGTCATCAACATCACCTGCTGATATAATTTTTTTAAGATTTTACAAAGTGAGATGGTTAAAGATTTTCTCCAAAACTATATCTGATAAAGGCAAGTGTACCTTATCGTCTATAGCATAAGGTATTTAGAAATACCAAGGTCGTATTCCACGGGGTGCGTTGATTACTTCTACTTCGAGGAAAATCACTATTATCTTATCTAAACAATTTTTGAGTTTTGCTTTACTAGCCAAATAGAGACAAATTGCAAGCTAAAAGAAGGGGTTAAACGATGGTGAAATAGATTGCTCAATCAAAAGTCACCTTGGATTAAGAATAATCAAGCGAAAGGAAAAATAAATCTAATTCCGTTTAATTGAACTACTTGACCGTGGAGGTTCCCGAAGCTCGAAAATGCCTCTCTCGAGGTTAATGCCCAACTAAGTTTAGGAAAAATCAATTGGACTCTCGTCCTATAATTGATTATCTAAAACTTGCTTTACGAAGTGAACCCCACTATTGGATTTGACTCCAATCTGGGAGATTTACGTCATCCTCTCTCGAGGGGTGCGTGCAACTCTCTTTACCCTTGAGTGATTGATTCATACTTTGAGCCTTTCGGCTAACTAAGTATGAAAACTTAAGCGAAAACCATACATCGATAGTATGGCCTCACTAGTTAAAATTCAAGGGTAATTCAAGTGTTTTATAAAAAACGGAAAAAAAAAAGAATTTTAAGAAATCATAACTTGATTATCTCATCCTCGGATCATTTCGATCGATCACTAATGAGAATTAGTTACTCATGGTGGAGGGGGAAGAGGAAGAAAAATAAAATTGCATGAAGGAAAATTACTAAGTAGAAAGAGAGGTGAAGAAAACTATGCTAACTTTTATTGAAATGAAAAACTATTACAACTCTTAAGCAAGATTGCAAGGTAGAAAAATAAGGATTACAAGCTCTAATAAACTAGTGCATGGAAGAAATCTAGTACATTGCATGAGAAGAAAAAGAGAACATGAAAGTTTAAAGAGACATGAACATGAAATGGAGAAAAACTCACAATCAGCTCTAGCAGCACCCCCCCCCCCCCCCCCCCCCCTCTCAAAATTTCTGAACCCTGGACTCAAGGAGAGCCCTGGAATTTATAGGCAAAATTTTCAAGTTACACGCCCCTTGGTTACGGGCGTGACCTAGGGCGTGTAAACACTGTTAACATCGGATCCGGCAGTGGCGTGGGCTTTGCGTGACGGCGGGAGAAATTTGGACATTACACGCCCGTGTAACTTGGGTCACGGGCTTGTACTTGGACGGCTTCAATTAATGCAGCGTGGACCTTGCCTGCGGCGCGGCGGTGTACAGAGATCACGCGGGAAAGTCACGGTCGTGGCATATAGGTCATGACCGTGACTCATGTTGACTTCTCGATGGCAGCTCCACGTCTCGATGGCAGCACGCTGGGAAGATTCTAAAATTACACGCCCCTTGGTCACGGGCGCACTACAACAAACTGCACTTATAGGAAAGGACCTAAATCGTTACAATAAGTGCCAAAAATCGTTACAAAAACTATTTAGTAATGAAAAAAACTAGTAACAGTCCTCCTCTAAAGCTCGACGCTAAAAGTTCTTGTAACGAATGTATGCATGTCGTTACAAATAAATTAATTGTCACAAACGATACTTTCTCACCAAAAAGAGATTCTTCCTCACAATAAATTGGTCACAATAAATATTATTTCGTTACGAATGTTTTTTTTCCTCACAAAAAAACAGTTACGATTAAAACTATTTCATTACAAATGTTTTATTTTTTACTCACTAAAAATAAACTAACTTCGTTACAATAAAGTATAATAAACATTATTTCGTTACAATAGATTAAACAATAGTAACGAAAAAATCGTTACATTTGTTTTCCATTCTTCTTACTACAGCCAATTCATTTATATATCAAAAATATTTCATTTCCATTTTTTGTGTACCTGAGATTTTATTACAAATAATAATCTTGAAAACACATATATATTTAATATTTCATAACTAGATCAACATGTATTTATTCACACCAAAAAGTATTACATAGAGTACAAGTTATTATCATCTCTTCTAAAGTAATACAATATTACATTACATGATCAACATGTTTCTAATAAATCTTCCGTCATTTTTCAAAAAATGAATCGTCTATCACTTTCTGACTAATGAATCTTTCGTCACTTGCCGGTCAATGCTCGAGCACCCCACAAATAAAAGAGAGCAATTAAGATCACCCTAGAAATAAATGAGAGCAGAAACATCCATACAAACTCACATCCATACATACATAATCCATACACACCCCATTAAACAAGCGTACAATAAAACACACACTTGCCGCCCGTTGTTTAGTTCACACTGAAATTAAGGTCATGAGGGAGTTCACTGTTTAGTTGTAATGTTCTGAAATTTAGAACACAAGTATCAAATAAAAAAGATGTCCAAGAAAAAATGGATATTTTGCCTCCAGCAGTACTTAGGCTGCCTCTAGCAGTAGTTAGTTGCCTTTAGTGTGAACTAGAGGTCACTAGTTCAAGTCAAAGACACTACCTCTTATTTCCATAAATTAATTTTATAACATAACAATTTTGTGTTCTTTGAGAACCAAGACTTGCAACTCTGTTCCAGTTGGGATATATGAATGAGCATACATCAAAGACTATGAGTGCATAGTATAAAGAGGATAATAATAATAAATCTTTTGATTCAAATAACCTTTGCCAGAATATTGAGAAGATATAACTTTTGTTTCAACCACCAACTAGGAGTGCAAAAGCCCCACATTTATATTTGAAAACACCCAGCCACCGTAAATACTAAAAAACTGCACCTAAACAACTCCTTAACACATGTTTTAAGCCCCATAACAGTAGCCATAAAACACACCCAACATTATTACTGAAATCCCCATGTAAAATACAAACTACATCAGCCACTTAAGCCACAAAAACAGCCACCAAAAATGTTGAAAACCGCACCAAAAACAGCCACTAAAATGCTGAAAAACTGCACCATTCAGCCATCTAAAACTCACTACACAACACTTAACAACACACAATATCAGCCAACTAAAACTCACTGCACACAACACTTAACAACACACAATATCAACCAGTTAAGACTCACTTCACACGACTTTTAATAGCAACGTACACAAAAATTGTTTTTTAACACACTCACAGAGAGCAGGTGGGTACTCAAAAATCTAGAAATCAAAAGGGCATGCAGAGTAGACCTTCTAGGAAGTCCAAAATTTAGAGCTTAAAATTATTAAAGTGTACCAAAATGATGACTAGATGCATAGAAATGGCATATGAGGCATATATTAATAATATGTATAGTATGGCCAATGTGATAGATGTTGGGTAGATATCCTCTGGTCACATCCTATCTAGTTATGAATATTTCTTGTTGAAATGTCATCAAATCTAGTATATTTCAGGTTGCGCTATCTTCACACACATACACACACAAAATGATACAAGCAAAATTGAAAACATACCAACTCCAATTTTCTAGGTCACATAAGATTAAGGTACATCTTCAATGATGATAAATGAATAGAATTTAAGTAAAAACTAACAAAAATCATGTAGAAGTAGCGAATAATAAATTATCACTCACCTCATATCCACAAAAAGAATATTGTGATGCACAACATCATAAAGGTCTTGCATTGCACTTACATCCCATTTTAGTTTAGGAGACTCTTGCCCTCTCTGGCAAATAACAAAATCAATATGGTTGAGAAATATCATGATTGAACAAGCCTATAATATGGTCATTGTTGATAATTGTTAAACTAATTATTCAAGAAGTTTAGAAATTTCAATTATGCCTATGTAAAATAACACCATACAAAATGAGAAATGGTCATAAAGATAAGCAATTAAGATATCCTTCCAATGCCCTATTTTTTCAAGCCAGCAATTAAGAGATCTTTCCAATGCCCAATTAAGAGCTTGCAGTTTGTCCAAACTGCAGCTATTGTTTCGAAAAACTGCAGTAGCAGAAATTCCTCCTCTTGTTTTAATCATAAATTTACACATTAGTAAATTAAATCAAACAATTAATCATGCCAGTATAACAGATCAACTTATCCACAAACATATTCATCAACAACAGTAAATCTCAGAAAAAATTATTCAAATCAAGCTAATCACATGCAGTTTGCCCAAACTGCACATGTAGTTTGCCCAAACTGCACATGCAGTTTGCCCAAACTGCACATGACATAACAGAATGAATAAAGATTGAAGTAAAATCAATGTGGTTGGGCTTTCAACTTCTAAACCTCGACATCATTAAGATCTGAGAGCCGATAAGATTTTATTGTACATTGGATAGTTTGAGGTCTGGGCACTATAAAAGTAACCAAGGCAAAGTAAATAATCAATAAGGAAATAAAACCAGTGGCCTCAGTAAGTGCAGTGTTTAAAACCCATCACGAAAGCTACCGGGCCTAAAGGCGGCAACAATCACTAAGTATAAGTGTATAACTATAACCATCATTGGCCAAAAATAGAAAATTTAGTGCAGAACCACAACACCAGGCAGTGAAAACAAATACAATATGCATACCTGGAGAACCAAACCCAATAGCAAAATAAAAACATAGCTGAATGCACAGAGAACCTGCCTTTGGTGTCCATTATTATTTATTTTCAGGGCATAATCCAATGTTATAGCTGAAACAAACAAGGCCAGGCACAAAACCTGCCATCTAACAAAACCTGAACTGAAACCAGTAAGTATCACCAAAACATATAGATATTACAAAATACATGCCTGGTACCAATGCAGAAATGTGAGAAACTGTTCTGGATAAAGCAGGACCTGCAATACATACGCAGCATCTAAATACCAAATAGTCTAGCACCCCACAGACAAAACCTACGGACCCAATATATAATAAGAAAAACATAATCATCCAAGCCAACAAACCAAGTAGATCCCCAAGCTTGCAAAAAAATTGTGATATATAACTAATGCCAGGTTAATCACAATGTCCATTAACAATGCTGAAAGTTGATGTGGGAAATTTGATAATATAAAACGTATTAAAATTCTCACCACACTAAAGATTAAGGTACATCTTCAATGATGATAAATGAAGTTTCAATTATGCCAATGTAAAATAACACCATACAAAACGAGAAATGGTCATAAAGATAAGCAATTAAGATATCCTTCCAATGCCCTATTTTTTCAAGCCAACAATTAAGAGATCCTTCCAATGCCCAATTAAGAGCTTGCAGTTTGTCCAAACTGCAGCTACAGTTTCGAAAAGCTGCAGTAGCAGAAATTCCTCCTATTGTTTTAATCATAAAGCTACACATTAGTAAATTAAATCAAACTATTAATCATGCCAGTATAACAGATCAACTTATCCATAAACATATTCATCAACAGCAGCATAATCTCAGAAAAATTTATTCAAATCAAGCTAATCACATGCAGTCTGCCCAAACTGCACATGCAGTTTGCCCAAACTGCACATGCAGTTTGCCCAAACTGCACATGCAGTTTGCCCAAACTGCACATGCAGTTTGCCCAAACTGCATATGGCATAACAGGAATAGAATGAATAAAGATTGAAGTAAAATCAATGTGAGGTTGGGCCTTCAACTTCTAAACCTCGACATCATTAAGATCTGAGAGCCGATAAGATTTTATTGTACATTGGATAGCTTGAGGTCTGGGCACTATAAAAGTAACCAATGCAAAGTAAATAATCAATAAGGAAATAAAACCAGTGGCCTCAGTAAGTGTAGTGTTTAAAACCCATCACGAAAGCTACCGGGCCTAAAGGCGGCAACAATCACTAAGTATAAGTGTATAACCATAACCATCATTGGCCAAAAATAGAAAATTTAGTGCACAACCACAACACCAGGCAGTGAAAACAAATACAATATGCATACCTGGAGAACCAAACCCAACCACAAAACAAAAACATAGCTGAATGCACAGAAAACCTGCCACTCATACTCAGTAAATAATAGACAAAACAAAAACATAGCTGAATACACAGAAACTGTTCTGGCCAAAGCAAGACCTGCAATACATACCAAGTAGCTAAATGCCAAATAGTCTAACACCCCACTAACAAAACCTACTAATCAGTATATAATCGGCAAAATAGAATCATCCAAGCCAACAAACCAAGCAGATTCCCAAGCTTGGAACCAAAATACTAACAGTCATAAACCAAGCAAAAGTAATAAAATAGTCACAAAGCAGTAAACTAAAAAACTAACAGTCATAAACCATTTGACAACAAAAAAGTGCACCAAAAAGTAAATGGTGTGTGCATCAAAGTCAAGGAATTGTCCCAAATTTTTGCAGAACATAAGCCAGTTGCTCTTTCAGCTCATTTTGCCCCTCTTTTAATCCTGCAATCTCTGCATTGTGAGTTTGAATCAAAGCTTCCTGTTTATCTATAAGCTCTGTTTGTGCTGCTAGATGAGTCGTGGCATCGCGCAATTCTTCTTCCACTACATTCAACTTCTCTTTCAGCTGAGTGGAATCTGTTAACGTCTTCTTCATTCGTTTTGAAGGCACAACACCCTAGCCTAGTCCTTTGTCATAACCAGACTTGTTTCCAAGTGCAGTCTTTATAATTTCTCTCTCAGAGCTTAGGAGATCACTGTCAGAATCTGTTGTTGTCCTCAGCCTTTCCATTTCACACTGTAAAATATAGTGTTATAATAGAAACGTATGTTATCAATCAATTTTGCGAAAGTTTCAATCCATTTCACGCTTTCTCGCTGACAAACACCCCATTCTTCTTATGGGTGTTCGCAAAGTTCTCAACCGGGCTTTGATTAACCTGTATATCAAAAAAATATTTTAGAATATGTCATAGTAATCAATAACTCACATGTAATTATTGCATTACCATTTCCAGCAGTCGGGAATGGTAGGATTTAGAACCCGACGTATGAGTAAATGACATGTGTGATCTATTATCAGCATTTGTCTTAGACCTTTTCTGCAAGCAAACAAAAGTATTGGATTCTAGTCATTGAATGTGTGATTAATAACATATGTATTAAACAGAATTTACTTAAGTAGTCACATTCACCTTAAAAGTCTCACTCTCAAAGAGATCGCACAACTGACACCAATTCTCGATTGAGATCCACTCAAATGGGCTACTAGCTCTTGGATTCTTTCCTGCCACAATATAATCTCTATGCCTTGCAGATAATCTTCCTCTCCAATCTGTGTAGCTACGTTGAAACATCTCCTCCATGAACTCTTGCAAACTTTTATCTGTTTCCCAATTCTTTATCACAAACCATTGCTATAAAAGAATAAATTATTTGGTTATCCCAAACAAATTCACATATATGGTATATAAATATTAATTACTTACACCTAATGCAGCATATAAATTAAGTTTCAGCTCTTCCCCCAATTCACACCATGGGTTCAAAAAATCCAAACCCGCATTGTGTCTTACAGTAACACCTACACCATTTGCAAGGTGCTTTGCATAGCGATGCAGCTTCTTAAAACCTTCAAGAAACTCAATCTCAAGTAGTTTCTTGTCCTAACAAAACAAATAAAAGTATGTTAACATAGAGTAAGTGTATGTAAGTTTTAATATACCTAAATAAAGCATACATTTTCTAGTATTGCTTTCTCAATCGACTTTCCGGTGGTCACCCCACGACCTCTTCTTATAGATGAGCTTCCCACTACATAATTAAAACCCTTTGTTGGAAGCTTAGCTTTTGATTTGAGTTAGGATCCATCCTCTTGTCAATAAGTCATCTAATAACTTAGATCAATTAAGAAATCTAAGAAAACATAAATTAAATATGATGCGATCGAATCGGAGAATATACATAAGCAAATAATATAAGCTCTCTGCGTTCGACGAATGTCGAACGACGCTCGACAAATTCCAGCCAGCCAGCGCTCGACAAATTTCCATCAGAACAGCGTTCGATAAATGGCGAACAACGCTCAACGAATTCAGTCAGAATAATCTCAGCGGCCAGGAATTCTCTGAACGGCGCTCGACAAACTCAAGCCAGCGGTCAACAAATCTGTTTCAGAACAGCGCTCGACAAAAATGTTATCAACAACATTATTAAATCAATTTATACAGTTCGACTAACATTATTATATTATTATACATGCTTTTCTGATATAGTCGTTGCATGCAATAAAGATTATAGCCGTTTGCTGAAGAGTCAAATACGGCAACACATTTTCCCAAGGAATCAAATCAAAGAGACTTTATCTCTTTCCATATTCCCAGCAAGAATTCAAAAAGGACTTCTCAGATTATATATATATAAGAGAAGAGCAGAAATATATACAAAGAGACACACAAAAAAATACAAAAGAAGCGGATCAAGTTTCGTTTCACATCTTCTTTCTGTCTAACTCTTTCTTTGCAGATCATCAATACCCTGAGACACCAATCTAGATCAATTGCTCAGGGATCTAAACTGCAAGAAGAAAAGAGGAGAATCACAATCTAGAGAAGAAGCTCTATCCACAAGCTGTCAACAACTTCAATCAGACAGGGGAGCCTTCTTCAACATCACATTCAGATCCATTCAACTTCAAATCAGGATCTTCAAGAGTCTTCTTATACAGAGAAGAACAATATAATTTCTGTTTTTCATTTTACCTCCTTACCCCATCTTGTACAGGGTTATAACTCCCTTCAAAAGTTAATCCCGGTGACAGGGCACCTTAGCAAAAACCTGCATCTTGGTTAGAGCACCTTATCAACAGCTCACTTGGTGTGTGGACACCTTATCAAAAACCCCTTGGTGTGAAGGCACCTTATCAACAACCTCCTAGTGGATTCCTACCAGTGGGTAGAAGAGTAGATGTACCTAGTTGAGGGGAACTACTATATATTTTATGTCATCTGTGGATTGCTTGTTTTTATCTTTTTGTTTTACCTCATGTGTTGTATTTATTTAGATGCACTTTAACTGTTTGGTTTTATTACTCATACAGAAATCAGCAAACTCACTCATATAAATAGATATATCACTTACTTTGAAAGTAAACTTAAACAAGATCTTTTAATAAGATAAATAAGAACTAAAACTCCACTTTCAATTGGTATCAGAGGAGTTGATTTTTCACACAGGCTAACACCTGAAATCACAAAGATCATCCTAGTTCTTATTTTATTTTGTTGTAAAAAGATTTTTCCAAATGACTCTTTCAGGTCTCTATTTCTCAGATCCACCCATATTTAATTTAGATAATATCTCATTATGGCAAGTTAGAATTAAATTATATATGAATGTTATAGATGTAGAAATTTACAAATCTATTTTGACAGGACCTCCCCTCATATCATCAAAGGCAGCTATACCCGCATTACCTAGTTCCACAAGTCTCATGTCCCCTTCGAGAGCAATGAAAGGGCCTGTTTATGCTGGTGCTGATATATCTTCTTCAAAGAAGACTACCAACAGAGAAACTGACGTCACTGCCCGTGTTTGCAAAAAGAAGCCAGATAAATTCAAAGCTGGTGCTGATGATGGGCAGACTGATAAACATAAAGGACCTTCCCCATCTACAGAACCTTC
Organism: Dactylorhiza incarnata; assembly: GCA_033032865.1. NCBI lineage: Eukaryota > Viridiplantae > Streptophyta > Magnoliopsida > Asparagales > Orchidaceae > Dactylorhiza > Dactylorhiza incarnata. The sequence goes on from JAWHQI010000278.1 coordinate 686,760, forward strand.
CCCATCTTCAGACCACTCAACAGATGCAGATACAAAAGCTATGCAGATCTTAACTCAATCAGTGTCAAAAGACATTCTTCAAAGAGTTGAAGACTGCACTTCTGCAAGAAGAATCTGGAATTCCCTCTCTAGGATGGTAAATGAACCCTCTTCTTCCATTACTTTAAGTAAATGTATTTATGATGCAGAACCATCAATAAATCTGAGTGAAGAAGAAAAAGAAAAGGAGCACAGAGCTAGAGCTTTCTGCATGATGGCCATAAATGGATCATACCAAAATCAAAAGGCAGAAGCAGAGTTAGGAAAGGTAAATGAGGTAAAACCAAATCATAACTCTACCTCTAAAACTGTTTTTAAAATAACAATTACAGATTTAGTAAAATCAAACAAAGAAATTAAAAAGAAGATAACAAACATAAATTATTTAGCTTCTGAAAATAATAAACCTAAAGAAAACACAAAAGCACAAAATAAATCAATTAAGGATAAATTGCTTAAAAATTGTCAAGCTAACTTTAAAATAATTTCAAACATATATTTTAATGACTACAAAAGAAAACTTTCAATTAGTATCAAAAATCAGATTTTAAAGTTCTTAAGACATATATTTCTAAAAGAACTTTCAAATGGTATTAAAAAGTTTTTCACCATTAAACTCCATTCCTAATAAGCAAGCATAAAACTCATTTAAATATTAATGTCAGATAACTTCAAAATTCTTACAGACCATCTCCAAATTATGTTGAGCATTCTACTGTAGTTGCATTGATTAGAAATAATCAGAAGCACTGAGTGTGAGTCTCTTCTGATAAGGGGATTCTTAAGAAGGAAGGTATCAGACAAAGATTCCTTAAAATCCATTAAAGGTAGCTGCAATTGAAAATTTTAATTCAGATCCTTAGAAATCAAAGTCTAGGAAAGCAGAGTTGCTCAAATAATTTAAGAACAAAAATTATTAAAACTCAAGTGAGAGAGAAAATGAGAAATTCAGAGAAACCAAGTGAGAGAGAAAAGGAGAAAATAAAAAAAATTAAAACTACTAGCATCCTAACCAAATGGAGGAGATTACCAGACCACAAGATTTAATCTTTCTGATTGCATAGGTTGCTGCAATTGAAAACTGTAACTCAAGAAATAAGCTGCTGCACTTGAAAACTTTAAATATAATCAATCAAAGGCTATTTTAGACTAAAAGAAGATTTCCAGGCCACTAGTTTTAATCTGATTAAGGATCCCAACTCAAATAGGGGGAGATTGTTGGAACCTTAGCTTTTGATTTGAGTTATGATCCATCCTCTTGTCAATAAGTCATCAAATAACTTAGATCAATTAAGAAATCTAAGAAAACATAAATTAAATATGATGCGATCGAATCAGAGAATATACATAAGCAAATAATATAAGCTCTCTACGTTCGACGAATGTTGAACGGCGCTCGACAAATTCCAGCCAGCCAGCGCTCGACAAATTTCCATCAGAACAGCGTTCGATAAATGGCGAACAGCGCTCGACGAATTCAGTCAGAATAACCTCAGCGGCCAGGAATTCTCTGAATGGCGCTCGACAAACTCAAGCCAGCGGTCAACAAATCTATTTCAGAATAGCGCTCGACGAAAATGTTATTAGCAACATTATTAAATCAATTTATACTGTTCGACTAACATTATTATATTATTATACATGCTTTTCTGATATAGCCGTTGCAGGCAATAAAGATTATAGCCGTTTGCTGAAGAGTCAAATACGGCAACACCTTTTCCCAAGGAATCAAATCAAAGAGACTTTATCTCTTTCCATATTCCCAGCAAGAATTCAAAAAGGACTTCTCAGATTATATATATATATAAGAGAAGAGCAGAAATAAATACAAAGAGAGACACAAAAAAATACAGAAGAAGCAGATCAAGTTTCGTTTCACATCTTCTTTCTTTCTAACTCTTTCTTTGCAGATCATCAATACCCTGAGACACCAATCTAGATCAATTGCTCATGGATCTAAACTGCAAGAAGAAAAGAGGAGAATCACAATCTAGAGAAAAGCTCTATCCACAAGCTGTCAACAACTTCAATCAGACAGGGGGAGCCTTCTTCAACATCACATTCAGATCTTCAAGTCAACTTCAAATCAGGATCTTCAAGAGTCTTCTTATACAGAGAAGAACAATATAATTTCTATTTTTCATTTTACCTCCTTACCCCATCTTGTACAGGGTTATAACTCCCTTCAAAAGTTAATCCCGGTGACAGGGCACCTTAGCAAAAACTTGCATCTTGGTTAGAGCACCTTATCAACAGCTCACTTGGTGTGTGGACACCTTATCAAAAACCCCTTGGTGTGAGGGCACCTTATCAACAGCCTCCTAGTGGATTCCTACCAGTGGGTAGAAGAGTAGATGTACCAAGTTGAGGGGAACTACTATATATTTTGTGTCATCTGTGGATTGCTTGTTTTTATCTTTTTGTTTTACCTCACGTGCTGTATTTATTTAGATGCACTTTAACTGTTTGGTTTTATTACTCATACAGAAATCAGTAAACTCACTCATATAAATAGATATATCACTTACTTTGAAAGTAAACTTAAACAAGATCTTTTAATAAGATAAATAAGAACTAAAACTCCACTTTCACCCTTAATAAATATATGATTCAAGTAAATGATACAAACTTGTGAAATAAAATAAGGTATACTTACTAGTATTATTAGAACCCTGTATTGGACTTTCATCATTTCCTTCATTAATAGTGGTATCATCATCATTAATGGTGGCAAATGATCCACTTTGTGGTTGCTGCAGATTAGGTGAAGGTGTATTTGGTGTAGGTGACATTTCAACAACCTCAGTATTTGTTAGTTTTTCAGCAACAAGCATTTGTTTTCTGCTCCTTGTCGTAGGGCGCCGTAGAATAACATTTTTTGGAGGCATATTAATGCGAAGTAAATAAGATGCAAACGTTAAACATCACATTAAATTATTTAGAGAAATCATAAAAAAGGAAGAATTGCATTACAGTTTCGATCTAATGAATAAGAAAAAACTTAACGTACCGTTTACATTAGCTTTACATGTTATGATCACTGTCATCACAATATTGCACTAGTGTTTCATCATCCTCATCTATTGACTCATCTCCGTCAACAATATTATTAATTTCTTCCTCTTCGTGGATTCTAGTTAGAACTTCTATATTTATAATATCAGGTTCTATATCATCTCTTCCTAGGAATTGCAAGTTTTGATCTTCGGTAGCATATATTAATTCAGTTTCTGAGGACTCGTGTTGTTGAACTATTTTATCATTCATCTCCTCCACTTCTAGGTCAGCGTGTTCCTCTATGTCCCAAAGGTGTCTATGACATACAAGTTGTGCAATTTTCCAAGGATCGCCGAGTTTTGTGTCATCGACATAGAACACTTGTTGCACTTGGTTTGGAAGAATGAATGGATCATCTTCACACCAACGAGAAGTTATGTCGATGCTCAAAAAATATTTATCTTTATGCATAGTCTTCTTCCCACCAGTGTCAAACCACTCACACCAAAATAATACTACTTTATATCCATGAAGATAGGTCAATTCAATGACCCTACTTAATACTCCATAAAACTCTACCAAGATATTTTGATGTTCTCCCACAACAAGTAAACCACTATTTTGTGTTGTTCGGCGATCATCTTGATCTTGTGTATGAAATGGTACTTCATTAACAATACAACCAGAGTAAAATTTTGTTAAGTATGGTTGTGGACCATTTGCCAATGCCCATAATTCTTTGGAGACTTCGCCCGAGTTTGTGTGATGCACTCTAATTATCTATACAAAATACAATAGGAAGCTAATTAGATAGATGATACTATAAACTAACAATCTTCAAGGGTATCTTCGTATTTGGAGCTTACATGAGCTTGAAACCAATAATGAAACTGCTCTTGATGAGTTTTGTCAATGTTTCTTTCATTTTCGTCCCTTTTAAGCTCCTTCACGTGCTTACTATTTAAAAAAAAGTACATTAAAATTTGTTACAAATTAAGTAAGGAAATTGAGCTCTTTCATGAATCGAACCTTTAAAAATCATCTACTTCGCTACAATTATTTAATATGAAGTTATGAGCTGCATCTAGATCTTTTTTAGAAAGTGCTTTGCAACGGCGAAGAGGTCCAAAGGGTCTCACTTTTGATGCAAAAACTGACAATTCACACTCTTGTTGATGCTCCACTGAATCTTCATTTCTATTTTCTGTATTGAACCTTGTTTCTATTTCATTTAGGTACATTGACACAAATGTCAAAGACTCTTTTACAATATATCCTTCAGCTATAGAACCCTTTGGACGAGCTTCATTACGTACGTATCCTTTAAGAGTTTTAAGAAACCTAATGGGAAAACACAATGATCATAATAACAAAATTATTCATTTATGCTATGTAAGATAATAAAGTATAAATGCATAAAAACAAGTACCTTTCAATTGGGTACATCCAACGTGAGTGAACTGGGCCAGCTATCTTTGCCTCTTTCGGAAGGTGAATAGTCAAGTGAATCATTACATCAAAAAATGTTGGAGGGAATATTCTCTCCAATTTGCACAAAATAATTGGGATATTACTCTCCAACTTCTCGATATGCTCTACCTTTAGTGTCTTTGAGCATAAAATTTTAAAAAATCTCCTAGCTCGTATAATGCCTCAACGACATCTGCGCGTAGAAACCCACAAATGCCAATAGGAATTAACCGTTGTAGTAGAACATGACAATCATGAGATTTAAGTCCATAAATCTTCCCATCCTTTACGCATCTTGAAATATTTGACGCATAGCCATCTGGAAACTTGACATTTTTAAGAAAATTGCAAAACCTTTTTTCTCATCGGAAGATAGATTATAACATGCTTGAGGTTTTATTATAGTACTTCCATTTCTAATCAAGTGTAACTCCTTCCGGATGTTAAGGTCTCGCAAATCTTCTCGCGCTTTTTCCGTATCTTTGTTTTTTCCATCAACGTTCATCAATGTGCCCAAAACACTATCACAAATATTTTTTTCAACATGCATTACATCAATGTTGTGTCGTATCAAAATCTTATGCCAGTAAGGTAGTTCAAAGAAGATGCTTCTCTTTATCCAATTCCCTTCTTCATTGTTGCGCTTCCTCTTCTGCTTGCTTGGGTGTTTTCCAAATTTATCAAAGTTATGTTCGAGTTTGGTTAAATCTGAAAGCAATTGTGCACCACTCCACTCCCTTGGTTTTGAACGTCTTTCTGACTTTCCATCGAACAATTTACTCCTTCGATAAGGGTGATCATTATGTAGATAACGACGATGTCCCATGTAGCATATCTTACTTTGAATTCTTTTAGAATCTGTATCATATAAACAAGTTGGGCATGCCCCGTAACCCTTTGTGGTCCACCCAAATAAATTACTAAGAGCTGGAAAATCATTGATTGTCCACATAAGAGCAGCATGCATTTTAAAAGTCTCTTTGGTGTATGCATAAGTCTCAACACCATTCCATAATTCTTTTAATTCTTCTATCAGTGGTCTAAGATAAACATCAATATCCTTTCCAGGCGCACGTGGGCCAGGAATTAATAATGACATCATAACAAACTCATCTTTCATACCTTTGTATAACGGCATATTATATGGAATTAGAACAACTGGCCACATACTATAAGAAGTACTAATATTTCCAAATGGATTGAACCCATCAGTAGCCAATCCAAGCCTAACATTGCGTGGATCTGCAGCAAAACTGGGATAGTGTGCATCAAAACTCTTCCATGCAAGTGAATCTACCGGATGACTCAAAGTACCTTCTATCTCTATATGCTTCTCAGTATGCCACCACATGTCAGCTGCTGTTTTAGAAGACATATAAAGTCTTTGTTATATTTCCAACGTGGTTCTTCACACACAGGACACGCATCTTTCTTCTCATTCTCTTTCCAAAATAGTGCACAATCATGTCTACATGCATCTATCTTCTTATAGCCCAAACCTAAACCAGAAAGAAGTTTCCTAGCCCAGTAAACAGATTTTGGAATAAGATTACCTTCTAGCATCACGTCCTTTAGCAATTCAAGAAGCATGTTAACTGACTTATCTGACATCTTGTTCATTACTTTGATATGCAGCAGTTTAACAATGAATGCTAACAAAGAGTATTTTTTGCAACCTGGGTATAGTTCACGTCTGACATTACATAATAGACTTGAAAAAGTTCCCGTACTATCTTCGTTAGAATGTTCTGGAAGTTCTGCATCTCCAATCTCATGTATCAAATCAACTAAATCATCGATGGCTTCAATATCATCGTTACTTTCATGACTTTGAGAAGGTCCACAATTATTACTATTCGAACTGAACACAAAAGAACAAGTCAGTTTAGCTTCTCCATGATGTATCCACTCCTTATAATATTTGTAAAACCCTTTCAAATGCAAGTCTGCTTTAACTTCAATGAGGCTCTTTGTTTTAGTGTTTCGACATACATTGCATGGGCAAAGAATTTTATCTTCAAAGTAAATAGCATTTTCCCGTGCAAACTCTAAAAATAAATCCACGCCTTTAGTATAGGTAGAACTGAATCTATCTGGTTCATAAATCCAGCTTTTATCCATAGCTAACAAAAAAAGAATGGGATAAGACAATATCATGAAGATAAAAAACTAGTACATGCCTCATGATCAAAAATATCTGAGCATAAATAATAACATAGATCATTCATTATATAGAGTGAAAAGAAAAAGAAAATACATAATGAGGAAAATTTATAGAGCATAAATAATAACATAGATCATTCATTCATTTTTTCAGAGCATGCTCCTATACATCTTTTCCTTCCAATTTTTCTTGTACTAACAAAATTCATAAGATCACTCTTCTTTAATGACTTTAATCAGAGTAAAGCGCAATTTTATGAAGACATGTTCTAACTGCATAATTACTGTTTCAGAAAATGTTCGTATCACACAAGTTGATAAATGATAATATTTATGGCATATATAGTAGAATATTAAAATATCAAATAGATAGCATAATGATATATATAAATAAATTTTGTTCTTAATTCCCTACAAAAATTATCACCATATTGTCCAAAAGAGATATCTATCATGGGAGAAACAAACTATTTTAGATAGTTAAAGTGAGAATTAGTTGTTTCTATTTTCCTTGATCTCCCCATGAAGATGACATTCTCTTCCTAAGCTTTTCCTTTTTCAGAGATTTGCCTATTTTCTTGTCTTCTTTCTTCTTTCCTTCAAACTAGTATAGGTCAAACTAGTACATAATTTAGAAATTGTTTGGCACCCTAAAAATCTAAGACATGGAACCCTAAAAATCAAGACGTGGAACGACAGCAAAAAATCAAGGAAAATAGAAAAAAAAAATCAAGAAAAAAATCATCACACTAAAGATGAGAATGAAAAACGGCAGCAAAAAAATCATCACGCAAGAAAAAAGAGGATATACCTAAGGCGAAAGCAGTCTCTCCTCAAGACGAAAGAAGAATTGAATCTGTTCTCTACTCTATTTCTCGCTCTCGCTCACGCTTCAGTCCTCCTTCGCTCTCAAGAGGAGTGGCGCCGATTCGCCGGAGGAAGAAGCACGTCGCAAGGGTTTCGAGGGTTCCTGGAGCAGCGCCGAGATGGATTGATAGGATATATGCCCGATGCAGTATGCCCGATGCAGCGCCGGATCGAGGTATAATAATTTATTTTAATGATATAATAATTTATTTTATTGAAAATTTATTTTATTGGAATAAATTTTATTGGAATAATTTTTATTGTAGGGAAATTTCCCGCCAAAAATTTCATGCACAATATCATGAAATATTCTTTATTTTTTGCTCGAGCTTGAGAGATGGCTCGCGCGCCATCATGATCAAAAATATCTGAGCTGAAGCTTGAGTAGTAATCGAGCTCCAGCTCAACGAACTCGAGCTCGACTCAAAATCGAGATTGAGCTCATTGAACTCGAGTTCGAGATTGAGCTCATTGAACTCGAGCTCGACTAAAAATCGAGATTGTGCATATGTGTGTGCATGTTGCATGAGGTCTGTGTCTGTGTCTGTTCGTAATCTATATTTGCTTGTGAATGTGCGTGTCTATATCTGTATGTATGTGTGTCTGTGTGTTTATGTGTATCTGCATGTGTCTGTGTATGTGTGTGTCTTTATTTGTGTGTGTTTGTGTGTGTGTACACAAATGTCCGTGTGTGCCTGTCTTTGGTGTTTGTGTGTGTGTGTGTCGTGGCGTTATTGTGTGTGTGTGTGTGTCTGTGACTGTGACTGTCTGTGTCTGTGTTTGTGTCTTTGAATGTCTGTGTACGTATATGTGTCAGTCCATGTGTCTGTGTTTGTGTCCATGTGTTTGTGTCTGTGTCTGTGTATGTACGTATGTGTGTCGGTCCATGTTTCTGTGTATATGTCCATGTTTCTATACAAGTCTGTGTCTGTGTCCATGTGTTTGTGTCTATGTACACGTGCTTGTCTGTGTCTGTGTATTTGGGTTGTGTGTGAGTGTTTGTCTGTCTATGCATGTTTCTCTGTGCTTGTGTGTGTCTGTGTTTGCGTATCTATGTGTGTTACACCCCAATCTGTGTCTGTGTCTGTGTGTTTGCGCGTGTTTGTGTCTTTGCTTGCGTGTCTATGCGTGTTTGTGTCTGTGTTTGACTATGTCCGTGTCTATGTCAGTCTGTATCTATGTCTGTGACTGTGTTTGTGTTTGCGTGTCTGTGTTTGTATGTGTCTGTGTGTGTGTGTTTGTGTCCGGTGAGAAAATTAAATTAATATTCAATTATTTTTTATTCAGTTGATCGAGCGCCTGAGAGCGGACGAAATTGAGCGGCGTAATTCTTACTTTTAAAAAATACATAAACGGATAAACCTTGTTTAAAAATACATAAATCTTATTTAAAGCTCATGTGCACTGTCGGGCAATGTCGAGGCGGGGGTATTGTTGAGCGGGGAACATGGGCCTCATGTGCACTGTCAGTTGATCGAGCTCCTGAGAGCGGACAAAATTGAGCGGGGGTAATTCTTATTTAAAAAAACATAAATCTTATGTAAAAAGTAAATTTTATTGAACAACACGTTATATTTATGAATTGATTTGACATGTATTTATGAATTTCATTACACATTTATTTTCATTAAATTAAAGCACGTGTCATCCATCAATCAAAAAGGCAATTGTTAACCGCACCCTAGTTTTGGCTATCCGCAACTCATTTATATGAATTATTACGCATTTTTTTGGATATACGCCTTGTACAAGCATTTTTAGGAAAAATGTTCAACATGAAAGTTGTAGATATCGTTGAGATCTACAACACGATATCTACAACTTTCGTGTTGAATATTTTTCCTAAAAAGGCATGCACAATGCGTATTTCCAAAAAATCGTTATAGTTACGCCCATGTTTCAATTCGGGCGGCAATACGTCTTGTGCGTGCATTTTTAGCAAAATTGTTCAACACAAAAGTTGTAGATCTCGACGATATCTACAACTTTTGTGTTGAACACGTTTCCTAAAAATGCTTGTACAGGGCGTATTTCTAAAAAACAAGTAATAATTCATATAAAAGGGTTGCGGATAGCCAAAACTGGGGTGCGGTTAACAATTGCCTATATATATGACATATATTTTCATTAAAACGATAGCTCCCGAGCAAAAAACGTGTGCGCTGACAAATTTATTTATGCTCTCGAGCAAAAAAGATAGAGCTAGTGCAATGCGCGTGACTGAAAAAAACGTGCGATCGTTATTTTTATTCAAAAATTATATTAATATGTTTTAAATTTTTTGATTTGTTTTGTGCAAAATTTTATGGAGGGAAATTTCCCTCCATATATTTCAATAATGTGAGAGGGAAGGAAATAGACAAAACTTAATAAACTAGAGGAAGAGAACGGCGCGCGGCGACGGCCGAGAAAGAGAACGACGATGGCGGCGGCCGTGGAAGAGAGAGGTGACGGCGGCGGCGACCGTCGAAGAGAGGGGAGACAACGACGGCGGTCGTACGTGAAAGACATTGCTATAGCTCGCAAATGGATGTTTGTGTGTTTGGTTGTCCGTGTCTGTGCATGTGTGTGCATGTGTCTGTGTTTGAGCCCCGCGCGACACATGCAATACGCGTTAGCTCTCAAGCAAAAAAAGAAAAACTACACGCACGAGAGTGCATTTGCGTGCGTGCGAGAGTGCATTTGCGTGCGCGTAAGAGTGCATTTGCGTGCGCGTGAGAGTGCATTTGCGTGCACGCGGGTTCGTGTGTGATTTTATATTAAAAAATTAATGTCATATTAATTTACATTCATTTTTACATTTAATATATTTTTAATTTTTAGTTTTGTTTTGTTCAAAATTTTATAGAGGGAAATTTTTATCCGTATATTTCATTCATTCGTGTGAGAGAGAGATAGAGCTGCATGAGAGAGAGGCAGAAAAACTTTAATAAAAAGAAAGATTTATAAAAAACCCCATACGCGCAAAAATACATGTCGCAATAGTACCACATATCTGCGACAGTCGCGCACGGATGTTTGCGAGATGTAGGAGTACTATCGTCGCGTTAGAGCACTATCGAGGCGGGGCACTGTCGCGCGCATACAATTTTTTTTTCAAAAAAAAAAATAATAATTCAAAACTTTGATAATAAAATTGTACAAAAATTGAAAAAAAAATATGATATATTTATTGTAACAAAACTTTAATAATAAAATATTACTATTAGTAAGGACAATGTCTTTGTCAGAAAAAACTTTCATGATGTGGTTACAATTGATACTTATTGTGAGAAAAGTTTTCTATTTGTAACGTAACATTAGTGTTGTTACAAATACTTACAGTTATAGTAACGAATTAATTATTATTGTAACAAAATATAAAATATTCGTTACAAAAAAGTTTTTTTTTTTGTAACAACAAAAAAAATTTGTTACTAAATATAACAATTAGTAACAAACTGTGTTTCAGTTATATTTCAGTTCTTACAACAGGTGCAGTTTGTTGGAGTGGCGTGACTTTGGGTTACGGGCGTGACCTGGGGCGTGACTTGCTGTGGGCTAGCTCAATCAGCGAGGCATCGACTCTGGTTTGACCTTCGGGTTACACGCCCCTTGGTCACGAGCGTGACCTTGGGCGTGACTTGTAAATTTCACCAATTTCTCCCAAAATTCTGCAAATATTGGAACTAAACTAAGTTAGAATCAAAATTACAAAAAGAACTATTTATAAGCTAAAATTGACATGAAAAAGAAAAATTCATTTTAAATAATTGCAAAAATTTCTATTAAGAACTTATATAAATACTACTTATCACCTGCCATGTTATTGTCGTTGTACCCGATCAAATGTTCCACTTCTCCTTTTCTCCGATTATAGTGGAAACCCATATTGCGGGTATCACAAATGTACCGCAAAATAAGTTTCACGGCTGCTAAGTGCTCAGTGGTTGGAGCCTCCATGAAGCGGCTTACATATCCCACGGAGTAAGCGTTGTCGGGTCGTGTATGCACCAGGTATCTAAGGATCCCCACAATACTTCTAAAGAATGTGGCATCAGTAGGAGGATTAGTGCTCACATTGCTCAACTTGAGTCCTGCTTCCATAGGGACTTGGCATGGGTTGTAACCAACCATGCCACACTTCTCCAAGATCTTTAGTGTATTGGCCGACTGACTAAGAGTAATACCATCATCGGTCTGGTGCACCTCTATACTCAAGTAGTAGCTTAACAAACCCTAGTCGCTCATGCTGAACAATTTCTTCATCTCCTCCTTGAACTTGATGATTTCTTGTTGGTGTGATCCGATGATAATAAGATCATCGACATACACACCCACAAGTAAAGTTGATGTGTCAATACCTCTTTTGTACATTGCATGCTCCAACGCACTCATATCGAACCCAAGTGAGAGGAGATTGTTGTCCAACTTTGAGTTCCATGTTCTAGGTGCTTGACGTAGGCCATAGAGTGTCTTCTTGAGCTTTAACACCTTATGCTCATTGTTGTCGTCCACGAAACTAGGTGGCTGAGCTACGTAGACCTCCTCCTTAAGATCCCATTAAGAAATGTCGGCTTGACATACATATGATGCACCTCCCAACCTTCATGCGCCGCTAATTCTATGATCAACCTCACCATCTCTAGACGAGGGACAGGGGCAAATACTTCCTCAAAATTCACACCTTGTTGTTGGAACATGGTCTTCCGCATCTCCTAGGCTTGAGAATAACAAATCCTATGTGTATTTGATCATGTGTGTTTAAGTGTGCAGGAAATAATGTCATATGACTTAAGGATAACATATGAAAGAAGCGACCGAGTTTGGAGACAAAACTCAAAACTGGCCGCTAGAGCGGGCGGTAGCTCCCTCGGTAGCTGCTAGAGCAGGTGGTGGCTACTAGCGTCGGCGGTAGCTCCTAAAAGCGCGAAAGTGAAATTCAAGATGGCGGGAAGGAGGATGCATATATAGAAGACAGCTAGCGTTGGCGGTATCTGCTAGCGCCGTCGGTAGATCAAAACACTTTGGGAAGTCGGTAGACGCTTCTAAAAATGAAAGATTCTCACACGCAGAATATTGCCTAATCTGAGATAGCGTCAGCGGTAGGGATAGCGCAGGCGATAGCTCCAACTCTATAAAAAGGACCCCTTGGCTCCGTCTTCATCATCCTCTCACAACCCTAAATTCCAAATCTTCATGCCACAATATATAGAGGAAGTTTCAGAGAGATACTCCCACAAATCCATAAAGGCTTAAGGAGATCAGTGGAGAAGATTTCAACACGCTTCATCATAGTGACGAAAGACTACATTGACTACGATCATACTCTGCGGGTCTTCGTCTACTTCTTCAAGAGATCCACATAGGGAGTTTTTCATATTATTATTATTGTTTGCATCTCTTTACTCTTGTAATCGTGTAGTGAATTCGCCTCGTGTTGACGACTAGGTCTGGGTAGGACTTAGAGAGGAATTCATCTTGTGTTGGCGACTAGATCTAGTGTAGGTCTAGGGGGTGCTCGAGGCCGTATTCGGGGGAGGATTGGCTAGAGCGGCTTGAGGCTGTATCCGGGGGAGTATAGGCTAAAGCCACCGGTTCGTGGGGATACGAGTTGGGATATAAAACAAAAAAGGATTTTACTTCTTCGCCTTCGATTTCTAGCGTTATAGAAATCTATTTTTGTAATCATTTTTATTAATAGTAATCATGTCTCTCTTTGTGTAATAAAATTGATTTGTTCTTCATTTCTCTAAATTGTTTATTATCCTCTCTTTCATTATAAAACAATTTATTCAAAATCACTATTTTGATCTACTTAGTTTTCAAGTCTCTACAAAATATATTAAAAGTTTTTAAGACCCTTATTCACCCCCCCCCCCCCCCTCTAAGGGTGCCTACAGATCCAACAAGTGGTATCAGAGCTAGGTTATTTCAAAGTGGCTTAACAACCGGGAATAATGGCGTCTCATGATCTCGCTTCTACTAGTGGAGAAAATTTTTATATGAAGAAAAATCTCTTGCACCACTTTTATTTGAAGGGAGAAATTATAGTGGGTGGAAAATTTTAATTGAAAAGTTTATTAAAACTTTAGATATTAAAGCGTGAAATATAACAATAGTAAGACCAGCGGGTGAATCAAATAAAAAAGAACGTCACCTAAATGCAAAGACTTTGAATAGTATTTTTTATGTTTTATCTCAAGATATTTTCAAATTGATATATTGTTTCTAGTGCATACAAAGTTTGAAAATTTCTTGAAAAAATGTATGGTCTTTCTCTCACAGGTATGGAACTAACCCAAGAATTGGAGAACATATAAGCTTGCACAGAAGAAAGCTCCTCTCATGATGGATCAATGGAATGCACATCAAGAGAGAAAGAAGATGAAAATTCATCTATGAAGGAGGAAGGCTAGAAGACGACAAAGGAACTTCATGTTCATATCTTGCCTCTTTCGATAGCGCTGTAAGAAAGTCTAATTCTTCTTCTTGTGTGACAACTTCTATCTCTACTTTCTATATATTAGAAATGGCTAATAAAAATTTATGATTAGAAAATAAAAGGTAAAAAGCTAATGTTAGTTTAAAATCTAATTGTGATGTGACTTCTTCATCTTGCTCTTTAATTGAAATCTCAAAGCCTTGTTTTGATTGTAATGATATTAAAGAAAATTTCAAGGATTTTGAAAAAAAACTTTTAATTTCAAAAGAGCATAATGAAAAATTGGTAAATAAAAATAATATTTTATCTAATAAATTAGAATCATTAAAACTATTTGTGCAAAACATTTCGAGTAATAAAAAATCTTATATTTCTAGTGTATCATCAAACATGTGTAAAACTTCTACTAGTATTTTAAAATATATTAAACATGCACCTAGTAGAATGTTTAATTATACAAGCACAATGAATTCTAACACTCTTTATGTATCTCCTAAATTAAATTCAAATGTGCAAAAATTTTCTAGCAAAAATAGTTTCAAAAGTCATTATTATTTTAAGCCTAAGTTTAATGAATATGAAAATTTGATGCATAATTATAACACTAAACCTAAATATGAGTGGAGGCCCAAAAATCATCTCGCTATATTTGGGTACCCAAAGGAACCGTTACACTTGGTTCCCTTTGGATACCTAAATCTCTTATTCTTTAGGTATCATCAAATGCATGAAGTAGAATCTTTTCAAAATAAAATAAATAAATTTCTACTTCATGTTATGCTTTAATGTCTTTTTATTTTTATTTTTGGTTTTCTTATATTTTTAAGCTATCATGTCATGGTCATCTTATATATTATTGGAAATATGATTTTATCTCTTAAAAGCTTAATGAGTTTATAAATCAAATTGATCAAAATTCAAAGTCATATTTTATTTTGGTGACCTATCTATCTTTCTTAAATTTATTGCCTATAAATATTTTATATTATCCATATAAATCTAATTCTAAATTTGTTATGAGATATTTATTTAGATTAATGACATCATGAACTTCAATTTTTCTCTTTCAGAAAATTTTGAGTCTATAAAGTTTAAATATTATGTATGGGTAGCAACTAATAATACTTAAATATCTTGAGAAAGGGAGATTTGGGATGTCACCCCCATTACATCTCCTTGTACCGGTGTGAACTCTTCATAGGGTAGACCTCGGGAAGTCCAAAATCCACTTTAAATTGTTATGTCCAACTAAAGTATAGCAAAGATCAAATTAATTATAGACTCTTGCGTACTCTTGCAATGACCGAAAAAGAAAACTATCATTATCTTGTACTATCAGAAAATTATATATATATTCAAAATTCGTAATTAAAAAGAAAATCACAAAATACATATTGAAAGAATAAATTATCATAACCCAACAGAATTATTATTAAAGTCACACACACCACAATGATCTTGTGATATCCTATGCTAAAATTCTCTATAATCATATATCATAATTCGTGATCTATCAAGAATTATCTTAAATCAACTACTTCTATCATACTTAGGAAATCTGATTTATATGTTGGTTACTAGTATTATAACTTCATTGTTGGATCTGTAGGCGCCCTTAGGGGGGGGGGGTGAATAAGGGTTTTAAAAACTTTATACTATAATAGAAAACTTTTGATATTTTGATCGAAGTTAAAACAAAAGTAAAAAGATAATGAAATTGGAAATGAAATCAATTTTATTAAACAAGAAAAGACATGATTAACATTTATAAAATCGATTACAAAATCTAATTTCAATGACGCTAGAAATTGAAACGAATAATATGAAAACCCTTTTTGTTTTCTATACCGACTCGTATCTCCACGAACCGGTTGGCTTTAGCCGATCTCTCCATAGATACGGCCTCAAGCCGCTCTAGCCAATCTATCACCAGAAAGGCCTCGAGCACCCCCTAGATCTACTCCCTAGACTCAGTCACCGTGTGGCGAATTCCTCACTAAGTCCTACCTAGACCTAGTAGCCATGTGGCGAATTCCCCCTAGTCCCCACAAGGCCCTAGTCGCCGTGTGGTGAGTTCTTCTACTGAACAAAAGATATAAAAGTTACAATTTGAAAGTAAAAACAAAAACACAAACTAAAAACTCCCTCAAAAGAAGAACTTGATGTCGATGTATATGCGATCGTATTGGTCTTCGAGTTCTTTGCGTTCACGAACGTTGACAGAGTTTTTCAGGCTGCTTGGAGAAGGCTCTCACGAGTGCTCTGAATATATGGCTCCAATCTCTTCTGTATCAGCAAGCAACAACGGAGGAGGCGCGCGTCTTTTTATAGATTCATCCACTACCGCCTACAGTAGTACTACCGCCCCGCGGTATCCACATAAGGCAATGAAGCACACGGCTCGTGGTAGTTTAGGCAACATTCTGAGTGCCAAACACTAGCGCGTCGTGGTACAACTAACGCCACGCGTTAGCGAGATTTCCTTCCTTCAGCCAATATCATCTTCCAAATCTGCTCCTCAATCAATTGCCGACAGGATGTTTCCAAAAGCTACCGCCGGGCGTTAGACCTAACGCACCGCGATAGTACTTGCCAAACATAGCGTCCCGTTGACATTCCATTTTCTCCACTGTTTCCTTCTCGTCAAATGTTTCCATTTATGCTAGCGCCAGCGATAGTGCTAACGCTCCGCGGTAGAGCACATTTCTTTTATTCGGGCGCATCTTTGTCGAACCATCCTCAGATTTCATCGATCGAATTTTCGTCGAACACTAGCGCCAGCGGTAGTGCTAGTGCGCCGCGGTAAAGCATGCAATTCGTCGAGCGCTGTGGTAGAGCATGCAGTTCGTCGAACGCATGTTTCATTTCGTCGAGCTCTAGTTCGTCGAACGCAGTTTCCCTTCCCAGCGCTTTCTTCTCAGCGGTTGTTAGCGCCAGCGGTAGTCTTAACGCTGCGCGGTAGTAACAAAAACATATTTCCATGGAGATTTGAAAGCACAGAATCCTGCATACTATAAACACAAAACAATTATGATCAAATACAATATGATTTGTTATTGTCAAACCAAGAGATGCGGAAAGCATGTTCCAACAAACTCCCCCTTTTGATAATAACAAATCCTCTTAGAAAGAAATAGTTCAATTGATAGGAATTTGTGTTTATAATAGATAGCTAACATAGATAGCATGAAAATTAGGCAAGTTCAAATGCTCCCCCTAAATGAATTCTCCCCCTAAGTGAATGCCCCCCTATAACAAAACTTCCCATGAACTTGACTCCCCAAAACATGTTAATTTCTTTCAAAGTTATTCTCCCCATTTTGGTGTTATCAAAAGAGGGTGGAGAGGGAGTCCAACAAAAAGTGTGTAATAACTGTGTAGAGGGGGAATGATCATGATAAAGAGAGAAACACTTAGGAAAAATACAATAGATAGGAGAGAAAAGAAACGAATATGAAGAAATTGTCATAAGAAACCACTTGTTGGGAAAACATATTCATGATCGAGCGTACAAGTAGTAAAGATGTGGAAAGCAGGACGAAATAATTTTTTGTTAAGTGAACATCTATATAGGAATTGTGAAGCATAGCAAATGATTAAGAATTTTAGAAATAACAACATAAATGTTGTAGCATTTTAAGTACACAAAATAATTACAGTTGTAACATAGCCATATACTAGTTTTGAAAGATATGCAATGCAGAGTTGTCATGGCGTAGCGGAAAAAAAAAAGTAAGCATGATACAAGATATCACGTCAAGATGGAAGGATACAATGTTCTAAATTGAGAAAACAAGTACACTTATACATTATATTGATCATGCAAGGCTATCTAGTGCATTTACTTAAGAATTTAGAGAATACATGTAGATATGCAATAGACTCCAATTCTCATGAGTAGAAGGCTTACAAGTGAAAATGATGTGTACAAAATAGTATTTTTGATAAAAGTATACATAGGAGTTAATCAAAACACATGACATGTATAATGGAATAAATACAATATTATTGAAAAAACATTTTTAGAGTTACTTCTACCCACAAAGCTATATAAATTATTCAATGCACATAGAAAAATAGTACAACAACCAAGGTGCTCTGCACACACAATGCTTATTAAGACTTATCAGGGTGCAAAGTAGTGCTTGGGGAATCACAATTATTATTTTGAATTTTAGTTGTTTTGTGATTCGGTGTACAAGAAGTAGTGTAAAAGGAAAAATGTTTGCAACAAGGCACTTTACAATTCCCTCCAAGGTGCTCAACCTCACAATGCTCATTAAGACTAATCAGGAGGGTGAGTAGTGCTTTGTGGAGTTAACTTTGTCAATTATTTATTTGAATTTTTGCTTAACGACAAAGGTCTCCAAATTCACTTGTATGTGCAAACAAAAGAATTTTTGAAAAGACACACTTCTTCACAAATAGGTGCATGAAAAAGATTTTTACTTGTGGTGTAGGTAAAACTAAGCATGCATAACAATAATATAAAGTTGTTACACTACACAATCATGAAGGAGAAGATTAAATTCATATGTAATATAGCAAAAGGTGTGAGTGAAAGAAATCATTTGCAAATATAACCCATTTACTCATTCATAGAGGCATGTTATGCAATACTACACATGATATCTATAATCAATTTCAAAGCACACATAAGATAATGATCAAGGCACGATACAAAAACAATGTTATTAAGATACTTGAAATAGAGAACGAACCATTGTATACAAAACTTGGCAAGATAAACCATATCATCCTTGAAACATAGAACATTACATCAGTTTTTATAAATTTTAATTTAAAAAAAAATAAAACAAATAAAAAGCATGTTTTTGTTGTTTTGATTGGTGTTTCAAATTTTGTAGTTGATTTTTAAAAAAATAAAATAAAGCATGTTTATGGTTGGATTTTGATTTGTTTTATAATTTTTTTAGAATTTTTAAAAGAAAATAACAGGAACTGAAAAATAAAAAAATGAAAGAGAAAAAAAAGGAAATTCAGAAATATTCACTAACGCCAGCGGTACAATGCTATCGTCGGGCGTTAGTGACAAAACTCAAATTTTTGAAAAGCGTAAATTTTTTTTGTGCAGAATAGTGGCAATGTGTTCAATACAGAAATCAGATATGTTTGGTCATGAAAATATGAATTTTAGTCGAAAAAATAAACACCCATAGAAAAAGGTGTGCTACCGCCAGCGATAGAGGTACCGCGCCGCGGTAGCCGCGTGAAATAAAAGGATTTGACCCGGTCAGATCTCATTTGGTCAAGGGTTTTGGATCTCATATTTTCCCTCGACTTCCGTCGGCGATAGAAGTAGGTAAGAATTTTCTTTTGTTATTTTACTTTCTTTTATGGTTCATGTTAGTGATTCAAGCTAGGATCTAGCGGATTTGAAGAAATTTCATGGCAATGTAGTCATGGAAGGATTTTTGACAAATTTTTCAAGTCATTTTGGTAGATCTATGAGTTATTGTTTGAGTATTCATGTTAGATTAGTTGAAATATCTCATATTTGGAATTTTTGAGCCTTTTCAGAAATGATTAGGAGGATTTTTGGTGTATTCGAAGGAGGAAGACGAATAGTAGTTTCGTCAGTTACCGCGCGGCGGTAGAATTTACCGCGCGGCGGTGGAATTTACCGCGCCGCGGTAACTCTCCTGTACCGATTTTGATGTAATCTCCTGTCCAGATTTTGATGTTTTTCCTTCAATTTTATTTTGGTTCAGATTTGATAATAGCTTCCTCCAGTGGTCGCGCTCGACGATCAAACGTAGATCGGAATCGAGAGGGTGGAATAATTTTTCCCGGTATTGAGGATGCTACCATCGGAGTGGCAATGACGGTGGGGGTAGAATTACCCATTCATGCACATATATATGAATATTTAGCTGATGCAGGTGTTCTCTCAGTGATCATAGATGATAACTTTTCTTCAGTTTTAGTAAGGGAATTTTATATGAAATTGGAGGATCCTGCTCGGACTGATCTCCAAGGAGGAGTACGTTCCTATGTCCAGGGTCATGAGGTAGTAATAACTCATGATGATTTACGTGAGGAGTTTGGTCTAGAGTGGAGTGATAATCTCTTGGATATTGTAGAGAGGTTCCGAACACTTCGGAACTGGACTCGAATAAATGAAGTGTTGCATGGTCAAGAAGGTGTGGAGGACTTGATTTCATCGGTTACAACATTAACTCCTGACGCATACATTATCCAAGAGATCCTACAGCATACGATAATGATAAAGGGGGGAGATACAAGGATGATCACATCGCAATTGAGTATGGTCACTTACCATATTTTAGAAAAAATTCAGTTTGATATGGCTGATCTCCTATTATCAATGATCCAATATACATATAAATTGAAAGATCCACGACGACATCAATTGAATACTCTTCCTTTGGGAGGAGTAATTCAACGAATTGTTTACAAGAAATGTCGGTCTCTCAATAGGGAGGTTTATCATATAGTTTGTCGACCAGCCAGATTATCTACCCTATCTATTCATCCTCCATGTCAAGAAAGGGGTCCATCTCCACAACCTCCAGTTCGACGAAGTGGGTCAGTGAGAGAGACCCAGCGAGAACTACAGGAGCTAGCGGAGCAGGGAGCGGACATCAATAGGAAGGTGACAAGAATGTCGAAAAAGATATTCGGTATCGAGAAGATGGTACAAAAGATAATGGTGGCACTTAAATTAACTCCATCACCGCCTAGAGAGGAGAGTCCAGAAGAGGAGCAGCCACGACGATCGATTCGTCGGAGACGTCATGGAGGTGATGAAGGAGAGAGCAGCAGTATGGGGGCTGGAGAGTAGGAGAATGAATTTTATTTCCATTTTTGTAATTAATGCAGGTTTTCAGAGACAGCAAAACAGACTGATGTTACTAACGCGTGGCGCTAGTTCTAGCGTTGGCATTAGTATCAGCATACTATCTGGGTTTACCTATTTTTTTTAGTTTCGGACTAATTTCTGGCTTTGTTTATGTGTTCTTTTATGCTTATCTTGCTGAAATAGTTTAAGAATCTCCTGCATGGTCATGAAATTTTTTTGTTTCTTTATAGTTTGATAATTATTCTAGTTTGTTTTGACATTATCATGTGAAAAGTTAAATTATCATGTGGCATTATCATAGCTATTTCAATTTAGTATTAATGAATTTTGATTTAATATGTGAAAAACATATCACAAGTTATATAACGTGATCTTATCATGATGGCTCAAAGCAAAAACAAAAAGGAAATAAAGCATATCATGAAGTAGAGAATTGATAATTCATTTTGAATAGATTTCTACTTCATGCAAAGGATTGGATACTAATGAATGAGAGATTTAGGTATCCAAAGAGGACCGGGTGTGACGGTTCCTTTGGGTACCCAAATACAAGGTGTTTGCTTTTGAGGATATATGATTGAATGAGCTCTTTTGATTTGAGTTTGTGTTTCATCTTTAGCTTTGGCTCTCCATTCAAATCTTGGTTTAACATAAATTTTTTTTTCAAATTTCCATGATGATTTCGTAAAACATTATTTATAGGAAATTTGTGAACATTTAATTTTATGTTGGGAGAAACATGATTTTGTAAATGATAATGATTTGGTATTTCATTTTCAAGCATTTGATATTTGACATTTAACTTGCTTTTGGAATTTGCTTGAAATTGTT
Organism: Dactylorhiza incarnata; assembly: GCA_033032865.1. Classification (NCBI taxonomy): domain Eukaryota; kingdom Viridiplantae; phylum Streptophyta; class Magnoliopsida; order Asparagales; family Orchidaceae; genus Dactylorhiza; species Dactylorhiza incarnata. Next base: position 708,395 of record JAWHQI010000278.1, read on the forward strand.
GATTTATGCGTTGAGAATTTTTCTTTATAATTTCCTTAAGCAAGTTGACTTTAGTTTCCAACTCATAATTCTTAACTTTAAGATTATGTCTAGCTTTATTATAGGCTATTGTGCTATTTTTAAGAGTGGATACAATAGAATCAATATAATTTTGATAATTATTTCTATATTCATCAAATGTTTCATCCATCTCTTCAATTTCAATTTTATAGTCATTACACTTCGCACAATCATTTTTCAGAGAAGAGTTTTCTAAACATAATTTTTATTTTGTTCTTTTACTAAAGTAAACTCTTTTTCAAGTTCCTTGAATCTTTCTTTAATATTATTATAATTGAAAAAAGATATAGAGTTTTCAAATGAAGAGCAAGATGGAGAAACAAACATTTCATTTTTGGATTCTACATTCACATTTGCTTTCAAAGTTTTATTTTCTAAACGTAGTTTTGCATTATCCATTTTTAGTTCCTTAATCTTACGTTTAGTAAATTGCAGCACTTGTAATGTAGAAATAGAAGTACAAAAAATATGAGATTTTGATTTTCTTACATTACTTTCGGGAGAGGCACGATTTGAACATATCGTTTCTTTGACATCTTTTTGGCACTCCTCTTCCGAAGATAGTACTTCTTCTTCTCTTTCACTTGATATGCACTTCATGAATCCGTCATGAGAGGAGCATTCTTGAAGGCTTGTGCAAGCTTGCATATTCTCCGGTTCTTGCGATTATTCCATACCTGTAGAAGGAGAATCATACATTTCTTCAAGAAATTTTCATACTTTGTATGCACTAGAAAAACAATATATTAATTTGAAGATATCTTGAGATAAAGCACAGAAAATATAGTTCATAGCTTTTGCATTTAGGTGACGTTCTTGTTTATTTGATTCGTCCGCTGGTCTTGTTATTGCTATATCCCATGCGTTGATATCTAATGTTTTAATAAATCTTTCCATTAACAATTTCCACCCTTTGTAATTTCTTCCTTCGAATAAGGGTGGTGCAAGAGATTTTTCTTCTTCATAGAAGTTTCCCCCACTAATAGAAGAGAGATCATGAGACGCCATTATTCCCGATTGATAAGCCGATTTGGAATAACCTAGCTCTGATACCACTTGTTGGATCTGTAGGTGCCCTTAGAGGGGGGGGGGGGGGGGGGGTGAATAAGGGTTTTAAAAACTTTATACTATAATAGAAAACTTTTGATATTTTGATCGAAGTTAAAACAAAAGTAAAAAGATAATGAAATTGGAAATGAAATCAATTTTATTAAACAAGAAAAGACATGATTAACATTTATTAAATTGATTACAAAATCTGATTTCAATGACGCTAGAAATCGAAGTGAATAATATGAAAACCCTTTTTGTTTTCTATACCGATTCGTATCCCCACGAACCGGTTGGCTTTAGCCGATCTCTCCCCAGATACGGCCTCAAGCCGCTCTAGCCAATCTATCACCAGAAAGGCCTCGAGCACCCCCTAGATCTACTCCCTAGACCCAGTCGTCGTGTGGCGAATTCCTCCCTAAGTCCTACCTAGGCCAAGCCGCTGTGTGGCGAATTCCCCCTAGTCCCCCCAAGGCCCTAGTCGCTGTGTGGCGAGTTCCTCTACTGAACAAAAAATATAAATGTTACAATTTTAAAGTAAAAACAAAAACAAAAACTAAAAACTCCCTCAAAAGAAGAACTTGATGTCGATGTAGATGCGATCGTATTGGTCTTCAAGTTCTTTGCGTTCACGAACGTTGACAGAGTTCTTCGGGCTGCTTGGAGAAGGCTCTCACGAGTGCTCTGAATATATGGCTCCAATCCCTTCTGTATCAGCAAGCAACAACAGAGGAGGCGCGCGTATTTTTATAGATTCAGCCACTACCGCCCCGCGGTATCCACATAAGGCAATGAAGCACACAGATCGTGGTAGTTTAGGAAACATTCTGAGCGCTAAACAATAGCGCTTCGCGGTACCACTAACGCCCCACATTAGCGAGATTTCCTTCCTTCAGCCAATATCATCTTCCAAATCTGCTCCTCAATCAATTGTTGACAGGATGTTTCCAAAAGCTACCGCCGGGCGTTAGACCTAACTGTTGAAACCGATTTCTCGGCCTCTTGTGGAGCTCGGGGCCCTCACCAAAATGAGGGGCAGCTAGCCCTTACTGATCCCTCGGAGAAGGTGGACTGAAGACTAGAAAGAAGACTAAGACCTTAGTCACAGCGAGGAGGTCCCTCCACTAACCCGGAAGATCGTTGAGCGCTTCCCCTCCCAAGCCAAAGATGAGACTCAGGCACCTTGGAGAGCTCTGAAAATTCTTACCAAAGAAAGCCCGAGGAGAGAGAAGCTGAAGTCCCGTCCTCTCCAAAGGTGACCTTAAGGTCCTATTTATAGATTTTCTGATATGGCCTGCAAATAGCAGGATTCAGCCTTTTGATTTTACTAACCGCACCCCAAATGGGTCTACTAACAGCCAAACTCCACTGTTTGGAGAGGCTAAAGGCAGACCACCAAGGGTAAAAGGGTAATTTGACCCTATCGGCTTATGGGCAAGGACTGCGAGAACCTTCCTGTGAGATGCTCTCGTGGGTCCTCTCGCGAGTCCTGCTCGCGGTGCCTCTCCTAGGCGATCGCCCTTCGAGGACCTCGCTGGCCCCTCCTAGCGGTACCTGCCGAGGTCCTATCTCGCGAGCCTTCCTGCAAGATCGCCTACTAAATTTGCCGTGCACTGAACACGTTTCGCCGAACACCTCTTTACGGAACAAGGGGTCTCTTCCGCCAGCGGCCTGCGAGGTATTGACTTGCCCGCCCTCGCTTGGCCCAATCCTTTGAAGATATATGTTGAGGTATGGATCTCGCGACTCCTCTTGCGAGACCGTCCCTTTGGCTTTAATGAGCATAGAACATTTCGTCGACTGCTGATGATTTTGCCTAACAGGGGCGAGCTCGACGATCATAGGTGGGCACGACGAACTCGGGAGAGTTCGTCGAACGCAGTATTCCTTTCGTCGAACTCTGGGAACTTCTTGGCGAATACCTGTGGGTGTTTATCTCGCCTACCTTTCTCGGCCGCCTCTCCGCGAGCCTTCCGAGAGAGATTTCTCTCCGATCCCTCTCGCGAGGTCTTCGACCCTAAGGCCCCCATTTCTTATTATTTCGTTATGTTGCCTTCTTAAACTGTGCCTCCTCGTTTGGCGAATATCGGGGTTGTACACAATCCCTGCTCTTTGCGAGGCTATTTGGGCTCGCGAAGAAACATCCAACACCTGGTATTCGCCAGTCCCTTGATGATCTGTCAGGAATCTTTTGTGGGACCCTACTCGTGGGCTATAAATATCTTCCCGAGCCCCCAGTGGCATGCGCCGCCACTTCATTTCCTTTCCCTTTGCCTGGTGCTGTAGCTGCCTGGAGATGCCTCTTTCCGAAGAAGTCGAGGCTCGCTTGAGGGCAGTGAAAGTTGGCGGGCTACCCTCCACGTCCAGGGTCCCCACCTGGATGAATCGGCCGCCTCCTGCTCAGTCGCCGAAGATTAAGAAGGCGAAGGTGGCTCGTCGAACCGGGGATGACTCCGTGATGTTGGTCTCCTCCCTGGACGATCGCCCCCACGAGAAGGTACGAGCTACCCCTCTAGTTTACGTCAATGAATTTGCCTGTGATTCATACCTACCCGCAGGATGCTTTGCCGAATGAGGACACTGGAGAACCCGCTGGTGGGTCTCGCAAAAGTCCACCGGCGGATAACGATCTCGCTGGCAAAAATGTCGCCGGTATGATCTTGATCTCGTATGCCAATCCTCTCCTTGTCGACTATCTGACCTTCGTTCCTTGCTTCTTACAGCCTCGCCCTGGAAATCCCCGGCCCGCTAGGCATCGCGGCCTCTGTCTCCGCCTCCTCCTCCTGACAAAATTATAGATAAGCCCAGATTCCAACTCCTGACGAGCGAGGAGACTGGTGGTTCTGTACCACCAACGATCCCTCCGACCAACAGCACGGCCTACCCTCCCGGCCTGGGTAAATCTCTCTATCCTCACTACGACAACATGTTCCAGGGCCGTCCCTCGACCTCTTGCCCCCCGCTGGGTAAGCATTCTGACGACCCCCTGCCCTGCGCAAACTCAAGCGCGCCATCTAACCTCTTCGTACTATCTCGCAGAGAATCATGAAAATCCGCCTACCGATTACGAGTTGGGCGACGACAAGATGTCCCCTCTTCCTGGCCAGGTGGAGGACTTCTTAGGGGATCCGCGAGATCCTGAGACGATGAAACAACGCGCCGCGGAGTTGCTGAGGAAACATGGGCGGATGCTGATGGACCTCAACATGCAGGCGAGACGTGACAGGGAAGCCGCCGAGGATAGACACGCTGTCTTGATGGAAGAGTGTGCGAGACTCCGGCAAGCGAGGCAGCGTGACCAGGATGAGAACGCTACGACGTCGGAGGTGCATATAGCTAGGATGAGAGACTATGCTTATCTCATGGACCGGGAGGGTCGCTTGGCCGAGGATTATTATAACTCTAGGGTACCGCCGCGGTCCGGGTCGCGGGGTGGGGGTAGATGGAAGTGGTTGCCCCATGATTCTCGCTAACTTTTTTCGTCGTCGCGGATTCATATTTCCTGCTAACGAGTGCTGCTATTCTAGACAATCCTGCAATGGCTTGTAACTTGTATACTTGCCTCTTATATGTTGGCTTTATTTCGTCAGACAATAAGTATTACTAGTTTTTTATTAATTCTCGCTCGCTGCTCATAAATCCGTTTCATTTTAATATTATATCATGCTCGTGAGGGCCCTCTGTTCCCGGTAAATACGTCTCGCGAAAATGTTGCTCGTACTAACTCCGCAGGTCTTTCTCGCCCGCGGCTTTGATGTGATGTTTTTGCTGCTACCCGCGCCCGCCGGCGCTTGGACTTCTTCCCGCCCTTTCGCTTTTGCTATAAATAGGCGGCCATAACTGAGTCAACCACCGCATTTACTGTCAACCTTCTTTCTCCTCCGCTTCAGAGCTCTCGCTCCTTCCCGTTCTCGCTTTACTTCCTTTCTCGCAGGTTATTAAGATGGGCGGCGATGCCAATGAGTCGGAGGGTCGGCGAAAGATTGTGAAGGCTTTCGCGGAGCACACCTTCTTCACTGCAACCTGACCAAAGAGGAATATTTCAGCGCGGTCGCCGACTACGTCACCCCCCCCCCCCCGTTCGAGGCACGCCGTCCCAGCGAGAACGATGTGATCATCGCCCCGCTTGTCGACGATTTGGCCATCTCCACCGCTCATTTCGCGGTCGGCCCGCGTCTCCCCCTGTGGCCGGAAGTTCGCCAGGTAATGGTCGTTCTCGCTCGCTTCTTATTCTCTGCAGGTCAAGTCTCGCTCATTATGTGAACTAATCCTGATCTTCTCGCTGCTCGTCAGGTGCTCAAGCACTATGGCGTTGTTCCGGGCCAGCTCACCCCTATTGCCATGGTGGTGATCACAGCCTTCGCCTGCTACCTTCGCGAGGAGCGCATCGAGTTCAGACTCCGGGCCTTTCGGAAGCTGTTCTCGTTCCGTGCCTTCAGGGACGGGACTGCCTACTTCGTGGCTCGGGTCCCAAGGTTGACGAGACTGTCAACAAAGCCCACTTCTGGGCCCAAAAGTTCCTTCTTGTCAAGGGGAACTTCGGCAACATCCCGATCTTGCCAGTCCAACACGGCGAGACCACTTACCGGCCCACTGTCCTCGGAGGACACGACGCCCTCCTCTATCAGTTCTTCTGCAAGAAGAACTTTGAGGTTGTCCATCTTCGCCTCAACCTCGACAAGCTGCTTCCAGTGCTCGCCGGGGAAGGTAAAGATCTCGCTCTATCACTATTAACTTCTTTCTCAGTAACCCCGTACTTATTGAAATTTCAACCCTTTTCTAGGCGAGTGGGATCTTCCCATCCATCCCCCCTACGCGAGCAATCGGAAAACCGACGCTACCCTAGCTCTCGCGACCATGGGGGCGGAGGCTTGCCGAGGCGCCATCACTCCAGGTGAGCCCTCCTCCCGCAAGAGACCGGGGGCTTCTGGTAGCCATGCCGTTCCTCCAAAATCTCCGCCGAAGAAGAAGAGTAAGAAGAGCGGGGTCTCGCTCACCTCCTCGAAGGGAAAGGAGCCTCGCGAGGCCGCTTTCGATGAGTTCGATCTCACCGGCCTCTCCGCGGGGGGTGAGGACGACGAGCCCTGCCAGGAGGCTTCCAGAACCTCCGTCCTGCCCATCCCCGTCAACCATTACAACTTTGGCCTCGGCCAGAGGCGCCGGGGTGCGACCGGCGAGCTCTTGGTAAACTGGAAACCGGAGACAAACCGGGTAAACATCTCCACCATCCTTCCCTCCTGGGTGGAGAAGGAGACCGTTAGCGGTCATGCCTTCGACCTCTCGTTCGCCCTCAATGGGCGCGAGGATGCGGGGTCCTATAAATATGAGACTGCGAGAACCCTCGCTTTCGAGAGCGCGGGGTCACAGTTGTGCTCTGTCGAGCTCGCCCATATGACGGGGACGCGCTGCTTACAACTGGAGCTTCAGAACGTTGAGCTCGCGAGGTCCTATCAGGGGCTCCTTGCCAAGAACACGCAGCTGAAGGAGAAGCTGCTCGCCGCAGAGGGCAGCGTGGTGAGTTACCTAGACCCTGTCACTCCTTTCCTTCGGCCATTTCGTTTCCCTAACTTGTTTTTCTTGTAGGATGTCGAGGCCGCCGGAAGAGTCGACGCTCGCATTCAGGGATTGGAGGGCAAGGTGGCCGGGCTAAAATCCCTGAACTGCGACCTTACCCGTGCCGTCGTTCCCCCTTCTCCCCGCCGTCTGAAGGAAGAGCGGCGAGCGCGAGACGAGGAGATCCGCTTAGAGTCTACTGAGTCGGCTCGCTACATCTTCCAGATGATGAAGGCGGTCGGCCTCCTAGCCGCCGACGCGGCCGTCCTGATTCTGGAGGATATCGTCCCGGAGCTCTTCATCCCGCTTCCGCCAGTGATGAGCAGCGATGACGAGGAAGAGTCCGCGAGCGATCCATGAGGCTTATAACTTTTGATTTTACTTTCTGTTTTGTTTCGGGTTGGCGAGATCGCCACCTTATGTAAATCAAACTATGAAATGCGTGGATGCATATTTTTGGCCTTGTGTTGTGTTCGCCCTTTTTTGCTATATTGTTTTTCGTGTTGATATCTCGTTCTCGCTTGCCACGATATTTATTTTTACGTAGGTTATTCCCATGATGATCGTTCTCGCACCATACGTCATCGGATAGATAGGCCTAGGACATTTTTGGCTGCTCTGGCCTTTCGCCACTTGCCTTAGAATTATCGCCCTATAGGTGTGCACCTTCCCCTAAGTTTCGCAGGGTACTTTCCTTCTCGGCGAGAGCTCGCCTCATACCCTGTGCCGACAACCTCTATGCCGAGCACCAGATACCCCGAAGTGCTTAGGGTGGATTCTCGTCGCCCGCACACCATCGTGTGAAATCTTCATTTTTGCCGAACGAGCAGGTTAGCCGAGCGAGAAGGCCCGGGTCAGTGCCAAAGACTCATCAACCTGAGGCATATCATCCTGATCTCGTGAAGAACTTATCTTTTTGCCAACTTCCCCAGTGATCAACTTGCATTCCCCATCTAGTGAGAGCCCGGGAGCGGAGTGGACTTGATGCATTCTAGCATCGATAGTTGTCATCTTGCCAGCCTCTCCAGAGATCAACCTGAAACCCCCCCGTCTAGTGAGAGCCCGGGAGCGGAATCGATCTGGTGCATTCCAGCACCAACACTTGTCACCTTGCCAGCCTCTCCAGAGATCAATCTGAAACCCCCCGTTTAGTGAGAGCCCGGGAGAGGAATCGATCTGGGGAATTCCAGCACCAACACTTGTCACATTGCCAGCCTCTCCAGAGATCAACCTGAAACCCCCCGTCTAGTGAGAGCCCGGGAGCGGAATCGATCTGGGGCATTCCAGCACTAACATTTGTCACCTTGCCAGCCTCTCCAGAGATCAACCTGAAACCCCCCGTCTAGTGAGAGCCCGGGAGCGGAATCGATCTGGGGCATTCCAGCACCAACACTTGTCACCTTGCCAGCCTCTCCAGAGATCAACCTGAAACCCCCCGTCTAGTGAGAGCCCGGGAGCGGAATCGATCTGGGGCATTCCAGCACCAACACTTGTCACCTTGCCAGCCTCTCCAGAGATCAACCTGAAACCCCCCGTCTAGTGAGAGCCCGGGAGCGGAATCGATCTGGGGCATTCCAGCACTAACATTTGTCACTTTGCCTGTCCTCCTCTCGGATGGGTTCTTCAAGCTTGTCCGCTACAACCCTCCTCTTTTGACGGATGGGGCGGGTGCCGGGGTCGAGGTTGAGGCGGTGGCAAGCCACATCCGCATCGATCCCGGGCATCTCTGCGGCGCTCCAAGCGAAGACATCCACATTCTTCTGCACCCAGGCCAGGATCTCGGCCTGCTCCTTCGAACTGAGCTCTCCGCTGACTCGGACCTTTTCCACCACCCCAAGCCGAGTGGTGACTTCAAGCTCCACGACCTCATCCACGGCCTCCAGCCTAGATTGCTCTCCCCAAGCATTTTTCTTCTCTCCACCGCAAGCGAGCGCTTGGGCTCCTTCCTCCGTCTCTGCCTCTCCTACCATCATCAACTCTTCCGCCCCTCCTTCCCGGGCACCCTCTCCCTTCCCCTCTTCTTCTCCTTTCTCCGCCCTGAGCCTCTCAGCGCCCCCTTCCTGGGTATGAACATCCTCTTCCTCCATCCTCTCCTCGACTCCATTCTCTCCTCCGGCTTCTGCCGCCTCCTCCATCACTTTATCGAACTCCTCCCCTTCTCCCATCCAGGTGACGGTGTTGACAGGCGTCACATAGCACTGTCTCGCCATCTTGGGGTCTCCTCGGATCCGGACCTGGACTCCACCCGCGTTGAACTTGAGACACTGGTGGAAGGTGGAAGGGACGCATCTGAATGCGCTGATGAGAGGCTGTCCGAAGATGGCGCTGTAGCTGCTTGGGGCGTCCACTATCACGAAGCGACAGTTTCGGGACTGCCCTCCGAGGGTCACATGGAGCCCCACTCTACCCTCTACCTCCTTCCTTTCTCCCGAAAAGCCGAATAGGGGGCCATCCGAGGCCAACACCCTCTTGGCCTCCACCTTCATCTCGTCAAACGCCTTCTTGAAGACGACGTTGACCGAGTCCCATTATCGACTAGAATCCGTAAGACGGTGAAGTTCTCGATGGCGGTCTAGATGACCAGCGCATCGTAGAACGGGTCTTCATAGCTTGGCATGTCCTTCTGGGAGAAAGTAATTCTCTCCGTTGGGAGTGGAGCAGCGGATGTTGATGCCACGTTCCGCCGATAGATGGTATGGAGGCTAGCCTTGCGGGTTGCCTCCACCCCTACCCCCCCCCCCCCCCCCCCCCCCATGGATTACCCCGATCCCTCCTCTACTCCCCACATCAACTCTGTCTTCACACCTCTCTTCCTCCTCCCCTCGAGGCTCGACCTCCTCAATTCTCACCTGTTAATGTTGCCTCGGCGCGGGAACTCGGCCCCTTTTTGTTTCCAGGAACTCTGGGCAGGTGGCCGTCGCGTGACCTTCCTCATCGTGGAAGTCACAATATGGCAACGTCGCCTCCCCTGCTTCGCCTTCCGCCATCCTATTCCTCCTCCTTCTCCCTTCCCCTGCTTCTTCTCTAGCCTCTTCTCTTCTTCCTCTTCCTCCTCTTCCCCGCCTGATTGCCATGGCTTGCTGAGGTGGGGGAGGCAGCTACCTCGGACCCTGCCTTCATCCCAACTGGTGGGGTCTTCCTTTCCCTCCATAGAAGTTACCCCTTCCCGGGCCGTAGCCCCTTCCCTGACCTTGCATTCCTTTGGCACGCTTCCTCCATTCCCCCTCCGGGGCCCTGGGCTCTTCCTTCTCCTTACTTCCTGCTGTCTGACCTCTGGCTCACTGAGCTTGGCTAGCCTCTTGGTAAGCTCCGGGTTGGCCTCCTCACTCTCAATCTCTTCTGCCACCCTCTCCATCAACTCCTCATAGAAGACGGGGGCTTTCCTCTTCAAAGCCATTTTGAAAAAGCTCTCCCTTAGCCCGACGATGAAAGTGAGCTGGAGTGCAAACCCAGGCATCTCCTGAGTGAGCAGCAGTTCTTTCTGGAACCGATCCACGTAGCGAGCCAACGACTCCTTTGGCTCCTGCTTCACTTTGAAGAGGGACTCGGCGTCCTTCTTCCTCTTCTTTGAAGTGGAGAATCGCAACAAGAAACTCCGGCGCAAATCCTTGAAGGCGTAGATCGACCCTGTAGGGAGTTGATGGAAACAGTCCCTGGCCTTTTCTTTAAGAGTGACGGCGAAGAGCCGACACTTGAAAGCATCCGACATCGGCCTGATGGAGACCGAGTCCTCAAAAGACTGGAGATGTTGGACCGGGTCGTCCCTGCCGTTGTAGTACACCCTGTCCCACTCTCCGAACCCTGACGGGACAGGTGCAGAAAGTACCAACTCGCAGGAGGGACTTCCCCCTTCTGCCGCCCGTTCCCGCTCCACACGCCCTCCGAGCTCTCTCGCCAAACTCGGGCTCGCGGGGACCGCGCTCGCGAGAATGGTGTTCGCCTGGACCACTCCCACAGCCGCTACATCCTCCGGGCGTGCGCTCCCCTGCGCCGCGCTCGCCGACACAGAGTTCGCTGGCACAGAGCTCGCCGACACAGTGCTCACCGTGCTGGCGAACAACACTCGCCCCTCCAAGTCTTGAACTGAACTTCCGGCGATTTCCTTCCCGGCTCTTCCACCCGGGGCATTCTCGCCGACCGCTGCTGGGAGAGGGGTCGCTTGAGGTGCTGGGGTCGCGAACTCACTTCGCAACGCCGCGACCGTGAGTCCGAAGGTGTCAAGCACCTCCCTCCTGAAATCCGCTAACATCCTCGGGGTCACCACCTGCGGTGCCTCACCGAACTCCTCGCCTCGATCCTCGCCTCCTGTCATCCCCTCCTTGGAATTTTCTTGGACCAGCCGAACTCCACGCTCACCGCACCAAAATGTTGAAACCGATTTCTCGGCCTCTTGTGGAGCTCGGGGCCCTCACCGAAATGAGGGGCAGCTAGCCCTTACTGATCCCTCGGAGAAGGTGGACTGAAGACTAGAAAGAAAACTAAGACCTTATTCACAGCGAGGAGGTCCCTCCACTAACCTGGAAGATCGTTGAGCGCTTCCCCTCCCAAGCAAAAGCTGAGACTCGGGCACCTTAGAGAGCTCTGAAAATGCTTACCAAAGAAAGCCTGAGGAGAGAGAAGCTGAAGTCCCGTCCTCTCCAAAGGTGCCCTTAAGGTCCTATTTATAGATTTTCAGATATGGCCTACAAATAGTAGGATTCGGCCTTTTGATTTTACTCACCGCACCCCAAATGGGTCTGCTAACAGCCAAACTCCGCTGTTTGGAGAGGCTAAAGGCAGACCACCAAGGGTAAAAGCGTAATTTGACCTTATCGGCTTATGGGCAAGGAACTGCAAGAACCTTCCTGTGAGATGCTCTCGAGGGTCCTCTCGCGAGTCCTGCTTGCGGTGCCTCTCCTAGGCGATCGCCCTGCGAGGACCTCGCTGGCCCCTCCTGGCGGTACCTGCCGAGGTCCGATCTCGCGAGCCTTCCTGAGAGACCGCCTACTAACTTTATCGCGCACTGAACACGTTTCGCCGAACACCTCTTTACGGAATAAGGGGTCTCTTCCTCCAGCGGCAAGCGAGGTATTGACTTGCCCGCCCTCGCTTGGCCCAATCCTTTGAAGATATATGTCGAGGTCTGGATCTCGCAACTCCTCTTGCGAGACCGTCCCTTTGGCTTTAATGAGCATAGAACATTTCATCGACTGCTGATGATTTCGCCGAACAGGGGAGAGCTCGACGATCATAGGTGGGCCCGACGAACTCGGGAGAGTTCGTCGAACGCAGTATTCCTTTCGTCGAACTCTGGGAACTTCTTGGCGAATACCTGTGGGTGTTTATCTCGCCTACCCTTCTCGCCCGCCTCTCCGCGAGCCTTCCGAGAGAGATTTCTCTCTGATCCCTCTCGCGAGGTATTCGACCCTAAGGCCCCCATTTCTTATTATTTCGTTATGTTGCCTTCTTAAACCGTGCCTCCTCGTCTGGCGAATATCGGGGTTGTAACACTAACGCACCGCGATAGTACTTGCCAAACATAGCGTCCCGTCGACATTCCATTTTCTCCACTGTTTCCTTCTCGTCAAATGTTTCCATTTATGCTAGCTCCAGCGATAGTGCTAACGCTCCGCGGTAGAGCACATTTCTTTTCTTCGGGCGCATCTTTGTCGAACCGGCCTCAAATTTCGTCGATCGAATTTTCGTCGAACGCTAGCGCCAGTGGTAGTGCTAGTGCGCCGCGGTAAAGCATGCAATTCGTCGAGCGCCGTGGTAGAGAATGCAGTTCGGTTTCATTTCATCGAGCTCTAGTTCGTCGAACGCAGGTTCCCTTCTCAGTGGTTTCTTCTCAGTGGTTGTTAGCGCCAGCGGTAGTCTTAACGCTGCGCGGTAGTAACAAAAACATATTTCCATGGAGATTTGAAAGCACAGAATCCTGCATACTATAAACACAAAACAAGTATGATCAAATACAATAGGATTTGTTATTGTCAAACCAAGAGATGCGGAAAGCATGTTCCAACATTCATATCATGGTAAATGTATTATGTGTGAAATGTGGTTCACTAATTTTTGCATATATCTTACTATATCTAGATCTTAGGATCACCTTGATATCAATAACATCAAATCAAATCATCACTTATTTCTAGGTCTACATATTGAATCTCTATCAAATTTACGGAACATGCATTATTCTTATGGCATAATATTAACTCAGCATACTAACATTGTCACCTAATGAATATTATTGGTTATCCTGCTAATCTCATGCATTGTTAGTTATTATATGTTTGCCAAGATATAAAAATAGAAAATTTGGAACTTAGAATTCATAATAACTATGAAGTTTTATATTATCATTCTAAAATTCAAACAAACTTATAGTTTATTAACCATTCTTATACCTAATCGCTTTGTATGTCCATGATCATATACCAATATTGTATGTCTCACAATAGAGGGGCGTAGGGTTGCATGCATTAGATGACCTAACCTCTAAGTCATGTATTGTCCTTAACCGGGGGAGGGTTCCAGTGGGGCCTTGCGAGGCATTGGGGGGAAAGAGTGCTAGGTTGAGCATTCTCTAGTCCATGCATATGTGAGAAACACTCCAACCTATGGCATGTGTGCAGCTCCTCATGCCCATCCGTCACTTAGTATAGGGCTAGGGTGTAGACATATAGTCTGGGTATTTTAATCTAGGGCATACCTATTTTAATCTTTATATGAACATCATTTCACACTATAATCATTTAAATAATGTTTATTTGACTTATTCGAACATGATATCTTGTGTTTACATTTTCTATCTTTTTCAGTTTACATTATTTTGATAAACACAAGCCTTAGAAAAATCAAAATGAAGATATAAGAAAATATATCTCATGCGTTGTTTATTTTGTCAAGTCATATAAGAAATCGCTAACTTTTTAAGCAATTTGCACTATCTAGACATCTCCAAAAATTCTGAAATTTCTGCATGAAACTACCCTTTGGACACTTAATCAAGATCAAAAGATAAAAAATTTAAAATCTCAAAATTTTGCTCACCGGTTTCCTTGCTAGCACTAGCGCCAGCGCTAGCTCAACTGTCCAATTTTCTGAGTTTTTAAAATTATGAAAAATCTCTACAAAAATGTTCTTTTATATGTACTACCTATTTTTATCTTTATGCCACTCTGTGATTTAAGGAAAAAATCAAATACAAAACTCTAAAATGCAAAAAATATGTCTTTGTTCTCACTTTATTTTCTAGTTTTACTAATTTCAAAATTTTGAAAAGAAATTTATTACAAAATTTATGAAATGTGTTTTCTTCAAAAAATCAAAATATAAAATTTCAAAATACACAAATATGTTTTGCGTATTTTTATTTGTTTCTGTAAGGCTTTAATAAAATAACAAGATTTCTATGTTTCATTACTTTGACAAAAATGATAAATCATGTTCTTTTAGATTTGGCTAAAATATGTAATTTAAAATCTCAAGTTTTCTAAACATTGTTTTGGCTTGTCATGCTTAGATTTTAATCTTGTTATGTGCAATGAAAAAGTCTATGGTGAATTGTGTAGGATTGCTTTAGTATGCCTCACACTTTTTGGTAGACTACATGTGCCTATATTTCTTAACACTACATGATTGTGTAGTGTAGTAGCTTACAATATTAAGATGTCTATCTCTATTACCCACGCATTATTCAAATTTTTTGTTTTACATATAGAAGTGAAATTTCAAAAATATATGTGTTTGCAAAAACAAGTGTATTCGGAGAACTTTGTCTTGCTCAAAAATCAATAATAAAATGACAAAGATAACTCCACCAAGCACTACTTGAACCTCCTGATAAGTCTTCATAAGCATTGTGAGGTTGAGCACCTTGGAAAGAATTGTAAAGTGTCTTATGCAAACTACTTTAATACACTTCTATTATGTACATCAGATCACAAAAGGCTCTTATTGAAAATAAAATATGTGATCCCCCAAGCACTACTTCGCTCCCTGATAAGTCTTAATGAGCATTTTGTGGGCGAAGTACCTTGGTAGTTGTACTTTTTATGTGCTTTGTATCAAATCTAGAATTGATGTGTAAAAGTAGTTAAAAAGATTACATGCTTAATAATGTTTCTACTTCACTATATAAGTCATGTGTTTTTAGATTATATCACTAGTATAATTTTATCAAAACACCTTTTATACACATCATTATCTCTCATAAAGCTTCTACTCATGAGAATTGGACTCTAATGCTTCTTTACATAAATTCTCTAAAAAGCTTTAGTAAAAGCACTAGATTGCAATGCATGATCTCTACAATGTTTTCATTACTTGAAGTGCAAATTAATAACATTGTAGTTACTATCTTCTAAAATATGTGCAATCATGCTTGCCTTAGTAGTTTTTGAAAAATAGAACTCCTTGCCTATTATCATGAAAACTTTATTGAAAACCTTACTTGCCTATTAAAAATATTTCTTAAAAATATTATCTTAAACTTAGATGTTTATATAAGATTGGTTTTATTCAAATAACATCACTTTTATTACATAACATCTCTTATTTCTATCTTTGAACTTCCAAAAAGTTGCTTTTCTTTGGATAAACAATCTTATAGCCTTTCCTCTTGTGATAAAACTCCAAATTATCTTGTTTGAAATCTCTAAAAAATTATGCTATAACTCTTAAAATTTTGAAACTCCATAACATATTCTTATGTTTGGACATAAACTCATATTTACTATTATGATTTTCATGCTCACAAAAGATGTTTTTTATAGTCTTCCGCACTATTGCCATATATTTTTACCTTGCTGTCATGGACTTGTCCCCTTGACAACGTCGCGTGCGGCCTTAGCTCCTTTGTGCGCCCCTTCGCAACTAGCTAAGTCAGCCTTCTCCAACGATCGTGGCGGCAAGATGAGTAAGAGAGCACTTTGTAAGGGAGAGCAAGAGAGATTGAGAGAGCAAAGAACTTGTATTGCTTGGTTGCTTGTAACTTGGTGATTTACAAATGAGGGGGCCTTCCCCTTTTATAGTCCCCAAAAGAATTTCCCTCCAAAAGATGGAAGGATCTAGAATGTCTATATTTCTAGATCATTCTACAACCCTCATGTATATACAACCTTCCCGAGTTCTCTAGAATGTTCCCATGAGATCATTCTAGAGTGCTTCTACAATTCTCTAGAATACTATGTACAAAATACTCTACATGCTCCTAGATTTCTCTAGAAATTTCCAAAGGTTAACCCCGTAGAGGTTAAGCCGTGACATCCTCCCCCACCTAGCCTAGTGATGCCCTCATCACCTCGTACTGTTGGATGATGTCCTTGAACTGCCAGAGATCTTCAAGTGTCTCCCATGTAGCTTCAGACGCTGGCGAGGAGTCACCCCATCGTACCTCCTACTACCGCTGCGAGCCCATCACCGGGTAGACCTCGGGAAGTCCAAGATCCACTCTAAATTGCTAAGTCCAACTAAAGTCTAGCAAAGATCAAATTAATTATAGACTCCTGCGTACTCTTACAATGATCGAAAAAGAAAACTATCGTTATATTGTACTTTCAGAAAATTAGATATATTCAAAATTCGTAATTAAAAAGAAAATCACAAAAGACATATTGAAAGAATTAATTGTCATAACTCAACATAATGAATATTGAAGTCACACACGCCACCATGATCTTATGATATCCTATGCTAAAATTCTCTATGATCATATATCATAATTCATGATCTATCAAGAATTATCTTAAATCAACTACTTTTATCATACTTAGGAATTATGATTTATATATTGGCTATTGGTATTATAACTTCATACCATGGTAGGTGTATTATGTGTGAAATGTGGTTCACTATTTTTGTGTGTATCTTACTATATCTAGACCTTAGAATCACCTTGATATCAATAACATCAAATAAAATCATCACTTAATTCTAGGTCTACAAATTGAATCTCTCTCAATTTAAGAAACATCCATTATTCATATGGCATAATATTAACTCATCATACTAACATTGTCACCTAATGAATATTATTAGTTATCATGCTATTCTCATGCATTGTTAGTTATCATCTGATTGCAAAGATATAAAAATAGAAAATTTGGAACTTAGAATTCATGATAACTATAAGGTTTTATATTATCATTCTAAAATTCAAACAAAATCATAGCTTATAAATCATTCTTAAACCTAATAGCTTTGTATGTCCATGATCATATACCAATATTATGTCTCACAATAGCGGGGGCGTACGGTTACATGCATTAGAAGACCTAACCTCTAAGTCATGTCTTGTCCTTAACCGGGGAGGGTTCCAGTGGGGCCTTGCGAGGCACTGGGGGAAAAAGTGCTTCATTGAGCATTCTCTAGTGTACACATATGGGAGTAACACCCTAACCTATGGCATGTGTGCAGCTCCTCATGCCAATCCATCACTTAGTACGGGGCGCGAGTGTAGACATATAGTCTGGGTATTTTTTATCTAGGGCATACCTATTTTATTCTTTGCATAAACATCATTTCATACTATAATCATTTAAATCATGCTTATTTGGCTTATTCGATCATGATATCTTGTGTTTACATTTCCTATCATTTTCAGTTTACATTATTTTGATAAACACAAGCCTTAGAAAAATCAAAATTACGATATAAGAAAATATATCTCATGCAATGTTTATTTAGTTAAGTCATATAAAAAATCTCTAACGTTTCATGCAATTTACTCTATCTAAGACATCTCCAAAAAGTCTGAAATTTCTGCATGAAACTTCTCTTTGGACACTTAATCAAGATCAAAAGACAAAAATTTCAAAATCTCAAAATTTTGCTCACTGGTTGTCGCGCTAGCGCTAGCACCGGCGCTAGCTCGACTCTCCAATTTTCTAAGTTTATAAAATTTTGAAAAATCTCTAAAAATATATGTTCTTTTATATGTACTACATATTTTTATCTTTATGACACTGTGTGATTTTAAAAAAAAATCAAATACAAAATTCCAAAATGCAAAAAAAAAGTCTTTGTTTATTTTCTTGTTCTTACTAATTTCAAAATTTTGAAAAGAAATTTATTACAAAATTTGTGAAATTTGTTTTTCTTCAAAAAATAAAATTTCAAAATAAAAAAATATGTTTTGCTTGTTTTTATTTATTTATGCAAGGCTTTATTAAAATAACAAGATTTCTATGTTTCATTACTTTGGCAAAACTGACAAAGCGTGTTCTTTTAGATTTGGCTAAAAATGTTTAATTTAAAATCTCAAGTTTTCTAAACATTGTTTTGGCTTGTCATGCTTAGATTTTAATCTTGTTATGTGCAATGAAAAAGTCTATGGTGAATTGTGTAGGATTGCTTTTGTATGCCTCTATGTATGAGTAATGTGTTATATTAGGTAATGATCTCTTTACACTCACACTTTTTGTAGACTACATGCGCCTATAATTCTTAACCATACATGATTATGTAGTGTAGTAGCTTACAATATTAAGATATCTATCTCTATTACCTACACATTATTCAAAATTATGTTGCACATATAGAAGTGAAATTTCAAAATTAGTGTTTGCAAAAACAAGTGAATTCAGAGAACTTTGTCTTACTCAAAAAAATCAAAATAAAATGACAAAGATAACTCTACCAAGCACTACTTGAACCTTCTGATAAGTCTTCATAAGCATTGTGAGGTTGAGCACCTTGGAAAGAACTATAAAGTATCTTGTGCAAACTACTTTGATACACTTCTATTTTGTACACCGGATCACAAAAAGCTCTTATTGAAAATAAAATATGTGATTCCCAAGCACTACTTCGCTCCCTGATAAGTCTTAATGAGCATTGTGTGAGTGAAGCACTTTGGTAGTTGTACTTTTTATTGTGTTTTGTATCAAATCTAGAATTAATGTGTAGAAGTAGTTAAAAAGATTGCATGCTTAATAATGTTTCTACTTCACTATATAAGTCATGTGTTTTGGATTATATCACTTGTATACTTTTATCAAAACACTTTTTATACACATCATTATCTCTCATAAAGCTTCTACTCATAAGAATTGGACTATAATGCCTCTTTACATAAATTCTCTAGAAAGCTTTAGTAAAAGCACTAGATTGCAATGTATGATCTCTATAGTATTTTCATAACTTGAAATGCAAATTAATAATATTGTAGTTACTATCTTCTAGAATATGTGCAATCATGTTTGCCTTAGTAGTTGCTATCTTCTGATTTATCTTGTTTGAAATCTTTCAAAAATTATGCCATAACTCTTAAAATTTTGAACTCCAAAACATATTCTTATGTTTGGACTTAAACTCATATTTACTCTTATGATTTTCATGCTCACAAAAAGATATTTTTTATAGTCTTCCGCACAATTGTCATATATTTTTTACCTTGCGCTTTCATGCTTATTACAAGTCTTATTTTTTGTGTGTATCATCACTTGAATTTCAAAACTATTTTTCTTCAACAAGTGGTAGACTTGCTTGGTAAATTTATATTGGTTGTTCCATCAAGCATATTATTTTTATGCTAAGAACTCTGATCTATTTCTGTGGAAAAAATTTATCATTACATTTCTTCTAAAAGTTCGATCATGCCTTAACTTTTTATTAAAAAGCATCTTTCTATGTCTCTTGCTTCCTTAACCCACTTTTGCTAATAAGAAAAGGGGAGAACTAACATGATAAATAATAACTATTATCAAATGGGGGAGAACTAACATGATTAATTCTTAAGATGATAGCCAACTTATAAGGGGAGCATTCACATAGGGGGAGTATGCATTTAGGGGGAGCACTTCTAAATTCCAAAATCACAAAGTATCCTAAGTCATCTCTCTCTCACACACAAATATGATTCGTCATGCTTTATGTATTAATGCTCTGATTTATCATTAATGGATTTGTTATTATCAAAAGTGGGAGTTTGTTGGAACATGGTCTTCCGCATCTCCTAGGTTTAAGAATAACAAATCCTATATGTATTTGATCATGTGTGTTTAAGTGTGCAGGAAATAATTTCATATGACTTAAAGATAACATACGAAAGAAGCGCCCGAGTTTGGAGCCAAAACTAAAAACTGGCCGCTAGAGCGGGCGGTAGCTCCCGCGGTAGCTACTAGAGCATGCGGTAGCTGCTAGCGCCGACGGTAGCTCCTGAAAGCGCGAAAGTGAAATTCAAGTTGGCGGGAAGGAGGATGCATATATAGAAGATAGCTAGCATCGGCTGTCACACCCTGGCCCGACAAGCTCGAGTTAACGAGACGGGAACAGTAAATGCGAGGTAAGGATCTTTTTATGATTACACATTTCTAGAGCAAAATCAACAAAACCAACATATTTTATTTATATAAAAGTTTACATGTACATCGACAAATTGGATATAACATTTTCGTTTACATAGTAAACTCAAAACATAGTAGTCATCCTCACTACCCACTGGCGCCCATATCAGTATTGGTATCTAAAAATATAAGTAGGTCGGTGAGCATTCTGACTCACCCTGAAAGAATAACACAACATATATATGTATGCACAAGTTTTAAGCAAAATGCAAGTACAACAAAAGAGTAGCACATCACTAGATATTTATTTAATTTGTTTGTAAAACCCATTTTTATATCGAAAATATTTGATTTACTAGTTATCACTTATAGTACGCCGGTCGGCCAAACCGGAGGGCTCGTTCACTTGCAGGCGGTACGCCACACAATACAGATTTTTTGCTAGCTAAGCCCAGAAGGAGCGCCACTCCCATGATATAAGGGTCCTCGGACAAAACACTGTGGGCTCGATACTCCACATGCGGATTGCAAGTGGCTAATTTTGCCGGATTGGGAGCGCTACTCCCGAGATGTTCCCCTCACATAGACGGGGGACCCGGGTAAGGTGAGCCAAATACTGGGCTAACATAATCATACACATCATTTATTTGTATATCATATTTAAATAACGTGTTATTCTCATTTAACTAGCATATTGGCCAGGTAAGTGTAAGGTCAGTGGTCGCACAATGTACCGTTATACACCACCTTCCTTTCGGGGGATACTGGCTCACCCCTAACCACTTTCCTAGACACCAATTGAGCAAGTTAAATTTTGACATCACAAGTACTTGTATATGCTATTTTTCAGAATTTTATATTTCCAGAATACACAATTTCATATTGTTAATATGCATGCACGAGAACTCAGGGCATCATTATTACGTGAATACACGTAATTCCACCCCTCGTTATGTTTATCAGAAGTTCAGCATTATTTCTGTATATTAACTGATTTATGTCATAACTTCGGCATTATTTCAACATAATGATTGCTAATTATCGCATTACTGAATATTAACGTAACATATATGTATTGCATTATTTTCCACCTACCTCAGTCTTCTTGCTCCTTGGCTCAGGATTTTAGCAGCGCTTCCGCAGTACTCTGCACCACGACTATTACTTTGGCGGGGTTTCGACGGCGCTTCTGCAAAAACTAAATAGAATCCAAAGTCGAGCTCTAGCTCTAGAACTTCTCCCAAAGATCACCCACAATTTTGGCAGAATTTTGATACTTTCTCTCTCCTCTCTCTCACTCTCTCTATTGATTTCCCAAAAACTGAATGGATCTGGAATGAATGAATACTTTCATTGGATCCATATTTATAGTAGTTTTCAAACGCCACTGAAATCACTTAAATCCGAGTTCTAGAACTCCCGGAAAGTCCAAAAAAACAAATCGCTCTTTACTTGCTCTCCGGAGGTGACACATGTCGCCATATGGTGGTCCTACAACCATGGAGGCGCCATGTGGCGCCAAATGGCAGCCATACACATCTCCACATGGCAGCCATACATGTCGCCACATGGAGGACATGCACGAAGCCACGTGTCGCTACGTGGCGGCCATATACGTCGCCAAGTGGCGGCCATGCGCGTCGCCACGTGTAAAAAAAATGAATATACCTACTCTGGGGTTTTTTGACGTTCTGATTCCAAATTCGGCGTCGGTTTTCTCAGATTCTTTACAATTCGTGCTGAATTTCTCAGTTTCTCGAAATTTGTGTCGGTTGCGCCGAAAAATCGTGTTTTTCCTAAGAATCTCCGATTTTAGCAAATAATATGTCGATTCTAAGGTTTTTCGACCTTCTGAACCTAACTATGGACTCTATTTTTTTTTTTGAAATTTAGCTTAGTTGGATAATTTAGTGCTCGAACATCTTTATTAATTACTCTAATTCGGATTAGATAAACATGGGATATTACAATCTTCCCCCCTTACAAAAATTTCGTCCTCGAATTCGTTACCTCAAAATAGGTCAGGGTATTTCTTCTGCATGTCTTCTTCGAGCTCCCAGGTCGCTTCTTCTGCTGACCGTCCTTTCCAAGTAACTTTGACCATTGGTATTGTTTTGCTCCTTAATTGTTTTTCCTTGCGGTCTATGACTTGATCTGGGATAGTTTCGTATGAGAGGCCTGGATGTACTTCTAACATTTCTGTATCAAACTGAATGATATGAGATAGATCATAGATGTATCGTCTTAGCATTTATAGATGGAATACATTATGTATTCCACTCATAATCGGGGGTAATGCTAGTCGATAGGCAACTGGTCCAATTCTGTCCAGTATCTCAAATGGGCCAATATATCTTGGTTTTAGTTTGCCACTGCTCCCAAATATTTTGATGCCTGGTCCTGGATTTACCTTCAAGAATACATGTTCTCCAATATGAAAGTCCACATCACGATGCTTCTTATCGTCGTACTTCTTTTGCCTATCTTGAGCGATCCGAAGTCGATCTCTGACTAATTTGATAACCTTCTGAGAGTCTTCTATCAGTTGTGGCCCTAGCATAGTCTTCTCTCCAACTTCAAACCAACATATAGGAGTTCGACATCTTCTTCCGTATAGAGCTTCATATGGTGCCATTTGAATACTCGAATGGTAACTATTGTTATAACTGAATTGGACCATAGGAAGGTGTTGCTCCCAGTTTCTGCCAAATTCTAGGACACACATTCTCAATAAATCCTCAAGCGTTTGGATCGTTCTTTCAGTCTGTCCATCTGTTTGAGGGTGATAAGCAGTACTGAAATTGAGTTGTGTTCCCAGAGCTTCCTGAAATGCTTTCCAGAATCTTGAAGTGAATCTCGGATCTCGGTCAGATACAATTGTTACGGGAACTCCATGCAAGGCTACAATGCGATCAATGTATTTCTGGGCTAATCTTGACATGGATTCGCTTACTCTTATTGGTAAAAAGTGGGCTTATTTGGTGAGTCTGTCGACGATTACCCAGATTGCATCATTTCCGATCGACGTTCTCGGAAGTCCTACTACCAAATCCATTGAGATGTCTTCCCATTTCCAAGTAGGGATTGGTAGTGGTTGAAGTATGCCTCCTGGTTGATGGTGATCAGTCTTTACCTGTTGACATGTTAGGCACTGTTGTACAAACCTTGCAACATCCACTTTCATGCCCGGCCACCAAAAATTTGTCTTTAAATCATGATACATTTTTGTGGCCCCGGGATGGATAGAGAGTTTGGACTGATGTGATTCCTTCAGTAGCTGTCTTCGAATATCATCAATAGGAGAAATCCCATATCGATTCCCACATCGCAAGACATTATGATCATCAATATGAAATTTGGATTGTGGTTTCTCTACCAACGACTTCACCATCTTTCTCCATTCTTCATTTTGCTGCCCTTCTTGAATCTTTCGCAACCAATCGGGGGAGATGATCAATTGCGCTAGAGTTGATCTGCAGATTGATGATCCCAAGCTCAACTTTAACCTTTCTAAATCGCCTATCAGAGAGTAAGCCATTAACTTCGCCTCAGATCTACGACTTAATGCATCTGCTACTACATTTGCTTTGCCCGGATGATAGAGAATCTCCAAGTCGTAGTCTTTGATGAGTTCTAGCCACCTTCTTTGTCGCATGTTCAGATCCTTCTGGTCCAGAAAATATTTCAAGCTCTTATGATCTGTGAACACTTGACATTTTGTCCCTAGAAGATAGTGCCTCCAAATCTTTACGGCAAATACTAGCGCGGCTAGCTCTAAATCATGAACATGATAATTCTTCTCGGATCCTTTCAACTGTCGCGAAGCATAGGATATGACCTTTCCATGTTGCATCAGTACACACCCTAACCCTTGATAGGATGCGTCGCTATAGATTTGAAAACCTTCATAGCCATCAGGAAGGGATAAGATTGGTGCAGATACCAATAATTGTTTAAGCTTTTGGAAGTTTCTTCGCACTTATCACTCCATTCGAACTTTACTGACTTCTGAGTTAATCGAGTTATTGGGGTCGCGATTTTTGAAAAATCTTCTACAAACTTTCGATAGTATCCTGCTAACCCCATGAAACTTCGAATTTCAATAACATTAGTCGGACGAGACCATTCAATAATGGCAGAGATCTTGGCAGGGTCTACGGAGATTCCTTTAACACTAATGATGTGGCCAAGGAAGGTTACTTCTTTTAACCAGAACTGACACTTTGAGAATTTTGCAAATAATCGATGTTCTCTTAGTGTTTGAAGTACTTGACGCGGATGATTTTCATGCTCCTTCTCGGTCCTTGAATACACCAAGATATCATCAATGAAAACTATGACAAACCAATCAAGAAAGGGGTTCATGACTCGGTTCATCATGTCCATGAATACCGCTGGAGCATTGGTAACTCGAAAGGGCATCACAAGAAATTCATAATGACCGTATCTTGTGCGGAATGCCGTCTTTTGGATATCTTCATCCTTCACTCGCAATTGATGATAACCAGATCGCGAATCAATCTTCGAGAAAACCGTCGCGCCTTGAAGCTGGTCGAATAAGTCGTGAATCCTCTGTAATGGATACCGATTCTTGATAGTGACTTTGTTCAATCCACGGTAATCAATGCACATCCGCATACTACCATCCTTTTTCTTCACAAATAGAATTGGGGCTCCCCACGGAGAAGTACTTGGAAGGATGAATCCTTTGTTCAACAGATCCTGTAACTGCTCTTTCAATTCTTGCAGTTCAGGTATCGCTAGGCGATAAGGAGTTTTAAAGACGGGCTCTGCTCCTGGAAGTAGGTTAATTGAGAAATCAATCTCACTACATGGAGGAAGTCCAGATAAGTCTTCGGGAAAGACGTATGGATATTCTCGGACTATGGGTATATCTTCGACATTTTGCTTCACTTCTTCGACTTCAGATACACTGGCTAGATAAGCCGTGCATCCTTGCTTCATAAATTTACATGATTTCAGAGCAGATATTATTGGGATAATTCCGCCCTCTCCTCGGAACTTGAGAATGGGTTGGAATGGTTGATGGAAAGTGATTTCCTTCTTAGCACAATCGATTGTGGCTCGATGTTTTGCTAACCAATCCATACCCAAAATTATATCGAAATGATCAAGAGGGAAAATAATAAGATTGGCCTCGAACTTTTGTTCCCCAATTCTTATGTCGCCATGGACATAGTTATCAACTTTGACCCTCTCACCATTGGGTAAGCTTATACGAATTTCTTCTTCTAGTTTTTGTTTCGGTATTGACAACTTACTAGTTATTGTATCAGATATGACAGAATGCGTTGCACCAGAATCAAATAATGCAGTTGAAGAGGTACTTTCAAACATTATTGTACCGATATGACATCGGTTGCTTCCCGAGCTTCTTCTCGATTCATCTCATAGATGCGAGGTTGAGTTGGTGCCTGTTTCCTCGATCTTTCGGTTGACTGCCCTTTGACCTCCTTCTTCTTTGGACAATTTCTAATGATATGACCTGACTGATGACAGTAGAAACAAGTGTTGTCCCTCTTGTCTGAAGTGCAAACGCCCCAATGTTGTTTGTTGCATTTAGGGCATATCGGGGTAGGCTGAGTTGGATTGTTCCGGCGCTTTGACTGATTTTGACGGTCGAGGTCTTGATTCTTCCGTTTCTCTCCTGACTGAGGTGGTCGCACTGTTCGTTGCCTTTCTTTGACTCGACGAGCCGCCTCAATTAGTGCTTCATAGTCGGAGAAGTCGAAAGGGGCTAGAGCATCTTGGATTGATTCTCTTAATCCTCGTTGCAGCAAAAACATTTGCTGGTCTAATGATCCAGTAACATCGGGGACATGCTCAAGCATTGAAGAAAATTTTGATTCATACTCAGTAATAGAAAGGGTACCCGGAGTTAACTGGGCAAGTTGCTCCTTCATCCTCTGTTGTGCTGACACAGGCCAATACCACTTGTGGAATCCATTTACGAATTCACTCCAAGAAATGTTGGTCGCCTTCCGTCCCTTCAAGTGGATGCGTCTGTGATTGTTCCACCAAGCTGCAGCATCCTTTTGCAGAATGAATTCGACAAGAGTCACCCGCTCTTCTTCCGGGCACTCAATTCCTTCGAATATTCTCTCTACTTGACGAAGCTACTCTTCAGCTACGAGTGGGTTTGTTGAGCCTGCAAACTTTGGGGGACCTGTCCGCATGAAGATGTCCAACCATCTTTCAGCATGGGTGGAATCAGATCCAGATCTCAGAGACGGGACTGGTCCTCTTTGCAGAGCTTCAGCCAGGACTGTTGTCAGTTGAGTAATAACATCCAAATTGTGGGGTACTACGGGAATCCTCGGAGGATGACTATCCTGGTCACTGTCTCCGTTAGTATGATTATGCGCTTGCCAATCGTTATTGGTCATTTCCTGAAAAGGAAATAAGTGTCTTAGAACGTGAAAATGAAACCTCATATACTTTTACTTTTACTTATATCATTATAACTCACAATTTCTAGTTTAAGGTGCCCATTGGCCAGGTAAGTGTAAGGTCCGTGGTCGCACTATGTACCGTTATACACCACTTTCCTTTCGGGGGATACTGGATCACCCCTAACCACTTTCCTAGACACCAATTAGACAACTTAAACGTCGATCTCACAAGCACAAAGCTTTATTAAACTGATCTTGTTTCGTTCCTACTTGTGTCTACCCCACTCAGGTTTACTAACATATGTTCAGGGGGTCTAATCCAACTGCTCATGTATTTTGCTAGTTCTCTAGTTCCACTCTTGTATGTGTAACCTCTCTTTAATACCAACTTGTCACACCCTGGCCCGGCAAGCTCGAGTTAACGAGACGGGAACAGTAAATGCGAGGTAAGGATCTTTTTATGGTTACACATTTCTAGAGCGAAATCAACAAAACCAACATATTTTATTTATATAAAAGTTTACATGTACATCGGCAAATTGGATATAACATTTTCGTTTACATAGTAAACTAAAAACATAGTAGTCATCTTCACTACCCACTGGCGCCCATATCAGCATTGGTACCTAAAAATATAAGTAGGCCGGTGAGCATTCTGACTCACCCTGAAAGAATAACACAACATATATATGTATGCACAAGTTTTAAGCAAAATGCGAGTACAACAAAAGAGTAGCACATCACTAGATATTCATTTAATTTGTTTATAAAACCCATTTTTATATCAAAAATATTTGATTTACTAGTTAGCACTTATAGTACGCCGGTCGGCCAAACCGGAGGGCTCGTTCACTTGCAGGCGGTACGCCACACAATACAACTTTTTTGCTAGCTAAGCCCAGAAGGAGCGCCACTCCCATGATATAAGGGTCCTCGGACAAAACACTGTGGGCTCGATACTCCACAGGCGGATTGCAAGTGGCTAATTTTGCCGGATTGGGAGCGCTACTCCCGAGATGTTCCCCTCACATAGACAGGGTACCCGGGTAAGGTGAGCCAAATACTGGACTAACATAATCATACACATCATTTATTTGTATATCATATTTAAATAATGTGTTATTCTCATTTAACTAGCATATTGGCCAGGTAAGTGTAAGGTCAGTGGTCGCACAATGTACCGTTATACACCACCTTCCTTTCGGGGGATACTGGCTCACCCCTAACCACTTTCCAAGACACCAATTGAGCAAGTTAAATTTTGACATCGCAAGTACTTGTATATGATATTTTTCAGAATTTTATATTTCCAGAATACACAATTTCATATTGTTAATATGCATGCACGAGAACTCAGGACATCATTATTACGTGAATACACGTAATTCCACCCCTCGTTATGTTTATCAGAAGTTCAGCATTATTTCTGTATATTAACTGATTTATGTCATAACTTCGGCATTATTTCAACATAATGATTGCTAATTATCGCATTACTGAATATTAACGTAACATATACGTATTGCATTATTTTCCACCTACCTCAGTCTTCTTGCTCCTTGACTCAGGATTTTAGCAGCGCTTCCGCAGTACTCTGCACCATGACTATTACTTTGGCGGGGTTTTGACGGCGCTTTTGCAACAACTAATTAGAATCCAAAGTCGAGCCCTAGCTCTAGAACTTCTCCCAAAGATCTCCCACAATTTTGGCAGAAATTTGATACTTTCTCTCTCCTCTCTCTCTCCTCTCTCTCACTCTCTCTCTCTCTCTCTTGATTTCCCAAAAACTGAATGGATCTGGAATGAATGAATACTTTCATTGGATCCATATTTATAGTAGTTTTCAAACGCCACTGAAATCACTTAAATCCGAGTTCTAGAACTCCCGGAAAGTCCAAAAAACCAAATCGTTCTTTACTTGCTCTCCGGAGGTGACACGTGTCGCCACGTGTCGCCATATGGTGGTCCTACAACCATGGAGGCGCCATGTGGCGCCAAATGGCAGCCATGCACATCTCCACATGGCAGCCATGCATGTCGCCACATGGCGGTCATGCACGAAGCCACGTATCGCTACGTGGCGGCCATATACGTCGCCAAGTGGCGGCCATGCGCGTCGCCACGTGTAAAAAAATGAATATACCTACTCTGGGGTTTTTTGACGTTCTGATTCCAAATTCGGCGTCAGTTTTCTCAGATTCTTTACAATTCGTGCTGAATTTCTCAGTTTCTCGAAATTTGTGTCGGTTGCGCCGAAAAAATCGTGTTTTTCCTAAGAATCTCCGATTTTAGCAAATAATATGTCGATTCTAAGGTTTTTCGACCTTCTGAACCTAACTGTGGATTCTATTTTTTTAAAATTCAGCTTAGTTGGATAATTTAGTGCTCGAACATCTTTATTAATTACTCTAATTCGGATTAGATAAACGTGGGATATTACACCCGCGGTAGTTCAAAACACTTTGGGAAGTCGGCAGACGCTTCTAAAATTAAAGATTGTCACACGTAGAATATTCTCTAATCAGAGATAGCGCCGACGGTAGGGATAGCGCATGTGGTAGCTCCAACTCTATAAAAAGGACCACTTGGCTCCGTCTTCTTCATCCTCTCACAACCCTAAATTCCAGAGCTTCGTGCAACAACATATAGAGGAAGTTTCAGAGAGATACTCCCACAAATCCATGAAGGCTTAAAGAGATCAGTGGAGAAGATTTCAACACTCTTCATCATCGTGATGAAAGACCACATCGACTACGATCATACTCTGCGGGTCTTCGTCTACTTCTTCAAGAGATCCACATAGAGAGTTTTTCATATTATTATTATTGCTTGCATCTCTTTAGTCTTGTAATCGTGTAGTGAATTCGCCTTGTGTTGGCGACTAGGTCTAGGTAGGACTTAGGGAGGAATTCGTCTTGTGTTGGCGACTAAATCTAGTGTAGGTCTAGGGGGTGCTCGAGGCCGTATTCGGGGAGGATTGGCTAGAGCGGCTTGACATCGTATCCAGGGGAGGATAGGCTAAAGCCACCGGTTCGTGGGGATACGAGTCGGGATAGAAAATGAAAAGGGATTTTACTTCTTCACCTTCGATTTCTAGCTTTATAGAAATCTATTTTTGTAATCATTTTTATTAATAGTAATCATGTCTCTCTTTGTTGGGTATTGTAGCCACAATAACCTTGATTTGAATAAGTATCCCTTAAACTAAGGTGAATTGATATTGTATTTGATATAGCTTTTTAGTCATGTGTTTGCAGATTCTAAATGGCTAAGTGCAAACCAATGTCAGGCTTCAATGAGTCATAAAACACAGGCCTATGCAATGTAATTCCTCATTGTATAGACCAAGGTGTTGACTCATGTGAAATCTCTCTATTAGGGTGTACTTATTATTCAAATACAATGGAGAAGCTAAGAGGAACATGTTGTTGTTCTTAAGTTTCGGAAGAAAATTTATCCTAAGTGCTTTCGTCGAGTAACAATAATTTTCGTTGAATGATAAACTTTTTCGTCGAGTAATGTTATTCTACTCGTGAAATCTAAATTGTATTTCTTCCGGTGTAACTTTAAGTCTCTAAGTATTTTCGTCGAAGAAGTTTTCGTCGAAGGAGATTTCGTCGAAGAACTTTTCGTCGAAGAAGAATTCGTCGAAGACAAATTCGTCGCGTAATTTCCTCTATCCGACGAATTGGTTTAGCCCGGTATTCTATTTCAAAATCACAGAAGGCTTTCCTTTAGGGCTTCTGCCATGTACAGTATACATAGAAGGTTTTCCCTAATTTGTGCTTATAGCCGTTGAAGAAGATTTCTATAAGTACCTGGGGGTTATTTCGAAAAACCCTAATCGTTAATCGTGAATCAGAACTTCAATCTCTCGTAATTTCTGCCGGCCGTCTCTCTCATTCTCGCGCGACTTTCTCACAGTCGATCATAAATATTTTGTGATTCTTCTTCTGAAGTTAGAGTCAACAAGATCAACTGAATCAGATTCTCTCAATCAACATCTTGAATCTTTCGACTCTCAAGGTTCAGATCTAGTTTTCATAGTCTACAAATTTCTTCTTCCTCTGCTCTCAACCGACTGAAGGACTTTCTCAAGGAATAAGATATCTCCCTTTCAGATCTGAAGAAGAGAACTCTCCCTAGAGTTTCTAAGTTAGATTGCTTGTCAATCTTATTTGTTTTGTAAAAACACCTTGATATACTCTTGTAGGAGGTTTGCCTCCGAGTTATTTTGTAGATCCTTGTTTGGGGATCGAGTTGTAGGAGAAGTTTGTTCTCCGAGTTTCTGGAGGAGTAGTTTGCTCCGAGTTGTAGGAGTTGAGACTCCGAGTTGTAAGATATGGAAAAATCTGAAATTGGTGAAGTAGCCGAATCTAGCCTTGGAGTGCTAGATAGGCGAGGCGGGAAAGTGGACTACCCACATCGGGGAACTACTATAAAATCCTTGTGTGTTGTGTTGTGCTCGGTTTTTGTGTGCTTATTTGTTTAAATTTTTATTTCCTTTTAAAGCCATAGAATCCACATATTCACCCCCCTCTAGGTGATTTAGGTTGCGACTAAATACTTTCAATTGGTATCAGAGATAAGTTGTTCGCTAAAGGTTAACACCTTGAACAAGATCTCTAAATCTAGTTGCAAGAACCAGTATGTTTGGAATGGAAAGAACCAAGGATTCCTCTGTGAAGTTGCCCGTCTGCACCAAGGAGAACTTTTCGATGTGGAAAGAAAGAGTAAGATTCTATATTGAAGCTGCAGATTCAAGAATCTTTCAGATTGTTGAAGAAGGTCCCCGTGTTCCGATGAAACCTTCGTCAATAAATTCAAATATTCAAATTGCCAAGAAGATGCTGGAGTTGACCAAAGATGAGATTGCTCTCGTCGCCTTGGACAAGAAGGCAAAGAACATCATTGTCGGTGCAGTGGACGATTCGATGTTGCAAAACCTTATTCACTGCAAGTCTGTCAAGAAGATGTGGGATTCTCTAGTTGTTCTGATGGAAGGTACGGAAGAAGTGAGGGATGACCGGTGATCTTTGATGAATCAAGAATATGAAGCATTTAAGCAAGATCCAAGAGACTCCATTTATGACACTTATGAAAAATTCTTCAAGATAGTAAATGGTCTAAGAAACTATGACTGAGAATTTACTGTTGGTGAGCTAAATGATAAGTTCTTGAGATCCCTGGCGAAAGAATGGGATACCAAGGCAATCACAATCAGAGAATTTGGAAAGATGGCTACTATGGTGCCACAAATATTGTTCGGGAAGTTCTTATCACATGAGCTTAAGCTAAGCATAAGAAGAGCTGAAGAAGAAGGGAGCAGGACTTCAGGAAGAGAGAAGTTTGTTGCTCTCAAGGCAGAGAGTTTAAGAAAAAGCAAAGCTGTGTCACCTATAAGGAGACCACCATCAGATGAAGATGAAGAATCTGAAGCTTGCCCATCAAGCTCAGATATGTCTGATGGAGAATTTTCTCTCCTCTCTAAGCAATTCAAAAGATTGCTCAATAAAAGAAGATAAAGAAAGCATCAGTCTTCAACCTCCGATCACAGAAGATCAAGGTGTGATGATGATCATCACAAGAAAAGCAACAAAAATGATAGGTATCATTCTAAACCGAACAAACAGATTTCTTCTGACATTATTTGCTACTGTTGCAATAAGCCAGGGGATGTAATTGCGGAGTGCCCATACAAGAAGAAAGGAGGATCAAAGAAAGAAGAAAAGCGATCATTCAAGGGCAAGAAGAAAATCGAGAAGAGCTTCATCGCAAAGAAGCCAAAGACTCTTAGCGACATCGACTCAGATGAGTCAAGCTCGGATGAGGAAGCCTACTTTGAGCTAATGGCACAATCAGATGAAGACGTCTACAACACCCCAAATGAGGGGGAGGTAAACGTTCATACTCCTCTTTCTGCATCTGAAACTAAATCCAATGAAAATGAAGGATATTCTTCAGAGGAGGATTCAGAGTTAATGACTCGGTATAAAGGCCTTTTGAAGGGATTTGACAAATACCGCAAGGTAGTCAGATTTCAGTCAAAACAGATTGAATCACTCAAGACGTTGGAATCGGAACTGAAAGAGGAAATCAAAAGATTGACTCCTTTCAAAGATGAAGTCCAACTTTTGAAGGATGAATTAAATAGCTCCACTGAGTTATTAACCCTGAAGGAGAAATTTATAGATGAACTAGAAGAGAAGTTACAGGTGGAAAGGAAACTAGTAGAAAGCTTCTCAAAGCCAAAAACTATTCTTCCAATCATTGATAAATTTTCTGCTCCTGCGAAGGGTAGTGGTCTTGGTCATGTAGCTGAGATAAGTAAGGATGCCAAGAGAAGAGTCGTTAAGGGCAAGAGCAAGGCTGATCAAAATCAACCTTCATTCAAAAAGGTAGTGTTTCCTACAAACACATATGATTTTGAATCCATGTACGATCACTTTACGAGACCAACTCATGTTGAGTCAAGTAAGAGTAACCAGGGATGGAGTCTTCACTGAAGCCTCAGAACGACTGCTTTCAAGTCACCTTACGAAGAAATAGTCCTCAAGGACTATGGTTCATTTGTACATAGATCAGAAGCTAAGAAAGCACGAAAAGTCAGGACTGCTGTGACAAAATATCATGAGGAGTCAAGTGTTTGTTGCAACCACAAGGCTTCTACTTCTAAGAAAGTTACTCCTGTTAGACCTCCCATTCAAAAAGTCAAGCAGGAGGGCAAAAGAAGATACAACAGGTTTGACTGTTTGTGCGGCGGCAAGGTTGGTCACTTTGCCATAGATTGTTGGTTTAATCCATTAAATTTCAAGACTCCAGGGGTTAACAATGCAAGAATGACCCCTCACAAGGTTAACACTCCTAGTGGTGGTCATCTAACGAAGAGCCAAGGACCCAAATTTGTTTGGGTTCCTAAGGGCAATTGATCATTGACTGCAGGTATGTCCAAAGGCCAATAAAACTCCTATATGGTACTTGGACAGTGGATGTTCACGACATATGACCGGAACAAGAAGCCTACTACAAGATTATACCCCAGTGAAAGATGGTCCAAAAGTTATCTTTGGCGGATCTAATCGGGGAATTACTAAAGGCTACGGTATGATTACAAATGGTATAGTCTCTTTCACAGACGTGGCTTATGTTAAAGGATTACAGCATAATCTCATTAGCATAAGTCAATTATGTGACAAAGGCTATATGGTAGAATTCTACAAGGACAAGTGCTTGATAAAGTCGTCTGATATGTCAGAAATGATTTTAATAGGCACTCGGAGTAGAAATATTTTCTGTTTAAATTTTCTATGTCTAGACTCTTCTACACCAGTGTACTTTTTAGCAAAAGATAGTGCATCTCTTTATGACCAGTGGCACAAGATACTAGCACATATAAATTTCAAAACTATAAAAATGTTATTTTCTCATAATTTAGTTCGTGATGCGCCTGATGTTAAGTGCATTAAAGAGAGACCTTGTCATGCATGCCAAATGGGCAAGCAGATAAGAGCTACCTTTAAGAGCATAATTGGCAAAGACTCCACCATATGCTTATATCTGCTCCATATGGATCTATTTGGTCCCATGCCAATCAGAAGCTTAGGAGGTAAAGCTTATACTTGGTTATTGTTGATGACTACTCACATTTTGCTTGGGTATTCTTTCTAAAACACAAGTCAGTTACGTTTGATTCTTTAACTAATTTTGTCAGGAAAATACAGAATGAATTAAACTGCTCCGTAGTCAAAATCAGAAGTGACCGCGGAACAAAATTCAAATCTGGAGCCATGACAGAGTTCTGTGAAAGCTTTGGTATCTTTCATGAGTTTTCATCTCCTCGTACTCCACAACAAAATGGAGTCGCCGAGAGAAAGAATAGAACACTCATTGAGGCTTGCAGGACAATGTTAAGTGACTCTTCACTACCAGAATATTTTTAGACTGAAGGTATCAACAATGCTTGCCACGTGCAAAATAGAGCACTAGTCAACAAAAATCATCATAAGACCCTTTATGAAATTCTGAAAGGCAGGAAACCAACTCTATCTTATTTTAGGTTCTTTGGCAGTAAATGTTTCGTGCTTAATAATGGGAAGTATTACAAAACAAAATTTAGTGAAAAATGTTTTGAAGGTATTTTTGTAGGCTATAGTAGCCATAGTAAGACATATAGGATTTTCAATAAGAAATCCCTGGTTGTAGAAGAAACTTACAATATTATTTTTGATGAGACGAGCATGCTTCAAAGCATCCCTTCTAGTGTATTTGTTGAAGATGCAGGTGCAATATTCAAAGAACTTCACCTGGAAGAAGCACCTAAGGAAGATGCTCCAAAGTCTATAGAAGTACTTGTTCCAATTCCACCTGAGGAAGATTCTCAAGAAGAAGAGACCCCAGAAGTGGAAGTACCTCCATGTGGTATGGATAATGGAAGAAACCTGATGATTAGACACCAAAGAGATCATCTGGTTAACCAAATTATCGGAGAAACCCGTGTTGGAGTAAGAACAAGAAGAGGTACGGCTAATCAAGTTTTGCACTTAAGCTTCATGTCACAGATTGAGCCAAAGAAGTTCGATGAAGCAAAAGAGGATACTTCGTGGATCATTGTAATGCAAGAGGAGCTCAATCAGTTCAAGAGGTGCAAAGTTTGGAAGCTAGTACCAAGACCCAAAGGAAAAAATGTCATAGGGACAAAATGGGTTTTCAGAAACAAGCTGGACGAAGATGGAGTAATCATCAAGAACAAGGCCAGACTTGTTGCTCAAGGTTATAGACAAGAAGAAGGGATTGACATCGATCAAACTTTCGCTCCCGTGGCAAGACTCGAAGCGATCAAGTTGTTTCTAGCGTATGCTGCTCACAAAGGATTCAAAGTCTACCAAATGGACGTGAAGTCAGCCTTCCTAAATGGTAATCTAAAGGAAGAAGTATACGTAGAACAACCCCCAGGTTTTGATGACTCCTCTTTACCTGATCATGTTTATTATTTACGTAAAGCTTTATATGGTCTCAAACAAGCTCCTCGAGCTTGGTATGAGACGCTTTCTAGCTTTCTTCTTGAGAACAAGTTCACAAGAGGAAATATTGATAAGACATTATTTCTTAGGGAAGTAAAAGGCAAGATTTTGCTAGTGCAAATCTATGTCGACGACATTATTTTTGGATCTACGGACGATAACCTTTGCAAAAAGTTTTCTAACTTGATGCAAGGGAAATTTGAAAAGAGCAGTATGAGTGAGCTGAAGTATTTCTTAGGACTTCAGGTGAAGCAATCTGAAGATGGAATTTTCATCTCTCAGACAAAGTTCACCAAAGAGTTAATTAAGAAATTCGGAATGGAGAATGCAACCTCTATGAGGACTCCAATGGGTTCAGCTATGTCTATGGATAAGGATGAGAAAGGGAAACCTTTTGTTGAAACCAAGTACATAAGCATAATTGGATCCCTGCTCTACCACACTGCGAGTAGACCGGATATAATGTTTTCCACTTGCGTATGTGCTAGATTTCAGGTGAACTCTAGGAATCTCATTATGCCGCTGCAAAGAGGATTTTGAGATATCTTAAAGGCACACCAAATCTTGGCTTATGGTACCTAAGAAGTAATGACTTCGAGCTAACAGGTTTTT
This sequence comes from Dactylorhiza incarnata, assembly GCA_033032865.1. Lineage (NCBI taxonomy): Eukaryota > Viridiplantae > Streptophyta > Magnoliopsida > Asparagales > Orchidaceae > Dactylorhiza > Dactylorhiza incarnata. Next base: position 744,371 of record JAWHQI010000278.1, read on the forward strand.
CAGATGCTGATTTTGCAGGTAGCAAGGATGACAGGAAAAGCACTTCCAGGACATGCCAATTCCTTGGAAAGAGGCTTGTCTCGTGGAGTAGCAAGAAGCAGAATTATGTGGAAATCTCAACTGTTGAATCGGAGTACATCTCCGCATGCAATTGCTATGCACAACTTCTGTGGATCAGAAACCAGTTCGAAGACTACAACTTGAGGCTAAAGGAGATTCCTATGTTCTGTGACTCCTCAAGCGCCATCGTAATTGCAAATAATCCAGTATCCCATAGCCGGACAAAACATATAGAGATTCGCTATCACTTCATCTAGTAGAATGTGGAGAACAAGGACATAAGCCTCAGTTATGTTCCTACAGATAAGCAAATTGCAGACATTTTCACGAAGCCGCTTGATGAGGCCAAGTTCAATTTCTTCAAGCTAGAACTTGGTATGCGGAACAAGGAATCTTGAAGAGAAGGCAAAGGAATCAGACACTCAGACTTATTCGAGAAAAGACAAGTCAATTTCACGAGTAATTCCGCATTTCGTCGAGTAAACTTTTCCTATTCAACGAACTTACTTTTCGTCGAGTGACATTATGGCCTTCGATGAATTGCTCTTTCCATATATAATTTTGTCGAGTCAGAATTTCCTTTCTCTATTTAAACCTATTGGATCCGAAGAGTCATATCTATTAAAATAAGGTACGCGCCTCTTTTCCCTCAAAATTTTCATTCTATATAAAAGGGCTTAAGGGTTTCACGAGTCACAACACTTCACGTCGTCGCCAAATCCTCGAGCCCTCCGACGATTCGCATTTCGTCAGTTGTTCTTGTCGCAAGCATTCGCCATGTCTAGGAGAAGCCATGGTTTTCTTGATGTAGGGGGGAGCTCGTTCGCATAGGCTTCGCCTCTGCTACGGATGAGTTCAGGAATGTCATTTTATGCTTGGAAGAGGTTGGATTATGTTTTATCCTCAAGCATCCATGTCGGGTTTTGGAAAAGGAGGTGATCGAATTCTTCAAGAATGCTTCTCTTCGACATTCTGGGAAGATTATCAAGTCCTCAATCAAAGATAAAGTTATCAAAATGAAGCCCTCCCGTTTACCAAAATTTCTGCGATTACCAGTGGTAGATGAAGAGGATTGTTTGTTCGAAGAGGACCATGTCAGAACTCTACTTTTCTGCGGTTTGCCAAGGGGCACCAAATCTGTAAGAAGGAAAAACATGAATGATGAAGGAAAGTTATTATCAGATATTTTGGGAAAGGTCCTTCTCTGTAAGGTAGGTTCTCACGACTACCTCTCAAATGAAATGTTCAAAATGGTAGGTGGCATCATTTGTCGGAAGAAGGTTGATTGGGGAACAGTTCTGTTTGAAAAGATTAAAGCCGGTCTGATGACTCCAAATTTTGGAAAGATCATCTCTCTCTTTCTGAATCAAGTGGATGGCCAGTTGTTCGATATGGCATTTGGGAGTGCTCTGCATCCCATGAAGAAAATTGATTCTTCAATCCTTCAGAGGTGGGATAGAAAGATCGTGAGTCCTGGTCTGAAGAGGCCTGGTGTAGTTGATTCAGAAGAGGAAAGGGCAGCAGCTCCAAGGTTGAAGAAGAAGAAAAGGTCAAAATCAGTCAAGGCACCAGTCCAGGGGGAGAACCTAAATGATCAAGGTCCAAATATCCCCCAACAGCTCCTCAAGCTATTCCCTCTCCTATCCATTCTCCTATCCCCTCTCCCAAAGCAAGTTCTTCAACAAAATCCAGTTCTAAATCCAAAGCTGATGACCATGATAGTGATCATAATGATGATGATGATGATGATGATGATGATGATGATGATGATGATGATGATGATGATGATGATGATGATGATGATGATGATGATGATGAGCACCCCGGTGCTGAAGAAAATACAAATTTGGTTGATAGAGTCAACAAGACTCACTCTTCTGGAAAGAAAGCTTCTGAACAGGTCAAAGCATCCACATCGGGTGGACCTCCTTCTGATGCAGGTGAACCACAAGCTACAGAATTTGTGCATACTCAAGTGATTGAAAGCTCTGAGGGGGAGCAGAGCAGGACAGCTGAAGTGAGAGATGATGAGGTCAAATCAAATGCCATTGAACTTTTTGAACCCCTCCAGGATGTGCAATCTGAGCATGCTCCTGTCTCTCCAAGAAAAGAAGATTCTCACAACTTCATGTCTTTTGGTGAAAGCTATAGAGCTCCTTCTCCAAGACTTGCTCCTGCAGCATCCTCTCCCAATGAATTATTGCAAACAATTGAGGCTCTGCTCAGGACCCAGGCTGAGCATATTGAATTTTCTCTCAAGCAGGTGTACAACAAAATATCAGAAGTTGAAAAAGATGTTAATAATGGTCTTGCAGCCATAAATCATAATATGGGAATTTTAAGAAGGGAATTAGATGAAAAGTTTGATGCTGCTACTAATGGCATGAACCTCTCAATGCAAGGAATGTCTACTCTTTATGAGCAAGCTGATAAAGTAGACAAAGGTCAAGATACGTTACTCAGCTCTTCGAGTGGAAATACTTATATCATTCATTCTGCCATAAGCAAATTAGAGGATGAAGTTCTCCAAACCCTTCATGAAGAAGTCAGAAAGGGGAGAATATGATAGCAAAGATGGATGAATTAAACAGAATGGTAGAAAGCAGGTTTCATGAAAGCAATATTTATCAGTCTCAAAATACAGGTTGGCTTCATAATGCTACAGGAAGATCTCCAGGCCCTTATGCTCAAGAGCAAGCCTATCATGAGCAAGTCTTTGAGGAACAACCTTATGTTCCTCCTGCTTCTTACTCTCCTATGTGGTCTGATCAGGAGGAGATTGCAGAATCCTCGAAGCGTCCTGCTAAGAAGCAAAAGATTTACATATAAAGAAGATCTAATCAGGCTGTAAGAAAAAGAAGGGGAGCTAACATAATTTTCAGAGATCCAGTGGAAGAGAGAAGAAACCATGGTGAAACTGGATTCCAATTTCCAAAAACATAATCTTGGACACCTTCAATCTAATTGAAATTTCAAATGAAGAGCCCCAGAAGTGTTATAATCAAGAAGAAATCAACAAGCTGAAGGCATCAAAGTTGAAAAGAAGAATTCATTTCAGAGAGTATGGATACAACAATCCAAGTGCTCCTCCTCCTCCTTCAAAGTACTATCCAAAGCCAAAAGCTTATTTTGACAGGCAATTGAAGAAGAGCAGGATGGATAAGGCTAAGATGCCTTAAGCAAAGTGTTGTGATTGCATGTCAAACTCTTAAAAACTTTTATATCTATAAATGTTTTATTGCTATCTCTTTCACTTTGCTATTTATTATTGCTTGTGATTATTATTTTTTTATGTGTGCAATTCATCTTAGTAGATAAGGTTCTGACTTCTTCAAATAGGGGAAGATTGTTGGGTATTATAGCCATAATAACCATGATTTGAAGAAGTATCCCTTAAACTAAGGTGAATTGATGTTGTATTTGATATAGCTTTTTAGTCATGTGTTTGCAGATTCTAAATGGTTAAGTACAAACCAATGTTAGGTTTCAATGAGTCATAAAACACAGGCATATGCAATGTAATTCATCATTGTATAGACCAAGGTGTTGACTCATGTGAAATCTCTCTATTGGGGTGTACTTCTTATTCAAACACAAAGGAAAATCTAAGAGGAAGATGTTGCTGTTCTTAAGTTTGGAAGAAAATTTATCCTAAGTGCTTTCGTCGAGTAACAATCATTTTCGTCGAATGATAAATTTTTTCGTCGAGTAATGTTATTTTACTCTTGAAATCTAAATTGTATTTCTTCCCATCTAACTTTAAGTCTCTAAGTATTTTCGTCGAAGAAGTTTTCGTCGAAGGAGATTTCGTCGAAGAACTTTTCGTCGAAGACAAATTCGTCGCGTAATTTCCTCTATCCGATGAATGCGTTCAGCGCGGTTTTCTATTTCAAAATCGCAGAGGGCTTTCCTTTAGGGCTTCCGCCATGTACAGTACACATGGAAGGTTTTCCCTAATTTGTGCTTATAGCCGTTGGAAGATTTCTATAAGTGCCTAAGGGTTATTTCGAAAAACCCTAATCGCTAATCGTGAATCAGAACTTCAATCTCTCGTAATTTCTGTCGGTCGTCTCTCTCGTTCTCGCACGACTTTCTCACTGCCGATCAGAAATATTTTGCGATTCTTCTTCTGAAGTTAGAGTCAACAAGATCAACTGAATCAGATTCTCTCAATCAACATCTTGAATCTTTCGACTCTCAAGGTTCAGATCTAGTTTTCAAAGTCTACAAATTTCTTCTTCCTCTGCTCTCAACCGACTGAAGGACTTTCTCAAGGAAGAAGATATCTCCCTTTCAGATCTGAAGAAGAGAACTCTCCCTAGAGTTTCTAAGTTAGATTGCTTGTCAATCTTATTTGTTTTGTAAAAAACACCTTGATATACTCTTGTAGGAGGTTTGCCTCCGAGTTATTTTGTAGATCCTTGTTTGGGGATCGAGTTGTAGGAGAAGTTTGTTCTCCGAGTTTCTGTAGGAGTAGTTTGCTCCGAGTTGTAGGAGTTGAGACTTCGAGTTGTAAGATTTGGAAAAATCTGAGATTGGTGAAGTAGCCAAATCTAGACTTGGAGTGTTAGATAGGCGAGGCGGGAAAGTGGACTACCCACATCAGGGAACCACTATAAAATCCTTGTGTGTTGTGATGTGCTCGGTTTTTGTGTGCTTATTTGTTTAAATTTTTATTTCCATTTAAAGCCATAGAATCGGCATATTCACCCCCTCTAGGTGATTTAGGTTGCAACTAGATACTTTCACTCTTTGTGTAATAAAATTGAGTTGTTCTTCATTTCTCTAAATTGTTTATTATCCTCTCTTTCATTATAAAACAATTTAGATGTTTATTCAAAATCACTATTTTGATCTACTTAGTTTTCAAGTGTCTACAAAATATATTAAAAGATTTTAAAACCCTTATTCACCCCCCCCCCCCCCCCTCTGAGGGCGCCTACAGATCCAACACATTTTGTCATTACACATATCCATATGCGATGAGTCGTGCCTTGTACTTCACCACAGCACCATGCGTGTCCTTCTTGACTTTATACACCCATTTCAATCCTATGGGTAGACACCCACTTGGCAGATCAGTGAGGTGTCATGTTTCATTATCATCAATTGATTTCATCTCCTCTCGCATCGCCATATGCCAGCAATCACGTTTCTTAGCTTCTGCAAAGCACACAGGTTCTTCGGTCATCAAAAAACACAGTCTGTCGCACTCGCTCTCAAGCTCGGATGTGTTCTGGTACAAGTTCGTCAATGTGTGGTACCGCGACACTACTCCATCAGATGCGGGCGAAGCAATGTTTGGTGGGGTTGAAAATTCCACCCCGCCGAGGGTAGGTGGTGTAGCCACCTGTGTGGGCTCAACTGGAGAAGTCACCTGCGTCATTGGTCCGCTGCCAGGGATGTGACTTGGCGTAGCAGGTATCGATGCCTCATCACTTTCATGTGTTGACATGTTGTTATGACCATCTTCTGTGATAGAGCTAACAAAGTAATCCGCAGTGAATAGCTCACTGTATGTGGTCAGCTCCTCCTCACCTTCTGATATACCCCACTCCCATTTTTCCTCCTCATCGAACACGACATCATGGCTTATATGTACTCTTCTGCCTACCGGATCATGCATCCGATAAGCCTGGGAACCGGGTTCTTAGCCGGTGAAAACCATGGGAGTGCTTCTATCATCCAGTTTCATTATGTTTGACTTCACGACCTTTACGTGTCCTAGATACCCAAACGTGCGGAAGTAGTGCACGTTCGGACGGGTCATAAGGTGTCTTGTTGTCGACGCTGCTGGTTGGTGCACGATTGAGGATATAGACTGTCGTCATGATAGCCTCACCCCAAAATCTTCCTGGCTCCCCTTGGACTTGAGCATACTCCTGGCCATTGCAACCACCGTCTAGTTTTGCCACTCGACGACGCCATTTTGTTGTGGCAAGTATGACGATGTAAGGAACTGCTTTACGCCTTGGTCTGCACAATGCTCCCCAAACTCCACGGACATGAACTTGCTGCCTTGATCAGTGCGGAGGGCCCTCAGCTTGCGGCTCGCTTCTACGTCAGCACTCGCCTGGAGATGTTTGATGGCCGCCGCCGCTTTGTCTTTGGACTCTAAGAGTGTCAGCTACATATAGCGACTGAGATCATCTACCAAAAGTAGAAAGTACATCTTACCTCCTGGGGTGGCTAGCGTGATGGGTCCACATATGTCACTGTGTACTAGGTCACGTATGTTTTGTGCGCGGTAGGTCGTCTCCTTTGGGAACGAGGCTCATCGTTGCTTGCCCACAAGGCAACCGTCATAGATTTGATCCACCTGATCAATCTGTGATAGCCCACGAACCATGTTGTGTTGCACCAGTTTGCGGAGTGCCTTGAAATTCAGGTGTCCGTAGCGCGCGTGCCACCGCCACGCATGTTGGTTGCACTTTGTCGTCAAACACATAGGTTGTGTTATATCAAGGTTAAGCACATATAAGCGGTTCTTGGTTCTTCTTACCTTGGCAAGCAGTTGTCGTTGCGGATCGCGGATCGACAATACTCTTTCCTCGATGAGCGTTTGGCAGCCGTGTTCATCGAGCTGCCCGAGGCTCACTATGTTATTGCATAGCCGTGGGATGTAGTGAACAACACTGATCCGCTCCCACAAATATCGACGACTGATCCATCCCCAAACTTCACCGAGCCCATGATGTTGGAGTCTAGCTTAGTAAAATTCTCCTTGCACCCGAAAATATGATTGCTTGCGCCGGTGTCCAAGTACCAAACTTCGTCGTGGTGCTCTTCCTCTCGACCAAGGTGAACTTGCGCGTGAACCTCGTTGAGCATGATATCACCAGTCGAGTCTTTTGTGGCTTCCATTAGTGCACAGACTTGCGCCATCAGTAGCGCGGGCTCGTCGTCCTGGGCCTGTGTGAGATTCACTTGCTCTCTTCATTCTCGTCATGGCTTGCGACACTCACTTGAATAATGCCTGAGGATGACGCAGTTGAAGCACTTGTGCTTTGACTTGCCACGGTTGCTTCCCGACACAACCATCTCATTGTCATCGCGGCCTCCTTTGCCGCGTCCATTTTGCTTGGCTCGACCACGATTTTGCTTCCCGCTAGCTCCATTATCAACAGTCTTGTTGTTGCCCGAGGAAACCTCTCCCGGCTCCCTCTTCTTATGGCATGTTAGCCACTCTTCCTCTATGAGGAGCAAACAATCGTCATCTTGAACCTTGTTTCCAAGTTCATAATGCTCCACAACAGCCTTTAAACGGCCGGTGAGCTCTTCGATGGACAGGGTCTTCATGTCGAGTAGATGCTTGATTGAGATGGCGATTTGCATGTACCTGGGCGGAACAACACGAAGGAATTGTTTGACAACCTTCTCATCTTCCATCGTGTCCACAAGTGCGCGGATGCTATTTACGATGGTGTTGAGCCACATGGCGAAGTCATCCACAGACTCACTTTCCTTCATGTGGATCGCCTCAAACTCGTTGTGGAGTGTTTGCGCCTTTGCCTCCCGGACTCGCTCGACACCCATGTGCATCATTTGCACGGTATCCCATGTCTGCTTGGTGAAGTACTTCACCCCCAGCGTGGATAACATCTATAATGGTACGGCTTGGAGGATGACCGTCAATGCCATCCTTTCGAGGCGGTACTCGGCATCACCCGGCTCGATCGCCTCCCAAACTCCGTGAGCCTGCAGATTTACTCTCATCAAGAGAGCCCAGTCCGCGTAGTTTGTACGCGTAAGCATCGGGTAATACAGTGTCACCCCCGCCCCCATTGCTTGATGCACCACCAGCGGCCGTCCGCCACTGTTAGCGGAGTCATCGACGTCACCGCTTAGCGCCTTAGCATAGGATTTTGATCCCGACATCGTCGTAGAATCAACACGGGCTCTGATACCAAATGTTAAGACAGAAGCACAGTTGAGAGAAAATTAGGCTTTGCTGAATCTTATTTCTCCTTGTCTTTTATCAAACTTTGCATACAAGGATATAAATAGTCAAAGCATTGTGCATAGGAAGAAAGTATATAATTGGCCACTCACTCATGACACACGTGAATCACACAAAATCAAATAAAAAATAAAATGTGAAACACACATAGCAAGACTCAAATAAAAAAATTAAAAGCATGAAACACACCTAACAAGATTAGTGCTAACAATGGAAATGGTTCAAGGGTCACCGTGGATGAGTTTTTGGACTCTCTATGATGTTGGGAAGGCGTTGTGGAGGCAAGGTTGTTCATGATGGAGGTTATCTGAACCCTAACACACTATTAAATGCACAAAAATCCTAAACCTAGGCTCTAGAGGAGGAGGGAGAGAACTCATAGCAGTCCATGCTTGTTATTTGGTGACCTGAGTGGAGGCCAAGGCTCATATTGAGCTTTCCTAATTTGATTTGTGCTTCAGTTGGCGTATTCTGGCGATCTTTCACACCAACTGGAGGTGACAGCAACTGTAGTCTCTTGGTGGAGAATGTCAACTCTCATTCTTTGACCAAGAGGACATTAATGGGAAAGGGAGAAAGATTTGAGAATGATGAGGGGAAATGAGGTTGCATGGTTAAGATTCTTTTTAATTAATGAGTTGACATGCAATCACATGATCAAAACTCATTAATCCTTGCTCAAAATCGTGTCTAGAAGGATCAGTTGAGTTTGTATAAGTCATACGAGTCCATTGAAACTAACTGGAGTCGATTTTGAGTTCAGTTGCTCATGTTATGTTTCTCAAAGTATTCATAGTTTATTTTGACATGTTTGCTAAAAACTACTCTAACGGTTTCAAAATCACATGTGCATGACTCGATTGGTTTAATAATATTGTTATGAGTCTAATAGAGCTGACTAGGGTCAATTCCAAGATCGTTTGCTGAATGTCGCATATTTGAGTCACCGTGTAGCTCGATGCGATCCATTTTGGTCAACTTTTATGATCCTCATCGGAATTTAACAAAACATACGTCATTGAGTCTGTAAGGGTTTACGAGTTCAATGCAACTGACTGAGGTCAATTATGAGTTAGTTTACCCAAAAAGTCATTTCAGGGTCGTCTAGCTCAAAATGACCTATTTCGGTCAACTTCCTAAATACACATTGGGACGAGGTGCAATTTGTGTCGTTGGGTCCGTATTGATCCCACCACGAGTGCAACGCCACTAACCGAAATCAATTTTGATTTCCTTTGCTTAGAAAGTATGTTTAAGCTATCGTAGCTCAAAATTTGGTGTATACCAATTTATAGTTGATCAAAATTTGGGATGTTACACTAGCTATATCGATACTCGTAATAATTTCTTACTCAACATTTAAGTAACAGAAATAAACTTACGTCAAGTTATATTGGACGCATGATGAGATCATTGCTCTCAGTTTAGTTTATTACTATTCAGAGTTCAAGAATTAAATCACAAATCAGTGATTGAAGAATTCAGGATATTCATATTTGAGTTATTAGATTTTCCTTTCAAGACAAATATCAAATAAGTTTAATTAAGGAAGAAGATTTCTGATTGACAGACAATTCAGGAAGGAAATTTCTATAAAAGGAAGAAGATTTCAGATTGAGGGACATAATACCTTTTCAAAAAAAATCCTATTAGGAATAAATTTTCTCTCATGCCGTTTTAGAGACAACAATTTGAGAAGAATTCTTTCTTGCCTTTCGAGGGAATATTTGAATTCATATATAAAAATACTCTGAAGGGGATGACCAAAGCTAACAATTTATGATTCTTTCTACTCTCTCTAAATTGTGAATTTCTTCTTTCTCCTCCTCCCTCCTCTCAAGTGTAAGACCCCTCCCAGAAATTAGGCACGCCCAATAGGAGTCCTATGCCCAGAGTAGCCTCCCTACGGTAGTGTCAGCACATGGGCTAACCCCTACCACATGATGTCTACCCTATAAGGCAAACATCATCACATTACATATCATATTACAAATCAAGCAAAAGTAAATGAACAAGAAGACCAATCAGCATCATATGATATCAAATATAGATAGTCCACATAGTATATAAAGTGAGCGAAAGAAAATGGGCTAAGAGTCATGCCCTACATAGTCTGTAAGTCTAAAGCATAATAATAAGAGTCCTCACAACTCTCACTACGTACAACCTCTGGGGCAATGGTAGGTGAAACAACGAAGGGTGGTGGAGTCCTTATCTGAGAGTCACTTCTGTCTTGCAGGAGGGGATACTGCTTATAACATCTCAGTTTTAATTGGGTCACTAGGATCTTAGGTGAGCCAAATTAGTAAACCCTACCCTGGTAGGTCACCCTAGGCACTTGTGGGCCCCACTTTGGTGCATTGACCCAATTTTTGCTTAATTGAGCCCAAGGTGAGCACCTTGGCCCACTTAGGTCAAGAATGACCTAAGGAATATCCCATTGACTCAATTAGACTCCTAGAGACCCAATGAAGGCAACTCAAACAAGAATTCCCAATGGAAAATTTGTATCATAATAATCATGATTAAATTGTTTGTAACACCACAGTCAAGTCTGATTAAGGAAATAACAGAGGTTAGTTAAATTGTAATAGGACTTGTTCCCGGACCGATATATTAGGGAATCGGTAAATTAGCTTACATACACACTTGTGCTATGCTTATGAGCTTAAATAGATATGATATAGTGATTGGTTGTAAATGAATTGTGTGCGTGTTTGCAGTGGCCGGTCGGTCATCCTCTTGGCTAGGTCGCACTAGAGGGAGATACTTGATGACTCTTTCGACCTAGAGAGTTGAACCCATTAGATAGCCCTAACTTAGGTCGTGTTCCTAGGTGTTAGCATCTGACGGGGTTAAACTCTGCTAGCGACCAGTGTTACTTTTGTTACCGTCGGATGTGGTGACATCTCCTGCATCAATAATACACAGACATTTATGGTGTCTAGGTTCGTAGTGCGAAACCAACTTAAAAGTGGGGGGAGACTGCTCCAATGTCACTGTCCTGCCATGATGGTGAAGTCCTTGAGGTTAGCTACCAACTTAACAAAGGTTAAATATGTTGACATAGAGCTATTTATAATAGATCTTGAGAATATATAGTGTTGAGTTGATTGTGATCTGAATACTTGCTTAATATGTTTCTTACTGTAGTAGTTTAGTCACTTTTACTTACGGTAGCATATCTTGTTTTTATATGATTGATCACTGCTCTTTACTGTCCTTAGTTTTATAAAACTCTTGCATAGATATTATGCTTCAGCTATCCTAACTCTTTTGCAGTTGGTGGTTCTACCTTTCCTTGAGCATTTAGGTTTCTATGAGGGTCATAAAGGAACCAATTAATATCTTTTGACTAATTGTTTCGTTGAGACCATTTAGGAAACACAGTAGATCAAGGCGACGCTTGAGGCTGAGGTGCCATCCATTCTTGAGCCAGCTATTGTAACTACTACTGATGTGATGATGTAGCCCCCAATGATGAGATATGTGAGCTTGATAGTCATGTCTTCGTTGAAATTCAGTTTGAATACCCATACAGACTAATTTATGTGATTTTAGGGTCGCATGTACGACCCAGATATTTGCAGACTTTTGATTTAATATTACATGCATTTTATTTCCTTATATATTATGTGGTTATTAGTTTACTTCCGCTTAAATAATACATGTATTCTGATGTGATGATGATTAGCCTGACATGATAACTATCATGCGGTAAAAGAGTGGTCTGTGAGCCGACTCCGCTACCATAGGGTGGTTGACCTAGGTATAATCCCTCGTCTCTGTTTGATTTGGGAAGGGGGATTACAACTTACGTCAGAGAAAAATGATCCAAGTATGTAGGAAGTCACAGGAAACTCTTAGTTTATAAAATGGTTCGAGACGAACCATGCAATGGAAGCTAGTGAGCCCAAGAAAGATAAGGAATAATGCATGTATGGAATACACATACACACCAAAAAAATCGCTACAATTTTTTTAAATATTTTACTTCATCCTCCTTCATACCAGAGGAATTAAATTAATGAGTCATACCATGAAACTATGGGAATGATTAATAGAAAGAAGAGTAAGACAAGAGACTGGCATCTCGGAGAATCAATTTGGATTCATGCCAGGGTGGTTGACCATGAAAGTTATACATCTCTTGAGGAGACTCATTGACAACTATCGAGGAAGAAAACAATATTTGCATGTGTTGTTTATCGATCTTGAGAATGCTTATGATAGAGTTCTAAGTGAGATCTTATGGAGAGTCTTAGAAAAGAAAGGTGTAAATGTATCATATATTGACATAATCAAAGATATGTATACAAATTCAATGACGAGGGTGAGGACATCTGGAGGATTAACACAGGAAATCCCTATCACTGTTGGCTTACATCAAGGTTCAGCTTTAAGCCCTTATCTCTTTACCCTTATCTTAGATGAGCTCATCGGACATATCCAACAAGCAATACCTTGGTGTTTATTTTTTGCGGATGATATTGTTTTGGTCGATGAGACACGCGATGGTGTAAATGCGAAACTTGAATCCTGGTGAGACACTTTAGAAAAGAAGGGTTTTAGGGTGAGCAGAGCAAAGACAGGGATTATGGAGCTTAAATTTAGCAGTGCAAGAAGGAAGGATGACTTCATTATTAAGTTGGGTGATCAAGATATTTCCCGCAGTAAGTGCCTTAAATATCTTGGATCGATAGTTCAAAAAGATGGAGGTGTTGATAAAGATGTGATACATAGAATCCAAGCAGGTTGGTTGAAGTGGAGAGGCGCGTCAGGGATCTTATGTGATCGTAAAGTACCATTAAAACTTAAAGGCAAATTTTACCGTACTACAATTAGACCAGCGATGCTCTATGGTTCTAGTGTTGGGCAGTGAATTGTGTACATGAGCAAAAAATGAGAGTTGTTGAGATGAGAATGCTTAGGTTGATGTGTGGACACACGAGACTGGATAAAATTAGGAATGAATGTATCAGGGATAAGACATGAGTGGCACCAATTGCAGAGAAGATGCGAGAAGCTCGACTAAGATGGTTTGGACACGTACAAAGGAGACCATTAGAGGCACATGTCAGGCGTTGTGAGATTTAGTCACTAGGCATGTTAAATGAGGGAGGGGTAAACCAATAAAGACTTGGAATGAGACTATAAGGATAGACATAATGTACTTAGGCATTATTGAGATTATGACTAAAGATAGGGCACAATGGCGACAAAGTATCCATATAGCCCATCCCACAATAGTGGGTTAAAGTCTTGAGTGTTGTTGTTATTTTACTTCATCCTCCTTCAGATTCTAGAGACACCAGAGATTAGACCAATTGCGGGAGCGCATTACCTTTATCTCCCAACCCCTAAGGTCATGTCATTCACTGAGTCTGACTTCAGGAGGACCCTCAACGCTCTTTTGGTGACCTTCCGGGCTTCTTTGACTTAGTAGTAGTGGCAGCCAGCCACCAGAGTAGACCTGAAGAGCAGAACTACCTGGCACATGACTCGAAGATAAGGGAGCTAGTCTTCGCTCTAGAGACCTGAAGACACTAATTATATGATATTCATTGTATGATCTTCTCATATCACAACATCCTAAAGTATGTGTACTCCCAGAAGGAGCTCAACCTCCACCAGCACCGTTGGTTGGTGCTTCTCAATGATTATGAGTTCACCCGGCACTATCATCTGGGAAAGGCCAAATTAGTGGCTGACACTTTAAACCTGGTGACCAATGGCGGAAGGGAATTGGTTGGAGTTCGTTGATGATTTAGGTAGATCCCACGAGAGTTTGGACATTTCATTAGTCACCTACCATGATTCAGAGGATTGTTGGTCTTATCTGCACTAGAAGGAGATCAGATGTGATATCAGGGATAAGATTTGGGAGGCACAACCGCACAATGTGTGGATTTAGAGACTATATTCAATCCCTTTCCAGCAATAATCATGAGTACTATCTAGTCCATGATGGCATCTTACAATTTGGAAACTGGGTGCTTGTTCCTGCCACCGAAGGGATCATGAATGAGATTCTCTGGGAAACACACATTACTCGGTATTCTATACATTTGGGTGTGGTGAAAATATACGCGGATCTCCGACGTACTCTCTTCTGGTCAGACATGAAGAAGGATGTGACAATTTTTATATCCCATTGTCAAATGTGTCAGAAGGTGAAGGCGAAGTGCATAAACCGTGGAGGGTTACTTCAGCATTTACTCGTGCCTGAGTAGAAGTTTTAGTACATCTATATGGATTTTGTTCATGGATTACCCTGATCTCGCTCGGGTAATGATTTTATCTAGGTGATAGAGGACAGACTCACAAAGGTTGCCCGGTTTATCCCAAACCGACAAAGTGATCATGCGGGCATTCTATCTCATCTCTTCATAGAGCAGTATGTGAGATACCATTGTGTGCCAAAATCCACCATATCCGATCGGAATGTCTACTTATGACTAAGAGATGGATGAAGGTACAAGCTTACTTGGCACTCGGTTAGCCTTCAACGCAACTTTCCATCCATAGACCGATGACCAGACTAAAATAATGAATAGGATGATGGAGGATTTTCTTTGCTTGAGAATTTTAGACCATGATGAACTGTGGTAGCAACTGCTTCCTATAGTAGAGTTTTCGTACAATAGTAGCTACCAGGTTTGTATCAAGATGGCACCGTATGAGGCTCTCTACGGAAGATGGTGTTGCATAATACTTTCTTGGGCATAGAATGAGGACCTAGAAGCACTTGGTGTCGAGTATATTGGCAACACCACCACGACAGTGAGATTGATTCGAGACCGAATATTGGAGGCTCAGAGGAGGCATGCAAAGTATTATGATGCCCGGCATCGTGTATTGGAGTTCAAGGTGGTACATTTGGTATTATTGAAGATCAAGCATATGCATGGAGTTTCCTGGATTCTGTAGCGATGGAAGCTCAACCCTCTCTACATAAGACCATATCTGATTATTATGAGAATTGGACCAGTAGCTTAAAGATTGAAGTTACCGCCAAAACTAGAGAACTTGCATGATGTTTTCCATGTTAATTCTCATTGGCAGGTGTTACTACGACCAGATCAGCAAATTTGGTCCACGCCAACACCTGTGTAGTTAGATCGATCAATTCTCATTAAATCAGTGAGAATCATCGACACTGAGATTAGAAGATTGTGAAACAATAAGGTATCTTTAGTCAAGGTACTTTGGATGAATTGCGAATGAGAGTACACTTGGGAATTTGTATACCTCATACAGGAGAAGCACCCAGAACTCTTTCTTTTGGTAACATTCTTCTCTCATATAATTAGATGGGTGTTAGCCTCAACCCAAAAATAATAACATTTTACCAATTAGACCTACAAAACTTTTTGCACAAAAATCTATGTAATATGTAAGGAGGCGAAACCAAATAAAATTAGTTCAAGAGGCAAGAAACAATTTCTCTTTGGAACAAGGCGCATTTGTCAAAGACAGAATGATCACGGGTAATTTGGGCAGGCCAAGCTTAGCTATGCGCACCACCAAAATTAATTTGAAACATTTTATGTATTATTGTATTAAAAAAATTGTGCACCCCAATTTCAAATTTTTTGGATCAAACACTGATGCCAAACATACATTCTATGACTGATGTTTTTGTCCAAACTCACCGGAGCAAAAACGTCGTGCCAAACGGAGCATAAGGGTTCATTTGGCACACTGGTGGGGGTCGTGAACACAGCGATTACAAACCATCGCTCGTGGACGGAACTTCATCCATTTTTATGTTCAAATTTAATTTTTTTACCTTAGTGGCCGTCATAACTGTTGTCATGTCAAACACATTTCATCACGGCAGCTTTTTGGCTAAACTTACCGGAGCAAAAAACGCTACACAAATGGATGACGATTCGTAACCACCACTTTCACCACCGTCGTTGCCGTGTCAAACGGACCCTTAAGCTCAATAGCATGATTACCATCATATATTAAGTACGATTAATACATAGTATTCAATTTCGGTTCTTACCTGTCATCTTTAGTAACAAATAAGTAGTCATCACAATAATGTAGAACCACGTGAAATCGCTCTCAGGTTATACTAGATTGCCTAATTCATGTTTCTAATCCTGTGTTTATACAACCTAATGCACACACAATAAAAATACATAATAAAATAAGTAGTGCTCATCGTAGACTTTTGAGTTGGATAGATTCTAAATAGGGCTACACTAAAGAGATGAAAAAGAAACAAAGATAACCTTGTCCTTCTTCGACTTATGCATTCAGCAGTTTAATTTGTTCCGCTCATTGGAATCTTTGAAGCCCTCCTTCATTGCACCATATATGAAGCAAAAAAAACATCTTCGACATTCAAATCTTCTCCGCGTCTTTGTAAAGACCCAGGATGCTTCAAACCAACCATGGAGAACAACACTTAAAAATAACTCAACAAAATAATGCAAGTTTCAAATAGATATATATCTGCCTACTGCAAACGCATCAAAACATATAAGGAGACATACACTAAGTAAATCAAAGAGGATGAGTCCTCGGGTTAAATTAACTACTATTGAAAAAATAGAGCTGAACTTCAACGGCTTCTACGGCCTCCACGAAGTATCAACATGGCAGACCAACCATACAACGTCGTAGTCCTTGACAATGACTACAGGATGGAACCAACAATAGCTGGAAACGGAGGTCGGAGACGATGGTGATTTTAGAGAGAAGATTACTTCCTAGAGAGAGAAAACTCTTCTTTTGCATGGAAGGAGTTTACGGCTATAGCATCAGGAGGAGATTTGTGGCTGCTGCTTCACGGGAGTTAGGTTTTTATTTTCATGCAAGCCATCATTTATATGAGTCAGATTTCCACCAAAGTAGAGATGTGGGAGAGAGACCGAAGCATGCATGGAATTAAGATCAGTATTTCTTGGTTGTGACTATGTTTAATTACGAAGAAAATTTAATTTTCTATTCACCACTCTATCCTGATCCTTCAGCATTTGTTACGAAAAATCTAGAGATAGAGGTAAAGATGCATCAAGCTTGACTACAAGTTTCAGTATGAACAAGACAAAAAACATGCATAACAAGTACAAAATCATTCAAAAAAAAAACACATGCTTGTAAATTCCACAGTATCAAAAATGTATACTCTACAATAAACTCTAATGCATCACAAAATTGGACTCCAAATCGTACGCTTCGCCGACACTCACTTCAAGCTACCCTCCAACCAACACCCCACTACAAATATTCCACGGACGATTTTCTCAAACGTTACTGAAATTGTTTTCTCCTCCCATACTTCACTAAACTTCAACTCTGCCGGATTCACCATCACCTTCACGCCTTTCGGACTCTCGACCTCCACTGTATAGAACACAACAGCCTCGCCAACGTTCGTCGTCGTCCTGTTCACCGTTACTTTCACGCAGGTGGCATTCATGACAACTAAAGTTGACGGATAGTTCAGTTCAGCCTCTGCTATTTTTCCCGTTCGAGCACAACTCACTTCCAGGTAGGAGATCATACAAATTTTCTCGTCGGAGTAGCCTAACCCGCATATATTCTGAATGAAGTTATCGTCAGTGATGTCTTAGATCAGATCCGGATCACCTGCTTTCTCAGGGTTCACATGGCCGACACCCAACGCAAAGAGGTCAGCAGGCTTCAGCTTTTCGTCCATAATGGGATTTCCACTGTTATCCACCGCGTCGGCGATTTTCATTATCGCTGGCTTGATTGCACTCGGCGACCACTTTGGATGAGCACTCTTTAGTAAAGTCATCACGCCAGAAATGTGAGGGGTGGGCATGGAGGTTCCTGAGATAATGTTGAAGCTGTCGGATGGCTCTTGGAATGTGATAATGTTGTTGTCAGTAATAGGTGGTCATGCAGCAAGAATGTTGTGGTCGGGGGCGATGATGTCTGACTTAAGAATGTCTGTGATGGCTTTGCTAGACCCTCTTGATGAGAAGTAGGACGCCACTTGTGCAAGAGGATGAGGTCTTATCACAGTGGCCATCAAGTTCTGTGGGACGGTGATAGGACCTCATCCTCCTACACTAGTGGTGTCCTACTACTCATTAAGAGGTCCCAGCAAAGCCAGTACCGGCATTCTTAAGCCAGACATCGTTGCCCCCGGCCAAAACATTCTTGCTGCTTGACCACCCATTACTGACAACAACATTATCACATTTCAAAAGCCATCTGGCATCTTCAACATTATCTCAGGAACCTCCATGCCCACCCCACATTTCTGGCGTGATGGCTTTAGTAAAGAGTGCTCATCCAAAGTGGCCGCCGAGTGCAATCAAGCCGGCGATAATGAAAATCGCCGACGCGGTGGATAACAGTGGAAATCCCATTATGGACGAAAAGTTGAAGCCTGCCGACCTCTTTGCGTTGGGTGTCGGCCATGTGAACCCTGAGAAAGCAAGTGATCCGGATCTGATCTAAGACATCACTGACGATAACTTCATTCAGAATATATGCGGGTTAGGCTACTCCGACGAGAAAATTTGTATGATCTCCTACCTGGAAGTGAGTTGTGCTCGAACGGGAAAAATAACAGAGACCGAGCTGAACTTTCCGTCAACTTTAGTTGTCATGAATACCACCTGCGTGAAAGTAACGGTGAACAGGATGGCGACGAACGTCGGCGAGGCTGTTGTGTTCTATACAGTGGAGGTCGAGAGTCCGAAAGGCGTGAAGGTGATGGTGAATCCGACAGAGTTGAAGTTTAGTGAAGTATGGGAGGAAAAAACATTTTCGGTCACGTTTGAGAAAACCATCAGTGGAATATTTGTACCGGGGTGTTGGTTGGAGGGTAGCTTGAAGTGAGTATCAGCGAAGCGCACTGTCCGAAGTCCAATTGTTGATATGTTTTGATGAGTTTGTAGTGGACAAACATATATATATTTGAAGTCTACTTTATTTTGTTCTGTTATTTAGGTGTTGTTCTCCGTGGTTGAACCAAACATGCCTTTTTGGATCTTTCCTCATCCGGTTTCTGCCTCTTTATGGCTTGGTTCTCTTGAGAAATGTCAGTTGATATAGCATTTTTTGCATGGATACTACCATGACACCTGTTAATATCAAGACAAAATTATAGACGGCAAAAATGCAACCAAATTTAAAAAAGGAATAACTATAAAGCATTGCCACTAACTTGCTAAAATCTTCTTAGGAGGTTGAGCAGGAGTGCTGTTCATAGGCTTTAGGCGTGAAGATTGATTAATCAAGCTAGCTGTTTTTTTCGCGGTTTGCTTGTTCGAACCCATTGGCACCACTGTTTCTTTAATGTGGGCAATTTGAACTTTGGGGGTGGAAACTTTGAGATTAATTGATGCTGCTACACTGGAATTCACCAATTCTTTATTGGCTGGACCTGCTTAGTTGATAAAAAATTACCATCATATTTGAGGAAAGGGGTGGTGGAGAGGAAATCAATGAGTACCTGGGGCAAGAACAGAAAATGTAAATGAAGTGTCACTTTTGAGGCATAGTTCTTCTGATGAGCTGCAATTATTAGGATAAAAAGAAGATGATGATTAGCCAGACATTGTTTGGTTAAGTTCAAAAAGAAAGTCTGAGTAAAGGTTATCTAGATGTGTAGACCTGTTCTCTTCTTGATAAACAATATTACTTTGACAGAGTTTGGGATCAGTTTCCTGAGAGCACGCAATTGGATATCGCCCAAGGTTATCAAGAGGTGTAGACCTCTTCTCTTCTTGACCGTTGTTGGGACAGCAACGGTCATATGCTGCTACTTCATTCCCTCTACTTCATTGGTCAATAATTAAGCTATGGAAAATAGATCAAAGAAGATTAGTAGGCATTGACTGCATATATTTTTCACATTCTATGTGCGCGGAGACCATCCATAGATGTCGGCGACAGCCAAACAAATTTCTGGACCAAAACCAAATTGGGATGACAAGCTTCTAACATTTCATTGATTGGTTTCATGTAATCTTTCTCCTGCATTGAGCATAGAACCAAAAGTGAGAAAATTTCTAACTAATGAAGGAGAACAATGAATGTTTGGAATGACCAAAAGAACTACAACTTCCAAGACAAAACTGTGCGGTGCGGTTCGGATTCGGTGCGGTTTGGTGTCGACCATTAATACATAATTATTTCTAATATGATGGCCCATGAAGTAGCCCAATTATGACATAAAAAGTATAAACCAAGATAGCCATCAAGATTGAACCAGCACCTTACAAAAATCAGATCACTATAAAGCATAGCAATCAAATAATAAATTAGTAAGGAATAGAAAATAGAAGTAAATGAATCAGTATGATTGCAGGTATAGTACCTCATTAACCTGAATACATTCTGCTTGAGCTACTTGAGCCAATCTTTTTACCATCTGCAAGAAGAAAAATGAAAACCTTCCTGAAGTGTGAATGCATCCAACTGATCATATAAAGTGTTTATAAGTCATAAGACTCATTACATAGAAGCAGTACGGAGTGGAAATAAAGAATCCAACTAGTATTTGGGAAGGTAACCTTACAAACTGTACCAAGAAGCAAAAGAAATGCAATTAGTTCAAGAGCTGATCATAGTAGACCTCCAATAGAATCTATACAACATGCCCAAGCCAAAAACTTAAGCATGTCAGGGAGGGCAACGCAGAAATAAAGAGAAACAACAAAGAGGAAACAACATTACCGGACTTGGGAAAGAAGGCCGGAGGCATTTGTTGTAACATTAAGTGATAACACAAATGCATCCATATCAGTAAGGGATCAAGGACCTAGCTTGTTAGCCAAAGCAGGAAGGTGCTCCTTATATCCTTTCAAAGAAATTAATCTGCCATAAAGTAAACTATCTTGATATGTATAGAAAAATTTGTGCAGGTTATAAAGAGTTTCAAATCCTCTTTTTAAGCCAAAAAAGTACAGTAACTCGATTGAAGGACAAAAATAAGAAGCTTATTGCAAAGAAATAACCTCGCTTTCACGTTTTAAACTTTATTTTGTGTGAGTCAATGGTGCTGAATTCACCAAAGAGCAAAACATATGCCAGTAAAAAAGTTTCTGGAATAACCTTCTTAAAATGTTTCTACAGATGCAAGTCAATGATCATAAAAACATATGCCAACATATACAAGTCAATGGTCATAAAAATTAGGAGCCTTGATAACATTCTTAATATGTTTCTGAAATAACCTTAAAAATTAATGAGAAAATTCTGTAAGTTAGCAAAATATTGGCATAAATAATTAATAATTATTTTTATTTTCTACTTTGACATTTCTCAGTTAAAAAGGAAAGTACTGGTTAAAGATTGCATTAGTATTTTAAGAAACTCAATCTCCATATCATGCCAACGAGGTCACATATGCTGTTACAATTTTTTTTCTGACCTCAAATAAGTTGGTTCCGCAAATATGTATAGAAAAATCTAAAATAAAAAGCGTAACAGAAATTATACATATGAAAGTGCTCTAAGCCATGGACAAAGAAGGTAACTTACCTTCTTATACGACTGCATCAAGTCAATCCATTTGAGCAATCAACCAAACATAGCTAAGGAAAAAAGAAGAAAATTCATTAACATTACACTGAAATTATTCAGTTGGAAGACGCAAAAACAACATAACAGATATGACAAATTTCAAAAGTAATTCATAAAATACTGTGTTAGATTGCAGTAAGACCTGAAAGTCAGGGGTTTGGCAATTCGTCGGACTTCGGCATTCTTTCACAGAGGTGGAGATTCCAGTCCGCCGTGAACGTGGGTTCGAATGGGGAGGCGCGAGGAGGCTCAGCGGTGGCTTGGCAGATCGTCAGATTTCGGCATGCTTTCGCTGGAGACGGGAGAGAAAGATGGAGACGGGTATGACGGCGGTTCTACAAAGCATGTGAATGTCTACACTAAATTGATGTTGCAGTAATGCAGCTCTGACATGTCTTAAATATTTATTAACTAATAGAATTAAACAAATCAATGTGTAAACAGACCTATTGAAATAATGACCGGAGCGTTATTCTTCTAGGTTAGATAATCAAACTTCTAGTGCCTGCTTTCCTTAGACCTTTTTGCAGGTATAACTTTTCTTGCTATTTCAAAAACTAATTATCTGGAAATAAAAACAAAAATTGAAATAGTTATAATAATTACAAAGACACTCGAGCTTTGTTACAATCCTACCGGCCCTGATCTAAGAACCAGACGAAGGCCAAGAGGTGGCCAGGAGGGGGGAGAGAAGAAACAGAGAGAGAGAGACAAAAGGATAATTCTGATTAACCAATCCTTAATCCATGCGTTTATATTATTACAGTATTTATAGAATATCCAATACATTGCCAGGTCAATATGACCGTTACAGGGATAAAAGATATAATATTGAAAATAGTATTGTTGGCTGGTGGACGCGTGGTTGATTATCTGCCGCTGCTTTTGTCTTGGAAAGTGCTTTCGGCATTCCTTCCGTTGGATGGCTTTGTTTGATTCTGTCCGTTGATCACGCCGATGAAGATAAACTGCCGTTGGATGACGTGAATGACTGATTATTTGCTGATCGTTGGATCTGAGAGCTTAAATCTGAGGCGTTAGTTTTATCCCTAACATTCGCTCCTCCTATAAAAACGCTGTCCTCAGCGTTTTATTGATGACGCCGAAAATTTTCTTCTTCTCCTGCAAGGAAGAGAGAAGCACCGACGAGGTTTCCCCCTTCTGCGCCTCGCCGTGGAAGATCTGGTTGAGAACATCTGGAGATGGCAGCCCATGATGGAAGAAGGAATATGGACGGGTGCTAATGATCTTCTGAGGATGTAACTCGATGTGTCAATACTGGATCTGGCCTTGTTCGGTAATCGCTCCCTTGTTTTCTCCTTCTGCTTCCTTCTGGTGATGATGTTTATTTACAGCGTCTTTTTTTGTAGCCTCGTTAATTTCTGGAGCTTCTGTTTTATCTTCCGGCATTTTTCTGCGAGTTTGGTCGTCAGTAGTGTTCTTCTGAGCTTTTTTCTGGCGATTTCCTCTTTGTTTCTTACTTCCCCAAGTCTTTTTAAGTATTTCCTGGTCGAGGCTCATCTTATGCTGTTGTAGATCGGCTTGTATTTCTGGGATATTTGCTAGGTCTGAGACGTCTTCCCAAGTGATGTCTGCAGGGGGTAGCCCTTGCCATTGAATTAGCACTTGGGGTATTTCTCGACCTTGCCGCAGGATTCGGCGAGAGCTGATGACGGCCATCGGTTGGTGTAGTGGTTTGTTGTTCCAACTAAGTAGTGGTAGCTCGATTACTTGCTGATCTGGATTTCCTGCATAGGGTTTGAGAAGGGAAACGTGGAATACAGGATGTATTTTTGACTCTGCTGGTAGAAGCAAACGATATGCTGTTTCTCCGATTTTTTCTGTTATCTGGAATGGTCCATAATATTTTAAGCTTAGTTTCCTGCCGGATGGTCTGACCATCGTCAACTGTCTGTAAGGATGAAGCTTAAGTAGAACCCAATCTCCTTTGGCCATGGAGATATTTGTGCGTTGTTTATCGGCTCGATTCTTCATTCGGTTTTGGGCTTTTGCCAAATTTTCTTTGAGAATCTGAAGCATTTCTTCACGATTTTGCAGCGTTGTCTCTACTGCTTCATTTGTAGTTCCTCCTGCACAATAGTTTAACAAACCCGGGGGTGTTCGACCATACATGACCTCAAAAGGGGTCATGTTGGTCGAGCTGTTAAATGTGTTATTATAATGGTATTCTGCTAGTCCTAGATATTCAGACCATTTGTTAGGTTGTTCATGAGTAAAGATTCTTAAATATTGCTCGACACAACGGTTAACTCTTTCAGTTAACCCGTCTGTTTGAGGATGATATGAGGAATTGTACTTTAGGTGTGTTCCTTGTATTCTGAATAGTTCTGTCCAGAAATCACTTAAGAACAGACTATCCCTATCTGATATAATGGATTCTGGAATTCCATGTAGTTTGCCTACTGAATTCCAGAATTCATTTGCCACTATTGGCCCAGAGATAGGATGTTTTAATGGGATTAAATGCATGGCTTTAGATAGTCTGTCCACTACTACCAATATTATAGTGTATCCATGTGATTTAGGTAGACAGGTGATGAAGTCCATTGTGATATCTGCCCAGATTTTCATTGGGGTTGGTAATGGTTGTAATAAACCATAAGGGGTGTGATTTACTGCTTTTGCCTTTTGGCAAATGTCACATTCCCTTATGTAATCTGTGACTTCTTGTTTCATTTTCTTCCAGTAAAATTGTGTGTTGATTTTATGTAGGGTCCCTTTTATTCCAGAATGCCCTCCCAAAGGGCTAGAATGAGCCTCAGTAATAATTTTTGTTTAATTGTGGATTGGCTAGGGATGTATACTTTCTGTTTGTATGTTATATATATCCCTTGTTGTTTCCATGCTGGGTATGCCTGAGGCTCCTTTCTAAACTGCTGGGACCATTCATCATTGTTGTACTCCTGTTCCAACCCTTCCAATAGGGGGGATGTTGGGACAGTGAGCATGTTTAGTCCAGCTATTGATGAATGCCCTTGAATTATTGGGGCTCTAGATAATGCATCTGCAGCTTGATTTGTTTTTCCAGATTTATATTTGATTATGAAGTCGTATCCTAATAGTTTAGAAAGAAAAGTCTGTTGCTCTGGAGTTTGAATGGTTTGGGTAAGCAAGTAATGCAGGCTTTGATGATCCGTTAGGATGGTGAATTGGTGCCCAAGGAGATATTGCCTCCATTTGGCCACTGCTGTGGTGACAGCATACATTTCTCTGATATATATGGATTTTCGTTGCATCATAGGCGATAATTTCTTGCTAAAATACGATATTGTTTGTTTTTGTTGCATTATGACCGCTCCTATTCCTAACCCTGATGCATCAGTTTCTATTATAAAAGGTTCATTAAAATTAGGTAGTGTTAATATTAGATACGAAATTAAGTTTGTTTTTAAATTTTCGAAAGCCTCCTCCGTTTTCTTGGTCCATTGGAAGGCATTTCTCTTTAGTAGGTCTGCTAAAGGGTGAGCAATTTTTGCGTAATCTCTTATAAATTTCCTATAATAACCGGTTAACCCCAGGAATGCTCGTACATCCTTCTTGTTCACCGGTTTGGGGAATTTTTCAATAGATTCAATGTTGCTTTTATTTGGGCTCACATTCCCTTCCTTAATTGTGTGGCCCAAATATTCAACCTCTTTGGTATAGAAATCACATTTAGATAATTTAATCATTAATTTGTTTTCTGAAAGAATGCCTAAGGTGATTTCTAAATGCTCAAGGTGATCCTCTTTTGTCGGGCTGAAAATTAAGATATCGTCAAAAAAAATTACTATAAATTTCCTTAGTTGCGCTTGAAATATAGAATTCATGAGGGCTTGAAATGTTGAGGGGCATTAGTTAGTCCGAATGGCAGCACTATGAATTCATAGTGTCCTTAATGTGTGTGGAAGGCAGTTTTATGCACATCTTCCTCTGCCATCCTTATCTGATGATACCCCGACCTTAAATCTTTTTTTGAAAAAAAAAAAACTGGCATAGAATAACTCATCTAATAGCTCATCAATCGTTGGTATTGGAAATTTATCTTTTATTGTTATTTTATTCAGGGCCCTATAATCTACGCAAAATCTCCACGATCCGTCTTTTTTTTACGAGTAAGACTAGAGAACTAAAAGCGAATGTGCTGGGCTTTATCTGTCCGTTCCTTAGCATCTCTTCCACCAATCGTTCTATTTCGTTTTTTTGGTGGTGAGGATATCTAAAAGGCCTTAAGTTTGGCGCTGTAGACTCTGGTGTTAAATAGATCTTGTGGTCTATCATTCTCTTAGGGGGTAATTTTGTTGGTTCCTCGTATAGATGAGAGAATTTAATTAGTAATTCCTAGAATTGGGATGGCAGTCCTCTGAAGTTACTAAGGAGAGTTTGTTCTTTGTTTGCTATCCCTGGGGTTTCCTTAGCGATCAAAAGACACGTGGAAGAGGGTTTTACTGCAATCATTCTCATCAGCTGCGATGAAGAAACTTTACCAACCTGTTGGGTAGTATTTTGCCCTATTAACTTCACTTGTCCATTTGCCCCTTCATATGCTATTGTTAAGTTAACATAATCTGTTGTTACTGGCCCTAGGGTTCTGAGCCATCGTTGTCCCAAAATGAGATCTGTCCATTCGATATCTAGGACATATAAGTGAACTAAATAAGGGTTGGACTGTACGAGCAGTGAGATATCTTTGCATTTTCTCTTACATTGTTCTGTTGATCCATTACCCATAAAACAGGGAATTCCGCAACTCTATGAACTGGTAACTTTAGAAAGGCTGCCATCCTTGTAGAAATGAAATTATGAGTGCTACCTCCGTCTATAAACAGCTCTACGGGTTGGTGATTTATGTATCCGGTGAATCTAAGCCCATGATTTGGTAAGGACCAGTGAGTGCCTGTAGATATACGAGTGTCGTGGGGTCTTCTTCCTCTATTCTTATTTCCTCAATAGCCTCCTCTTCTTCCTCTTCTTCTGATCCCTTTAGGTAGAGGAGGGCTCCTTTACCTTTGCATTTATGTCCAGCAAGATATCGTTCCTCACAGTTATAATACAATCCCTTTTCTCTCTTAGTTTGTAGTTCGGCTGGAGTTAAGCGTTTTATTGGTGGTAGTTTATTGTTGAGGTTGCTTTTGTTGGGTTCGTGGGTGGGACCTAAGAGTCTAGTATATTGATTCTTGAATCTATTATCATCGAATTCCTGGTCCTCAAACATTCTTGCGATTGAATAAGCATCACGAATCTCTTCGGGTTCGTGCATTAAGACTGATCTTTTAATGTGTGGTTTGAGCCCTGAGACAAACATGTTCGTAATAAATGATGGATTCAGCCCTGGCACTCTAGTTATTAGATCTTCAAAGTCTTTCTTGTAAGTTAATATTGTTGTTCGTTGTTGTAATTTTGTTAATATTCTGGCGGGCTTAATGTATTTTGATGGTCCGAATCGTTTTTTAATTGCATCCACAAATAATGTAAAAGATAAAGCAGGGTGATCGTTTAGTGTTGCTTGGTACCATTTCGAGGCTGGTTTGTCTAATTAAAAAGATGCGATAGTGAGATAATCTTGAGGTCAAGTATCATTAAAATCAAAATAACGTTTGAGCTCATACAACCAATCGGTTGGGTCGCCCTCAGAAAATCTAGGGCATGGTACTTCAATATTACTAAGTTTGTTAGAAACTACCTGGGTTTCATTTGGAGTTGGTGCGGGTCCAAGAATGCCATTGGAGGATTGGTCGTTGATTTCTGGGGGTCGGTGATGATCCTGTTGCATCTCGTCGTTCATTGTTGGTCCCTGGGAATAATCTTGCATTCTTGCGTTCAATGTTTTTTGTAATTGCTCATATTGTTGCCGCATCTCCAATCGTAACGTGGAAATCTGATCGTTGAGTTGATCAGTTGAGTGATCGCGGAGTTCCATGATCTGGCGTGAAAGAAGGTTTTCTTTCACATGTAGTTCGGTGCTGAAAGATTTCTGTAATTCTTCCATTTGCAGAGTACGTTGAGTTTGTTCTGCTAGTAGTGCATTCTTGACCTCCGCCAATGATCTCAACCCCTCGCCCATCCTCAATCGGTAGGATTGAATGATCTCAATGAGAGCACCAAAATGTTACAATCCTACCGGCCCTGATCTAAGAACCAGACGAAGGCCAAGAGGTGGCCAGGAGGGGGGAGAGAAGAAACACAAAGAGAGAGACGAAAGGATAATTCTGATTAACTAATCCTTAATCCATGCGTTTATATTATTACAGTATTTATAGAATATCTATTACAATGCCAGGTCAATATGACCGTTATAGGGATAAAAGATATAATATTGAAAATAGTATTGTTGGCTGGTGGACGCGTGGTTGATTATCTGCCGCTGCTTTTGTCTTGGAAAGTGCTTTCGATATTCCTTCCGTTGGATGGCTTTGTTTGATTCTGTCCGTTGATCACGCCGATGAAGATAAACTGCCGTTGGATGACGTGAATGACTGATTATTTGCTGATCGTTGGATCTGAGAGCTTAAATCTGAGGCGTTAGTTTTATCCCTAACAAGCTTCCATCTCGGCTTTTTGGCATTTTGCACCCCCGAAAATCGGGGTTTTGGCACTTTGCACCCCCAATCTTTAAAATTGGCATTTTGCACCCCCTAAACACAAATTTTTGGCACTTTGCACCCCATGACCGAAATCTGAAGGGCATTTTCGTCCAGGCAGCAATATTAATGTATATTTTGGCATTTTGCACCCCTGATTTACATTTTTGGCTATTTGCACACCATATTTTGTCACATTCGTATTTGCACCAACAAGAAATTTTGTTTTTTGCACTTTGCACATCGAGTTTAATTTTTTTGGCTATTTGTACACGTAATTGTGTCAACTTGCTAATTGCAACCCATTGTATGATGCACAATCTAATTTTTTTTGCTATTTGTGCACATATTTGTACAGCAAATGTATGATGCACAATCTGATTTTTCTCATTTCAATATTCAAAACATAAATTCCAAAAAATAAATTCCAGCAATGTGATTTCCACCATTAGAGCAACTCCAACGCATCTCTATTCTTCATTTATACAGCCATGACAGCCCTCCAACGCATCTCTATTTTCAGCTCTAAAAATAGAGCTAGGCTCTCTCCCCCTCTAAATTTAGAGGCGGGAGAGAGAATTTGGAGGCCCTCTAATTTTTTTATTGTATTTTTTATTTTTTTTAAATTGTGTGAATGTTGTATTTATAAAATCCCATTTTTTCATTATATTGCTCGTAATCGTCGATATAATTTTTCCAATCATAATATATAATATATCAATAAATTTGTTTTTTCGAGACCTACAAAATGAGACTAATATTGCATACTTTCTAATTATTATTGATCATACAAAGAGAAAGAGAACACGATTTACCGAATAAAATTGCACATAAATCCAAATACATTCAAATTAAAATACATACAATTTTCCAAATTAAAATACATACAAATGTAATATTTTCATTCGAATTATCTAATGTTAGTATGTTTTTGTTATGCAATCAAATTTAAAATAAAAAAAACTTATAAAAATAAATAGTATATAATACAATAATAATAATAAATTATAATTATAAAAATTATATATATACATATATTTATACATATAAATACATAAATATAATTTATGTATAAATATATACCTATCATATAAATATAATATACATATAAAATACCTATAATACTTATATTTATATCATGTTCTCTAAATATGGAGAACATGGTTGGAGTTGCTCTAACCATGTTCTCTATATTTAGAGAACATGGTACAATGGGGAGCTCTAAATATAGAGCTCCCCATTGGAGTTGCTCTTAGAGCAGATTTTGCATTCCAATAACTATCAACATATTAGAAAAATCTGAAATCCGAAATCTGCATTCAAGAATACCTAAAAATTAGAAAAATCTCTAGCAGTAGTAGATCACAACAACTATCAACAGATGAGATTTGTCATTCTATACAAATCCAGGAAATCGTAGCCGGGAATATCTAATAGAGTATAGCAGATGTTGATCGCCGTGAACGCCTAAAATTACTAGCAGATGTTGATACCTAAAAAATTCAAGCATCAGAAATCACAGTGAACGCCTAAAACAGGTTGGACGTGGCGGAAAATAGGGTCGCCGAGAAGCATACCAGTCGTAGACGAGGGCTTCCTGAAGGAGTTTTCTGAAACACAGATGAAATCCAGGGGAATCGCAGTGACGAGCTCCAGAAATCGCAGGGACGAGCTCCAGAAAAATCGCTGTTGCGCCTCGCCTGCGGGAAATGGAAAAGGAAACAGGAGTTATACCGCAAGCTGCAGCCCTAATACATTAATATTGCTGCCCGGACGAAAATGCCCTTCAGAATTCGGTCATGGGGTGCAAAGTGCCAAAAATCTGTGTTTAGGGGGTGCAAAGTGCCAATTTTAAATATTGGGAGTGCAAAGTGCCAAAAACCCGATTTTCGGGGGTGCAAACTGCCAAAAAGCCTTCCATCTCCGTTAAATCCTGCAAAAAAACTAAGGCGGAACCAGGAATTAGTAGAGTAAGGTTGACGTTAGGTGAAGGAGAGTAGGGAAAGACTTGAAATGATGAAGGATGGGGAAGAGAAGGCGTTGGTCCCATGAGCGGAAGGCTGGAAATGGCACATTGAGGCGTGGAGGCGAGCAAAAATTATAAAATGGCATGCAATGCTGGATCAGACGATAGAACGGGTTGGATTTTGCTTCCTACAGGTAGAACAACTCGTATGCCGTTCCTCTATATTTGGGCATCGCCAATGGAGAAAATTAGGCGGAGAGAGAGGGAGAGTGTTATGTTTTAAATATTTGAATTTAGTTACCGTTGTGATTTGAATATTTATGTGGCAGTTATGTGTGGAACGTGTGGTGTATAATCGGCAATTGGCTCAAGTAACCGCTTCATTAGTGTAGAAGCCAGTTACGAAGGAGTTATTAATACCCAACCGATGGGAAAGAATGGAGTTTTTGGAATGTTATGTAACTTCTTCTTCCGCTTCTCTCTGTTTTCTAACTTGCAGAGTTTTCCGCAACCACTCCATGTTCAGGATGAGCCTTAGGGGATTACCTTCATCCATCATCTTCATAAGAATTATCACAACAGTGGTATCAGAGCCAGGTTCCGCTCCTCACTGTTCTCATGGGCGATCACAGCACCCGACAACAAGAAATGCGGCGAGAGGTGGATGTCATCAAGCAGACGTTGCAAGATCTAACTCAGCATCACTCTTCCACCACCCAGACATTACAAAAACAAGCAGCGACAATGGAGGAATTACGCACAATGTTGCTGACGTTGACGACATCTCAAGGAACCACAAATGCTTCAAACCAGTTCGTTCCCGTGGACACGAACGCCCCGCTGCAACATGATCCAAATTACTCCCTACCTACACGATGTACTCGCTTGGAGTTTCCCTCATTCTCTGGATCAGATGTCAAGGATTGGCTCTATCGCAGTGAACAATTCTTTGAGGTAGATCGAACGCCGGAAGAGGTAAAAGTCAAATTGGCTTCTGTGCATATGGAAGGGAAGGCTCTATCATGGTTCCAAATTTACATGAAGACGAGAATAAGCAGAACTGAGTTGGGCTGGCTGGAATTATCTCTCGCCATTCACGAACGATTCAATGAATCCCCTTTTGATGAACCAATGAGTGATCTCAAGGAACTACATCAGCAATCTTCTGTGCAACAATATCTCGAGGAGTTTGAAGAACTACGCAATAAGGTCCTCATTTCTGAAGAGTATGCTATCAATCTTTTTTTAACTGGTTTAAGAAAAGAAATATCCCTGCCAGTGCGCATGTTCTACCCCACATCTCTGCAGAAAGCATACACTTTAGCCCACCTTCAAGAACAGCAAAATGCATTGGGGGTAAGGCGCTCCACTCAGCAACAAATTTCGACATCTACGACAGGGACAACGTCCAATGTTAAGCAGAAGGTGCTGCCCAGAAATACACGGCGCCTTACTAGCCGTGAGATGGATGAGAAAAGGTCTAAAGGCCTCTGTTTTTGGTGTGATGAGAAATACGTCAAAGGGCACAAATGTGGCCCTACACGACAAGTATACGCCCTGGAAGTTCTGGAAGATGAAGATGAAATCGAACTTGAAATGGCTAGCACAGAAACAGCACACCAGGAGGACCAGCCTATACCAGATCCAATTATTACACCTCAAGTCTCTGTGAATGCTATTACAGGAATTAATGACTATCATACCATAAGGGTCACCGGATCACATCAAAGAAATGCCATTCAAATACTCATTGACACCGGCAATACGCATAACTTCTTGGATGCTTCGGCCGCAAAATATTTGAAATGTAACTTAAATGCTATACCGGATTTTGTGGTGGCAGTGGCCGACGGCAACAAGATATGCAGCCGCCATATTTCTCGACGTTTCCAGTGGACAATGCAGGGGGCCTCTTTTGAAGCAGACACCATAGTTCTTCCATTGGGGGGGATGTGACATGGTATTAGGCATTCAATGGTTGGTGACACTAGGGTCGATCAAGTGGGATTTCAGCCAATTGAAGATGGAATTCACAGCCCACAATAAAAAGATTTCATTAAGGGGAGGAAGAGCAGCCAACAATCTTGTGATTAACAGCCAAAAAATGAGTCATCTAATCCAAAAGACTCGTCAAATTGCATTGCTTTCAGTTTGCTGGGTTCAGTCTAAGGTACAACCGGCTTCACCTTCCCAGACAATAATGTCCCTCGCACAAGGAAGCCCTCCAGAAATTCAACTGTTGTTGGAGGAATACAAGGAGATCTTTAATTACCCTACAGAGCTTCCCCCACAACGGGCCCAAGATCATTGTATTTACTTGAAAGACCCCACTGAAATTGTCAATACCCGTCCATATCGATATTCAGCCATACAAAAAACTGAAATTGAGAAAATAATTGCTGAATTGTTGGGCAATGGGGTAATCAGGCATAGCCATAGTCCCTATTTATCTCCAATTGTGCTAGTTAAAAAAAAGGATGGTTCATGGATATGCATAGACTATAGAGGTCTCAACAAAAATACAATCAAGAACAACTACCCCATCCCTATTATTGAAGAATTACTAGATGAGTTACATGGAGCCACCATCTTCTCCAAGTTGGACATGAGGTCAGGGTACCATCAAGTTCGAATGTCCACTCAGGATATTGAGAAGACTGCATTCAAGTCCCATGAAGGTCATTATGAGTTCCTTGTTATGCCTTTTGGCCTAACAAATGCCCCAGCCACTTTTCAAGGTCTGATGAATACTGTTTTACACTCCTTTCTAAGAAAGTTTGTTTTGGTTTTTTTGATGATATTTTGATATATAGCCCCACCTTGGAGGCTCATATTCAATATTTAAGGGCTGTTTTACTAAAGCTAACACAGGAAAGGTTGTTTTTAAATTCAAAAAAGTGTTCCTTTGGGACCTCTCAAGTGGATTACCTTGGACATGTTCTTAGTTCCAAGGGGGTGGCTGCTGACCCTAACAAGGTGAAAGACATGGTACATTGGCCCTCCCCTCAAACCCTCAAACAACTCAGAGGATTTTTAGGGCTAACGGGGTACTACAGGAGATTTATTCAAGGATATGGGATCATCACAAAGCCTTTAACAGAGCTCTTGAAGAAGGATCAGTTTATATGGGGAGAAAAAGCTGAGACAGCATTCTAACAACTAAAGAATAAGATGAGTTCTGCACCAGTCCTAATCCTTCCTGATTTTACTAAAGTGTTTGTATTAGAAACAGATGCATCTAACTTAGGAGTGGGGGCAGTTTTACTCCAAGAAGGACACCCCATTTCATTTTTCAGCAAAGCTTTGGGACCCAAGCACATGGCACTGTCAGTCTATGAGAAGGAACTCGCAGCTATAGTCCTTGCTGTACAAAAATGGCGCCACTATCTTTTGGGAGCTCCATTCATAATCAAGACAGACCACCAAAGTCTTAAATTTCTGATGGAGCAAAGGCTATCTACACCACAGCAGCAGAAATTTATGTCCAAATTAATGGGCTTTGAGTATACAATTCAGTACAAGAAGGGAAAGGATAATGTGACAGCCGATGCTCTCTCTAGACTTCATCCTTACGGCCAAGGTCAGCTATCAACTATGGTAACCATTTCTGCCGACCTTTTACAAAAGGTTAAAAGCTCCTGGGAATCGGATAGTAAAATACAAAAACTGATAAGTCTCAAGCAAGAAGACCCCTCTAAGAAACCACAATACACTTGGTCTAACAACATTTTGAGAAGGAAAAATAAAATTGTTGTTGGAGGAGTAGAGGAAGTGAAGAAACTCATCTGCCATATATATCATGACTCGGAATTGGGGGGACATTCAGGCATTCAAGCGACGTGGAGGAGGATTAAACAAATTTTTTACTGGAAGGCCATGAAAGAATACATTTACAACCATATCCGACAGTGCACTATTTGTATGAAATGTAAAGGAACTTCAGGCAATCCCATAGGGCTGCTTCAACCTCTCCCTATACCTGATAGGATATGGCATGACATTAGCATGGATTTCATAGAAGGAATGCCACCATCTAAAGGCCATGAGGCAATATTTGTGGTGGTGGATAGGCTAAGTAAATACGCACATTTTACGGCCATACAACATCCATACACGGCAACAACCATAGCTCAAGTATTTCTAAATAATATTTACAAACTTCATGGCATGCCTAACTCAATAACTAGTGACGGGGATGCGGTGTTCATTAGTGAGTTTTGGCAAGAATTCTTCAAACTCCATAAGGTGCAAATCAATACCTCCACGGCATATCATCCACAGACGGATGGCCAGACAGAAGTTGTGAACCGCTGTTTGGAAAATTACTTGCGTTGTGTGGCTTGTGAAACACCCAACAAGTGGTCCCAATGGCTGCCCTTAGCCGAATGGTGGTACAATACCTCTTACCACAGTGCCCTCCAATTAACCCCTTATGAAGTGGTGTATGGTCAGCCCCCTCCCTTGCACATCCCATACATTGAAGACTCTGCTCATGTAGAAGCCGTGGACAAGAGTTTACAAGCCAGGGAGAAGGCAATGAGGATGTTGAAAAGAAATCTAGACATGGCCTAAGAGAGGATGAAGACCTTGGCTGATAAAAAGAGGAAAGAAAAAGAATTTCAAATAGGTGCATTGGCCTACATCAAACTTCACCCATATAAGCAAACCAGTCTTAGGGATTCTGGATATCACAAGCTAGCACCCAAGTTCTTTGGTCCTTATCAAACAATTCAGAAACTGAGCCCGGTTGCTTACAAATTACAGCTGCCTCCTTCAGCGAAGATTCATAATACATTCCATATTTCTCAACTGAAGGAGCACATTGGCGAAGCTCCAGTCACGACTATCATTCCAGAGCATCTCATAGGAGAAGGACACA
Source organism: Dactylorhiza incarnata (assembly GCA_033032865.1). Lineage (NCBI taxonomy): Eukaryota > Viridiplantae > Streptophyta > Magnoliopsida > Asparagales > Orchidaceae > Dactylorhiza > Dactylorhiza incarnata. The sequence goes on from JAWHQI010000278.1 coordinate 779,344, forward strand.
TCATGACGGAGACGCATGATTCCTAGGAATGGCAAGTCAATTCCTCAAGTTCTAATCAAATGGCATCATTCCAATCCAGATGAAGCGACGTGGGAGGATTACTATGTCATGAAGAAGGCCTATCCCTCTTTTGATCCTTGAGGACAAGGATTCTGCTAGGAAGGGTGTATTGTTATGTTTTAAATATTTGAATTTAGTTACCGTTGTGATTTGAATATTTATGTGGCAGTTATGTGTGGAACGTGTGGTGTATAATCGGCAGTTGGCTCAAGTAACCGCTTCATTAGTGTAGAAGCCAGTTACGAAGGAGTTATTAATACCCAGCCGATGGGAAAGAATGGAGTTTTTGGAATGTTATGTAACTTCTTCTTCCGCTTCTCTCTGTTTTTTAACTTGCAGAGTTTTCCGCAACCACTCCCTGTTCAGGCTGAGCCTTAGGGGATTACCTCCATCCATCATCTTCATAAGAATTATCACAACAGAGAGGTCGAAGGCTATCAGAGAGAGCGGTGATGAGCGAGTTTCCTGCGATGATCGCGAACTTGACTGCGAAGATCAGAGATGCCCTAGGATGCCGACTGCGAGAGAAAAGGGGAAGGTTTGAGATTATGGTGAGGATTGCGGGTAGGCCCGTGCAAATAGCTTTTTTGATGTCGGGCTCAGGCTAGGCCCTGCTTAAACCGGGCTCAGGTTGGGTCTGGGCCTTTGCAATATTAGGGGTCTGCTGAGCCCACAAAATTGGGCCCAAGCAGGCCCCCAAAAGGGCAGCTAGCTGCTGCCGCTGCTGGGCGTGACCGCCCAGCATTAAATGCTAAGTATGGCTGCCCAGTATTTATTAAATTTGCCCAGCAGGCAAAATTTAAATGTGCTTATTGCCCGGGCAGGCCTTGGCCCGGGCCGGGCACAAGGCCAGACCCTGCCCAAATAAGGGGGCTTGTTCAGCCCACTTAGGCCTGGCCCGGGCCTAATCGAGCCCAGGCCTAATTGGGCTCAGACCCGGGGAACCGGGCCCGGGCCAAATTTGCATGCCTAGGGTAGGGTATAGAAACATGATTTAAAGTGGAGTGATGTTATATGCAGATCGTTTTTTGTTTTATGCATGCCACAAATATTAATTAAAATGTTTTTTTCTCAAAATAAATGCACACCGCCCTTACATCCTCTTTTTTCTTTTTCTTTTTCAACGAGTCAGCTCCGGTTCCAGACTCCGGCTGCTGCTTTTGCCTCCATTGATTGATGCAGGACGTCGGGCCCCCGCCGCACCCTGTGGCATCACACCAGCTAGCGGACCACGACCAAGCACGCCTGCCAGAAGGACTGCAGTCCAGACACTTCAACCCGTCTCTGCGCCTGTTCTCAGCGCGGCGGGTTGTTGAGGCTGGGGCTTGATCCCCAGGCCTCCTTCTGTAAACAGACCTATTGAAATAATGACCGGAGGGTTATTCTTCTAGGTTAGATGCGTCTTTCTTTTGCAATTTCAGCTTTGGGCTTAAAGCCCGCTATAGTCTGTTACGCTTTGTGGCACCTGCACCAAACCTAAGTAATATGTAAATGAGAGTTAGTTATGAGATGACTAAAAACCATGCAATGATCCCACCGGTCATCCTAGCGGACTCTGGGGCGGGATACCACTCACATGTAAGTGTGTCACAACAAGCAATATGTAAACAAATTGAAAGTACAACTATGCTATACAAGGTGAAGGCTCAAGAAATGGACAAACATCATTCTAAAATCGAGCAATGGACCGCAACGGACTCCTCTCTGCGGATTCGGACTCGGCTCAAAGTTTGGAGCTCTAGAGCTCCTCTAATGGTGGGATCTTTTTTTTTCTTACTCCTCCTTTCTCAAACCTAAGAGAAAGAGTGTGTAAGATGAAAAATGAGCTTCCAACCTCCTCAATCTTGAGCTAAAAGATCTAAAGACACTACAAAAAAACTGGTCTTTAGTGACAAAAATTTTATGACAAAATTTATTTCGTCACTAAATGGGTGTTATTTGTGACAAAGTTTATTTCGTCACTAAAAACTTGTCTTCGGTGACTTAATATACTTTTGGTCACTAAAGACACCTTTTTAGTGACCTCATATAAGTTCGATCACTGAATACACGTCTTTTATGACGAAATATAAGTTCGGTCACTAAAAACACATCTTTAGTGACGACATATAAGTTCGGTCACTAATTTTGCGAATAAAAATTATTTGATCATTAAATTTGAATTTTCACTCCCAATTTATATTTCTCCCCTCCTAAATAAACAACATTTTATCATTTTTTAAGAAAAATTTTATTGATTTTTCTTTTACAGATCAATTTCGTTGTCTACTTGAAAGTTTGTTGGAGATCCAAATGTATCGTTCCAAGGGAAAATGGAGTGAAATATTAGAGGTATTCAGGGAAAACAAAGATAATTATATCAAAATCGAAAACTTGAACCTCTACTAATATTGATTTTGAGAGGTTGGCAACAAATATTTCTGTTGAGTAGTAAAATAATAATGCAACATGGGCATGCAAGAATTCAGCAAGGGGTCTGTCATTGCTTCGGGCAAATTGAAGGAAACATCATATTGGGATTTAGGATTGAGTACATTTTGGCTAAGAAGTTGAGATTGATCTAGTTATATAGTTAATATTTGATCTTCCATATTAATTATAATTGTGAATATTTTCTTTCACTTAACTACAAAGGAGAAAATTTTCAATTTATCCTCGTGCTTTTGCAACATGGATATGGTACTGATTCTGACAATAAAAACGGGCATAAGAGGCATAAGAAAGATCGAGACGGATCCCATAGAAATGGTGCCTATGAGGAGCTTGAAGACGGGGAGACGGGTAGCTTGGAGCGGATGGAGAAATCACAAAATATTTGGTCATATATTTATTTTGTGTTATATGTAAAGAAAGAATGATGTAATGTTTGTTTATTATAAATTTTTTATGTATTGAGTTTAATGGAGTTAAACGCTCTATTGGTCTTTACTGAAGGGTTTAGGCTATCTCCCACCATTTTTTTCTATTAATAAATTATAAAACATTCTCTTTTCATTCATGAGATTTTTTAGTAAATGAATATTTTATTTATTATTGTATTTAATGATGAAATAAATAGCTTTAGTAACAAAACGTCATTATTATTGCATTGCACAACCGGTGACTAAATAAATTTGGTCACTAAATGAAATTAGTGCCAAAAAAATTATCACAAAAAATATACATTTAGTGACAAAAAATAGTTGTCACTAATAATATACATTTAGTGACGAAAATCAGTAGTCACTAAAAATGTATATTTAGTGACGAACATCAGTGGTCACTAAAAAGATACATTTAGTGACGAAAATGAGTTGTCACTAAAAAATATACATTTAGTGATGAAAAATTATTTGGTCACTAAATACATTTTGTAACGGCCCTTTGGCAACCACCTTGTGACAGCTTAAATTTGGTCACTAAATATCTTTAGTGATCAAACCGCAATATTTAGTGACCAAAATTTTCGTCACTAAATGTCAATTTCCTTGTAGTGAGAAAGGATCTCAGTCGTAAGATCTTAAAACCCCTCAACAAATGGTCTAATTTTGTGGTCAAAACAAGTTCGTGGGCCCATTCACACGATCATATAGTTCAAGCGCAGGATCGTGCGCGAGTAAATCCTTCCAAACCACAACTTTGATGTTGGTCATGCGATTTTGGGCATGCAAGACCGGGCATGCTTTACGTCGCACGAGAGGTCATTTCACATGATCATGCGGTTTAACACGAGCACGATTGTGCGCGTGATAAAACTAACCTAAACCAAAAATTTGTGGTTGATCATGCAATTTTGGTCAGGCACGACCGCACGTGACTAAAACGCACGACCGCGCGTGACTAAAACGCACGACCAGAAACCAGCTTGACTTTGTAATGTCACTAACCCCCCCCCCCCCCCCCCCCCCCCCCCCCCAATTTGTGGGACATCCTTTGGACCTTAGGATTATAATGTAAGACTCCATCCCCCAATCGTAACCTGGTCGAGTCGGGGACGGGCCTTACTGCACAAGATGGTCACCCTACACATTCCAAGTGGCTTGGAATAATCATCGCATCAGATCAACAATGCGTATTTGATTTTGTTGGGTATTGCATCCACAATAACTTTGATTTGAAGAAGTCCCCTTGAACTAAGATGAATTGATTTTGTATTTGATACTATATTTAGTTATGTTTGTGCAGGACTATTAATTGTTAAGTACAAACTAATGTCAGATTACAATTGGTCATAAAACACAGGACTATACAATGCAATTCTTCATTGTATAGGACATAGTGTTGATCCATGTATAATCTCTCTATTGGGGTGCACTTCATTTCCAAGTGCAAGGATAAATCAAGAAGTAGTTGTTTTCTGGATTCTGGATCTATAAGAATATTCTAAGTAAAATTCGTCTAGTACTCACGTGAAGACTCGTTTCATTCGTCGAGATATCACGCGAACACTCGAACAATTCGTCGATACTACTCAAGTGAATTCAAAAAGTATGAATCTTGTTTCCAGTCTGTGGCTAAGTCAAATTCGTCGAGTGATCTAGTGAGTTATCGTGAACACTCGACGAATTCGTCGAGTACTCTCGAGAAGTCTCGTGATATTTGAAGTAATGTTCTATTCTATATCAAATCAAATCCAAGTACATTTCGTTGAATGGTTAAAGATAATTCGTCGAGTAATCCTGAGATATCATGTGATCACTCGACGAATGTGGGCTTAACAAATCATCTTTTGAAATCGTTGACGGCTTTCCAGTTAGGGCTTCTGTCATGTACAGTACACGTGGATGTTTATCCATAAGTCTCATTTCAGCCGTTAGAAGAGGAATCCTATATATAGTTAAGGGTTAATTATTTAAACCCTGATCGTGAACAGAAATAGAAATTCGCATTATTCTTTGTCGGCTCATTCTCGTTCTCGCAAAAGAAGCTCTCGACGCCGACAAATCATTTTCACGATTCCTCTCAAAGAAAAGTCTCGACTAGATCATTGATCTCAAATATACTCCAAGTTTTCTCAAGATCTAGTTGATTCTCAAGTTCAGATCAAGTTTTTTCAAGTTCAAGCATTCTTCTCCTTCAATCTTTTGAAGTTCAAGTTTTATTCTCAAGCAAGGAAGAAGATTTGTTTCTCTCAGATTTGAAGTAGAATCTCTTTGAGATTTCAAGAAGATTATTCTCAATCTATAGGTTATAAAGAAATCATTTTACATTTTTTGTAGAAAGATTCTCTTCCGAGTTTTGTAGATCTTAGTTTAGATGATCAAGTGTAGGATGTGTTGTTCTCCGAGATTTTGTAGGAGACTTTGTCTCCGAGAGTTAGTAAGATTTGTTGAAATCTGAGATTGGTGAAGTAGCCGAGTCTAGCCCAAAGTGCTAGATAGGCGAGGCAGGAAAGTGGACGCACCCATTCTGGGGAACCACTATAAATCCTTGTGTCTGTACTGTGAACTTTTTCTTGTTCTGTGTGCATATTTTACTAAAGTATTTTAATTCCGCTAAAAGTCACAGAACTCACATATTCACCCCCTCTATGTGATTTAGGTAGACAACTAGATACTTTCATTATATCATCAAGGTCGAAGCCAATTGTTTATACATCAGACCTTGGTAGGGCTAAGCAAAACTACATTCTACTCTCGCTTCTTCTAACTACTATTAGCTCATGTCTCTAAAGTCCGGAGATGAGGCTGGGGCATCCACTCTGGTGGCCTTTATCGCGGGCACTCCTTCATGCTGTGGTTAAGCCTCGCGCTACTCCATCATATATAATTGTGTGCAACGACACTTTAGTCATGCGACTATTGGATACACACATCCTCCCCAAGATCCCTAAGGCATGAGGACGAGAGTGCGTCTCTATAAACAACAATAGCTGAAGCAACAATGTTAGCAACATAATATATATAAACAGTAAATAAGATAGGAGCAGATATACCAATAATAACTGAAATGCAGTAATAAACAGTTTTTTATAAAGCTCTACTAGCTGGCGCGCAATCACGCAGGTGTTCACAACCTACAACAACACCCTATGTTGACACAGTTTAACCTTTTCTATTAGCCGTCAGTGACAGTGACCGGTCCTGCCACTTTTGGGTGTGGTCATACCGCACTACCCAAACCCCAATGTACATCAAGTGTTCTCTTGGATGTGAGCGATGTACAACGATAACTGTAATCCGGCCAACCAGTAGAGAGACCCAGCAGGGCATAAAATATGGCCAAGCTCTGGGGTGCACTTCTCCCTATTTCCTAAAGTCGTCAACCTTCCCGTACCGGTACGAACGATCTACAGGCATGACCGATATGTCACTTTCTCACTGCAAGCAATTTAGAAGCATATCAATAAAATAAATAACTGACACCTTTCGGGTCTGCGTTGGCTTGCCCTACTTGACATGAAATAGTTTAGGCAGGCGACCATATGACGTGATCATATTGCTCAACTTTAGACAAGGAGTGTAGCGATCGAGGGAACTCATTATTTAGGGCTAGCCTTGAATGAATACCTCAACTCCAAGTTAACCCTAACTAATGCTCGACCAGATAAACCGCTTATCAGAGCGGGACCCGAAATAAAGGTGTGGTAATGGAAGCTGTAGTAAATTGCAATAATTAAGTGCGGTAAAGAAATGCGGTTGTAAATAAAGTGCAGAAATTGAAATACTGAAATGAACTGCAGTAAGTAAAATACTGAACTAAATAAGAGTAGTACTGAAAAGAAGCGAAGTAACTAAAATACTGAATAAAAGAACAGAATAAGAAAAAAGTTCAGTTCTGCAGTTCCATCTCCATTCAAGGAGGCAAGTTCAGTTCTTCACTCATGTTGCGGGTCGCTTGGGTGCTCTTGGTAGACCGGTCGACTTAATCCGTCTCAGCTCTGAAGTGAGCCAAGCGCGCTAACAGTCAATTTGAGATTCGTTGAGTACACTGGGACTTTTTAACGTGGAAAACCCGGAAAGGGTAAAAAACCACGCGCTCGGAGCTGTGCCGACCAAACTTCACTATCCTCTGAGGGGTTAGAGACAGGTACTGAGAACTCAAGTGCGACAGACCGCTGCTCATTACAATAATAGAGAGAGAAAGTTCCGAAGGTGACAGACCACCCCTCGAAAAACTAAGTCTTTTTTCCTTCTTAGAACGATGAAGAACAAAAGTGAGAATGCTATGGAGAACAAAAGTGAGAATGATGAGTCACCTTTCGGGAGAACAAAAGTGAGAATGCTGAGTCGCCTTTCGGGAGAAAGGAAATCTTCAAGTCCACGAAGGAGATCTTCAAGCGCCAAAGGAGAATTCCGAGGAAATCTTCAAAGGAGCTCTCCCTAGTCCAGAAGGCAAGGTCCTTTGAAATGAAGGCTCTGGGCTACTTTAATTGCTTTGGTCGGGGGTAGCCCGGTAATTTTATCGTCATAACCACCGTAACCACCTGACGGGCGAATCACGCTAGACGATTTGGAGCACATAGATCACTATTTTTCGTAAATGACCGTCTCGCCCTTCGGGCAGTTCGGGTAGTTTCGTTGAAGGTAAAAAAGGCGACAAGCGAGTCCTGCATTCTAAGAAATTAAGAAATGTAAACTGCGCGCGCGTTCAGAATTTGGGAACGTTCTGAGCGCGTTCAGAAGCGTTTTGAGCGCGCAACGAACTCGGGAGTGTTCTGAGCGCGCAACGAACTTGGGAGCGTTCTGAGCGAACGGAGAGGCGGTCTGAGCGCGCAACGAGCGCGGGAGCGCTCTGAGCGCGTAATGAACGTGAGAGTACTATGAGCGAACGGAGAGGCATTCTGAGCGCGCAATGAGCGCAGGAGCGCTCTGAGTGTGTAACGAATGTGAGAGCGTTCTGAGCGAACAAAGAGGCGTTCTGAGCGCGTAACGAGCGTGGAAGCGCTCTGAGCGCACAACAAACACGAGAGCGTTCTGAGCGCTCTGAGCGCGGGAGCGCTCTGAGCGCGCAATGAACAAAAGAGCATTCTGAGAGAACGGAGAGGCGTTATGAGCGCGCAACAAGCGCGGGAGCATCCTGCGATGAGCGGGGAAATGAGAAGTCGCGCCACAAAGGGGGAACTGGGTTTCGGTCGGGCGCTCCGTAGGACCCCTTGCAGGATATGGGGGCGGTCTGGCCGCATCCGCACGGGGTGTGGCCGCGCCCCAAGGGTGGTGCGGCTCGGCCGCACCCTAGGAGGGGCGCGGCTCGGCCGCACACCAAGAGGGGTGCGGAGGCTTGGCCGCACCCCACGAGGGGTGCGGTTAGGCCGCACCCCACGAGGGGTGCGGTTAGGCCGCACCCCTTGAAGGGGGTTCGGTGCTACCGCGCGTGCTAGCGCACGGTAGCGCCGTGCGGTACCTCCATTTGCATCATGGAGGCAGCGCGCCCGCTACCGCATGCGATAGCGCGCCTGCTTCCCCGCGCGGTAGTGCTTGCGGTTGCGCGCGGTAGTGCTTGTGGTTGCCCGCGGTAGTGCTTGCAGTTGCGCGCGACATTGGCGCGCTCGGTGCTGGCGCGCACGGTTGAGTGCGGCTTTGCGACCCTACGACGTGTCCTGCGTGCGTCTTTGCACGGGCGGTTGGCTGTGGAGATGGTGGGTTTGGCCCAATTTCCAACTCATCCCTCACCACCTTGGTGGTGGAGTGGGGTTTGTGAGTAACCGCTACCCATCTTTGGACATATAGATGAGAGCCCATGTATGAATGCGTATCATAAGCCCCCCAAACCTTCAGAGTCCGAATTTTTATACGGAGGAGTTCAGAGGTTTTGATTCTTCTGCTGCGGTTTCAATCATCGTTATATTTGTGGCGCCTTGGGTAGGAATTGCCATCGAGTGATGAGTGTGCAGTTGCTTTTGTTTTCCCGTTCTTTCTGGAAGTCGTCGCTCGGTTCTAACTGTGGGAGAAACTTCTACTTCGTCCTGACCGGTCGCGAGCTTATCGCCCAGTATTTGCATTGGAGATCGTGATGATCTTGCTCTTTAGCGTTGATTCCTGAGCAGCTTGGTGGCTTTTTACATAACAAAAGATAAGTTTGCGCGAGTCTGAGCTCGCGACTTTTTTACATAGTATAAGATAAGTTTGCGCGAGTCTGAGCTCGCGACTTTTTACATAATAGAACATAAGTTTGCGCGAGTCTAAGATCGCGGCTTTGTACATAATAGAACATAAGTTTGCGCGAGTCTGAACTTGCGGTTTTTTACATAATAGAACATAAGTTTGCGCGAGTTTGAGCTCGCGGTTTTTTACATAATAGAACATAAGTTTGCGCGAGTCTGAGCTCGAGGTTTTTTACATAATAGAACATAAGTTTGCGCGAGTCTGAGCTCGAGGTTTTTTACATAATAGAACATAAGTTTGCGCGAGTCTGAGCTCGCGACTTTTTACATAATAAAACATAAGTTTGCGCGAGTATGAGATCGTGGTTTTTTACATAATAGAATATTAGTTTGTGCGAGTCTGAGTTCGTGTCTTTTTACACAATAAAAGATAGTTTTCGTGAGTCTAAGCTCGCGACTTTTTTACATAGTAGAATATAAATTTGCGCGAGTCTGGGCTCGCGGCTTTTACATAATAGAAAATTAGTTTGCGCGAGTCTGAGCTCGCGGCTTTTTTGTTACATAATAGAAGTTAAGTTTGGTCGGTGAATAGCGGGCGTATTCAAACCGTGGACAAACGTAAGAGGGACAGACCCTTACGACACTGGGAACTGACTGCGAAGGAGAAAGGAGAACCTTCAATCGACGACAGTGAAATATTGTTATGAGCGAGCTGCCCGGAGGCAGCTGCTATTCATTAGCGCACTTCCTGAAGGAAGGTGGTGTTCGTTAGCGCGCTGCCCGAAGGCAGGTGCTGTTCCATAGCGCATTGCCCCAAGGCATGTGCTGTTCATTAGCGCACTGCCTGAAGGTAGGTGCTGTTCATTAGCGTAGTGCCCGAAGGCAGGTGCTACTCATTAGCACACTGCCCGAAGACAGGTGCTGTTCATTAGCGCAGTGCCCGAAGGCAGGTGCTGTTCATTAGCGCACTGCCCGAAGGCAGGTGCTGTTCATTAGCGCACTGCCCGAAGGCAGGTGCTGTTCATTAGCGCACTGCCCGAAGGCAGGTGCTGTTCATTAGCGCACTGCCCGAAGGCAGGTGCTGTTCATTAGCGCACTGCCCGAAGGCAGGTGCTCTTCATTAGCGCACTGTCCGTAGGCAGGTGCTGTTCATTCAAATAGACGTCCTTTCCTTTGGGCGAAGTGAACATAATTTCGATAGCGTGTGGGATGACATGCCTGAAATGGTCAACTTTGAAAGCTATTAGTTATAGTGCCAATTTACACAAAGTTCTTATAGAAACAAAGTTGGTAGAACATTTCAGTGGTGCGGGTAGAGCCCTGCTAATAGGCGTGAAGCGTTCTCCCGAAATGACTGACTTAAGGGTTTCCCCCAGTCCTTCTTGGAGAGGCGTTTGCTGATCTCCTGCTGGCTGAATTGGTGCCTAGCCTCATAGGAATTTCCTTAGTAGGCTTTGTTGGACAAGTCGCTCGATTTCATCCTTAAGCTTGGAGCAATTTTTCGTGTCATGTCCTCGTCCACGGTGGAACTCACAATATTTTGTCTGGTCTCCCGTGTTTTTAGCGAGAGGTCTGGGCTTGCGGAGCGCTTCGTTGCCTTTGATTGCGTAAAGTATGTTGGTTCTAGAGGTATTGAGGGGCGTGTTTCTCTGGTGCTGCCGAGGTTGTGGTTTGCCAAGACATTCATTGTTCCTCCTGAGGGCTGATGAAGCCTCTTGCTCCCTTTTCCTTTTCACGCCTCTATCAAACTGTTGTTGATGTGCTTCAATTACTTCGTCGGCGATGATCTGGGCATCGATCTGTCGAACGAGATCAGGATAGCTGTTCACGTTTTCCCGCATCAGTGCGGAGTGGAAGCTACAAGGCGGAGCCCTCCGAGGAGAAAACCTCGCAGGAGATCCGGTCTTATCCCAGGGATTTGTCGTGCCTCAGTGGTGAAATGACGGAAGAAATCTTTAAGGGTTTCCCTTTCGCCTTAACGGATCCAGGACAGGTGGGAAGGATCTTTGACTATCCGGCGGGTAAACTGGTTTGTGAATTGTGAGTCAGCTCTGCGAAATTCTTGATTTCTCCCTCCTTCAGGGATAGGAACCAGGTGCGAGCCTGTCCTTTTAAAGTCGCTGGGAATGCCTGGCACAACAATGGATCTGGGTCATTATAGAGTTGCATCATGATTGCGAAGTGCCTGATGTGCTCCGACGGGTCGCCCGCTCCGTTGTACGTTTTAATCTTTGGGAGCCTGAAGCCAATGGGAATTGGATGTGCCAGAACCTCTGGTGCGAACGGTGAGCGACGATGGAGAGGGCGAGGGGCCAAAGTGGCGCGCTGTCTTGCTCATTTGTGCTCTTCAAAAATTATGTCACGAACTTCTTCACGCATGAGCCTTACATCTACATGCTCATGGTATGCTGCTTCAGGGCGGTCGCGATGATACTAAGCTTTAGGTCCTCCGTTAGGATGGGCCCCACGGTCTTGGACACTCATACTGGTGAGTTCTCCTTCGGGCTTACTGATAAGCGAATGGAGGGGAGCTAGATCAGCCTGCCCCCTGGGGATTGATCCTTCACTTGTGCGGACGACTTTTCCTGCCATGATCTCTAGTCGCGAGTACCGTTGTGCAGTGGGTACTGTCTTCAGAACATTCTTCAAGCTTTGGGGGAACTCCGTTCCCACAGACGACGCCAAACTGTTGCGGGTCGCTTGGGTGCTCTTGGTAGACCGGTCGACTTGAACCATCTCAACTCTGAAGCGAGCCAAGCGCGCTAACAATCAATTTGAGATTCGTTGAGTACACTGAGACTTTTTAACGTGGAAAACCCGGAAAGGGTAAAAAACCATGCGGCCGGAGCTGTGCCGACCAAACTTCACCTCTGAGGGGTTACAGATAGGTATTGAGAACTCGAGAGCGACAAACCCCTGCTCGTTACAATAATAGAGAGAGAGAGAGAGAGAGAGAGAGAGAGAGAGAGAGAGAGTTCCGAAGGTGACAGACCACCCCTCGGAAAACTAAGTCATTTTCCTTCTGAGAACGGTGGAGAACAAAAGTGAGAATGCTCTGGAGAACAAAAGTGAGAATGCTGAGTCGCCTTTCGGGAGAACTGTAAGACCCCATTTTTTTCAAAAACACGGGTCTTATGCCCAGAACCGCCGCTTTGCGATGACACCAACACACGGGAAGATCGCCACTACAAAGCGTCGATCCTGCCGGCCATATCGATCACAGAAGAAGAAAAGTATAAATGAACAAAAAGAAGTTCAAGTCCGCAATCACATGCTATATATAATAAATGTCCATATGATATAACTGAAATAACAAAGTTACAATAATAAATGGCTCATGCCCTGTACATCATGTCCTCACTACAAGATCACTCGCGGAAGCTAACTACTAATCACTCATTGATCCTGAAACTTGTGCTCCTGTACTAGACTGGCCCGCCTCCATTTGCACCGGCCTCTGGTGCTGCAGCATCTCCTCGGTCCCCTAAAATGATAAGGTCCACCGACCGTTAGTCAAAAGACTAAGCCAATCCCCCACCCCTCCCCTGGTGACTCCTAGGCACCGTGCAGGAAGGATGGGGTGGAGGACATCAAGGGGTATGAACAATAGCAGGTGATAGGGGCATAATCTATAGAGAATGTTTCTACAACTACACATATGTATATAGATAATTGAAACAGTAAGTAAAACAGGGTAAAGAACAAGTAAGGTGCAGTAAGTAAAGACGTGTATATAATAGAAAAGTAACCATTGATTTATAGGAATGCCCATCAAAACCTATAGACCAAGGGGTCGTTTAGCAAGGTCTATCGTATAAAGAGTCTCATAACAAATTTATACAATAAGGGTAGGGGTTGAAATGCAATGTTTATGCCACGACATGCAGAGTTATGCAGTTTATGCCATGTTCACACAAGTGCAACTCACACACTTCGACTTTATGCGCACAGACCTTTAGTTCCCCCTTTTTGGAGCTAGCAAGACTCCCAGGATACTCCCGTAGTGGCAAATGAAAGCGGTGGGTTGGGCCTCGCCCACCTCTAGGTTGGTATTCACACTACCTAACCTAGACCTATCGTACGCCTCAACGCAAAACCGCGGAGCATCTGCGTACTCTTACTGGCTGGACCACTAGACTTTTATGGCTAAGTGCAAATTCCACACTTGCCGAGTCAACGTATCGACGTCGGTGTGAACGACCGTCCAATACCGAAGACCCACCACCTTCATGCACATGCAAACATGTTCTACTATATCCCGAGCCATAAATTCCCCGGGCTAACCTGCCCGTCATCATAAACTTCTGAGCCACCGGCTCGCCGGACCAACCCGTCCGCACCAACAACATTACTGAGTCACAAGCTCACTAGACTAACTAGTCTGCTGCTACAACCACCGAGCCTACCGCTCGTAAAACCAAACCAACTAACCTACCGTAACCACGGGTGTGGGTGTGTGCGTTATTAAGTTAATCTTGTATATCAACTTATCCCTACAATTTATGGTAAATCTTGGACTTCCCGAGGATTACCCTGTGAGGGGCTCGCTACGGTACTAGGAACTATACTGGGATGACACCCAAGGCTCCCTTTCATAAGACACTTAGTGTTATTGGTATCTACCCATAAGAATACTCTTCCTATCATTACACTTGAATTACCCCTAATCATTGTATGACTCCCCACGGGAAAGACGATCTTTCGTCAATCCCGAGCACAACTTTACCCTTAACTCACCAAGCACACCCTCATCACCTAACTCCTTTTGGTGACCTTCAATCTCATCAACCTGACCATGTACACCAACTACATGCCACTTCCACTTGGTATGCCCTTAAATATCCAAATTTCACATTTTTACTATACGCAGACCAAACTAACTATATGAAGCTTATAAGTAGAGGTACTCCAAATATTCACCCACATGACACAAGATTTTACTGGAGGACTACCATGGTATTTTAAGGCTAAATCCAGAGCATCATATTTTTCCTCAATATTTTATCATTTATTTAAATTTCTCCAATATTTGCCAAGTATGAATATGAACATGAAGTGTAAGGTATTTTTATGAGATGACACTCATAAAATTAGGATAAATCTATCATGCCAAAATAACAGTAAGTATAGAGTATCATAATTTTACAATCAAGAATTGTCCTCTAATTATAATATTTACTATTTAACCAAAATTAGAAATTAAAGAAGCAACCACCAACAATATTTGTCAAAAAATTATGGGAATATTACCAGACATTTATATTGATCAGAAAAGTTCCAGGCCAAATTTTAGAATTTATAAAGACATATTAACCACTCAAATAAATATTCCAATGAAATCCTAATATGAGCATGTTGTGAAGTAGCCTACTGATAACAATCTCCAAAAAATATATAAAAATTTACAAAGCTTTCTAGTGCTCTGAAATGTCCTATCACCAAGTTGCATATTTTTCCAGAGAGTTTTGGACCCTTAATTATATTTCTTAAGATTAAGTTAAAGTAAGTGTCTTGTAAATGAAGTACTAGTTAAATCATCTAATAAATTTCACAAAACATACCAGAGGTCTATAATATGATTATAAAGGCACTACCAATGTTTCATCATCATCCAAGACCATTTGTGCATGTAAATGTCTCTTATAAGAAATTTCCCTAAAGGGCTTATGACCTAATTTAGGGGAAATATGTACTCCTAAAATTCTCTCAAATTTTCCTAGAGCATAATCACACCCCATAAACATATACCCTAAATTCCATGGCCATTCTAGGGCTTTTGACCACATGGCCTTCACAAGGTTCTATATGCACCCCAAGGGGTAAAACTAGGGTCCTAGGGCATATCCACCTATACACCACCCCATCTTACTCATGAAGGTGTTTTAGGTGATCCTAAACCAGTGGCCAAGGTTTCAACTCATGGTGATGAGTTTTGACCACCATACCCCAAGATAAACACCATACCCTAACTTTGACCAAATTTGACATAACTTGGGTTGACAAATTACCCAACCAAATCAGTCCCAATTGGGCTGAAATTTTTACCAAGGTCATACAATAACCCCAAGGAGTACCCACCAAAATTTGGAGGGCATTGGAGGTCATTTGACCTACTAATTAATTAATATTTGATTTATGAAATTATTTCAAAAACCTTAGAAAAAGGTTCTCCTAAAATTTTCATCTTTGGGTAGGATGTGTGGGTAGGTGTAAATAGCCTAGGTTTTTAATTTCAAGTTCATACCATTTACCAATAGAAAGATATTCAAGAATTTTTGACTGTCCTACCCTAGAGACCAGTCCTAGAAAAATGACTCCACAGGGAGCTATAATGCCCCTATTGACCTGAAAGAAATTTTCACTTAATCTAGACACCAAGGGCTACAACATTCATGTTAGGCACTTTTCCATTTGAGGGGTCTAGTATTTTTAATAATTAAAATGAAATAATGCAGGAAGTGTGACACTATCTGTTGATTAGGATTAAGTTGACCCCATTGTATAATCTGAGGGTCAAGGTTTAAAGTGTGTCTGAGTAGATAGGACTTAGGAAATTCCAAGTCTCTGCGTTCGACGAACTTTAATCTGCGTTCGACGAAATCAGTTCTGCGTTCGACGAACGTCATGCTTCTGTTCGACGAAATTGTTTCCCAGCTCGACGAATTCAGTTCTCCAGCCAGTTCGGCAGATTATCTCTCAGTTCGACGAACTCCAGATTCAGTTCAACGAACTCCATTTTGTGTTCGACGAATTAATTCAGTTCGACAAACTTCTAGATTCAGTTCGCCGGACTCCCGACTGTGTTCGACGAATTAATTCAGTTCGACGAACTCCAGATTCAGTTCGCCGAACTCCCGATTGTGTTCGACAAATTATTTCAGTTTGATGAACTCTAGATTCAGTTCGTCGAACTCCCGATTGGGTTCGATGAACTCCATATTCAGTTCGCCGAACTCCCGATTGTGTTCGACGAATTATTTCAGTTGGACGAACTCTAGATTCAGTTCGCCGAACTCAACTTTCAGTTAGACGAACTCAGCCTTCAGCTCGGCGAATTTCTTCTCCAGCTTAACAATCTCTGAAGGGCCTCACTTTCAAAATGAAATAACATTATAACATAATCATTTAAATCTGTGAATAACTAATCACGACAGATCCGATGACTCATGGTCATCGTGCCGATGGATGGACGGTGCGCGACAGCCCGTCCTGGGCTTCTTTGTGGGACAATTTCCAAGCCACATGTGCCTCTTCCCGGCCGGCCAATGCCACCACCACCTCCGTTGAGGTGGTGGTCGGCGATAGTGGGTGGTTGGCCGGTCGTAGGTGGTCGGAATTGGGGTTTAGAGGAGGGGAAAGAGAGATCGAATCGAGCCCTTTCGGAAGCACGATCTGAGCCCAATTGAGCTCGGATCAAGCCCCAAATTATCATAAGATCTAGCACTAAGGGAGAGGAGGCGGATCGGACCTGTGTGGGGGCTTGGTGGCACGAATTCCGGCGAGTCGCCATGGCCGGAGGTGGAGCTTTCGGCACCATGTCGATCCTAGCTTCTGGTGCTCGATTTCTTTGGGGAAGGTGGGGAAACTCCTCCTCTTCATCCACTGAAGGTGTTATAAGGTCCAATTGGGGGAGGGGAAGAGCCAAATCATCAATCACCATTATCACCATTAATGGTGAATTTCGGCCAACTGAATTCCTCTTGATTCAGCCCCCATGTGAGCAGGAAAAACCCCCAAACTTCTTGTAACAGCCAGAGGAGTTGAATCCCCATCAAATGGGTGATCAATTGGCCTCCCTAGGCCATGAATGCCATTAATCCTCCTTTTCTCTCTCTTCAAATTGGGGGAAACTCCCAATTTCTCTCTCCTAGTCACCCCCTCCAGAAATTGGATGGCATTCCATGTAATTTCAGCCTCATGAGACTAGAGTGTCACTTCAATTGGGCCTAGCCCAAGTGGATTGAGCTTGAGTTAGCCTTTTCCCCTCTTTTTGTGCAAGGTTGACCAAGTGTTGACTTGAGGTGTTGACTTGGTCAAATGATGGGTTGACTGGTCCAAGTGGTGTGTCTTAAGTCCCTTGACATCACCCAAAGTTGGTCGAGTCATGGTGGTGCCCCAATTGGGCCAATTTATCCAAAAGGTGTTGGTTTGACCAAAACAGAGCTAGAGTTGACTTGGGTCAAATTGGCCAAATTGGTGGCCCCATGATGGGGCTTTTTGGTCCATTGGGTCCCTAATAACCTTATAAGGGTAGGGGAAAGGTCAATTGGGCATGGTGGAGGTCAATTGACCCTAATTAGGCTACTTTGACCAATTTGGGGTTAGGGTTGACTTTGGTCAATTTGGCCTCTTTGGTTGACCCCAATGGGTCCTTGGTGCTCTAAGGGGACCCCTAAAGGGTTAGGTATGCTATGGTGGGGTCAAAGGGTCAAGGTGAGGCCCTTAAGTCCAACCCTATGATTGTTAACTGGAAATTGCTATTTGTAGACCACTGTGGTTTCCTTCTTCCTAGCTAAGGCCAAGTGGTCTCTTCAAGCTTCCTAGGGTTTTGTCATGACCTAGTCATGACAAAACCACTCTAGGGGTCTAGTTGTTTGGGGGATGTTACAAGAACAAAAGTGAGAATGCTGAGTCGCCTTTCAGGAGAAAGGAAATCTTCAAGTCCACGAAGGAGATCTTCAAGCGCCGAAGGAGAATTCCGAGGAAATCTTCAAAGGAGCTCTCCCGGGTCCAGAAGGCAGGGTCCTTTGAAATGAAGGCTCTGGGCTCCTTTTGTAGCTTTGGCCGGGGGTAGCCCGGTAATTTTGTCGTTGTAACCACCGTAACCACCTGACGGGCGAATCACGCTGGTCGATTTGGAGCACACGGATCACCATTTTTCGTAAATGACCGTCTCGGCCTTCAGACAATTTGGGCAGTTCGGGCAGCTTCGTTGAAGGTAAAAAAAGGCGACAAGCGAGTCCTGCAATCTAAGAAATTAAGAAATGTTAACTGCGCGCGCGTTCAGAATTTGGTAATGTTCTGAGCGCGTTCAGAAGCGTTCTGAGCGCGCAACGAACTTCGGAGTGGTCTGAGCGCGCATCGAACTTGGGTGTGTTCTGAGCGAATGGAGAGGTGTTTTGAGCGCGCAAGGAGCGCGGGAGCGCTCTGAGCGTGTAACGAACGTGAGAGCGCTCCGAGCGAACGGAGAGGCGTTCTGAGCGCGCAACGAGCGCGGGAGCGCTCTGAGCGCACAACGAACACAAGCGCATTCTGAGCGAACGGAGAGTCGTTCTGAGCGCGCAACGAGCGCGGGAGCGCTTTGAGCGCGTAATGAACGTGAGAGCGTTCTGAACGAACGGAGAGGCGGTCTGAGCGCACAATGAGCGTGGAAGCGCTCTGAGCGCACAACGAACACGAGAGCATTCTGAGCGAACGGAGAGGCGTTCTGAGTGCGCAACGAGCGCGGGAGCGCTCTGAGTGCGCAACGAACACGAGAGCGTTCTGAGCGAACGGAGAGGCGTTCTGAGCGCGCTACGAACGTGGGAGCATCCTGCGGCGAGCGCGGAAATGAGAAGTCGCGCCCCAAAGGGGAACTGGGTTTCGGTCGGGCGCTCCGCAGGACCCCTTGCACGAGAGGGGGGCGGTCTGGCCGCATCCTCACGGGGTGTGGCCGCACCCCAAGCTGGGTGCGGCTCGGCCGCACCCCAAACTGGGTGCGGCTCGGCCGCACCCCTAGAGGGGGGTGGCGGCTTGGCCGCACCCCAGGAGGGGTGCGACGACTTGGCCGCACCCCAGGAGGGGTGCGGCTGGGCCGCACCCCTAGAGGGGTGCGGCTTGGCCGCACCCTCATGGGGGGTGCGGCCTGGCCGCACCCGCGGGGTACCGCCACGCGCATCGTGGCGGTAGCACGCCCGCTACCGCGCAGGGTAGCACGCCTGCTACCACGCGCGGTAGTGCTTGCGGTTGCGCGCGGTGCTGGCGCGCACGGTTGAGTGCGGCCCTGTGGCGTGTCCTGCGTGCATCTTTGCACGGGCGGTTGGCTGTGGAGATGGTGAGTTTGTCCCACTTTCTCACTCATCCCTCATCACCTTAGTGGTGGAGTGGAGTTTGTGAGTAACCGCTACCCAACTTTGAACATATAGATGAGAGCTCATGTATGAATGCGTATCAACTCCGTTTCAAGGAGTCTTCTCCGTTCCAAGTAGGTTAGTTTTATAATTTTGCGGTAGTTCTTCGTATTTGACCGTATTAGGTCCGCCGATTTATTTAAGTTCGATAAATATTTTAGTGGCATCCCTTAAGATTACTTGCGTTTGATAGGTTAAGGCCTCACTATAAACATCAAGACTTTTGTTATAATCTCTTGATTCGATCGTCGAGACTTTAAATATTCGCAAGAGGTTTACTATGAGATCTTTTAACCTCAATTGCTTGCATCGCGGCGATTCACTTATGTATTATAATTGCCGTAAATTTTCCGATTTTTCAACCTCTTTTAATCGATAAATATCAAAAGGCGCCGAAAAATTCAAAATTCAAGCCAGAGGTTGGAATCACCGTATCTTAGCCTCCATAATTTCATCAAACTATTTCAAGTTTCATTTGATTTCTATTAAATTATATTATCCCAATAAACCCTTCAAAAATACTTTTAGGGCTCAAAAGAATTCCCAAATTTTATTTGAGGGTTTAAATAAGCATGAAGAGCCTTTCATAACTTTTATAAGAATTATTTCCTCGATTAGGACTCTTTGAAAAAATTTTAAACATGGATGTAACCATATTAAATACTAAAAAATGGTTAGATTTTTTTGAAATTTACCAAAGTTTTTCAGTGGCTGTAAAACTGTTTACACTTATCCATAAATTTTATTATAATTTTCCTCTGAACTTTAAGCCCTCTAAAATTTTTAGAAGTGTAGATTCTCTTATATTTAAATCCTTAAATATACCAAGATTGTTTAGTAAATTCAAATAAAATCCAGAGGGTGTGTTCCCCCTATAATACACAACATATAAAAATTTAGAGATTTTTAATTAGGTAATTTGCCTCTTGGATTTTTATAATGAAAATAGCTAGTTTGATTAAATCAGTAAAAATATCATACTGTTTTTAAAAATCCCTAATTAATTAGAAAAGATGTATATAAGCTTTGGGCATCTCTGTCATTTTTCTCAGAATTATTTGACTAGTTTTGACCCCCTGATAATTCAGAAATAGAGATAATATCTCTATTTTAATTGTTAAAAATATTAAATCTTGTCAGATAAATCTCACAATTTTTCTGGAGATATCTCTCTTCATGTCGCACAACTTTTGTATTCAAAACTTTTTAATTTGAGCCCTCAATTGGTCATAGAAAATCAAAAACCCTCTGTTTTATTAGAATATTACACATCACATATGTTGATGATGCTTTACGATTGAGATCGAGCTGCAAGTTACGTGCTTCGGCCCCAAAACGGATCTTGAGTCAATCCGTTGTGTGGGAAACAATCATTAGTAAGCCATTTTTAAGATAATCCCGATCACGGGATCAGACGGCAACTGTGCCTTCCCGCAAGCTTCAGGCTTGCGGGGCCTTTCCACCGCCGTCCGGTCATCGTACGGTCGTTCCCTCACCCCCAGATGACTCGCAGGGAGCCGATGCTTTTTCTGGCGATGGTCTGCAGCATGGCACTGCTGGCGACTGCCGGAGTTCTGTTGTAGAGAATTACGCCACGGGTGCCGTCAAAGCTCCATTTTCCGGCGGCACCACCGCCTACCCTCTATCCAGAGAGGGTTTCTGACCCTCCTCCGGCGAGGAGCATCCTCCCAGCGCCACCCAGAGCATTGGGAGGCTCACGTTGCTTGGACACCACCCCGAGCCTATAGCATGGCTTAGGTGGTGGCGGCGGCGCTCCGGCAGCTAGAGCCCGCATGCAAGTCATCAGTGACCTAAGGAGGGAGGAGAGGGAGAGTATCCACATGCTGGAGGGGGCCTCTGGAGCTTCCGGCAAGATCTGCCATTAGAGGTGGTGGAGGGTGGAGGAGCTCGGGTGGGCGGTTTCCGGCGAGGCAGGGCTCCTGCAGGGTTGGGGTTGAGTTTGGATGGGGGCTGTGAAGTGATCTGGAGGGAGGGGCACCTATATAAGGCTTGGAGGAGCCCCTCCTCCCATTAACCCATGGTGTGGGATTAAAACTTCTTTGAAGAAGAGGCTTGGGCAGGTGGCAATCATCTGATGGGGGAGGTACAACCAGATGTCCATATCTTGGAGGTTAGAACATGGCTAGGCTTGGGAATTTGGTTTTGGGAGAGAGAGAGAGAAGGAGTTGGTTTAGTTCTTCCCAAGGTCCTTTGCCTTGGTCCTCAAACCTCTTAGGCCAGCTGGTGCTTGTGAAAGTATCTAGTTGCGGCCTAAATCACCTAGAGGGGGTGAATAGGTGGTTTCTATAGCTTTTTGCGGAATTAAAAACATAAGAATAAAAGCACACAGAAAACCAAAGAGCACAGTACACACAAGGATTTATAGTGGTTCCCCGTACTTGGGTAGTCCACTTTGCACCTCACCTATCTAGCACAACCGGCTAGACTAGGCTACTTCACTAACTCGGATTATCAATAATCCTACAACTCGGAGTCACCACTCCTACAAGCTCGGAGCAAAACAACTCCTACAAAAACTCGGAGCAAACCACTCCTACAAAAACTCGGAGCAAACCACTCCTACAAAAACTCGGAGCAAAACAACTCCTACAAAAAGAAATATTTGTAAAACAAACTTCTTGAAATCTCAAAGAGATTTGACTTCAGATCTGAGAAAATCGGTCCTCTTCTTTCTTGCTTGAGAAATAAAGTCTTGCACCAGAAGATTGAAGAAGAAGAAAAACCTTGCTTGAAAAACCTTGATCTGAATACTTGAGTCGACTTGATCAGGAAGACAGTAGAGAGATTCTGAATAGCTTGATCTTGTCGACTACCCTTGGCGATGAAGAATCGCAAAACACTTTCTTATTGGAGACGAAGAACTTGCGTGAGGAATAATATCATCCAACAGAACAAGAGAGAGAAAATCTGTATATAATATTTGCACTCTTCACTTCCCTTTTCACGAAAAAAATTATATTCACGAAAATTAGAACAGAATATTTATATCTCCAACATTCTCCAACGGCTGTATGCAAATTCCTTTTTGAAACCTTCTTCTCGAACGACTATAAAGAATGAATAAGGAATATAATTCTGTGAATGGCTGTAATAATTAAATAAAGGAGAAATATAATCTCCAACGGTTGTCTGCCATAATTAGGAAAAATTAATTCTTTAACAGTAAGATTTAAGGAAAATCTCTTTCCATGGCTATGAAAATAAATCTCTAACGGGTGTCTGCAAGATTTAAGGAATAAATTCCATGAATACTTCACGCGGAGGAAGCCTATATGGAAAGCAGACAATAAGGAAACCATCGAATTGAATTTAGAAACAGCGCAGACCAAAGTTCAGAATCTGTCAAATTTTCGTCGAACGAAATTGCGATCGACGAACAACCTCTCTTTCGTCGAACGGAGATCGGCGATTAGAAACAGCGCAGACCAAAGTTCAGAATATGTCAAATTTTCGTCGAGTGAAATTGCGATCGACGAACAACCTCCCTTTCGTCGAACGGAGACCGGCGAGCGTGATCGACGAAATATATATAAGCAGCGCTCGACGAAAACTTCAGCCAACAGCGCTCGATGAAAAATTGTGTTCGACGAATTCTTTCAGTTGGCCGAACTGAGCTCGACGAAATTTCCCAATTCGTCGAACTAAAAATTCTTAAGCAAAATTTTTCTTTCTTCCAAATTTTAGCAGCAACTCTTCTAAGCTCTTCCTTTGTGTTTGAATATAAAGTGCACCTCAATAGAGAAATTACTCATGAATCAACACTTGGTCTTACACAATGAAGAGTTACATTGTCTAGGACTGCATTTGATGATCCATAGTAATTTGACATTGGTTTGCACTTATCAATTTAGAACCTACAAACACATAACTGAAAATATCATCAAATACAACTCAATTCAACTTAGTTCAAAGGGACACTTCTTCAAATCAAGGTAATTGTGGCTACAATACCCAACAATCTTCCCCTATTTGAAGAAGTCAGAACCTATGTACTGAGTTGAATTGCACTTAGATAAATATATATTAAATATATAAGGAGAATTAAAAACTTAGCTTTTTCAACTTTCTCTCCCTTTCAACTTTCTCTTTCAACTTTGTCAATCCTAACTTTGCCAATTCCTCCAAACTTCAAATTCTCTTCCAATTTCAACTTCTCCCCCCCTTTCTGACTACTTCAGATAGGGAAGAAAAAGCACGAGAGCTCAAAGCTCCCCCTCAGCAACTGCATAGGAGTTCACACTTGGGAGTATATTTTGAATATGTTGAATCAGCTCCCCCTCAATCTTTTCTCTCCCTTAGTCTTATCTCCCCCTTAGAATTTCAGTGCCTGGACTTACTATATACTTATATGTTCTGGTCAAGTACCATGAACATCAACTGTCCAAATGCCTGATTAGAGTTTTGGTTGGCCTTTGGACATACCTGCCAACACAGATTAATTACCCTTAGGAACCCAAACAAATTTGGGTCCTAGGTTCCAGGTTAGATCAACACCACTCGGAGTGTTAACATTGCAAGGAGTCATTCTTACATTGTTAACCCGTGGAGTCTTATAATTTCTAGGGTTAAACCAACAATCTATGGCAAAGTGACCAACCTTGCCACAACACCAACAATCAAATCGATTGTATCTTCTCTTGTTCTCCTGTTTTAACTTTTGAACGGGGAATTTAACAGGAGCAACCTTCTTAGAAGCAGAAGCCTTGTGGTGGCAACATACACATGGCTCCTTCTTTTCAAGAGATTTAGCAACAATAAATTGGATCTTTGGTGCTTTCTTAGCAACTGATCCATGTATAAATGAACCATGATCCTTGAGGATTACTTCTTCATAAGGTGCCTTGAAAGCAGTTGTTTCGAGGCTTCGGAGATGGCTCCATCCTTGGTTCCTCTTACTTGACTCAACATGAGTTGGTCTTGTACAATGACCATACATGGACTCAAAATTATAAGTGTTTGTAGGGAACACTACCTTCCTAAATGAAGGTTGACTTTGATCAGCCTTTCCTTTTCCTTTCACAGCTCTCTTCTCAGCGGCCTTACTACTTTCAGCCTCATGACCAAGGCCACTAACCTTCGCAGGAGCAGAAAATCTTTCAATGATTGGAAGAATAGTTTTTGGTTTGGAGAAGCTTTCAACTATCTTCCTTTCCACCACTAACTTTTCTTCTAATTCATTTATGAATTTCTCCTTAAGATTTAATAACTCAGAGGAGCTTTTAAGTTCATCTTTCAAGATTTGGACTTCTTCTTTGAGAGGAGTTAATTTTTCAATTTCCTTCCTCAAATCTGATTCCACCCTCTTGAGAGATGCAATCTCCTTTAACTGAGATTTGACTACCTTGCGGCATTTGTCAAATCCTTCCAAAACGGCTTTATACTGAGTCGTTAAATCTAAGTCTTCCTCTGAAGAATAGCCATCATTTGCATTGGAGTCAGTTTCAGAAGCAGAAAAAGGAGTGTGCGAGTTTACCTTCCCTTTGTATGTGGAGTCGCTTACTTCCTCATCTGAATGTGTCATAAGCCCAAAATAGGCTTCTTCATCTGAGCTTGACTTCCCTGCGTCACTGTCGCTAAGATTCTTAGTCTTCTTTGCTAAGAAGCTCTTTTCTTCTTTTCTTTTACTCTTGAAGGATTTCTTTTCTTCCTTCTTTTTGTATGGACATTCCGTACTTATATGTCCTGGCTTATTACAGCAATAACAAATGATATCAGTCGAAACATGTATATTCGGTTTGGTTTTATACCTGTCGTTGTTGTGTTCTTTCTTGTGATGGTCATCATCATGTCTTGATCTTCTATGATCTGATGAGTAGGATTGACCTTTCCTTTGACTCCTTTTTCTGAGCAATTTCTTGAATTTCTTGGAGAGTGAAGAGAGATCTCCATCGGACATATCAGAGCTTGAGGGGCAAGCATCTGTTTCATCATCTTCATCTGAGGATTGTCTCCTGACAGATGAGGTAGCTTTATTTCTTCTTGACCCTTCGGCTCTGAATGCTACAGACTTCTCTCTTCCAGAAGTGGAGCATCCTTCTTCTTCAGCTTTTCTAATACTCAGCTTTAGCTCATGTGATAGGAGCTTGCCAAACAGAATTTGTGGCTCCATCGTAGCCAACTTTCCGAATTCCCGGATAACAATTGCCTTGGTATCCCATTCTTTTGTCAGGGATCTCAAGAACTTGCCATTTAATTCTCCGACGGTGAATTCCCGATCATAATTTCTAAGACCGTTTACGATCTTGAAGAACTTTTCATAAGTGTCTGAGATGGAGTCTCTCGGATCTTGCTTAAATGCTTCATATTCTTGATTCAGCAAAGATCGTCGATCATCTCGCACTTCTTCTGTACCTTCTATGAGAACCACTAGGGAATCCCACATTTCTTTTGCAGATTTGCAATGTATCAGATTTTGCAACATAGAATCATCCACTGCACCGGCAATGATGTTCTTGGCCTTTTTATCCAAAGAGACGAGAGCAATCTCATCCTTGGTCAATTCCAGCATTTTCTTGGCTATTTGAATATTAGAATTTATTGAAGAAGGTTTCATGGGGACATGAGGGCCTTCTTCCACAATCTGAAAGATTCTTGGATCTGCAGCTTCCATGAAGAATTTTACTCTTTCTTTCCACATCGAAAAATTTTCTTTAGTGCAAACTGACAACTTGGCGGAATTCTTGGATTTATCCATTCCGGACATACTTGCTCTTGCAACTAGATTTTATAGATCTTGTTCAAGGTGTTAACCTTTTATCGAACAACCTAGCTCTGATACCAATTGAAAGTATCTAGTTGCGACCTAAATCACCTAGAGGGGGGTGAATAGGTGGTTTCTATAGCTTTTTGCGGAATTAAAAACATAAGAATAAAAGCACATAGAAAACCAAAGAGCACAGTACACACAAGGATTTATAGTGGTTCCCCGTACTTGGGTAGTCCACTTTGCACCTCACCTATCTAGCACAACTGGCTAGACTAGGCTACTTCACTAACTCGGATTATCAATAATCCTACAACTCGGAGTCACCATTCCTACAAGGTGGTGCAAGTGATTTGTCCACCATATTATGATGTGTCTTCCGCATTTCAAATATATTTCATAAAAAACTCCATTATTCTCAATATATTTCACTTTTCTTACAAATTAAGAAAAGTGGTATCAGAGCTAGGTTATTCCAATCGGCTTAACAACCGGGAATAATGACGTCTCATGATCTCGCTTCTACTAGTGGGGTAAATTTTTATGAAGAAGAAAAATCTCCTAAACCACCTTTATTCGAAGGGAAAAATTATAAAGGGTGGAAATTATTAATGGAAAAATTTATTAAAACTTTTGACATCGAAGTATGGAACTTAGCAATTATAAGACGTACGGTTGAGTCGAATAAAAAGGAACGTCAGCTAAATGCCAAAGCCAAACATTATTTATTTTGTGCACTATCTAATGAAGTTTTCAAATTTGTATATTGCTTTTCTAGTGCATACAAAATATGGCGCTTTCTTGAAGAAATGTATGATCTTCCTCTCGCAGGTGTGGAACAAACACAGGAGGAAAAGAACGTACAAGCATCCATAATCATTCAAGAAGATCTCTCTCGGAGCGAAGCCATGGAGAATATTGAAATAGAAAAGGAGAACAATACATCAAGAGAAAAAGAAGATGAAAACTCATCCATAATGGAGGAAGAACTAAAAGATGACGAAGGAATTGCATGTTCACAATCTGCCTCCTCCAATAGCGCTGTAAGGAAAACTAAATCTTCTTCTTGTGTGATAACTTCCATTTCTAGTTTCAATATACTAAAAACTGCTAAACGTAAGATCAAGAAACTGAAAATCACTATTAAAAATTTACATTTAGAAAATAAGAGATTAAAAGCTAATGTGAATTTAGAATCAAATTGTCATGTAGTTTCAACATCTTGTCTTTTACTTGAAAACACAAAACCTTGTTTTGATTGTAATAACTTTAAGGAAAAACTTAAGGAACTTGAAAAAGAAATTATTTTTATAAAAGAACAAAATGAAAAATTATGTTTAGAAAATTCATCTTTGATAAATGATTGTGCTAAGTGTAAAGAATATAAAATTGAAATTAAAGAGATGGATGAAACATTTGATGAATATAGAAACAACTATCAAGATCATATTGATTCAATTGTTTCCACTCTTAAAAATAGCACAATCAATTATAATAAAGCTAGACATAATTTGAAACTTAAAAACAATGAATTAGAAACTAAAATTAACTTGCTTAAGGAAATCATAAAGAAAAATTCTCAAGAACAAGCAAACTCTAAGAGCAAGTTGAATTTGATTTCACAAAATATGAGGATTGAAAATAAAGTTTCAAAATACAATCATTATTATCATGTACAACATCAAACTTCTCCAAACATAACACTTCACAAATTTCCTATGAAAAATGCTTTCTATAATTATAATCCTAAAGATAAAAATTATCACAATGGAAATTTGACTCATAAGAATAATATTAAACCACAGTATGAATGGAGACCCAAAGTTAAAGATGAAACACAAACTCAAATCAAAAGGGCCCATTCAATCTTATCTCCCCAAAAGAAAACACGATGTATTTGGGTACCCAAAGGAACCGTCACTCCCGGTCCTCTTTGGATACCTAAATCTCTTATTCATTAGGTATCATCAACTGCATGAAGTAGAATCCTTTCAAAATGAAATATACAAAGTTCTACTTCATGATATGCTTTCATTGTTCTTATTTTTCTTATTTCTTTTGAACTATCATGCCATGGTCATCCTATATAGTATTGGAAATATGATTTTATCTCATAAAGCTTAATGAGTTTATAAATCATTTTTGATCAAAATTCAAAATCATATTTTTATTTTGATGACCTATCTTTTCTAAATATCTTATATTATCCATATGAATCAAACTCTAAATTTGCTATAAGATATTTCAAATTAAATCCGATTATTAGGCTATTAAGATTCTTAACCTTTACCAACAAGTGGTTTAATGAAATAACTTGATCTAAAAGAAAATTCAAGATTTAAATAAAAGCTCAACTTTCAATATGGGAGTCATTGTTCACAAAAAAAAAAATTATATTGTGTTCTCTCCTTGATGTCAAACATGATCTAAACCATCACTATTGTTCACCTATCAAAAATCACATATATATATATATATTCAAAATTCTTAATTAAAGGAAAATCACTAAAATGTGTTGAAAGAAGTTATCTTCATAATGAATATTGAATTCACAAACACCACCATGATCTAGTGATATCTTTTGCTAAACATCTCTAAAATCATAATCCATATCAAGAATCATCTATAAACAACTATCACAAATTATATGATAACAATTGACATTTGTTTACCATGGTTGGTGTTATGGTGTATTATGTGTGTATTGTGATTTATTTCTAGTTTAGACCTATGAATCATTTTGATATCAAACCAAATAGAATTGTCACTCCATTTTAGGTTTATAAATTGAAACACTATCAAACTTTGGCATAACATTAATCTCAAACTTATCATACTAACATTGGTACCTAAAGAAAATTTGTGTCTATGATAGGTTTTATAAGTTTTTGTCAAGACATATTGTCTGGATATTGGTATCTAGGGCATACCTAGTTTATTCTTCACATATATATTAGTTCATAATTAAAAAATCATGCTTATTTGGTGAATTCAAACATGATGTCTTGTGGCTACATTCTCTATCTATTACATTATTTTGGTAAACACAAGCCTTTGAAAAATCATAATAAAGATATAAGAAAATATGTCTCATGCGATGATTAGGTGTCCTAGATCTTTCAAATTAACACAAATTCAAAAAATGCATTTTTTGGTGTTTAACCATCAAAAACATCTCCTTAAATTCTGCAATTTCAGCAAGAAACTCCTAATGGGACACCTAATCAAGATCAAGAATCAAAATTTCTAATATCCTCAAAAATCACTTACTGTCTCCCGCGCTAGCGCTACCGCAGGCGCTAGCGTCCATGTTTGATTTTCTGTATTTTTTAAAATTCGAAAAATCCATAAAAATATGTAAATCTATATTTTCTATTTAGTTTTTGCACTTCTGTTTTTCTTTATTTTTTGAAAAATCAAATACAAAAATACAAAAGCCAAATTACAAAAATATTATATATTTTGCCTTTGTGGTTTGTCATTTGTTTAAATTCTATTTCTTAAAGCAAAAATCAAATACAAAAATATAAAACAAAAATTGTCAAAAATTGTTAGTTTTTGAACTTAACTTTTTACTTGTATCTTGTGAAAGGGTGATTTGGGCTATCATCCCATCATATCACCTAGTACCGGGCGAACCTTTCACAAGGTAGTCCTCGGGAAGTCCAAGATCAATTTTTATGAGTTCAAGCTTTAAATAAAAATTATTCCTCAAAAATATCAAAAAATATTGTATGGACTTCATTGAAAATCAAGCATGATTTAATCTATTATTTAGAACTTCTATAATGTTGCAATTTATCTTTTCAAACTACTTTGAACATTGCCTTCATCATGCTTTGATACATCTATTAATATGTGCATAATTTATATTAAAAAGTTGTGTAGAACTATGCGTAGCATGCCTCTAAGTATGAGTAATGTTTTATGTTTGATAATGATCGCAATTCACTCACTTATTTTGGCATTGTCTACTTATGTGTTTAATCTAAGAATGGTTGTGTATGTTTTGTAATAGTACAATGAATTAAAATTGCACAAGTATCTTACCTACACAACCTTTATTTGCACTTTTAAAAGTTAAGAAAAGTGGTTATCTTTTTCATAAATTATATTGGTTTGCAAAATAAGTGTATTCGGAGAACTTTGTACAAAACAAAATCATAAAATAAAGTGACAAAGATAACTCCACCAAGCACTACTTGAACCTCCTGATAAGTCTTAATAAGCGTTGTGAGGTTGAGCACCTTGGAAAGAATAGTAAAGTATCTTGTGCAAACCATAACTTTCTTTCAAAATAAAAACCACTTATTCTTAGGTACACCGGATCACAAAAAAAAATCAATCTTGAAGAATAAAAATATGTGATCCCCCAAGCACTACTTTGCACCCTGATAAGTCTTGATGAGCATTGTGTATGCAGAGCACCTTGGTAGTTGTACATTTTTCTTTGTGCATTGAAGTGAGTGGAAGTAAAATTATTTGTGTTTTATTGTGCTCTTTACTTTACATATTACTTGTTTTTTTTTTATTAAAACATTTGTTTACTCTATTCAAAATACACTTTTATGCACATCATTATCTTCCATAACACTTCTCCTCATGAGTATTGGATCCTAATGCAAATTCTATACTACTCTTTATTTATGAAATGCACTTGATAACCTAGCATGCTTTCTACAATGTTTGGTATGACTTGAAATTGTGAATTGAAATAACATTGTAGTAATCTCTTTGTGATAGTATTATTTCACGCTTGGTTATTTTTGTCAACCATAAAAGATTTTCATTGAAACATGATTTACATAAACATCTTCTTTTTGAAATTAACTCATATATCTTTTTATGGATTATCCTTGATTAAAATAAGATGTTTCATGTATTTCTACAAGTCTTCCGCATCATATCACTTTTACCTTGCACTTTCATGCTTATATCAAGTCTAAAATCTCAATTTTTCTTAAAAAACAAGTAGTAGACTTGCTTGGTAAAATTTATATTAGCTAACATCTTTTTTTTTCAAACATCTTTTTTTCAAATCAATATTTTCTTCTCTAATTGCTATAAGGATGTTGTTTCTTTATTCGAAAATGCTTCAACTCTTATCTATATAAAGTTTATTTTGAAACTCAAAAACATCTCCTTTTTGAACTTAAACTCTTATTTAGTATTATGATGTTTCTTTTTCGAAATCTTCCGCAATGCTCAAACTCTAATTCATTCATGAATTTCAATATTGCTAAGAGTATTTTAATTTTCAAATAAAAATCCATATGTTATGAAATTTCCCATTAAGATTTAAATGCTAAATGTTTCCAATAATTATTATCCTGACTTCATTTCTCACCATAGCGGGGGCGTAGGGCTGTAGACATTAGATAACCTTATCTAGTCATGTCTTGTCCTTAACCGGGGAGGGTTCCAGTGGGGCCTTGCGAGGCACTGGGGGGAAAGAGTGATAGGTTAAGTTTTGTCTAGTGTTTACATATGGGACTAACACCCCAACCTACGGCATGTTTGCAGCTCCTCATGCCCATCCGTCACTTAGTACGGGGCTAGGGTGTAGACATATTGTCTGGGTAGATTGGTTATTTGGAAATCACTATTTGTTTTATGCTTAAAACTCTTATTTAAAGGGGAAATCATTATTTTTTTAGCTTAAACTCTGATATATAAAAGAGGGAGAACTACAAACAAAAGAAGTCATAACTCTGATCATTTTCAATGAAAGACAAGTCTAAAACTCCTTATCATTTACTTAAAAAGCTCGATCATGCCTTCTCTTTTATTTACACATTTTTTGTGCTCTGTTTCCCTACCCACTTTTGCTAATAACAAAGGGGGAGAACTAACATGATAAAATGCAAAAGGGGGAGAACTTACATGATAAATGTAACCCGCTATCATAAACTCAACATGACAAATTCAGTTGATAGCATACATATTAAGGGGTCATTCACATAGGGGGAGCATATATTTAGGGGGAGCAATTCTAAATGCTAAAATCAATTATTATCCTAAAGTCATCACTCTCACACACACACAAGTATAGTTTCATCATGATTATCTATTAATGCTTTGTTTCATCATTAATGGATTTGTTATTATCAAAAGGGGGAGTTTGTTGGAACATGGTCTTCCGCATCTCCTAGGTTTGAGAATAACAAATCCTATGTGTATTTGATCTTGTGTGTTCAAGTGTGCAGGTTTATTAGGTCCACATGACTCAAGGAGTACACATGTTGACTGCCCCCAAAATTGAGGCCAAAATTCGAACAAGCTCACTATCGCCGGCGGTAGCGATAGCGCCCGGCGATAGCGTTGATTAGCGCATTTCCGGCATCGTTTTTAGAAAGGGCTAACGCCAGGCGGTAGCAGATAGCGCTGGCGGTAGCATGGCACATATGAGGCATAGAGCAAAATGTTGCCTCGGATTGAAGATCCTCCCGCGCAAATTGTTTCTTAATCCGGGCTAGCGCCGGCGGTAGCGCTAGCGCCGGCGGTAGCGCTGAGGCTATAAATTGAGTGCTTTGGCTCCGAATTCTTCATCCTTCTCCAATCCCAAACTCCAGAGCTTCGTGCCACAGTAGAGAGAGGAAGATTCAGAGCGATACTCCCACAATTCCATAAAGCCTTAAGGAGATCCGTGGAGAAGATTTCAACACGCGTCATCATCGTGACGAAAGGCCGCATCGACTACGATCATACTCTGCGGGCCTTCGTCCACTTCTCCAAGAGATCCACATAGAGGGAGTTTTTATATTATTGTCTTTTCATTTCATATCTTTTCTGTAAACGGTAGTGAAATCGCCTCGTGTTGGCGACTAGGTCTGGGGTAGGACTTAGGGCTGAAATTCGCCTCGTGTTGGCGACTAGATCTAGGCTAGGTCTAGGGGGTGCTCGAGGCCTTTCTGGGGATAGATTGGCTAGAGCGGCTTGAGGCCGTATCTGGGGAGAGATCGGCTAAAGCCAACCGGTTCGTGGGGATACGAGTCGGTATAGAAAACGAAAAAGAGTTTTTATATTCGCCTCCGATCTCTAGCGACATTGAGGAACACGGTCTCTCCATATGTAAACTTATATATGGAGACATATAGGTTGTTTTACCTATATGGTGGTTGCCCTACAGAGAAGTTTGATAATAAGATATATTAAACATATAATTTCTCATGTGGTCTTAATAATGCATTATCTCTAGGGGAGATATATGTCTCCATACATAGGTTGTCTTAATAATAAAGGGTAATTTCCACCCTTTATTTCTCTGTAGGGCTATGGTGGTTGCCCTACAGAGAAATTGATCAACTAGTGGGGAATAATGAAGCATTATCTCAAATATATTTGAATCCGAGTCAAATATAGGTGATTTGTTCACCATTCCTACAAGGTGGAGATGCGGAAGACCGTGTTCCAAGTGAAATAATTGTTGGTTAACACACTCCCATAGCTATTTTGAAAATTGTAAATGAATCAGAGATTGAGCATTGTGGAAGATTTCGAAAAAGACACATCATAATAAGAGTTCAAAAAGTAGATGTGTTTTTGAGTTTCAAGCTTTTTAAAGATAAGAGTTAAAGCATTTTTGGAAGAAAGAAACAACATCCTTTTAGCAATTAGAAACACAGAAGTAAAGTTTGATTTGAAATTCAATAATAAGAGGATGTTTTATAAGCAATATTTCACTTATTGGAGGAGTGTTTAGCATAAAAGTTTATATAGAGATAAATCAGAGTTTTTAGCATAAAAATGATATGCGTGTTAGAATAGCTAATATAAATTTTACCAAGCAAGTCTACTACTTGTTTTTAAGAAAAATTGAGATTTTAGACTTGATATAAGCATTAAAGCACAAGGTAAAAATTATATGGTGATGATGCGGGAGACTTGTAGAAATACATGAAACATCTTATTTTAATCAAGGATAATCCATAAAAAGATATATGAGTTAATTTCAAAAAGAAGATGTTTATGTAAATCATGTTTCAATGAAAATCTTTTATGGTTGACAAAAATAACCAAGCATGAAATAATACTATCACAAAGAGATTACTACAATATTGTTATTTCAATTCACAATTTCAAGTCATACCAAACATTGTAGAAAGCATGCTAGGTTATCTAGTGCATTTCATAAGTAAAGAGTAGTATAGAGTTTGCATTAGGATCCAATACTCATGAGAAGAAGTGTTATGGAAGATAATGATGTGCACATAAGTGTATTTTTGAGTAGAGTAAACACATGTTTTAATCAAAAATACAAGTAATATATAAAGTAAAAGCACAATAAAACACAAATAATTTTACTTCCACTCACTTCAATGCAAAAAATGTACAACTACCAAGGTGCTTTGCACACACAATGCTCATTAAGACTTATCAGGGTGCAAAGTAGTGCTTGGGGGATCACATAATTTTATTCTTGTTGTTTTTTTTATTGTGATCCAGTGTACTTAAGAATAAGTGGTTTTTATTTTGAAAGAAAGTAATGGTTTGCACAAGATACTTTACTATTCTTTCCAAGGTGCTCAACCTCACAACGCTTATTAAGACTTATCAGGAGGTTCAAGTAGTGCTTGGGGGAGATAACTTTGTTAAATTATTTCATGATTTTTTTGTTTTGTGCAAAGTTCTCCGAATACACTTGTTTTGCAAACCAATATAATTTATAAGAAAGATAACCACTTTTCTTAATTTGTAAAAGTGCAAATAAAGGAGTGTAGGTAAGATACTTGTGCAATTTTAATTTATTGTACTAATACATAAACATACACAAGCATTCTTAAATTAAACCCTATGTAGACAATGCCAAAAAGTGAGTGAATATCTATCATTATCAGACATAAAACATTTCTCATACTTAGAGGCATGCTAAGCTTGATCCTACACAACTTTTAAACTATAATTGATGCACATTTGAATAGATATATCAAAGCATGAAGGAACACAATGTTCAAAGTAGTTTGAAAAGATAAATTGCAACATTGTAAATTTTCTAAATAGTAGAGTAAATCATGCTTGATTTTTACAATAAAGTCCATACAATATTTTTTGATATTTTTGAAAAAATAACCTTTATTTAAAGTTTGAACTTATAAAATTGATCTTGGACTTCCAGAGGACTACCTTGTGAGAGGTTCGCCCGGTACTAGGTGATATGATGGGATGATAGCCCAAATCACCCTTTCGCAAGATATATATGGAAAAGTTAAGTTCAGAAGAATAATTTTGATACTTGTTTTTGTGTTGTTTTATATTTTTGTAGTTGATTTTTACAAATAAAAACA
The DNA here is from genome assembly GCA_033032865.1 of Dactylorhiza incarnata. Classification (NCBI taxonomy): domain Eukaryota; kingdom Viridiplantae; phylum Streptophyta; class Magnoliopsida; order Asparagales; family Orchidaceae; genus Dactylorhiza; species Dactylorhiza incarnata. The sequence continues at coordinate 814,543 of JAWHQI010000278.1, forward strand.
TATTTTTGTAATTTTTGCTTTAGTAATTTTTATATTTGATTTTTGCATAAAGATGAACTTTAAACAAAGGAAACAACACAAGCGAAAAAACAAAACATATTTTTTGTAATTTGGTTTTTGTAGTTTTGTATTTTATTTTTCAAAAAATAAAGAAACACAGAAGTGCAAAACTAAGTAGAAAATATAGATTTATATATTTTTAGGGATTTTAAGAAATTTAAAAAATACAGAAAAATGAACCTCGATGCTAGCGCCGGCGCTAGCGCTAGCGTGGGAAACAGTAAGTGATTTTTTAGGGTTTTGAAATTTTTAATCGGTGATCCTGATAAGGTGTCTCAATAGTAGTTTCATGCAGAAATTTCAGAATTTTAGGAGATGTCTAGATAGTCCATATTGCATGAAACATTAGCGATTTTGTATATGACTTTTCCAAATAAACTTTGCAAGTGATATATCTCATTATATCTCCATTTTTTAAGGCTTATATTTACCAATGTAGTTTGAAAATGATAGGGAACGTAAGCATGATTGTACATGAATGAACAAGTCAACTATGCATGATTTTAGAGATTAACAATAATGTTCATGCATAATCATACCATGGATAAGCCATAGATGAGAATACTTAGCCTTTATATCTTGGTAAACAAATAAACCCTAACATAGACACAAATATTCTTTAGGTGACACTGTTAGAATGATAAGTTTGAGATTAATGTTATACCAAGTTTTGATTGTGTTTCAACTTAGAGACCTAGAATGGAGTGACAATTCTATTTGATTTGATATCAAAATGATTCAAAGGTCTAACCTAGAAATATATATCACAATACACACATAATACACCATAACACCAACCATGGTAATTATAATGCAATTGTTATCATATAATTTGTGATAGTTGTTTATAGATGATTCTTGATATGAATTATGATTTTAGAGATGTTTAGCAAAGGATATCACTAGATCATGGTGGAGTTTGTGAATTCAATATTCATTATGAAGATAACTTCTTTCAGTACATTTTAGTGATTTTCCTTTAATTAAGAATTTTGAATATATATATGTGATTTTTGATAGGTGAACAATAGTGATGATTTAGATCATGTTTGATATCAAGGAGAGAACACAATATAATTTTTTGTTGTGAACAGAGACACCCATATTGAAAGTTGAGCTTTTATTTAAATCTTAAGTTTTCTTTTAGATCAAGTTATTTCACTAAACCACTTGTTGGTGAAGGCTAAGAATCTTAATAGCCAAATAACCTGATTTAATTTAAAATATCTTATAGCAAATTTATAGTTTGATTCATATGGATAATATTAGATATTTAGAAGTATAAAGATAGGTCATCAAAATATGATTTTGAATTTTGATCAAAAATGATTTATAAACTCATTAAGCTTTATGAGATACGATCATATTTTCAAAATTGTATAGGATGACCATGACATGATAGTTCAAAAGAAAGCAAAAAAATAGAAAAGACATTAAAGCACATCATGAAGTAGAAGTTCGTGTATTTCATTTTAATTGATTTCTACTTCATGCAAATGGTGGGATACTAATGAATAAGAGATTTAGGTATCCAAAGAGGACCGGGAGTGACGGTTCCTTTGGGTACCCAAATACATCGTGTTTTCTTTTGGGGAGATATGTTTGAATGGGCCCTTTCGTTTGACATTAATGTGACATTCTTAAGTATGGATTTCCATAATCATTACTCTTGAATTTATTATATAATGGAAATTTGTTTTCATTTGAATTTAAGTTGGGAAAGGATTGATATTGTAAATGATGAGGATAGTGTTTTGGAATTTCATTTACAAACTTTTTATATTCTTTAACTTTGGGTTTCCATTCGTACCTTGGTTTATTACTCTTATACATCAAATTTCTATTGAGATTTTCTTTATTTTGAAAATTGTGATTGATAGTATTGTTTATAGGAAATTTGTGTAATTTCAATTTTAAGTTTATGTTGGGAGAAAGATGATTTTTTAAAAGATAATGATTTGGAATTTTATTTTGATATTTTCATCTTCTTTGTTAGTTTTAGACATATTATGAGAATTCATATTTAACTTGCTTTTGGAGTTTGCTTGATATTGAGAATTTTTCTTTAAGATTTCCTTAAGCAAGATAATTTTAGTTTCTAATTCATCATTTTTAGTTTTTAAATTATGTCTAACTTTATTATAAGCGATTGTGTAATTTTTAAGAGTGATAGCAATTGATTCAATATGTTTTTCATATTCATCCCTATATTCATCAAATGTTTCATCCATCTCTTGAATTTCAATTTTATATTCTTTACATTTAGCACAGTTATTTATTAAAGATGAATTTTCTCCACATAATCTTTCATTTTGTTCTTTTATAAAAATAAGTTCCTTTTCAAGTTCCTTAAAATTTTCTTTAATACCATTATATTCTATACAAGGTATAATGTTTTCAACTAAGGAGCTATGTGTACAACTAGATAAATTAGAATTTGATTCTTCATTAATTTTTGCTTTTAAATTTTTATTTTCTACGCGCAAATATTTATTAGCCTTTTTTAATTTCTTAATTTTGCGATTTGTAGTTTGAAGTAATTGAAATGAAGAGATAGAAGTACAAAAGATGGGATTAGATTTCTTTACATTGCTTTCGGGAGAGGCATGATTTGAACATATTACATCTTTTTGGCACTTCTCTTCCGAAGACAGTACTTCTTCTTCTTTTTCATTTGAGGTGTGCTCCATTGATTCGTCATGAGAGGAGCTTTCTTGAAGACTAGTACACGCTTGCATATTCTCCGGTTCTTGTGATTGTTCCATACCTGTAAGAAGAGAATCATACATTTCTTCAAGAAAATTCCATACTTTGTAGGCACTAGAAAAACAATATACAAATTTGAAAATTTCATTTGATAGACCGCAAAATAAATAGTGTTTAGCTTTTGCATTTAATTGAAGTTCTTTTTTATTTGATTCATTTGCAGGTCTTGCTATTGCTAAATTCCAAACTTCGATATCTAAGGATTTAATAAATTTTTCAATTAAGATTTTCCATCCTTTATAATTTGTCCCTTCAAATAAAGGTGGTGTAGGTGATTTTTCTTCTTCATAAAAATTTCCCCCACTAAAAGAAGCGAGATCATGAGACGCCATTATTCCCGGTTGTTAAGCCGATTGGAATAAAACCTCTCTGATACCACTTGTTGGATCGGTAGGCGCCCTTAGAGGGGGGTGAATAAGGGTTTTAAAGATTTTAAAACTATTTTGATTATTTTAGAAAAAGCTTTGAATATGATAGTAAAGAAGATCAAGACTAATCAAGTAAAGTAAGAATAGAGACATGATTTTATTAACTTGAGAGACATGATTACAAAAACTTGATCTCTTATGAAAGCTAGAAATCAAAGCTAAATAGAAAAGAAACCTTTTGGTTTTCTATCCCGACTCGCTTCCCCACGAACCGGTGGCCCTAGCCTTATCCTCCCCGGATTCGGCCTCAAGCCGCTCTAGCCAATCCCTCCCCGGATGTGGCCTCGAGCCCTCCTAGACCTAGCCTAGATCTAATCGCCAACACGAGGCGATTTTCCCCCTAAGTCCTACCCAGACCTAGTCGCCAACACGAGGCGATTTCACTAATCGTTTACAAAGAGGAATATGAAATAACAATAAAGAAATAAGAACTCCCTCAAGATGGACTTCTGAAGTTGGAGACGAAGATCCACCGTTGAATAAGAGTTGTAGAAGCGGACTTCGATCTGATCCGGCGTGACAAGATTCTCCTTCAGAAGTTTTGCAGAGCTTCGCTAGCACATCAACTTTCGGCCAAGATAGCCTCTGGAATTCTGGCACTCAATATATCTCTCTGATGTGTGTATCAAACGAGAGGACTTGGGTCCTTTTTATAGACTAGCGCTAGCGCCTGCGCTAGCCACTACCGCCGGCGCTATGTCATATTAGGAGACTTTTTGCGCGGCAGAATCTTCAATCCGAGGCAACAATTCCAGCATGCCTTCTGTGCATCGAGCTAGCGCCGGCGCTATCCACTATCGCCTGCGCTAGTGATCAGTTTGGAGTTGATGGCTCAATTTCGGGGGCAACCACCATATGTAAACCTTGAGTCATTTTGACCTGTTATCCTGCACACTTAGATCACACAAGATTAAATACACACATAGGATTTGTTATTCTCAAACCTAGGAGATGCGGAAGACCGTGTTCCAACAAACTCCCCCTTTTGATAATAACAAATCCATTAATGATAAATCAGAGCATTAATCTAAATAAGCATGAAGAGACATATTTGTGTGTGTGTGAAAAGGATGACTTAGGATAAATAATGATTATAGCATTTTAGTATTGCTCCCCCTAAATACATGCTCCCCCTAAGTGAATGCTCTCCTAATATGTTCTTAACTGAATTAAGCATGTTAGATATGTTATCATGTTAGTTCTCCCCCTTTTGCATTTTATCATGTTAGTTCTCCCCCTTTGTTATTAGCAAAAGCGGGTAGGGAAACAAAGCACCAAAGAATTTGTAAATAGAAGATAAGGCATGATCGAGCTTTTAAAGTAAATGATAAGGAGTTTTAGAATTGTTTTTCATTGAAAAGGATCAGAGTTATGACTTATTTTATCCCTTTTGTTTGTAGTTATCCCCCTTTTATAAATCAGAGTTTAGCAAAAACTAATGATTTCCCCTTTAAATAAGAGTTTTAAGCCTAAAAGTAAGGATTTCCAAATAACCAATCTACCCAGACAATATGTCTACACCCTAGCCCCGTACTAAGTGACGGATGGGCATGAGGAGCTGCAAACACGCCGTAGGTTGGGGTGTTAGTCCCATATGCAAACACTAGACAAAACTTAACCTATCACTCTTTCCCCCCAGTGCCTCACAAGGCCCCACTGGAACCCTCCCCGGTTAAGGACAAGACATGACTAGAGATAAGGTTATCTAATGTCTACAACCCTACGCCCCCGCTATGGTGAGAAATGAAGTCAAGGATAGCAATTATTGGAAACAATAAGCATTTAAATCATATGGATTTTTATAGCATATGGGTTTATATTTGTCTTTATGAGAACACTCCCATAGCTATTTTGAAAATTGTAAATGAATCAGAGATTGAGCATTGTGGAAGATTTCGAAAAAGACACATCATAATAAGAGTTCAAAAAGTAGATGTGTTTTTGAGTTTCAAGCTTTTTAAAGATAAGAGTTAAAGCATTTTTGGAAGAAAGAAACAACATCCTTTTAGCAATTAGAAACACAGAAGTAAAGTTTGATTTGAAATTCAATAATAAGAGGATGTTTTATAAGCAATATTTCACTTGTTGGAGGAGTGTTTAGCATAAAAGTTTATATAGAGATAAATCAGAGTTTTTAGCATAAAAATGATATGCGTGTTAGAATAGCTAATATAAATTTTACCAAGCAAGTCTACTACTTGTTTTTAAGAAAAATTGAGATTTTAGACTTGATATAAGCATTAAAGCACAAGGTAAAAATTATATGGTGATGATGCGGAAGACTTGTAGAAATACATGAAACATCTTATTTTAATCAAGGATAATCCACAAAAAGATATATGAGTTAATTTCAAAAAGAAGATGTTCATGTAAATCATGTTTCAATGAAAATCTTTTATGGTTGACAAAAATAACCAAGCATGAAATAATACTATCACAAAGAGATTACTACAATGTTATTTCAATTCACAATTTCAAGTCATACCAAACATTGTAGAAAGCATGCTAGGTTATCTAGTGCATTTCATAAGTAAAGAGTAGTATAGAGTTTGCATTAGGATCCAATACTCATGAGAAGAAGTGTTATGGAAGATAATGATGTGCACATAAGTGTATTTTTGAGTAGAGTAAACACATGTTTTAATCAAAAATACAAGTAATATGTAAAGTGAAAGCACAATGAAACACAAATAATTTTACTTCCACTCACTTCAATGCACAAAAAAAATGTACAACTACCAAGGTGTTTTGCACACACAATGCTCATTAAGACTTATCAGGGTGCAAAGTAGTGCTTGGGGGATCACATAATTTTATTCTTGTTTTTTTTATTGTGATCCGGTGTACTTAAGAATAAGTGGTTTTTATTTTGAAAGAAAGTAATGGTTTGCACAAGATACTTTACTATTCTTTCCAAGGTGCTCAACCTCACAATGCTTATTAAGACTTATCAGGAGGTTCAAGTAGTGCTTGGGGGAGATAACTTTGTTAAATGATTTTTTGTTTTGTGCAAAGTTCTCCGAATACACTTGTTTTGCAAACCAATATAATTTATAAGAAAGATAACCACCTTTCTTAATTTGTAAAAGTGCAAATAAAGGAGTGCAGGTAAGATACTTGTGCAATTTTAATTCATTGTACTAATACAGAAACATACACAAGCATTCTTAAATTAAACACAAATGTAGACAATGCCAAAATAAGTGAGTGAATAAAGATCATTATCAAACATAAAACATTTACTCATACTTAGAGGCATGCTACACATAGTTCTACACAACTTTTTCAATTTAATTGATGCACATATTAATAGATGTATCAAAGCATGATGAAAATAATGTTCAAAGTAGTTTGAAAAGATAAATTGTAACATTATAGAAGATCTAAATAATAGATTAAATCATGCTTGATTTTCAATGAAGTCCATACAATATTTTTTGATATTTTTGAGGAATAATTTTTATCTAAAGCTCGAACTCATAAAAATTGATCTTGGACTTCCCGAGGGCTACCTTGTGAGAGGTTCACCCGGTACTAGGTGATATGATGGGATGATAGCCCAAATCACCCTTTCGCAAGATATATAGAAAAGGTAAGTTCAGAAGAATAATTTTGATACTTGTTTTTGTGTTGTTTTATATTTTTGTAGTTGATTTTTACAAATAAAAACATATTTTTGTAATTTTTGCTTTAGTAATTTTTATATTTGATTTTTGCATAAAGATGAACTTTAAACAAAGGAAACAACACAAGCGAAAAACAAAACATATTTTTTGTAATTTGGTTTTTGTAGTTTTGTATTTGATTTTTCAAAAAATAAAGAAACACAGAAGTGCAAAACTAAGTAGAAAATATAGATTTATATATTTTTAGGGATTTTTAGAAATTTAAAAAATACAGAAAAATGAACCTCGACGCTAGCGCCGGCGCTAGCGCTAGCGCGGGAAACAGTAAGTGATTTTTTAGGGTTTTGAAAATTTTGATGCTTGAACTTGATTAGGTGTCCCATTAGTAGTTTCATGCAGGATTTGCAGAATTTTTGGAAATGTTTTGGATGGTCCAAATTGCATGAAACGTTAGCGATGACTTGACAAACTAATCATTGCACGAGATATATTTACTTATGTTTTCATTTTGACTTTTCTAAAGACTTGTGCTTATAACTTAAAGAATAGGAAATGAAAACCCAAGATATCATGTTTGAACAAATCAAGTAGGCATAGTTTCAGTGACCAAGGAGTAATGTTCACGCAAATAGTAACATGGATATGCCCTAACATAAATATAAATATTCTCTAGGTGACAATGTTTGTATGATAAATTTGAGATTAATGTTATGCCAAAGTTTGATTGTGTTTCAACTTAGAGACCTAGAATGGAGTGACAGTTCTATTTGATTTGATATCAAAATGATTGAAAGGTCTAACCTAGAAATATATATCACAATACACACATAATACACCATAACACCAACCAAGGTAAACAATTATAATGTCAATTGTTATCATATAATTCGTGATAGTTGTTTATAGATGATTCTTGATATGAATTATGTTTTTAGAGATGTTTAGCAAAGGATATCACTAGATCATGGTGGTGTTTGTGAATTCAATATTCATTATGAAGATAACTTCTTTCAATACACTATAATTAAGAATTTTGAATATATATATATATGTGATTTTTTGATAGGTGAACAATAATGATGATTTAGATCATGTTTGATATCAAGGAGAGAACACAATATAATTTTTTGTTTTGAACAATGACACCCATATTGAAAGTTGAGCTTTTATTTAAATCTTGAATTTTCTTTTAGATCAAGTTATTTCACTAAACCACTTATTGGTGAAGGCTAAGAATCTTAATAGCCCAATAACCGGATTTAATTTGAAATATCTTATAGCAAATTTAGAGTTTGATTCATATGGATAATATAAGATATTTAGAAGTATTGAATAAAAGATAAAAGATGGGTCATCACAATAAAATATGATTTGGAATTTTGATCAATTTGATTTATAGACTTATTAATCATATTTCCAATACTATATATGATGACCATGGCATGATAGTTTAAAAAGAACACAAAAAGAAAAAGATTAAAGCACATCATGAAGTAGAAATTTGTGTATTTCATTTTAATTGATTTCTACTTCATGCAAATGATGGGATACTAATGAATAAGAGATTTAGGTATCCAAAGAGGACCGGGAGTGACGGTTCCTTTGGGTACCCAAATAAATCGTGTTTGCTTTTGGGGAGATATGATTGAATGAGCCCTTTCATGTGAAGTGAATGTTTCATTTTTAATTTTAGACCTCCATTCAAACCTTGGTTTAATGTTATTCTTATTCATCAAATTTCCATTGAGATTATCTTTATGTTGATGATTATGATTGTAATGATTATTAAAAGTGTTGTTCATAGGAAATTTGTGAGCATTTAATTTTATGTTCGGAGAAGATTGATGTTGTAAATGATAGTAATGATTGTATTTTGGAATTTCATTTTCAATCTTTTGAGGTTTGTTATTTCTATTGCTTGGCTTGTTCAACTTATAAGAAATCATATTCAACTTGCTTTTGGATTTTGCATTATTTTGAAATTGTATGTTTTGAGAGTTTTTCTTTATGATTTCCTTAAGCAAGTTGATTTTAGTTTTTAATTCATTATTTTTAATCATTAAATTATGTCTAGCTTTATTATAAGCGATTGTGCTATTTTTAAAAATGGAAACAATTGAATCAATATGATCTTGATAGTTGTTTCTCTATTCATCAAATGTTTCATCCATCTCTTTAATTTCAATTTTATATTCTTTACACTTAGCACAATCATTTATCAAAGATGAATTTTCTAAACATAATTTTTCATTTTGTTCTTTTACTAAACTAAAATCCTTTTCAAGTTTCTTGTGCTTTTCTTTTAATTCATTATATTCTACACAAGTTGTGGTGTTTTCTACTAAGGAGCAATGTGTAGAACTAGATAAATTTGATTTTTCATTAATTTTTGCCTTTAAATTTTTATTTTCTAAGCGCAAATGTTTATTAGCATTTTTTAATTTCTTAATTTTGCGTTTTGTAGTTTGAAGTAATTGTAATGAAGAGATAGAAGTACAAAAGATGGAATTTGGTTTCCTTACATGGCTTTCGGGAGAGGCACGCTTTGAACATATCATTTCTTTGACATCTTTTTGGCACTCCTCTTCCGAACACAATACTTCTTCTTCTCTTCTATTAGATGTGTGCTCCATTGATCCGTCATGAGAGGGACATTCTTGAAGATTTGTGCATGCTAGCATATTCTCCGGTTCTTGCGATTGTTCTATACCTGTAGAAGGAGAATCATACAATTCTTCAAGAAAATTCCATACTTTATATGCACTTGAAAAGCAATATATTAATTTGAAAATTTCATTAGATAGACCGCAAAACAAATAGTGTTTAGCTTTTGCATTTAATTGAAGTTCTTTTTTATTTGATTCATTTGCGGGTCTTGCTATTGCTAAATTCCAAACTTCGATGTCTAAAGTTTTAATAAATTTTTCAATTAAGATTTTCCATCCTTTATAATTTGTCCCTTCAAATAAAGGTGGTGCAAGTGATTTTTCCTCTTCACAAAAATTTTCCCCACTAGTTGAAGCGAGATCATGAGACGCCATTATTCCCGGTTGTTAAGCCGATTGGAATAAAACTGCTCTGATACCACTTGTTGGATCGGTAGGCGCCCTTAGAGGGGGGGGGGGGTGAATAAGGGTTTTAAAGATTTTAAAACTATTTCGATTATTTTAGAAAAAGCTTTGAATATGATAGTAAAGAAGATCAAGACTAATCAAGTAAAGTAAGAATAGAGACATGATTTTATTAACTTGAGAGACATGATTACAAAAACTTGATCTCTTATGAAAGCTAGAAATCAAAGCTAAATAGAAAAGAAACCTTTTGGTTTTCTATCCCGACTCGCTTCCCCACGAACCGGTGGCCCTAGCCTTATCCTCCCCGGATTCGGCCTCAAGCCGCTCTAGCCAATCCCTCCCCGGATGTGGCCTCGAGCCCCCTAGACCTAGCCTAGATCTAGTCGCCAACACGAGGCGATTTTCCCCCTAAGTCCTACCCAGACCTAGTCGCCAACACGAGGTGATTTCACTAATCGTTTACAAAGAGGAATATGAAATAACAATAAAGAAATATGAACTCCCTCAAGATGGACTTCTGACGTTGGAGACGAAGATCCGCCGTTGAATAAGCGTTGTAGAAGCGGACTTCGATCTGATCCGGCGTGACGAGATTCTCCTTCAGATGTTTTGCAGAGCTTCGCTAGCACATCAACTTTCGGCCAAGATAGCCTCTGGAATTCTGGCACTCAATATATCTCTCTGATGTGTGTATCAAACAAGAGGACTTGGGTCCTTTTTATAGACTAGCGCTAGCGCCTGCGCTAGCCACTACCACCGGCGCTATGTCATATTAGGAGACTTTTTGCGCGGCAGAATCTTCAATCCGAGGCAACAATTCCAGCATGCCTTCTGTGCATCGAGCTAGCGCCGGCGCTATCCACTATCGCCTGCGCTAGTGATCAGTTTGGAGTTGATGGCTCAATTTTGGGGGCAACCACCATATGTAAACCTTGAGTCATTTTGACCTGTTATCCTGCACACTTAGATCACACAAGATTAAATACACACATAGGATTTGTTATTCTCAAACCTAGGAGATGCGGAAGACCGTGTTCCAACAGCTCGGAGCAAAACAACTCCTACAAAAACTCGGAGCAAACCACTCCTACAAAACTCGGAGCAAACCACTCCTACAAAAACTCAGAGCAAAACAACTCCTACAAAAAGAAAGAGTTGTAAAACAAACTTCTTGAAATCTCAAAGATATTTGACTTCAGATCTGAGAAAATCGGTCCTCTTCTTTCTTGCTTGAGAAATAAAGTCTTGCACCAGAAGATTGAAGAAGAAAAAAACCTTGCTTGAAAAACCTTGATCTGAATACTTGAGTCGACTTGATCAGGAAGATAGTAGAGAGATTCTGAATAGCTTGATCTTGTCGACTACCCTTGGCGATGAAGAATCGCAAAACACTTTCTTGTTGGGGACGAAGAACTTGCGTGAGGAATAATATCATCCAACAGAACAAGAGAAAGAAAATCTGTATATAATATTTGCACTCTTCACTTCCCTTTTCACGAAAAAAATTATATTCAGGAAAATTAGAACATAATATTTATATCTCCAACATTCTCCAACGGCTGTATGCAAATTCCATTTTGAAACCTTCTTCTCGAACAGCTATAAAGAATGAATAAGGAATATAATTCTGTCAATGGCTGTAATAATTAAATAAAGGAGAAATATAATCTCCAACGGCTGACTGCCATAATTAGGAAAGATTAATTCTTTAACAGCAAGATTTAAGGAAAATCTCTTTCCATTGCTATGAAAATAAATCTCTAATGGGTGTCTGCAAGATTTAAGGAATAAATTCCATGAATACTTCACGTGGAGGAAGCCTATATGGAAAGCAGACAATAAGGAAACCAGCGAATTGAATTTAGAAACAGCGCAGACCAAAGTTCAGAATCTGTCAAATTTTCGTCGAACAAAATTGCGATCGACGAACAACCTCCCTTTCGTCGAACGGAGATCGGCGATTAGAAACAGTGCAGACCAAAGTTCAGAATCTGTCAAATTTTCGTCGAACGAAATTGCGATCGACGAACAACCTCCCTTTCGTCGAACGGAGATCGGCGAGCGTGATCGACGAAATATATATAAGCAGCGCTCGACGAAAACTTCAGCCAACAGCGCTCGACGAAAAATTGTGTTCGACGAATTCTTTCAGTTAGTCGAACTGAGCTCGACGAAATTTCCCAATTCGTCGAACTAAAAATTCTTAAGCAAAATTTTTCTTTCTTCCAAATTTTAGCAGCAACTCTTCTAAGCTCTTACTTTGTGTTTGAATATAAAGTGCACCCCAATAGAGAAATTACTCATGAATCAACACTTGGTCTTACACAATGAAGAGTTACATTGTCTAGGACTGCATTTGATGATCCATAGTAATTTGACATTGGTTTGCACTTATCAATTTAGAACCTGCAAACACATAACTGAAAATATCATCAAATACAACTCAATTCAACTTAGTTCAAAGGGACACTTCTTCTAATCAAGGTAATTGTGGCTACAATACCCAACAGCTTGGTTTTTAGGGCCCATTAGGGCTGGTCTTGCGTCCATAATGAAGGCATGGGTGGGGGTTTAGTGGAGGGTTTTACAATTTGTAAAGAGAGTGCTTTTTAGATAGGATTGACCAAGTCAACCCTAAGGTGGGTCCCCTAGGTGGGTCAAAGTCAATGTAGGTCCAAGTCGTCAAGTGACGAGTCAATGTTGGGGTATTGGAGTAATATTGACGTGTGCACGCTTTTTGGTGCACCATAAAGCATAATTTGACTAAGTTGACCAAGCGACGTCGAAATCGAGCGCAACAAATTCCATTGCTCTTCTATTTGCCACACAAGTCCAATACAACTAACTGGGGTCAATTCTGAGTTTATATGCTTAATATACTAAAATGACGTCGTCGTGATGCGTTACGACACTCAAAATTATCATTTTCTCTAAATGACCTCAGATTGGAACAAAATGAGTTCCGTTGTACTCATATCGTCTAGACAAGTCTAATGCAACAGACGGAAGTCAATTCAGAACACGTATGCTCAATATACAAATTCAACGTTGTCGCGACATGCTACTATACTCAAAATGGTCGTTTTCTCCAAACAACCTCGGAATGGAACGAAATGAGTTCCATTGCACTCGTATCGTCTAAACGGGTCTAATGCAACTGACGGAAGTCTATTCAGAGCATGTATGCTTAATATACAAATTTAGCATCGTTGTAACGCGTTACGATACTCAAAATGGCTACTTTCTCCAAATGACCTCAGAATTGAATGAAACGAGTTCTGTTACACTCGTTTCATCTAGACGAGTCTAATGCAACTGATGGAAGTCGATTCGGAGCGTGTATACTCAATATTTAACATAGGATACCAACTAGCTTCTAGGGCACCATATAAATGATCAAGTCACTTTTATTGGGTTATCTAGGTTTCTAGTGGCCCAATAAAAGTCGGGATGTTACACATAATACCCTCAAATATATATGGATTTTGGGGTGTTACAACTCTCTCCCTTTAAATGAATTTCATTGCAAAATTTTAAGAACAGTAAATGCTCCAATACATTTCATTCTCGAGGGAACAACTCTGGGTATTCTTCGCATATAGTTTACTCCCACTCCCAAGAGAGCTCTTTGATAGCTACTTTATATAGTTTTAAAAATAATTCCAACTAACATCCCGATGTAGACAAGTGTACCTATCGAAAATATAGTATAGGAAGGATATCGTATTTGCCCGAGGCCTGTTGAGTAATCTTACTCACATAAATTAATATTATTTTATCGGAAATAAAATAGAATTTTGAAAATAATTAAAAGAAGAGAAACATTTGATCGAGAATCATTCTTAAGTAAAATACTTCGTAAATCTAGAATTCATAAGAAATGGATTTAGACAAACTTGACCGTGGAGGTTCCCAAAATATGGTAGAGCCTCTCTCGAGAGAACTACCACCTAACCTTAGGTTGATCGATTAAGACCCCTCGGCCAGTCGAAACCCCTAAGCTTGCTTTATGCAGTGAGCCCCACTATTGGATTTGACTCCAATCCGGAAGATTTGTGTCACCCTCTCTCGAGGAATGCATACAACTCTTTTTATCTTTGGGTGATCTCCTCGTTTGCATGGATCTCTCGATTGTTGGAACATGGTCTTTCGTATCTCCTAGGTTTGAGAATAACAAAACCTATGTGTATTAGATCTTGTGTGTTTAAGTGTGCAGGATAACAAAGTCCACATGACTCAAGGATTACATAAGAAGGTTGCCCCCAAAGTTGAGCCATCAAATCCAAATCTTCCACTAGCGCTGGCGGTAGCACTAGCGCAGGCGATAGCTGTCATTCGACGAACTGTTAGCGACTAAGTCTATTCATCGAATGTTCTCATGAACTCCCGACGAATATCGACAAACGCAGACAGAAGTAAAAAAGGCAGACTTGTGAAGGAAAGTGTGTGGCTAAGTCAATTCGTCGAATGTTCTCGAGAACTCCCGACGAATTCCGACGAATGAAAACAGAAGACAGTACTCCCACTAGCGCCGGCGGTAGCACTTAGCACCTGGCGCTAGCGATGATAGCTCAATTCCGGGAGCACATATGGAAGGAGATAGCGCCTGGCGGTAGCCGATAGCGCAGGCGATAGCGACGCACACAGTTGGCAAGGAGGAATTATTTCCTCGGATTGAAGATTCTGCCGCGCAAAACATGTCCTAATTTGGGATAGCGCCGGCGGTAGCGGATAGCGCCGGCGATAGCGCAAAGCAATAGAGGAAGGCGGCCGGCTTGCCTAAAATGAAGGATTCTCACGCGGAGAATATTTCCTAAACTGGGATAGCGCCAGCGGTAGCGATAGCGCTGGCGCTAGCTCCAAGTCTATAAAAAGGACATCTTGGCTCCGACTTCCCAAGCCGCTTGAGATCCAGAATTCCAGAGCTTTATGCCACAACAGAGAGAGGAAGGTTCAGAGATATACTCCCACAAATCCATAAAGACTAAAGGAGATCCGTGGAGAAGATTTCAACACGCGTCATCACCGTGAAGAAAGACCGCATCGACTACGATCATACTCTGCGTCTTTGTCTACTTCTCCAAGAGATCCATATAGAGGGAGTTTTATATTATCGTCTTTTCATTTCATATCTTTTCTTTAATCGTTTAGTGAATTCGCCTCGTGTTGGCGACTAGGTCTGGGTAGGACTTAGGGCTGAAATTCGCCTCGTGTTGGCGACTAGGTCTCGGGTGTAGGTCTACGGGGTGCTCGAGGCCATATCCGGGGAAGGGTTGGCTAGAGCAGCTTGAGGCCGTATCCGGGGAAGGATCGGCTAAAGCCAACCGGTTCGTGGGGATACGAGTCGGTATAGAAAACAAAAAGAGTCTTTCTATTAGCTTTGATTTCTAGCTTCGATAAGAGATCAAGTTTTGTAATCATGCTTCTCAAGTTAATAAAATCATGTCTTTACTTTTACTTCGCTTGATTTGTCTTGATCTTCTCTAGTTTAATAATCAAAGCTTTTTCAAAGTTATTCAAAATATATTATAAGTTTTTAAAACCCTTATTCACCCCCCCCCCCCCCTCTAAGGGCGCCTACCGATTATTCACCCCCCCTCTAAGGGCGCCTACCGATCCAACAAGTGGTATCAGAGGCAGGTTATTCCAAATCGGCTTGACAACCCGGAATAATGGCGTCTCATGATCTCGCTTCTACTAGTGGGGTAAATTTTTATGAAGAAGAAAAATCTCCTAACCACCGTTATTCGAAGGGAGAAATTATAAAGGATGCAAAATTTTAATTGAAAAATTTATTAAAACTTTAGATATCGAAGTATGGAATTTAGCCATTGTAAGACCTGCGGATGAATTAAATAAAAACGAACGTCAACTAAATGCAAAAGCCAAACATTATTTATTTTGTGCTCTATCAAATGAAATTTTCAAATTAATATATTATTTTTCTAGTGCATACAAAGTTTGGCAATTTCTTGAAGAAATGTATGATTTTCCTCTCGCAGGTATAGATCAAACACAGGAGGAGAAGAACATACTCGCATCCACTACTATTCAAAAAGATCTCTCTCGTAGCAAAGCCATGGAAATCATGGAAACTAACTTGGAAAAAGAGAGCAATACATCAAAAGAAAAAGAAGATGAAAATTCATCTATGATGGAGGAAGGCCCAAAAGATAAAGAAGGAACTTCATGCACACATTTTGCCTCTACCAAAAGCGCTGTAAGAAAGTCAAAATCTTCTTCTTGTGTGATAACTTCCATTTCTAGTTTCAATATACTAAAAACTGCTAAACGTAAGATCAAGAAATTGAAAATTACTAATAAAAATTTACGTTTAGAAAATAAGAGATTAAAAGCTAATGTTAATTTAGAATCAAATTGTGATGTGGTTTCACCATCTTGTCCTTTACTTGAAAACACAAAACCTTGTTTTGATTGTGATAATTTTAAGGATAAACTTAAGGAACTTGAAAAAGAAATTATTTGTATAAAAGAACATAATGAAAAATTATCTTTAGAAAATTCATCTTTAAAAGGTGATTGTGCTACATGCAAAAGTTATAAAATTGAAATTAAAGAGATGGATGAAACATTTGATGAATATAGAAATAACTATCAAGATCATATAGATTCAATTGTTTCCACTCTTAAAAATAGCACAATCGCTTATAATAAAGCTAGACATAATTTTAAAAGTAAGAATAATGAATTAGAAGCTAAAATCAACTTGCTTAAGGAAATCATAAAGAAAAATTCTCAAAACATACATTCTCAATATAAAGCAAAATTCAAAAGCAAGTTGAATATGATTTCTCAAAACGTGAATAAGCTAAACTATGGAAATAAAAAACATCAAAAGATTGTAAATGAAATTCCAAAACACTATCATCATCATCATTTACAATATCAATCTTCTCCCAACTTAAAATTAAACGCAAACAAATTTCCTTTAAATGATAAATTCAAAAGTCATTTTTATCCAAACATACAAGAAAAGGACTATGGAAATTTGAAAAATAAAAATAGTATTTGTCCAAGGTATGAATGGAGACCCATACTTAAGAATGACGCACTAATGTCAAAAGAAAGGGTCCATCCATCCTTGTCTCCCCAAAAGCCATCTTGCTATATTTGGGTACCCAAAGGAACCATCCCATATGGTCCCCTTTGGATACCTAAAACTCTTATTCGTTAGGTATCATCAAATGCATGAAGTAGAAACTTTTCAAAATAAGATATACAAATTTCTACTTCATGATGCGCTTTAATGTTCTTTTTATTTTTCTTGTTGTTTTTCTTTTGAACTATCATGTCATGGTCATCCTATATAGTATTGAAAATATGATCATATCTCTTAAAAGCTTAATATATTTATAAAATCAAATCGATCAAAATTCAAAAGTCATATCTAATTTTGATGACCTATCTATCTCTCTCATATTCATTATCTATAAATATCTTATATTATCCATATGAATCAAACTCTAAATTTGCTATAAGATATTTCAAATTAAATTTGGTTATTAGGCTATTAAGATTCTTAGCCTTCACCAACAAGTGGTTTAGTGAAATAACTTGATCTAAAAGAAAATTCAAGATCTAAATAAAAGCTCAACTTTCAATATGGATGTCATTGTTCACAACAAAAAAATTATATTGTGTTCACTCCTTGATGTCAAACATGATCTAAACCATCATTATTGTTCACCTATCAAAAATCACATATATATATTCAAAATTCTTAATTAAAGGAAAATCACTAAAATGTATTGAAAGAATTTATCTTCATAATGAATATTGAATTCACAAACACCACTATGATCTATTGATGTCCGTTGCTAAAATTCTCTAACATCATAAGTCATATCAAAAGTCTTCTAAAAATAATTATTTCTATTACATTTATGTGAATTATAATTGATATATTAACTGATGACAATTGATATTATAATGGTTGGTGTATATTGTGATTTATTTCTAGTTTAGACCTTTGAATCATCTTGATATCAAATCAAATAGAATCGTCACTCCATTCTCGGTCTATAAGTTGAAACACTCTCAAACCTTGGTATAACATTAATCACAAACTTATCATTCTGACATTGCCACCTAAAGAATATTCATGTCTATGTTAGGCTTTATATGTTTACCAAGATATACAGGCTGGGTATTCTCATCTAGGGCTTATCCAAGATATTCATGTGCATGAATATTATTTTTAATCACTAAAATCATGCATATTTGATTTGTTCATTCGTGTCTTCTCGTGCTTACATTTCCTATCATTGTTAAACTACATTAGATTGATAAATACAAGCCTTAGAAAAATTAAAATGGAGATATAATAATTTATATCTCATGCTAAGTTTATTTGATAAAGTCATATACAAAATCGCTAATGTTTCATGAAATTTGCACTATCTAGACATTTCCTACAATTCTGAAATTTCAGCATGAAACTACTATTGGGACACTTAATCAATACCAACAAACAAAAATTTCAAAATCATCAAAAATCGTGTACTTTTCCCACGCTAGTGCTAACACAGGCGCTAGCGCACCTATGTGTTTTTCTGTATTTTTAAAATTTTGAAAAATCTCTAAAAATATATTAATCTATGTGCTTTGTGTTTTTTTTTGTCATTTGTTTAAATTCTATTGCTAAAAGCAAAAATCAAATACAAAAATATAAAACAAAAGAATTATCAAAAATTGTTATTTTTGAACTTAACTTTTTACTTGTATCTTGCGAAAGGGTGATAGGGGCTATCATCCCATCATATCACCTAGTACCGGGCGAACCTCTCGCAAGGCAGTCTTCGGGAAGTCCAAGATCAATTTTATGAGTTCAAACTTTAAATAAAAATTATTCTTTAAGAATATCAAAAATATTGTATGGACTTCATTAAATATCAAGCATGAATTAATCTATTATTTAGAACTTCTATAATGTTGCAATTTGTCTTTTCAAACTACTTTGAACATTGTTTTCATCATGCTTTGATACATCTATTAATATGTGCATCAATTATATTGTAAAAGTTGTGTAGAACTAAGCTTAGCATGCCTCTAAGTATGAGTAAATGTTTTATGTTTGATAATGATCATTATTCACTCACTTATTTTGGCATTGTCTACATTTGTGCTTAATCTAAGAATGCTTGTGTATGTTTTGTATTAGTACAATGAATTAAAATTGCACAAGTATCTTACCTACACTTCTTTATTTTGCACTCTTAAAAGTTAAGAAAAGTGGTTATCTTTCTCATAAATTATATTGGTTTGCAAAACAAGTGTATTCGGAGAACTTTGTACAAAACAAAATCATAAAATAAAGTGACAGATAACTCCACCAAGCACTACTTGAACTCCCTGATAAGCCTTAATAAGTGTTGTGAGGTTGAGCACCTTGGAAAGAATAATAAAGTATCTTGTGCAAACCATAACTTTCTTTAAAAATAAAAACCACTTATTCTTAAAGTACACCGGATCACAATAAAAAATCAATATTGAAGAATAAATGTGATCCCCAAGCACTACTTTGCACCCTGATAAGTCTTAATGAGCATTGTGTGTGCAAAGCACCTTGGTAGTTGTACACTTTTTTGTGCATTGAAGTTTGTGGAAGTAAAATCATTTGTGTTTTATTGTGCTCTTACTTTACATATTACTTGTATTTTTGATTAAAACATGTGTTTACTCTACTCAAAAATACACTTTTGTGCACATCATTATCTTCCATAACACTTCTTCTCATGAGTATTGGATCCTAATGCAAATTCTATACTACTCTTTATTTATAAAATGCACTAGATAACCTAGCATGTTTTCTACAATGTCTGGTATGATTTGAAATTATGAATTAAAATAACATTGTAGTAATCTTTTTTTGATAACATTATTTCATGCTTGGTTACATTATTGAAGATTTTAAATTGAACAATGATTTACAAAAACATCTTCTTTATGAAATTTAACTCATATATCTTTTTTATGGATCATCATTACAATAAGATGTTTCTTGTATTTCTATAAGTCTTCCGCATCATCACCATATATTTCTACCTTGCGCTCTCATGCTTATATCAAAGTCTTAAATACCAAAATCCCTTTCTTTCAACAAATGGTAGACTTGCTTGGTAGATTTTATATTGGTTACTTTAAACATGAATATTTTCTTTTTTTGCTAAAACTCTGATTTATTTCTATGCAAATATTGTAATGCTAAAATTCAGATTTATGAATGGATTTCAAAATAGCTATGTGAGTGTTTTCATAAATTCATATAAAAATTTAAATCCATAGGCTATGTCATTAGATTTAAGAAGCTTAAATGTTTCCAATAATTATTATCCATGACTTCATTTCTCACCATAGCGGGGGCGTAGGGTTGTAGACATTAGATAACCTTTATCTTTAGTCATGTCTTGTCCTTAACCGGGGAGGGTTCCAGTGGGGCCTTACGAGGCACTGAGGGGAAAGAGTGCTAGGTTGAGTTGTGTCTAGTGTTTGCATATGGGACTAACACCCCAACCTACGACATGTATGCAGCTCCTCATGCCCATCCATCACTTAATATGGGGCTAGGGTGTAGACATATTGTCTGGGTAGTTTAGTTACTTGGAAATCATTACATTTTGGTTATACTACAAACTCTGATTTATGAAAATGTTGTAATACTCAAACTCTGATCTATTTAAAAAGTATTCTAAAATTTCTTATCATTTCCTTCTCTATAAGCTCGATCATGCTTTTATCTTATCATCAATTTTTAAGTGGTGTCTCCTTACCCGCTTTTGCTAATAACAAAAGGGGGAGAACTAACATGATAAATATTAATCTACTATCAAACTATAATGCTTAATTAAGATGATAGCTTACATATTAGGAGAGCATTCACTTAGGGGGAGCATGTATTTAGGGGGAGCAATTCCAAATGCTAAAAATCAATAATTATCCTAAGTCATCACTCTCACACACACACAAGTATGTTTCTTCATGCTTATATATATATATATATATATATATATATATATATATATATTAATGCTCTGATTTATCATTAATGGTTTTGTTATTATCAAAAGGGGGAGTTTGTTGGAACATGGTCTTCCGCATCTCCTAGGTTTGAGAATAACAAAACCTATGTGTATTTGAACTTGTGTGTTTAAGTGTGCAGGATAACAAAGTCCACATGACTCAAGGATTACATAAGAAGGTTGCCCCCAAAGTTGAGCCATCAAATCCAAATCTTCCACTAGCGCTGGCGGTAGCACTAGCGCAGGCGCTAGCTGTCGTTCGACGAACTGTTAGCGGCTAAGTCTATTCGTCGAATGTTCTCATGAACTCCCGACGAATATCGACAAACGCAGACAGAAGTAAAAAGGCAGACTTGTGAAGGAAAGTGTGCGGCTAAGTCAATTCGTCGAATGTTCTCGAGAACTCCCGACGAATTCCGACGAATGAAAACAGAAGACAATACTCCCACTAGCGCCGGCGGTAGCACTTAGCGCCTGGCGCTAGCGATGATAGCTCAATTCTGGGAGCACATATGGAAGGAGATAGCGTCTGGCGGTAGCCGATAGCGCAGGCGGTAGCGACGCACACAGTTGGCAAGGAGGAATTGTTTCCTCGGATTGAAGATTCTGCCGCGCAAAACATGTCCTAATTTGGGATAGCGCCGGCGGTAGCAGATAGCGCCGGCGATAGCGCATAGCAATAGAGGAAGGCGTCCGACTTGCCTAAAATGAAGGATTCTCACGCGGAGAATATTTCCTAAATTGGGATAGCGCCGGCGGTAGCGATAGCGCAGGCGCTAGCTCCAAGTCTATAAAAAGGACATCTTGGCTCCAACTTCCCAAGCCGCTTGAGATCCAGAATTCCAGAGCTTTGTGCCACAACAGAGAGAGGAAGGTTCAGAGATATACTCCCACAAATCCATAAAGACTAAAGGAGATCCGTGGAGAAGATTTCAACACGCGTCATCACCGTGACGAAAGACCGCATCGACTACGATCATACTATGCGTCTTCATCTACTTCTCCAAGAGATCCATATAGAGGGAGTTTTATATTTTTGTCTTTTCATTTCATATCTTTTCTGTAATCGTTTAGTGAATTCGCCTCGTGTTGGCGACTAGGTCTGGGTAGGACTTAAGGCTGAAATTCGCCTCGTGTTGGCGACTAGGTCTCGGGTGTAGGTCTAGGGGGTGCTCGAGGCCATATCCGGGGAAGGGTTGGCTAGAGCGGCTTGAGGCCGTATCCGGGGAAGGATCGGCTAAAGCCAACCGGTTCGTGGGGATACGAGTCGGTATAGAAAACAAAAAGAGTCTTTCTATTAGCTTTGATTTCTAGCTTCGATAAGAGATCAAGTTTTGTAATCATGCTTCTCAAGTTAATAAAATCATGTCTTTACTTTTACTTCACTTGATTTGTCGTGATCTTCTCTAGTTTAATAATCAAAGCTTTTTCAAAGTTATTCAAAATATATTATAAGTTTTTAAAACCCTTATTCACCCCCCCCCCCCCCCCCCCTCTAAGGCGCCTACCGATCCAACATCGATCACTAGCATACGGATCTTAGGTCGAGAAGCATATTCGCGACATATGAATTTGAAGCAATTAAATTCAAAGATAAATCCAAGTTTTCCAAAACCAAACTATGAAAAAAAGATTACAAAATAAAACTACTTAAGAATTCATCCGATCAAATGTAATAAAATTAGCTACTCATGATTGAAGAAAAGAACATTTTATAACTATGAAAAGAGAAGTAGATGTGCGAGTAAAGTAAATCTAAGCAATGAATTGGAATTGCAAAGCATACAATAAATTTCATAAATAAAATTACACTAATGAAATGCAGAAAAACTACTCTAAAATTGACCCAATCAAAGCAAGGACTGGATTCCTTAACAATGGCAGCAGCTGGGAATTTATAAGGATAAAATTTAGAAGTCACGCCCCTAGGTCACGCCCATGACCTAGGGGGTGTAAGGTGCGGAACGTGCGTCTTGAAAGCCCGGGAACGTTGAGGGAAAACCGCCAAAATCCATCAATTTGGAGTACACGCCCCCTGGTCACGCCCGTGACTATGGGCGTGTAAGCTGAAACTTCCTGCGGCAGAAAACTGCTTTATTAAATGTTCCCCGGGGTGAGTCACGCCCGTGACCTAGGGCGTGTACAGAGAAAAACTTCCAAAATTACACTGGGAAGCATTTGGGAGAAAATTATAATTTTTCTCAGTACACGCCCGTGTTCACGCCCATGTCACGCACGTGACATGAGGGCGTGTACTTGGGAAAATTCTCCAGATTTGTAGATAATCTCGTGCTCGTCCCGAAATATGGTGGCATGTCCTGTAACTCTTCCTGGATTGAAAGTTATGATCATTTGAAATTCTGCAACCAACATAGTCTTCTTCACTATTTTTGGAGAGTACACGACCTTGGGTCACACCCATGACTTGATTACACGCCCCTTGGTCACGGGCGTGACCTAGGGCATGTAATTTTAAAATTCTGAATTTTACTATTCGCAGACCAAAATTCTGAATTTTTACTATTCGCAGACCAAAATGCAAAAATTACTCCGGGACCTCTCAAAAGCCCTGAAAACACAAAACAAAGTAAATTAGACATATATTAAACTAAAACTATATATAATTAATTAATTACTACTAAAATATTATATAAAAATAACTATAAATAATGCACTATCAAATACCCCCATACTTAAGCTTTTGCTATTCCAGAGCAAAACCAATTCATAAGTATGAGAATAAAATTTATATGACATTTCAAAAAAATAAAAGAATTTACTACTAATTATGCATTTAAAATTATACATGACTCATACATAAATGAGTTTTGAAATAAAATTTAGATTCATAAGAAATAAATCATGATTCATAAGTTGACATGCGTAGAATAAAAATTAGTTTAAAAAATTCTCTAATTAAATTTTCATAAACAAAATTGTATTGAATTAAGCAAAATAATCTAAGATTATAATTATAGAAACTTTTATTATCATTCGAAACTTTATAGAAAACCTAAAATATTAACTAAGCTCTCTCATAAATATCTTGAATATGAAATGATATTGGTTAAGTTTGGGTAAAATTGGCATAGAAGAGATTTTTAATTGGGAAATGATGAATTTTATTCTCTCATTTCCATTTTTTTAGATACTCTTCTTTTTTAATACCCTAAATGTATATGTTTAGGAGTGATGGATTTTATCCTCTCAGCTCCATGCCATATAATCTTTTACAAATTTGGGTGCATATGTTTAGGAATGATGAATTTTATCCTCTCATTCCATGACATATGATCTTTTATATTTTTTTTATTTGCCAATCAAAAGGGTAAAGTAAAAGGAGGGGCTAGGGTTTAAAAGCTATAAAATTTTCAAGATAACTATTTTGAGAGCATAGAAAATAAATTAAGAAATCTTTAAGAATCTATGAGTTAAAGTTAATATAATAAAAATCTAAAGATCTTAAACACAATTGCTACAAAATTAATTCATGATATTTTAAGGAGAGAAAACAAAACTAAGAAATATTCTAATCAAATCAAAATAATGAAAAATTCTTTAAATCAAATTTATCTAAAAAATAAATCTAACAAATTATGAAGAGACACATAAAATAGAAAACACATAAAAAGAAAGCTTTTGTTTTTTTTTAAGTCATATAAATAAAAGCTCATAATTAAAATTGGTTGGACTCAAATAAAAAGTAAGGAAGCATCTAATAATACAAAATTTATAAAAACATTTTTTTTTTGAATTTTGTTTGTTTTATATTTTTATATTTGCTTGAACAAGAAAAATAAAACAGAAAAAAAAAAATATTTTGTTCTTGGACTTCCCAAGGGCTACCCAATGACGGGCTCGCAAGGTACTAGGCGATTTTGTGGGATGAAAGCCCAACACGGCCCTTTCGCAAGAAATAATTTTTAATTGTTTTTAAATTTTTTTTTGTAATTTCTATATTTTAAAAACAAAATTGAAAAAGAAGACAAGAGAAGGTTTTTTTTATGATTTTTAAATTGTTTTTGATTTTTTTTTTATTAAAAGCGTTTTACTATTTTTTTTTTGAATTTTTGAATAAAAACAAACATTAGAGAACACCCCCCCCCCCCCCCCCCCCCCCAATACTTAAAAATAAATATTGTCCCCAATGTTTATAAACAAGGATGAAGAGGGAAAAACTTGAAAAGAAAAGAGAGATAAGGAAAAAAAAATTGCAAAAAGGATAAGCAAGGGGTGCCTCCCAAGAGCGCTTCCTTTTTCCCGTCTTTAAGCTAGACGGTTATTGTTAGGAAAAAGGAAAATAAAATTGAAAATGCACAGGCAACTCCCTTAATTCACGCTCAGGTGAGCATGCCGAAGTCCGTCGCCCGGCTACTCCTCCGCTACAGTCCTGATTCTTTCGTTGTCCGTTAGCTTCAAATTGTGAATCCAAATTACCTATATATACCTTATGTAATTTGGATTGTTGGAGATGAGCGGCAAATGGATCGGTGAAGACGTTTGGTTGCAACAGCTCATCCTTTACATGAAAATTGTTAGTATCAAAAGAATCAAAATTAAGCATGTCAGAAAATTTTTCACAATGAGGAGTTTCTTGTGAAAACACTTGATTAAACATCGGTTGTTCATTTTCTAAAATAAAATTTTTATCAGAAAAATCAATACCAAGGGGAGTAAATTCATGGGCGACTAAATTTTCATGAATTTTGATTCCAAAATATTTATGTGTTGGGGTTAAAAATTCATGAGAAAGCAGGATAGAGTCGGGCGGAGTAGAAGATGAAACATGTTCTTTCTCTATTTTGCTCGGCACACCCATTATTTTAATAAATTCTTGGTATAAAACATTATTTTCTTCTTGGAAAAAACTATTCAAATTTTGAATAGGAAGATCCGGAGAATCACCAAGAGAAGAAATTTGATCAACATAATTTTGCGGATAAAAAGTGGAGGAATAGAAATTTTGATCAATAGAAATTTCTTCATTGCACCGTAAACTATCCAGGTGATCTTGCCACCACGAATAATTATTATCGGAGCAAGAAGGAATTTCAGAAGAATTATAATCTTGAGAAAAATTATTTTGATCAAAAACATTTTGAGAATAAAAATAAGAATAACATTCCTCGCTAGAATGATTTGCACCACAAAAATAACAAATAAGTTGGCGCTTTCGTGCGGCTTCTAAAAGGTTTACCTTATGTTGAAGCTCGGCAACTTTTGCGGCCAACTGAGATATCATCATATTTTTTTGGGAAAAGAAAATTAACAACCGTTACTTAATAGAAATGATTTTTTTAAAAATAAAAATAAAAAGAGAAATGGGGGCGGAGAAAGAGAATGATAAAAGTAATAAAATTTACGCTTTCAAAATATCAACAAAAATTCCCCGGCAACGGCGCCAAAAACTTGATAGCTATTTTATATAGTTTTAAAAATAATTCCAACTAACATCCCGATATAGGCAAGTGTACCTATCGAAAATGTAGTATAGGAAGGATGTCGTATTTGCCCGAGGCCTATTGAGTAATCTTACTCACGTAAATTAATATTATTTTATCGGAAATAAAATAGAGTTTTGAAAATAATTAAAAGAAGAGAAACATTTGATCGAGAATCATTCTTAAGTAAAATACTTCGTAAATCTAGAATTCATAAAAAAATGGATTTAGACAAACTTGACCGTGGAGGTTCCCAAAATATGGTAGAGCCTCTCTCGAGAGAACTATCACATAACCTTAGGTTGATCGATTAAGACCCCTCGGCCAGTCGAAACCCCTAAGCTTGCTCTATGCAGTGAGCCCCACTATTGGATTTGACTCCAATCTGGAAGATTTGTGTCACCCTTTCTCGAGGAATGCATACAACTCTTTTTATCTTTGGGTGATCTCCTCGTTTGCATGGATCTCTCGATCACTAGCATACAGATCTTAGATCGAGAAACATATTCACGACATATGAATTCGAAGCAATTAAATTAAAAGATAAATCCTAATTTTCCAAAACCAAACTATGAAAAAAAGATTACAAAATAAAACTACTTAAGAATTCATCCGATCAAATGTAATAAAATTAGCTACTCATGATTGAAGAAAAAGAACATTTTATAACTATGAAAAGAGAAGTACAAGTGCGAGTAAAGTAAATCTAAGCTATGAATTGGAATTGCAAAGCATAAAATAAATTTCATAAATAAAATTACACTAATGAAATGCAGAAAAACTACTCTAAAATTGACCAAATCGAAGCAAGGACTGGATTCCTTGAAAATGACAGCAGCTGAGAATTTATAAGGAGAAAATTCAGAAGTCACGCCCCTAGGTCACGCCCGTGACCTAGGGCGTGTAAGGTGCGGAACGTGCGTCTTGAAAGCCCGGGAACGTTGGGGGAAAACCGCCAAAATCCATCAATTTGGAGTACACCCCCTGGTCACGCCCGTGACTATGGGCGTGTAAGCTGAAACTGCATGCGGCGGAAAACTGCTTCATTAAATGTTCCCCGGGGTGAGTCACGTCCATGACCTGGAGGTCACGCCCCCAAGCCACGCCCGTGACCTAGGGCGTGTACAGAGAAAAACTTCCAAAATTACACTGGGAAGCATTCGGGAGAAAATTGTAATTTTTCTTAATACACGCCCGTGTTCACGCCCATGTCACGCCCGTGACATGAGGGCGTGTACTTGAGAAAATTCTCCAGATTTGTAGATAATCTCGTGCTCGTCCCGAAATGTGGTGGCATGTCCCGTAACTCTTCCTGGATTGAAAGTTATGATCATTTGAAATTCTACAACCAACATAGTCTTCTTCACTGTTTTTGGAGAGTACACGACCTTGGGTCACACCCATGACTTGATTACACGCCCCTTGGTCACGGGCGTGACCTAGGGCGTGTAATTTTAAAATTCTGTATTTTGCTATAAGCAGACCAAAATTCTGAATTTTTACTATTCGCAGACCAAAATGCAAAAATTACTCCGGGACCTCTCAAAAGCCCTGAAAACACAAAACAAAGTAAATTAGACATATATTAAACTAAAACTATATAATAATTAATTAATTACTACTAAAATATTATATAAAAATAACTATAAATAATGCACTATCACTCTTCACTACCATAATTATCCCGCCGAACCTTGAACATCTTTATCATTTTGTTGTGTAACTAACAAACTTTAGTGTCTTCGATGTGAATGAGCTTGACCTTAGCTGATAATCCACCATAATCCATCACCTTGTCGGCCGCAATAATATGAGTAGGCTTTTTCATTGCCTATCTCAATATCAATATATGGAAACATTGTGTAGTCCACTAAGATTTGTAGATAAAGTAAGTCGATAAGCATCGTCACTATGCACTCTGTGATCTCAAACGGTCCCAAGTACCTCAGACTTAGATTTTTCAAGCGTCAAATCCTAGGGGTGTAACACCTCCCCTATAATGACTATATAATATAGGTCCGGCCGGGACCCCACAACATATAAGTGCCACAGCTTCAGTATTAAAAGATGATATAACTACCCAAATCAAAACTCAGATAACACATCGGAAACAAAACTAAGAAACACGGAGATTGTTCATAACTACATAGGAGTAAAACCGGCCTTAAGGCCTTACAAAGCCAGTGTTCAAGTCATCAAACATTCAACACACATAAGAAATCCCCAAAGGGGAAAAACTAGCTTCCCTAAGCTACCTCGACATGCAAGCCGGAAATAACAAAAGACAAGTACATAAAGACAGGGAAGCTAAGTAAACACTTCATGAAGCTTTAGACCTTTTTGGCCTGCGAGCTGGTTCCGGCCTGCGATCCTTGGGCTGCATCCAAATCACAAAGAGCGGTAAATGAGGGTTAGCTATGGCTGACCACAAACGGTGTAACAACACCCCTCCTCCCGACCGTCCTAGCGGACCCCGGGGAACTATATCACCCTGCAAGTCAGCACTTTGTATGCACATGAATATAAAGAAAAACAACATAAACAACATGCATGAGTGTCACAACCATCATCCACGTTTCTATGCTGAGCAAGTAATAAAAGGGGCCTACAAATGCAATATGAATGCAACCCGGGTTTCACCCAAGGCACCCTAAAGCGTATGAATCTAACACATCATCATACAACCACAACACAACCACGGGGTACTCGACATTTCCCCCAAAGGGCATCGTATCCCAAGGACAAGAACTCACGTTGTGACCCACCGCGCCTGGCCCACCATGCCATTGGGCTTGTCATACAGCTCACATGTTCTTGCCGCCAACATTACGCACAACACAACCACGGGGTACTCAACACTTCCCCCAAAGGGCATCGTAGCCCAAGGCCAAGAGCTCATGCTGTGACCCACCGCGCCTGGCCCACCATACCATCGGGCTTGTCAGACAGCTCACTTGCTCTTGCCGCCAACACCGAAGGGACTTGTCTTGCCGGGACACTCTCCACACATGAATTCTGGCATTCACGGGATAGCCAGCCGACCACAAAGACCAAATCACACCTTCGCACATCACTAGGCATCATACGCCTCATAAAACACACATTATTTTCCCCACCCGAAAATCAACATTCGTTAACATACGAACCTACAAGGGCATCACGACGACGAATTTGCTGTATTCAGATTTCTAGCAAAACCTCTAAAATGCGCGTCAATCAACATCACCGAATCGGACCAACGGTCGCGAATCCAGCTTCAACCACAATGCCTAATCCACTAATAGAGCGGATTTCTAGTGCAAAACATGTCGGGGACGGACTCAATCAACCCGATGGTTCCTCTTGAACCAAGGCGACCCGGATCCCTCTCACTCGACGGATCCGGCCAAAATGCAAAAAATAAAGAGGAAAAGGGGATGCCATGCACGCATCCTAAAGACTGGGAGGAGAAATGTCGTTACCTTTTGAGATTTCCTCTAGCCATGGGAAACTTGCAAACGAATGGAGGAGAAGAAGCGCCTCGACGTCCCCTACGCGCTGCCGGTCTCGGATCGGCGAACGGAGCTCCGAAGCTCCAACAATGGCAGGATCTAGCTCTCTTCCTCCTCCAACCCCCCCCCCCCCCCCCCTCTCAAGCCCTCAAAAACAAAATGAAAAGGAATCCTGAATGGAAACATTCTCAGCCCTACTTAGGGTTCTCCCACGAACCCCACACAGCCGTCCGATCAAGATCTACACCAAACGGACGCCCAGATTAGCTATTTACAAATCTGGTTCCGTTAGCTACCGCGCGGCGGTAGCGCTAACGCGCCGCGCTAGCTCCGCGAACACCCTTGCCATCTCAGCGGCTCCCAGCTGAGAAGAAGACATAACGCCAGTGGTAGGTCTACCGCCTCGCGCTAGCAGCAGACCTTGTTTTTCACTTTCTAGCCACCTTCTACCGCGCCGCGCTAGAACTACCGCGCCGCGCTAGTGCCTTCGACAAAAATGCGCCCCGTCGACGATCGTCGACCTATCGCATTTAACTATCGCCAGCGGTAGTACCTACCGCCCGGCGTTAACTCGCAAAACAGCTAAAACTGGGGTGTTACAACTCCACCCCCCTTAAAAGAATTTCGTCCTCGAAATTGCAAAAACTGAAACAGAAAACCACGATGCATACCTGATGCAAAGAGTTCCGGGAAGTCCTTCCGCATCTCTTGCTCACGCTCCCAAGAGAATTCATCTCGCCCGCAATTGTCCCATCGCACTTTTACAAGCCTGACTTCCTTGTTACGCAACTGTTGGACTTCCGAGTCCTCCACGCAGATCGGACGAACCCTCGTCTTCAGTTCCTCCATCACCGGCACCACCGCCGCTTCGACCACGACGCTTGGCTCTACCAAAGCTTTCCTCAGCACAGAGACATAGAAAACATCATGTAATCCACTCAGCTCAGCGGACAATGCCAAATGATAGGCTGCTTCGCCTATACGCTCCGTAACCTCGAACGGACCCAAATATCTCGGACTCAACTTCTTGAGTCGCCGCACACGCGAAACGCCCTTGAACGGCTTGATCTTCAAGTAGACCATGTCGCCTAGTGCAAACTCCACATTTCTGTGGCGCGTGTTAAAATACTTCGCTTGCGGATCCTGGGCAACCTTCATGCGCTCCTGAATCGTCCGCACGATCTCGCAAGCATCTGCCACCACTTGCTTTCCCAAAAGCTTAGTGTCTCCCGCCTCTGCCCAAGACATCGGCTTTCGACACCTCCTTCCATACAATGCTTCGTATGACACCATTTTGATACTTGCCTGGAAGTTATTATTATAAGTGAACTCCACCATGAAAAGGTGGTCTTCCCAGCTCCTACCAAAGTCAAGAGCACACATCCTCAACATATCCTCCAAAGTACGATTTGTTCGCTCCGTCTGACCATCTGTCTGCGGATGGAACACGGTACTAAACTTGAGTTTGGTGCCTAATCTTTTCTGCTCTAACCTCCAGTCCTTCGACGTGAACCGCCCATCGCGATCACTAATAATGCTCTTAGGAATCCCGTGCAACCACACAATATTTCGAACATAAAGCTCCACGAGCTTCCCCACACCATCGCCCTCCTGATTCAGAATGAAGTGAGCCACCTTGGTCAGGCGATCCACTATCACCCAAATCGCATCGTTACCCTGCTGCGATCGAGGCAAACCATGCACAAAATCCATGGAGATATCGTCGAATTTCCATTCGGGGATAGGAAGAGGCTTCAAGAACCCGCCGGGCCTTTGGAACTCAGCCTTCACTAAAGCACAAGTCTGACACCGACTTACATACTCAGCTACATCCCGCTTCATCCCAGGCCACCAAAAGGATTTCTTCATATCCGAGTACATCTTTGTACTACCTGGATGAATGGAGTACTTCGTAAAGTGAGCCTCAAACATCAACTCCTCTCGGAGCTTGCCAAAGCACGGAACACAAACCCTTCCGTCTCTTTTCCAAATCCCACCGACCATCTCCAAAGCATTGCCTTCGCTTTGCTGAGCTTCCGACACCAACCGTTGGCACTCTTCGTCTGCACTAGTCGCCTCTCGGATTCAATCTGTTATATCACACTGCATTTCAATCCAGTTCAACCGAGCCACGTTAGACTCACCTATAGCCACACAAGCAATGTCAAGAGACTCCAAGTCTCGCACCAAATGCTCGTCAAGCGCCTCAATCCAATTACCTTGCCCGGAGTACTTCCTACTCAAGGCATCCGCCACCACGTTGGCTTTGCCTGACGTATACTGAATCTCCACATCGTAGTCCCCAAGGAACTCGACCCACCTACGCTGCCGCATATTCAGATCCTTTTAGTCTAGGAGATACCTCAGGCTTTTGTGATCTGTGAAGATCTCCACTTTTGCACCATAAACGTAGTGTCGCCACAATTTTAACGCAAATATTACCGCCGCCAACTCTAGATCATGGACGGGGTAATTCCTCTCATGAGTCTTTAACTGCCTTGACCCATAAGCTATCACATTGCCGTGCTGCACCAACACGCAACCCAAACCTCAACCTGATGCGTCACTGAAAATCTGAAATCCTTCCGTCCCATTAGGAAGATTAAGGATCTGAGCAGACATCAACCATTCCTTCAAATTCTCAAACGCACGGGCACACTCCGGCGTCCACACAAACTTTTGGTCCTTGCGAGTAAGAGTGGTGAGGGGCAATGCCACCCGCGAGAAGTTCTCCACGAATCTTCTGTAATAACCGGCTAGTCCAAGGAAACTCCGGACTTCAGCCACGGTTCTGAAAACAGGCCAATCTCTAATGACTTCAATCTTTGCCGCACGCCCCCCTTGCACTGTGGAAATCAGGGAGCAAGCCACTCCGCTTAGGCCTTCAAACTTAACCTCCGCTCTACCCTTGCCTCTCAGGGTTACCACCTTCAACTGGCAGTCGATACTAGCTCGCTGCTCTGCAAGCCAGTCCATCCCTAAGATAACGTCAAATTCGGCCAGTGGCAGAATCGCTGCTACCAACTCGAAATCACAATTGCAAAATTGCAAAACAATGCGTCCTTTCCTCACGGTGGTCATGAAAGACTCATTCGGCATGCGCACGCTCAGCTCAACCTCTGCCTCGACGGACTTGTTAAAATTTCTGATTTTAATCGTTTAGGAGTAAGCAGGAGTTGCATCAACTGAGTTATAGCCAAACAACCACAAGGCCACACAGCAACACAAGAAACTTTATTGAATCAGAAACTTCATTTATAGTGCGAGGTATACATGGCGAGACATGATTCATAAGAATCACGAAGGAGAGAAGAACAAAACACCAAAAAACAAAACTGGCTGCTTGACAAAGCAGAGACCGCACATACCGCTCGACTCCAAAGATCGCTCAGCTTGACCTGAGACCGCGCGAACAGAAAACAGACAGACCTCCTGCACTGCAAGACCGCCACCTCAGATCGCACGAACTGGAGCTTATTGAATTGAACGAAGAACAGAAGCTGTCGCCAGACCGCAACTCAGATCGCCTAACCGCAGAAGGTCGCCTGATCGCTGAGCTCGCTGCGAACAGCACAAGAACACTATAAACTAGTTCGCAGACAGACCGCTGCCGAACTGTTTATTCAAGCCGCTAGGAATCACCAAGGAAGGAGACCGCAACCTGCTGACCGCAAACCTGCGAACACAACAAACAGTCAACTCGCTTCCGAGACCGCCCGACCTCAAAGTTGAGACCGCACGAATTAACCCAGGCTCTAGTTCTTACAGTTCTCGTTATGAATGACGGGCCACACACCCCTATTTATAGGCGACAAGACGGATGTCATCACCGCCACAAGAGAGATACAATCACCACCTGCCAGATCGCCAGCGGTCTCAATGAGCAGACCGCGCGATCACACTACTTGGACAACCTTCCGTCCAAGACCGCAGATCAGCAGGCAGACCGCGCACAAGCCGCGCAAACACAAGACCACGCACAAGCCGCGCGGACACAAGAACCTCCTTCCTTAGATCGCCAAGAGCAAACAAGGAACATCTGGCCGACTTCAGACAAGTCGCCAGATCGCCAAGCACAAACCGTCCGGTCACAGCGGTTACATAAAACAGACCGCCCAGTCTTCTACAAAGGAGATAGACAATCCAAGCAGAACAACCCGGGACGAGACCGCAACAACCAGGAACAAACCGGTCAACCAGCAGACTGCCAGAACAGACCGGCAGAACAGACCGATTGAGCCATACCGGCAGAGCACCTGCGCAGACCGCGCGGTCTCCAATATCAGACCGCCCGGTCACCTTCCACTTCACTTCAATAATTTCAACACTCCCCCTTGAAGTGGGAAGTGGAAACTAGCCCGAGTAAACTCCGCAACCGAGTAAACGGTCCCTTCTCCAGCGGCTTTCTGAAGATGTCTGCAACATTGTCCGCACTCCGAACATGCTCGACCATAAGAGATCCTCCTAACACCTTTTCACGAATGAAATGGTGCTCAATCTCAATGTGCTTGGTCCTCGCATGACAGACTAGATTATTAACCAGCTTGAGAGCACTCTCATTGTCCCTGCGTAGCATAGTGGGACCTCGAACCTCCTCATGACCGCCCTCCACCAACCTCCTGAGCCAAACGGCTTCCTGTGGTAGATACAAACACCGAGTCTTGATTTTTGCTGCACCAAGAAAAATCTGTGGGGCCTGTCATAAAGACAAAACCAGACGTTGATCTCCGATCATCCACGTCTCCCCCGTAATCAGCATCCATGTATCCAAGCAACTCCAAGCTTGACCCTCTTCTATATAGGAGACCCAAATCAGAGGTCGACTTCACATATTTCAAGATTCCCTTTGCCGCCAAAAGATGAGGCTTCCGTGGCTCCGCCATGTACCGACTCACTTTGCCAACTGCATAAGCAATATCTGGCCTCGTGATGGTCAAGTAGATCAAGCTTCCAACCAGAAATCGGAACACCAACGGATCAGATAAAACTCTCCCCTCATCCTTCCGAAGTTTATGATGATGTTCTAGAGGTATAGAACTGCTCTTCCCTTCCTCCATGCCGAATCGTTGAACGATCCGCTCCGCATATCCAGCCTGAGAAACGAGCACTCCGCTCTCCTGCCTCTGAACCTCGAGTCCAAGGAAATGGTGGAGCTCACCCAGATCCTTCATCTCAAACCTGATAGCAAGCTCGGATCTCAGCCTTGCTACTGCCTCCTTCGAGTTCCCGGTGACAATCATGTCATCCACATACAGCAAAACAATAACCCGAAGCGCTCCCTCCTTCTTGACGAACAAGATAGAATCAGAGTCTGAAGCAAAGAACCCGCAGAATAGAAGATACTCTGCGATCTTTCCATACCATGCCCGAGGCGCTTGCTTCAACCCATACATGGCCTTTTTCAGTTTGCAGACGTAGTCCGGACACTCCTCCGAGATGAAGCCCGACGGTTGGATCATGAAGATATCCTTATCAATCTCTCCGTATAAGAAAGCATTCTTCACGTCGAGCTGCCAAATCTCGCATCCACTGGATGCCGCCAAAGCAATAACAAATCGAACCGAAGTCATCTTTGCCACTGGACTGAACGTCTTGTCATAATCTTCTCCATGCTGCTATGAGAACCCGCGAGCCACAAGGTGAGCCTTGTATCGCTCGATCGTGCCGTCAGCTTTCTTCTTGAGCTTATAAACCCATTTGCATGTCACAGGGGTAATGCCCTTAGGCCTGGGCACTAGAGACCAACTCTCATTCTTCTTGAGATCATCCATCTCTTCTTGCATAGCAATGTCCCACTGCTTCAGGCCTTTGGCCTTCTCAAAGCTCGACGGCTCCCTCTCATCCAAGGGACCAGCAAAGAAACATGAGACAAAGCTCACCATGTTTCCTCCTATGTATCGATCAGGTGGCTTGATAGTCCTCTTTGACCTCCTAAGAGGTTACTCCTGACTAACCACCTCCTCAGCTGCTTCTTCTGTGCTAGCTCCTCTTCCAGACGAACTTGGAGCATCGCTCCCCCTGCTTCCAGAACCTGAAGCCTCAAATGCAGCAAAGAAATTAGAAAAATAATCAAAAAGTTGCGGATTTTAAATTTTTAGCATATGGCATTTTAATGTAGCATGACATTATGAGTAAATCAACAAGCATAGGCAATTGATTTCATAATTATAGATGTTCGAACAATGAGATAAGTTGATCACTTGCAATGATATGACTTTTATTCAAATTCATCCAATTTGAGTTATTAACGAATAAGCTTATGCAATGTGAGTGTGTCATACTGCATTATATTTCCAATATGACCATAAAACATGTTGGCTCAAAAATAAAGAAAAACAAAATTTGAACAAAGCAAAAAGAGAAGAAATTTTTTTATTATTCACTAGGGTGCAAAAATAGATTTGATAAAATCGTAATTATTTTAATGAAAACAAACCATAACATGATATTCATCTCCTTAGTCAATCAATAGTCTCAAGGTATATGAAGACATGATTTGGGAGCCCACATAGATCCAAATATGTTGGATAGTGAAGTCTTAGGAATCCAAATTTGGTGAGATGTGTATGGTTTAGTTTTATCCTTACAATAAGATGATATATGTCCAAATTTGGAACATATGGTGTACTTGATGTAAGGTGTGCTTATATGATTAAATATTCTACTAGGTGTATGCTTTATAAGATTTGTAACACTAGTAGATATCTTACACAAAGTTGTTGATAAACTAGATATAAAAGATTTTTTAACATTTGAAATTTTTTGAACAAACAATTTTAATGAATCTAGTTTCTTTGTTAGAGCATTATTTTCATTTATTAATCTTTCACTATGCTCTTTTGCAATAAAAAGCTCTTTTTCAAAATCCTTGAATTTTTCTTTAAGTGTAATGCAATCAAAACAAGGTATATCATTTTCAAGTGAAGAGCATACAAGAGAAATGGGCACATCAGTAATAGATTCTACATTAAGTTTTGCTTTAAGCATTTATTTTCTAAACATAATTTATGTTGGAACCAGGACTTGGCCCCAACGAGGAGATCAAACCCCTTAGAGGGGGGAGGTAGCACCTACTGATCCCGCAAAAGAAGCAGACCGGAGACTAAGAGCTCAACACAGATAGTTGGCTACAACGCGGAGGTCCCACCACACATCCAGAAGATCTTAGAGTGCTTCCCCTCCCGAGCCAAAGCTGAAGCTGGGCACCTTGCAGAGCCTGAGGAGCTAACCAAAGAACCTAGGGAGGAAGAAGCCAGAAATTGGAATCCTCTCTAAAGGTGCCCTTCAAGGTCTATATATAGCTTTTCTAGTCTGGTCTGCTAATAGCGTAATCCCGCCTTTTTTGTTTTACTAAATGCACCCCAAATTGGCCTGCTAATAGTCAAACTCCGCTGTTCTGAAGGGCTATTGGCATCCCACCAAGGGGATCTAGGTAATTTTACCCCCAAAACCCCCTGGGCGAGTGGTCCATGAAGGCACCTCTCACCTAACCTCACGCGTGCTAGACCTCCGGGCACCCTTGGGGTGAGTGTCCCTTGAGGGTGCCAATCGTAGGGCCCTTGGTCCTCTGGGCAAGTAGGGTCCCGCCCCTCACTCGCCTGGTTGCTGTGGCACCCATGCTCCCACCGCACGAGTGTCTCGCGAGTGCCCTTGCAAATGGGGTGGCACTCGCCTTGAGGCTCTTCGGCCCTCTCTTGACCTGGGAGAATGCCCTCCTTGCTTGCTCCCCTGCCCGTCTCAAGCCTGGGGCCCCACTTGACAAATACGAGGTTGTACACAATCCCCGCTCTTTGCGAGTAAGGCACTCGCTCAGAAAGAAAGTCCAACCCCGTGTATTTGGTGAGCTCATGCTGACATGGAAGGAATATTTTGGTGGGGCCCTCCACTTTGCTATATATACCTCAGGTCGTAATGCTTATACTACAAATCTCCTTCATCTCTTCTTCTCCCCCCAGCTTTCACAACCTATAACTTCCATGAAGCCGCTGCCGCAGCCTCTTTCCCAGGTGATGATCGATCGTCTCGCCGCGGCGCGAAAGAGGGACTCCTCTCTTACCGCCAGATATGCTCATTGTCTCTCGTCTAAGAGGGATCCCACCTCCCCTTACCAGCTGAAGAGGGACAAAACTGTCAGGAGGGGCCCGATGGCCAATGAATTTGCATCGGAGACCCCACCCCCTTCTCGCGACTCTCATAATGCATCAAAGGTAATTCTATTTCTTTCTCGCCTTGCCCCTATGCTGACTGGTGTGATATCTCAAGTGTTAAGTTCACTTGCAGGAGAAACTGTCGATGGGAAGCGCCCCCGAGACCAACCAGGAGGGTGTCGACGTACTCCCGCCCCCTGCTGATGACGTTCCGCTAATTCTGGAGTCCTGCCCTCCGGTAATCCCTGTCAGGACCCTTCCTGAATCTGGTAAATTAACACAGCTTTCTCGCACAATCCGGCTTTTTGCTATCTTACCTATTTCACCTCCCGCAACCCCCACCTTTGAGACCACATGGTTTCCTCCTTCTCCACGGGAACCAACACCGCGAGAACCAACACTGCGGGAGCCAACGCCACGAGAACCTCCTCCGACACCATGCGCCTCCCCAGCTCACGAGACAATAGCTCTCGTCGTGCTAGAGGAGGAGCGCCCGACCGAGAGGGTCTCGATGCACAACCCCCCGGATGCTGGCGTAGCCACCACTTCAGCTGCTAACCCGAAACCTTCCCGCCCAGGGAAGGGAAAATCACTACATCCCCCTGGCCAGCCATTCGCGGGGCATCCTACCCCCTCTCGCCGGCGCCCTGACAAGGAACCCGTGCCAGGTTAGTTATCTTACTCGATGTGATTCTATATTCCGAGATTATCGACCAAAACATACCCAAAGCTTGCTTTCGCAGAATATCGAGAGGCCTCGCCGATGGGCCCCAGTATGCGGAGGAAGGGATGTTCTAGCCCCCGCCCTCTCCTGAAGATCTTTTAGATTTCTTGGGAGATCCTGCCAACCCTGAGACGATGAAGGCGCGAATGACGAAGGTCCTCGGCAAGCTCACCTGGATACTGCGAGACCATGCCAACCAGATCGATGCGCAACGGACCACTTTTGAGCATAGGGTGGGCGTTCTCGAGCGAGACTACCAACACCTTGTCGGCGAGATGGAACGTCAGGGGGGGTGGGTGCGCGGAGACCTCTCTTGGGAGGTACATCGCGCGGTCTAGGAATCCGATGCGCTGGGTCAATCAAGAGCTCACAGCGGTGAGTGCGTATCACTACCCGCGAGTGCCTCCAAGGACAGGGAGGCGAGGTCGGGGTCGATGGAAATGGGTTCAGTACTTAGCCAACCGACTCTCGATCCCTGTGCTCTCTCGCACCTTTGTAAATTCTTTTCTTTCCTTTCTTGCACTGAACAAGTCAAGACCGGCTGTGTCTCACAAACAATTTATCTGTCTGGATGTATGATGTGTTGTTACTTTGTCGAAAGCCTTCTTACGGAACTACTTGCTTTCGCTATGCTTTAACTTGCTTTCGCCTGAAGAGTCTCACGCGTAACATTCGCCTCCCCCCGGTGACTTGGATTGTAGGTGGGCTAGCCTGCATTCCGAGGCGCCGGGGTAGCGCGGTCGCTAGCCGCATCCCGTGCCTAGAATATTTCATAATTTTCCAATGTTTTCTATAAATAGACGGTTTACCTACCGCCTTTATTACGCTTCCATCTCTCTCTTCTCTTGCTCCCTCTAGACAACTCGCCCTTCTCTCTAGGATTCTTGCGAGACCTCCCCTTCACAGACTGCGATGGCGAAAGAGACTGACGACAAGGCTAAGTGTGCTAAGCTTTTCGTCAACCACGACTTCGAGACCTGCGACCTCTCAGAAGATGAATTCACCATGGCCATCGCTGGCTATGTTTCCGCCTGGGTTTTCCGCATGCCGCCTGGGGAACCGTGACCGCTTAAACCAGTTATCGCCAGACACTCTCACCATTCCCCTCGAGCACTTCGAGGTGGGGTTTCGCCTTCCTCTATGGCCAGAGGTGCGCCAAACCCTTCGTTATTTCGGCGTCGTCCCTGCACAACTCAATCCTAACTCCATCGCAATGCTGGTAGCATTCGCCTGTTACCTGCGAGAGGAAGGGATTGAGTTCTCACTCCTGGTGTTCCGCAAACTCTTCAACTTCCGGGTGAAAGGAGGGGTGGCCTTCCTCTCCGGCCAGTCCCCCCTAAGCGTCACCGACACAGTCAACAAAAACCACGACTGGGTTCGGCGATTCATTTTCGTCACGGGGAACTTCGGCAATGCCCCTCTCGCACCTGTGTAGGAGGATGAGTCGACTTTCCGGCCTCCAACGCTATGAGGTTATGAGGCTAAGCTCAACATCTACATTCAGGAGCACGACATGGATGTTATTTACCCGCGGAAGCACATCAACTCGCTTCCGCACGTCCCGCCGGGAGAAGGTAAGACGAACCGATCCCGGACTTAGCTTCCACTCACTTTTTTGTCTGCCCCTTTTATTTAACCCTTATAATGTAGGTCTGCGAGATCTTCCTCTCCATCCGCCGCACGAGATCGTGGAAGTCCCGGGAGAGACCTTGCCTCTCGCGAAACCTACCGCCGAGGCCTGTCGCGAGAATCATCCTCCCCCCAAATATAGCAGCCAAAAGCGGAAGCCTGACGTGGCTCCCGACTCTTCTTCCTCTAAGCGGTCCAAGCCCTCCACCGCCAAGGGCAAGGGGGTGGCTGCCCAGAACCCTGGGACGGGTGACCTGACTGTGGCTGGGACGGTGGGCACCGTCGCAAAAACGACGGTCGAGACCTCAAGCATGTCGGCTAGGACCTCTAGCGCGCTGGCCAAAATTTTTGCGAGACCTTCCCCAAAGGAGCATCGCAATTACGGCTTGGGCGAAAGGTATATGGATGAGACGGGTGAACCCCTGGTGCTTTGGGACGATAAGGCCAACAGGATCTCCATCTCCTGGCTCCTGCCCTCCTGGCAGGAGCGGAACACCACCAGCGGCGAGGCGTATTCCCTAGCCTTCGCGCTTTATGGTCGGTAGGATGCTGTTGTCTACAACGTTGAGTCCACTCGGACCTTCGCGCACGAAACTGCGCGCGCTCAGGTGCGCGCCTTGGAGCTGGTGCATCTGTCTTCGCGCTGCAACATCACTCTCGTGCGGAACCTCGTTGAGGTGGAGAAGACGCGATTCACGGCTTCCGCGTAGGCGCGGACCCTGCGGGGGCAACTGGATGTCGCCCAGAAGCTTCTCGTCGAACGTCCTGTTCATGTCGTTAGTGATACCGACAATACTTGTGCTCTTGCGCCTCTCCTTTTCGCCTTCTTACCCCCATGCTAACTTTTTCCATCTCTTTCTTCTTGCAGAGCACCGCGAACATGGACATCTTAAAAGCGTGAGTGGAACGATCGGATGCGCAGAATAGGGAGTTGCGAGCTGAGGTTAAGCTCCTACGAGAAGCCGTCGCCTCGCCGCCTCCTGGAGAGCCGCTCACTCGGCATCGATACACCAATTATGAAATTGAGGTGATGATGTAGGAGACGGCCCGGGGAGTGGCGAGGCATGCAGTCGAGAGGCTGTGAGATGCCGTTCTACTGAATGAAGGAAGCAAGAGGCTCAGCGCTCGCAATCTTCAGCCCAAACTCTTCGATCGGGTGCTGGTGCCGGAAGGCGAAGTTGATCTTCAGCGAGAGGATGATGGCATTCCCTCCACCAACGAAGTCAGCGACTCCTCCAGCAAGAAGTCTGACGACTAGCCCTGAAGAATTACTTTCTTTTTGCCTTTTCCTCTTTTTGATTGCAACATGTACGGGGCGAGACCCCCCTTTTATAAAC
Organism: Dactylorhiza incarnata; assembly: GCA_033032865.1. Classification (NCBI taxonomy): domain Eukaryota; kingdom Viridiplantae; phylum Streptophyta; class Magnoliopsida; order Asparagales; family Orchidaceae; genus Dactylorhiza; species Dactylorhiza incarnata. The sequence goes on from JAWHQI010000278.1 coordinate 856,305, forward strand.
ACTTTTTGGGAATGAAATGAAATGTGGTTTGTCTATTTAACTGAGTCCTTTTTGTTTTTTTTCTTGCTATCATTCGCTAACCTCTCACACACCTGCCCATGATAGGCTCATTATTTGTTTTCACATTCGCATGCTTTTGGCAATTGATATGCACTTATTAACTGTTTGCACCTACTCGCACACCACCACTCGCACTCTTGCAAGTGATGTGTTTACATTAACTGTTGTCTTACACCCGCACACCACCACTCGCACTCTTGCAAGTGATGTGTTTACATTTACTACTGGCTTACACTCGCACACCACCACTCGCACTCTTGCAAGTGAAGTGTTTACATTAACTGCTGTCTTACACTCCCACACCACCACTCGCACTCTTGCAAGCGATGTGTTTACATTTACTGTTGCCTTACACTCGCACACCACCACTCGCACTCTTGCAAGTGATGTGTTTACATTAACTGCTGGCTTACACTCGCACACCACCACTCGCACTCTCGCCCAGGGTATGCATTTATCAATTTCTTAGGACTTAGGTGGCCGCGATGATTCTTCCGAGAGTGCAACCTTGCAGAGAGCAAAACTCACCCCGAGTGACCCTTATACTCTCCTTTAGACGAGGAGTTACCTTGGGTGTACTTACTGAGCGGAAACCTCCTTTGTCGGGACCACTCGCATAACTGTCGAACGAGTGCCTTTTCGGGCGAGTGCCTCCACTGCTGGGGCCACTCGCACACTTGACCCTTGAGATTTTCCCTTCTCATATTTTTGCTTACCTTCCTGCCACCAGGTGAGTCTGTTGTCCCACCAGCTGGGTGAGTGTCTGGCCATGTTGTCTTTGTGAGAGCTTGTTACCCTGAGTCCAGTACCACTTTTACCTTACCAGCCTCTCCATTGATCAACCTGACCCATCGTCCAATGAGAGCCCGGCAGCGGAATCGATCTGGGGCATTCCAGCTCATACTTTCCCTAGCCAGCCTCTCTAGAGATCAACCTGGCCCACCGTCTAATGAGAGCCCGACATTGGAATCGATCTGGTGCATTCCAGCTCATACTTTCCCTAGCCAACCTCTCCAGAGATCAACCTAACCTACCGTCTAATGAGAGCCCGACAACGGAATCGATTTGGGGCATTCCAGCTCACACTTTTCTAGCCAGCCTCTCTAGAGATCAACCTGACCCACCATCTAATGAGAGCCTGTTGGATATTGAGGCGCCCTTAGAGGGGGGGGGGGGGGGGGGTGAATAAGAGTTTTAGAAAACTTTAAATTTTTATAGAAAACTTTTGATATAAATGTGAATAAAAAACAAAAAGTAGTAAATCAATTTTATTAAATAGAAAAAGACATGATTATCATTAATAAATTTTGGTTACAAAATCTGATTTCTATGATGCTAGAAATCCAAGGCGAAATATGAAATACTCCTTTTGTTTTCTATACCGACTCCTCTCACTAAGAACCGGTTGGCTTTAGCTGATCTCTCCCATATATGGCCTCAAGCCGCTCTAGCCCTTCTATCCCCAGAAAGGCCTCGAGCACCCCCTAGATATACTCCCTAGACCTAGTCGCCAACACGAGGTAAATTCCTCCCTAAGTCCTACCCAGACCTAGTCTCCAACATGAGGCGAATTCACGAACCGATTACAAAGATAAATATCAAGGTTTTGAAAACCGGACCGGAGATCGAACCGGCGAAGGGAAAGGTTCAAGGTTGAACCGGTCCAACCGGTTTAACCGGGGTCGAACCATTATATGTGTATATATACACACACACACACACACACAGAAATAATTAATATTATTTCAAAATTTAAAACTAAAATAGAATTAAAATCATATATATATATATATATATAATTATAATATACTCACAAATAAATATGATATATATTATACTTATATTTCACTGCATACATCATGATAAAATAAAATTTTATATTTATAATACATATATATGTAATGTATACAATTGTCAAATATTTTTCTGTTTATTTTTATATTTATTTAAGTTTGTATACGTATAAACTATTTTAAGATATTGACAACAAGTTATAATCGCCACAATGGTTAAGATTCGAAGTAAATATAGAGAGGTTAAGAGTTCGAATCCCCCAACGTAAGCAATTTTTGGAGATTAAAATGGCGGGCCCAATGACCCGCCTGGTTACCAAAAACCGCTACCGGTTCCCGGTTTACTGCCCCGCCCGCCCTGTTTTCCGGTTCTTGGGCGGTCCTTTGCGGGAGCGGTTCTAGGACCTTGACCGGACCGGTCGTGAGTCCGGTCAGCGGTCCGGCCGGTCCGGTCTGGTTTTTAAAATCTTGATAAATATAAAAGACAAATATAAAAAAAACTCCCTATGAGGTAATCTGAAGGAGACGACAAAGAATCGATGAAGATCGTTGAAGTCCAAGCATGAGTTCTTCGCATTGAGTTAGCGTGTTGATCCAAGCCTCCTTTGATTCCTCCTTTTGAAATTGAGTGGGAGATCCTTTGTGGTCTGGAAATACGGCCCTCACAAATATTTCAAAGTGCTGGAATAAGGCTCCTTAGCATTGATTGAAGAAGAAGACGAAATACACCTATTTATAGGACTGGAAGCTAACGTCTGGCGTTGACCCAGTATAGAAATATTTTGATGGCTCGGATCTTCAAAACAGGAAGGAGATGCTGCACTTTAGGAAACATTCATTTTAGGCAACCCTAATGCTGGCGTTGAGGCTAACGCTGTCGTTAGGTCAGATTAATCCTAAAGTGCTCCTTCAATCACAACAACTTCCCTCCTTGCCACATTTGTGTTGGTGGCAACGAGAGTCAACGCCGGCGTTAAGTCCTAATGCCTGGCGTTATACTCATTCCACTTTTTAGCTTGTGGGCAGGTCCAGACTAATAATGTAGCATCCTAGTGTCATATATGTTCAAGTCTGCATTCTAGAAACACAATGACAACAACGATCAAATACAAGCAAGATTTGTTATTCTCAAATCAAAGGGATGCAGAAAACCATGTTCCAAAAATCTCCCCCTTTTGATAATAACAAATCCAATAGAGATAAATCAGATTCATATATAAGAGAGATGTGTTTTTAGAAGGATATATGACACTAAGCAATATAGAGACAGTAATAAGAATTATATGTTGGGAAAATGATTTATCTTAACCCCTAGAAGTGAGTAGAAAATGAGTTCTCAGAGTGAAAAAATGAGTTTAAGTAAATATGCGTCGAATAGTAATCGACGCAGCGTCGAAGTGTAGTCGACGTACCTCTCAAAATGAGTCGAAGTAACTCTAAACAGAATTCGACATAACCAAAGTCGACGTAACTTTGATTTCTAGTCGACGCACCCAGTAAAGTCGACGCACCTCAGTCGACGCTCCTTCCATATTTTCTTCTCGACGTCTAGCCAGGCTGAAACCGACGCTTACGTCGAATAGTAATCGACGCACGTCGATTTCTGTGACAGATTAAAAAACTCGTCAGATCTCTTTCCTTCTTTCTGTAGATCTGAATTTTATGGAATTATATTATTCTTTTCTAGCCGTTCTGAATCAGTCTTTCCTTCTAAATGATTCTTGGCTAATTTGATTAAGATTATTATGGACATTATTTGAAAATAGAATGATCTCTTTCCTTCTACAGATATAATGATTATGGAAACTTTTCTTTCTTACTATTTCTCTGACTGCTAATTGATTATTCTCCTATAGCAATATTTTTAAATAAACAGAGCTATAAATACAGAAGGAGGTCGGCAAAGAATAAGAACAAGTGATCCACTCCATTTCTGAAAAAGAGGAAAACTCCCAAGAGAGAAGAAAGAGAAAATTGAGAAAAGTGAAAAAGTGTTGCAGCAAGAAAAAACCTTCTTCTTCTTCCTCCTTCTGAAGTCATACTGCTGCAATTTCTGAAAGCTCTCACTGAAAGAGAAAAGGGCTTACAATCTCCTTCTCACTATAGAAGAGATATTTCATTCACTATACTTGTGCTTCTAATCTTCTTGCTAGGAAGAAGATTCTTTCTTGCTTCGAGTATTTTCCATTTACTTCTTGTTCTCATTCTTATTCAAATATCAATTGTGTAAAAGAGTTTTAATAATCTCTCTTCAAAAAATTCAGTTGTAGTGGTTCTAAGAGTCTCCTTATCAAAAGACTCAGGCTGGTTCTAAGAGTCTCCTTAACAAAAGACTCAGTACAAGATAGTGAATTCCTACCAAGGGGATAGAAGAGTGGACTACCCAAAGTTTGGGGAACCACTATATTTCTTTGTGTTGTGCTGTGATTTTCTTTTTGCTATTTCTTTCTTTATTTGCTTAATTCTTGTTGGTGTGTGGGAAGCTTAAATCTGTGAATATTACATATATATATTTGTTAACTTTGCACAAAATATTTTTAAATCTCTATTCACTCCCCTCTAGAGAATTCTAGTGAGGTTAACTGTGCACTTTCAATTGGTATCAAAGCGAGGTTGATCAAAAAGGGGTAACTCCTTGATCAAAAAGATCCTACCTCATATATATATTTCTATAAACTTTTTATGGCACAAATCAAAGATTATGCTTCCACCAGACCACCAATGTGCAATCTTGAAAAGTTTGCACTTTGGAAAACAAGAATTAGGATCTATATGAATTCTATTGATGAAGAATTGTTTAATGTTATTTTGACAGGTCCTCCCAAGCCTTATAGAAAGGACTCAAGTGGTAAAGTGACTCAAAAACTTGTCCCAAGGGCTGAGTGGACAGATGATGAGAAGAAGGCAAGAGCATATGATGCAAAAGCTGTGAACATTCTTGTCTCAACCCTCTCAGATGAAATCTTTCAAAGGGTTGTTGACTGTGAATCAGCCAAAAAAATCTGGGAGGCTCTTACAAAGATGGTAAAAGGAAGTGCTGATGAAAGGAAAGATAAGAAGGCTCTATTGATCTCCCAATATGAGAACTTCCAAAAGAAGAATGAAGAAAGCATATCCGAGATGTATGACAGATTCAGTCTGATCATCAATCAATTAAGGAACTTGGATAGAGAGATATCTCTCACAGAGATCAATGACAAACTATTAATGAGTCTCCCAAGTTCATGGGACTCAAGAATATGGGCAATAAGAGATACAAGAGGACAAAAGGAAATCTCAACAGATGCGCTCTTAGGAAAACTCAAATCCTATGAGCAACTACTGAAAACCAGAGAAGAGAAGGAAAGAAGGGAAAACACTCCAACCTCTTCAAAAGATAAAAACATTGCATTAAAAGCAACAGAAGAAGAAACCCATGTTACTGAAGAAGAATTATTCAGTCTCCTGGCCAGAAGATTCAAGAAATGGGTCAGGACAGATGGGTCTAGAAGAAGAGAGTCAAAACCAAGGTATGATAAGACTCCTACTAAAGAAATTGTTTGTTATTCCTGCAGGAAAACTGGACATATTGCCCCAGAATGTCCAGAAAATGCTGAGAAAAAGAAAGATCTGAAAAAGAAAGATCTCAAGAAAAAGGGGAAGAAGAAAGAAAGAGGCTTCATTGCAGAAGCTTGGAGTGAAACAGATTCTGAGGACAGCACCTCATCTAAAAGTGACAATGAAGAGTCTAAGCAAGAAGACCTATGCTTAATGGCTCTTGAAAGCTCAAAGGAAGAATATGCTGCTAAATCATGGAGTGAAACAGGATCAGAAAGAAACATCTCTTCTGAAGATGAAAAAGAAAATTCAACAACAAAAGCAAATAGCCTTATTCTCATAGAGGAATCTGAGGATAAGGATGAGGTAAGCATTTTTGATGAAATAGATTTTCTATGTGATGATTTCAAAAATGATTTTAAAGGATTCTGTTTAGATCAACTAAAAGCTAAACAAGAAATTAAGGATCTAAAAGAACAAATTAATATGGAAATATAGATGATACATGTTCAAAAAATTATGAACTAAGGTGTAAAATCTATAAAACAGAAAAGGAAATAGAAAGTGCTAAAATAGAAAATCAACTCCTTAAGAATAAGGTATCCCAGACAAAAGCTTTTGAAGAATCTATAAAAGTCAGAAGCCAAACACTTAAAGAAATCACTAAAAAACAAACAATAAGACATAAGAATCTGGGGCTAGGGTCTGATCCCTCAACAAGTTCAAAACCATCTACCAAACCTGCTTGGATGAGCCCTGTTAAATTTACTAAACCCATCAAATCAACAAACTTAGAAGAAGAAGCACAAAATAAAGAAGACTTCACCTTCAAGGAGATAAACCATCTTGATAAATCATCATCATACCATTCAGAAGAAGATTAACAAACTCATTCTGAGAAGGCAACTAGGCCAAAAGAAACAATTCATAAAGAAATAAATCTCCCACCAGAAAAATGGAAAAATAAAATCTGTGAAGACACATTTGCGTCGACTTCATATCGACGCATGAATGATAGTACGTCGAACTCTACTCGACGCGATCTCTAAGAAACTTCGACCTCAAATCGACGCATGAATAAAATTGCGTCGACTTATAATCGACGCAACTACTTCCATGCATCGATTACAGATCGACGCAATCTAGAGAAAGCGTCGAATATAAATCGACGTAACTCTCAACATACGTCAAATACATATCGACGCATAAAATCTCAGAGTAACTTAAATTCAGGACATATCTATCCTACAAAAATTTCCTTATCTTAAACCCTATTTAGGACCCATTCATCCTAATCTAAACTTTCATCCTAATCAACAATTTTATCCTAATCAACACTCAAATTACCATAATCCAAAGACAAACAGCCGTTATATCTGTAATAAAACTGGCCACATTGCCAAACAATGTTGGCACAATCAATCCAATTATGTATAAAATTAGTCCAAAGCTGACTTAGAAAACCATAGGATTAGGGAGTAAAAATCTCTCAAGAAAAACTTAGAATTTTCAGAAATATAAAAGTCACTTAGACGCTTACATCAAACTGGAAGTGATTCTCCGTCAAGTTAAAAATGATTTATCTTAACCCCTAGAAATGAGTAGAAAATGAGTTCTCAGAGTGAAAAATGAGTTTAAGTAAATATGCGTCGAATAGTAATCGACGCAGCGTCGAAGTGTAGTCGACGTACCTCTCAAAATGAGTCGAAGTAACTCTAAACAGAGTTCGACATAACCAAAGTCGACGTAACTTTGATTTCTAGTCGACGCACCCAGTAAAGTCGACGCACCTCAGTCGACGCTCCTTCCATATTTTCTTCTCGATGTCTAGCCAGGCTGAAATCGACGCTTACGTCGAATAGTAATCGATGCACGTCAATTTCTGTGACAGATTCAAAAACTTGCCAGATCTCTTTCTTTCTTTCTGTAGATCTGAATTTTATGAAATTATATTATTCTTTTCTAGCCGTTCTGAATCAGTCTTTCCTTCTAAATGATTCTTGGCTAATTTGATTAAGATTATTATGGACATTATTTGAAAATAGAATGATCTCTTTCCTTCTACAGATATAATGATTATGGAAACTTTTCTTTCTTACTATTTCTCTGACTGCTAATTGATTATTCTCCTATAGCAATATTTTTGAATAAACGGAGCTATAAATACAGAAGGAGGTCGGCAAAGAATAAGAACAAGTGATCCACTCCATTTCTGAAAAAGAGTAAAAGCTCCCAAGAGAGAAGAAAGAGAAAATTGAGAAAAGTGAAAAAGTGTTGCAGCAAGAAAAAGCCTTCTTCTTCCTCCTCCTTCTGAAGCCATACTGCTGCAATTTCTGAAAGCTCTCACTGAAAGAGAAAAGGGCTTACAATCTCCTTCTCACTATAGAAGAGAGATTTCATTCACTATACTTGTGCTTCTAATCTTCTTGCTAGGAAGAAGATTCTTTCTTGCTTCGATTATTTTCCATCTACTTCTTCTTCTCATTCTTATTCAAATATCAATTGTGTAAAAGAGTTTTAAGAATCTATCTTCAAAAAATTCAGTTGTAGTGGTTCTAAGAGTCTCCTTATCAAAAGACTCAGGCTGGTTCTAAGAGTCTCCTTAACAAAAGACTCAGTACAAGATAGTGAATTCCTACCAAGGGGGTAGAAGAGTGGACAACCCAAAGTTTGGGGAACCACTATATTTCTTTGTGTTGTGCTGTGATTTTCTTTTTGCTATTTCTTTCTTTATTTGTTTAATTCTTGTTGGTGTGTGAGAAGCTTAAATCTGTGAATATTACACACATATATATATATATTTGTTAACTTTGCACAAAATATTTTTAAATCTCTATTCACCCCCCTCTAGAGAATTCTAGTGAGGCTAACTGTGCATTTTCATTATAAATTGTTAAATTGTGCTCCCCCTACTTAAGTGTTCCCCCTTAGTGTATGCTCTCATAGAGTAGATTTATGCTCCCCCTTAATTTAGTGAATCATACTCCTTTAATCATTAAGATTTATCATATTATTCTCCACCTTTTGTTATTAGCAAAAGAGGGTGGAGTGAAACAAAACTAGAATGGAGAAGACAAAAGTTGGAACATAACTAAGAAAGGATTATGAGTTTTATGTAAACATAAAGTAAATCATGATCGAGCTAAGGGAGAGAGTAGCACAGCGGAAAAAGGATATGATAAGCATGAAAGAACAAGACACATTCCATGTTTTTACAAAAGTAATTCTACCACTTGCTTTTCAAGGAATTTTGAAAACATACTACTTGTTGAAAGAGATGCAATATAGTTTGACAAGCACAACTGAAGAAAAACAACTTAGAAGTAATCATGAGAAAGCATGGTAAAAGAAATACATGATCAAATTAGAAATGCAGAAAATAAAATAAAATAACTAAGAGTAGTATTTTTGTTTATAGTTTGACCATTCCAATAATATGTCTAGACTCTTCACATTTGAGCATTAACTTTGAAATTTTTTATAACAATAGGCAAACATGATTTAACATATTCAAAAAGATAATAGCTACAATGTAACTAATTCGTATTTTAAGTAAAGAAAATATTGTAAAAATCATGCATTGCAATCTAGTGCTTTTACTTAAGTTTTTAGAGAATTATGTAATTTTACATTAGGATCCAATTCTCATGAGTAGAAGCTTTATGAAAAACAATAATGTGTGCATAAGATGTTTTGATAAAAGTATACAAGTGAAATAATCGAAATACAAGACATATGTAATGAAATAGTAACAACAATATTAAGATTGTAATCTTATAATTACTTTCACACATCAATTTTAGAATAAAATTTCAAAGCGCATTTCATGAGTACAACTACCAAGGTGCTTTGCCCACACAATGCTCATTAAGACTTATCAAGGAGCGAAGTATTGCTTGGGGGATCACATAAGCACTTTTATTAATTTTTATTTTTCGTGATCTGGTGTACAAGTAGAAGTAAAAAAATGAATGTATTTGCACAAGACACTTTACAATTCTTTCCAAGGTGCTCAACCTCACAATGTTCATTAAGACTTATCAGGAGGGTGAGTAATGATTAGTGGAGTTATCTTTGGCATTTTATTTCATTAAATTTTTTTAAGTTTGGGCCAAAGGTCTCTGAATTCACTTATTGTTGCAAACATGAACAATATTGAAATAACACTTCTATGTGTGCAAGAAATTTATTGTTTGAAAGATGGTGTAGGTAATTTAGACATACAACTTAATATGTTAAAAACTATTACACTACACAATCATGCAAGACTAAGATTATGAGCACATGTAGATTACCAAAATAGTGAGTGAATATATATCATTGATTAGCATAAAACATTACTCATACTTAGAGGCATGCTAGGCAATCATACACAATTTTCTATAGACTATTTCATTGCACATAATCAGATTAAGGTCAAGGCATGAAGATGAACCAATGTTTATGAAATTTGAAATTAAAATTAGACATTGAAGACAATCTTTAAGTGTATGCCTAATAGATTTTGACTATTTGAAACAAAATAACTAAGATGTTTGCTCTTGTGAAGTCATATAGTCAAACCATAATTTTGTAAATATAAAAAAAAACAAATGACAAAAACATATTTTTGAGCATTTTGATTTATTTAATTTTTTTTTGTATTTTGGAATAAAATTAACAAATTAAGAACAAAATAATTTGAACTCAGAGAAAATAAACTGAGAAAATTCATTGGAAAAATACCAGGAATATTATATAAAAAACAGAATTTCAATATGGCCAAAAGAGCTAACGCCTGGCGTTGACTACTCAACGCCCAATCAGAACACTATTTTTTGAGATTTTTGAAAAAAAAATCTTTGGAATATGGAGTATGTATATAGACCTTCTCAGTGTAGAAATTTCAGAGAATTTGGAGAGGGTTTGAAGGCTCATTAAACATGTTTTTCTTTGTTTTAAAAGATGGTTTATATTTTATTGGGTTTTAAAAACTTGTGTTTTACAAGATCATTAAAGCTCAAAAATGATAAAAATATACAAAACACAAGATAAACATGTTCAATCAACCCCAAGACTGCATGAATAATATAATCATAAAGAGTGCATGCAAAATATGATATAGGTATGTCCTAGATTATAATACCCTAACCATATGCCTACACACTAGCCCCGTACTAAGTGACAGATGGGCATGATACGTTGCACACATGCTGTAGGTTGGGGTGTTAATCTCATACGCACACACTAAAGAACGCTCAACCTAGCACTCTTTCCCCCAGTGCCTCGCAAGGCCCCACTAGAACCCTCCCCGATTAAGGACAAGACATGACTTAGAGGTTAGGTCATCTAATGCATACAATCCTATGCCCTCTCTATTGTGAGACACATAATAGGAGTGAATGATCATGGACATCCTAACCACTGTGTCCTATGGAATCAATTTATAAATTATGGCTTTTATGAGAGATTGATTTTTAATTATTGTTCATTTTAAAACCACATAGTCATCGTGAATTTTTAACTTTCAAGTTTTCTATTTTAAAATAATTCATTATGGCAAAATGAGATAACTAGCATGAATAATATTTATTAGATGTTAATGTTAGAATGATGAGTTTGCGAGCAATGTTATGCCATAAGATTAATAGAGTTAATGTTGCATGTATTCAAAAATAGTATTTCAATTTTTAAACATAGAATAAAGTGATGATTCTATTTGATTTGCTCTTATTAGTATAAAGATGATTCTAGGGTTTACATATAGGTGAGATACATGTACACACAAATCATATTTCATTCATATTATCATGATCACAAACTATATGTTGGAAGCAAAGGATCTTTTGTTGTTATGTTTCATATTTGAGTTAAAAGATCTTTTGATTTTGTATGATTATTATAGACGATAATTAGTTTAAACACATAGAAATTTAGGTACTCATAATTTTTATTCATAATTATGTAGGTGAAATATGTAAAACAATTCATATTCATCCTTTTTCAAAATATTTTAGAGTAAGATTGTGAGGTGAATAATGAATATAGTGAGAAACTATTTCTGGTTATTTTGAAATGTTTTTGTAAATTTTTCCTTTGAATTTTTGAATATTCACCAAGACATATATATAATTTTCTTGACTTTCAAATTTCATTGTTCTATTTTTCTTTAACATAACATCTCATGGTATAACTAGCATATCCATTGATTTCTACTTATAGTAAGTGATGATGCTAGATGAAAAGTTATGATAACAAGATGCAATGTTATGTAAAGATTGCAAGCATATGATATATTTGCATATATTCAACATGGAGCTTCAACCTAATTGTTCATAGACCTAGAATGATGTGATTTAATCTTGTGAGTTATTTTCAATAAGTATAAGGTTGATTCTAAGGCTTATACAAGTAAGATACATGCAAAAATTAGTGAACCACATTTCATAAAGACACACCTACCATGACATGAAGTTATGATACCATCATATAAATCATAATTCCTAAGTATGATAAAAGTAGTTGATTTAAGATAGTTCTTGATAGATCATGAATTATGATATATGATTATAGAGAATTTTAGCATCGAATATCACAAGATCATGGTGGTGATTGTGAATTCAATATTCATTCTTTTAGGTTATGACAATATGTTCTTTCAATATAACTTTTGTGATTTTCTTTTTAAATATAATTTTCTTGAAAGTACAAGATAATGATAGTTTTCTTTTTCGGTCATTGCAAGAATACGCATAAGTCTATAATTAATTTGATCTTTGCTAGGATTTAGTTGGACTTAGCAATTTAGAGTGGATCTTGGACTTCCCGAGTTCTACCCTGTGAAGAGTTCGCGCCGGTACTAGGAGGTGTATTGGGGTGACATCCCAAATCTCCGTTTCATAAGATATTTAAGTGTTATTGGTTGCTGTCCATACTTAATATTTAAAAATTTATAGACTCAACATTTTCCGAAAGAGAACAATTGAAGTTCATGATTTTATTAATTTAGATAAATATCTCATAACAAATTTAGAATTTGATTTATATGGATAATATAAGATATTTATAAGCAATGAATATAAGAAAGATAGATAGGTCATCAAAACAAAATGTGACTTTGAATTTTGATCGATTTGATTTATAAACACATTAAGCTTTAAGATATAAAATCATATTTCCAATAATATATATGACGACCATGACATGATAGCTTTAAACAAAAAATAAAGAAGACATTGAAACATATCATGAAGTAAAAATTTGTATATTTCATTTTGAAAGGATTCTACTTCATGCATTTGATGATGATACCTAATGAATAAGAGTTTTAAGTATCCAAAGGGGACCAAGTGTGGTGGTTCCTTTGGGTACCCAAATATAACGTGTTGGATTTTGGGGAGATAGTGATGAATGAGTCCTTTCATGTGAAGTTAATGTTTCATTTTTAACTTTGGACCTACATTCAAACCTTGGTTTAATGTTATTTTTGTGTATCAAATTTCCATTGTGATTATTTTTATTTTGAAGATTATAATTGCAATGATTATTGAAAATATTGTTCATAGACAATTTGTGTAATTTTAATTTCAAGTTGGAGAAACATGATTTTGTAAATGATGGTGATTTGGATTTTGATTTACAAAAACTTTGTGTTTCTTACTCACATTATTAGGCTTAGTTAAGATATTCATATTCTATTCAACTTGCTTTTAGATATTGCTTGATATTGTGAATTTGTGTGTTGTAAATTTTTATTCATAATTTTCATAAGCAAGTTGATATTGTGAGTTTTTGATTTTTTTCATAAGCAAGTGAAAAAATGCGCGCTCGGGCGAAATATGCGCGCGCGAGCGAAATATTCACTCTCGGGCGGAAAAATGCGCGCACGAGAGGAAAAATGCGCGCCCCGTCGAAAAATCCGCTCTTCGGCGAAATATGCGCCCATAGGCGAACAACAGAGTTGACGTCATGGACTTTTTGAGATAGTTGTGGGTGCACTGGTAGGTGTGGGAATTGCGAATGAAGACGCCACGAGGTCGGAATTGAGGGAAACATATTTCTTTTTGAGATGGCTGCTGAACGCTGAAATTGAAATTGTCAATTGAATTCCAATTTCAATGCTCCAATTTCGACCTAAGGATCGGACCCTTAATTCTTCTTCCCTCTCTTCTCCCGTTCATGCCCTGGCAAACCACCTCCCGCCAATCGCCCTACGACAGTTACACTTACAGTTATGCACAAATCTAGAAGCACAGAACACCATTCAACGCCGTTTGTCATAACACCCCAGACGTGCATTCCACGCACCCTCATAGTCGCGCTCGTCTTTGGACCCCAGCTTTTTTGACCTTTCTTTTTCGAATTTTCCGGGCCATTTACAGCGAAGCGATCGTCCAGCGGGAAGAAAAGCAGCTGAGAAGAGGAAGTTGGCCTCAGTGATGCCTCCTTTATTCCTTTTCATTCTCTTCCTCCTCCACCACCACCATCTCCTCCTCCTCTCGGCAAAACCACCGAGCTCGCTGTCTCTGCTTCTCCTCCCATTTTAACTATTCGCAGTTGGAATTCCGTTGAGGTTTCGATCCCTCCCTTTATCGAGATTTCGTTTCTTTTTTGTTTTCCTTTCTCCCATGCTAATTTGGCAGGGATTTCTTTCAATTTCTGCACTCATCGGGGGATTTATAGGGTTCAGGGGTGTGGGGTGGATCGGCTAGATGTTGCAGAGAGCGGCTAGCAATGCGTACTCGTGGTGGTGGGCGAGTCATATCCGTACCAATCAGTCCAAATGGCTCGAAAACAACCTCCATGGTGAGTTTCCGTTTAACTTTCGATGGATGCCTCTAAATGATAGATCCGATCGTGTCTTCACGATTGAATCGACCATTGAGAGATTGGGAACATATATGCTTCTCTTATGATAGGAACCATGGTTTTGTTTCAATTGTTGTTATTTTGTTGAAATCTAGGTATTTCTTTCTTTCTGAATTCTAGTTTAGCATACCTTTTCCTATTTATCTATCTATCTAAATGACATCTAATTTAATGTTATATGTGCTCATTGGTTTATCTGCAAAAAAGTGCATTAAAAGATTTTGATTGGGGAATACGAAGTTAATTAGGAAGGGGTTTGATCTTCTGAAAAAGCGCCTTATAGTGGCATCTTGTTTAATAGAATGGGTTACGCAATACTGGGGTTCCTTAGTGGATTCATGCCTGATTCAAACAAATTAAACAAAAAAAAAACGTATATGATGTCGTAGATTAGATATGTATTTAACTTGTGATAATTCTCTGACCTTTTTAGATAAGTGATGATAGAGAGGAATAGAAACGAGCTGACCTTGCTTGTGAATTGTTGTAGCTGAAGCTCTTGCATATCTTCTCTTTTCAACAACGATATGGACATTGCTGTATGAGAATCATAAAAATAGCAATACACCTTAAAGCTGATATTTACCTTTTTGACATAGAATGAATATATGCGATGACTAAAAGTGTTTCTACACCTTGAATAACAATCCTCTCAAACTTAATTTCATAGATTCCCTTTTATAAATGGTGTAATATGCAATGGAAGAGGGGGCGGTTGGTGTGCCATAATTTTTTTCTCCCGATGCTCCGTAATGATAGAAAAGCAATATCAGATCTAGTCATTCCTGATCAAATGATATAATTAGACTCCAGATCTTTGGTAAATGGTCTCAGAAGGTCAAGGAAAGTGGTATTTCCATAAGTAAATATTGCCAATGTGTAGGGTTGGTGAAATTCTTGATTTTCTCTATCTCGCAATATATCCAGGCAACAAAATAAGGCGGTTGTTATCCGCAGAGCAAAAATTTCACATTTTTTTGGTGTTTATAATTCCTTTTCGTTTTTTAAAAGGTCTATTTACAAACCAAAAATCGCTCCAGCTTCCAAGACCTCCCACTCACCGCCGGTGTTTGTCAGCGTCCAGCTTCCAAGACCTCCCACTCGCCGCCAGTGTCTGTCCACGTCTAGCACTCCAACTTCCAAGATGATCCGTCCTCCGCCCCCACCCAGTACAGGAGTTTGCTCGGGCAGCTGGGCGAGAAGGCGACTCAGGCAGATGGGGCCGGGGATGTGGGGACAGCGGGAGTAGAGCTTGTACGCCTATTTCGTCTTCCGCTGTCGGAGAAGGGAGAGCAGGGCAATGTCTTTGCCGGTGGAAATATCAGCGGTGTCGGAGCAGCTTATGCTATGATTGGGCGGAAATGAATTTTCTGACGGAATCTGCGATTTGATTTAGAATGAGGCAGGGGAAGGTCAAGGGTTTTACTAAGCGATGAGCAGAAGTGGGGAGGGACAGAGGCCGCTGAGAAGGGAGAGAGTCTTGCGGGGTGGTGTCGGTGGTGGCATCGCCGATCAATAGTAACAACTATTAGGTAGAAAGGGGATACGAGATTGGGATTATTCTGGATCGGTTCTGAGGGCACCAAGGCAATTACCAAGTTTACAAGTTCTTAGTTCGGTTCCTTCCCCATTGTCCTTTTCTTCGTTTTGTTCATGCCATAGCTAGGTCTGCTGAATCGTTTAGTTAGCTCAGTTTTTAGGGTAATTAGACCTTAAACATGATGACTTTACTGACCTGAACGGGAAGGAGTCTAAAGAGGAAGATGAAAGTTTTTTTTTTCTGAATTAATCTACGGTTAACAAAAATGTTTGCAAATAACAATTTTGGCTTCCTTTAGAGCTGCGAATAGACAAACATGGTCTCCTCATCGCTAGTATCTTCATTGCTGACATATAATTTGATATATTGTCCACGACAACTTGTACCAGATTTTCCTCTCTCGGGCCAAAGTCGGATCCGATTGAGTCATCTACAAAATCAAAACTAAATTTCCATTGTGCGCATCAGATGAAACAATCTTGAACATCCAAATTGCAATTCCCATGTCGTAGAACACCACAATGCTTATGCTATTTCTGTTACGGGTCCTTTTATAGTGTTATTTAGTATTAATTATTTCTTAATATGCTTTTATTTTGTCTTAGAGTCGCGTCCTTATTGGGCGTCGTTATTTATGTCGTGTTTTTATGTGATGTCCAAATGTGTCTTATTGCCTTTAGCGTTATTTCCTTATAGCCCTTTTCCTTGTTGGTGTCGATTGGAAGTCCTATTTAAAGGACCTAGTGAGTCTTATATTGGCATGAATAAAGAAGTCTATTTTCCCAACCCTAAAAGAGATCTTGGAAGCTCTCTCTCTCAAGCACGCCCCGTAGGCAGCCACGGTCAAGACTCCGTAGTATCTCCTCCTCCGTCATCTCCACCTCCGACATCTCCACCTCCGACTACTCTTCCGGCGACCTCCGAATCAGTCCCTAACATCTTGGTATCAGAGCCAGGTTCCTCTTCTGTCGACGTCATTTCCCCCTCAGTCGAAGTATCCTCCAACTTGCCAATCACTCCTCGGGTCGTCTGTTCCGCTTGCCTACACTTCTTCGTCAACAACAATCCACGACATCGAGCCCATTTCCGCACTCTTCTTCCGCCTACAACCCCCGCTGCGATCCACGACAGCACCACAACAGACACATCGTCGAGCATCACCAAGCATCGTCGAGCCCGCCGCGGTTCTCGATTTTCTCTTTTCGCGTGAAGCCAGTCGACAACCAGCGATTGACACCAAATATTCGTTCGGCGTGTCCTCCGCACAGCTCGCCAAATCTCAGTCGGCGGTCTGCAAGCGCCAAACATTAGCGACACCTGCAAGCTCCTTTTCCGTCGGCATCCTACGACGACAAAGCACGCAAAAGGCAGCGCGCCTCCGTCTCCGCGTGTTCTATCCGACGTGCGCCTTCCAGTTTTGATCGGCCGCACCCGTGGGCTGCGTAGAGATTAATTTCTTCATATTTTGATCGGGCCCTGACAATTAAATCATATTTTTCCTATTCTAGCCTGATGAAACCTTCCATCTACAACCGCATCAAGTCCAGCCTCTGTTCATTACAGATTAGGCTTATTAAATTCAGGACATTATTTCGGACTATTGGAGTATTTTTTCCATCATTGGGACACCGTGGATCTCGCGGCACCTCCCAAAAAGCCGCCTCCGAGCAATCTAGCCGTCCCGTCACCCACTCCTTATCTCGTGCTACCTCCATCAGCAATATGGTAGACTCGACCGACTTCTTGGATGCTATGAATCGGCTACACACAGTTATATCCGTCATGGATGCACGCCTTTAAGACGTAGAGACACGCTTTTGGGACGCCGACGTACGACATCAGGACGACATGGAAACTCTTCACCACCAAGCTTAACGGACTAACAACAGCACCTCCAGTGGTTACCACCCCACCCACGGATCATGCCAGCAGCAGTCAAGTTCCGCTACCGCCGCTCATTCTCCATGAGCCGCCACCGTAGACCTTTTTACGCCCTGAAGCTGCTATTCTGCCGCGTTATACCCATTTGGAATTCCCCACATACGATGGGAAAACTGATCCCTTGGGCTGACTCACCAGGTGCGAACAATTCTTTGTCCATCAACAAACTCCGGCAGCTGAACGGCTCCCTCTGGCCTCCTTCCACCTTCTCGACTCGACCTTGCTTTGGGCCACTCGTCTCCTCACTAATCAGTCGGGCCTAACGTGGGATGACTTCAAGCGATTTTGCAACCTGCGTTTCGGCCCTCCCATCCGTAGCAACCCCCTTGGTGCCCTCACAACACTACGCCAGACAGGCTTCGTGGACGACTATCTGGACCAGTTTCAACTTCTTCTGGTGCACGTCACGCTTTCCCCAGAGATGCAGGTCGACATCTTCACCGCCGGACTTCGGGATCGCCTGCGACTTGATGTCGAATTTGAGGCTCCTCCAGACTTAGTGACCACTATGAGTCTGGCTAGGATATGTGACCGTTTCCTCCAACTGACACAGGAGGTCTATTTTCCCACCAACACGGGCATTCGGCCAGGTCATTCAGAGGGACATCCATCCCCACCAGTCTGAAAACTATCTCGGGACGAGAAGATGGAACGGCGCGCCAAGGGCTTATTTTTTAACTGCGACGAGCAGTACACTCGCGACCACAGGTGCAAGCGGCTTTTCTATCTGCACGTCGAGGACTCTGATGATGAGGGTGTCGGCTGACGCGAACACCATTGATCTCCCTCGAGCTTGAGGACAAGCTCGTTTTGCAAGGCGGGAGAGATGTTACGGGTCCTTTTATGGTGTTATTTAGTATTAATTATTTCTTAATATGCTTTTATTTTGTCTTAGGGTCGCGTCCTTATTGGGCGTCGTTATTTATGTCGTGTTTTTATGTGGTGTCCAAATTTGTCTTATTGCCTTTAGCGTTATTTCCTTATAGCCCTTTCCTTGGTTTTGTCGATTGGAAGTCCTATTTAAAGGACCTAGTGAGTCTTATATTGGCATGAATAAAGAAGTATATTTTCCCAACCCTAAAAGAGATCTTGGAAGCTCTCTCTCTCGAGCACGCCCCACATAGGCAGCCGCGGTCAAGGCTCCGTAGTATCTCCGCCTCCGTCATCTCCACCTCCGGGCACTCTTCCGGCGACCTCCGAGTCGGTCCCTAACACTTTCATTTAGTGTAAGCATCTATAAAATGTTACATCCATTCACCTTGCAGTTAATCATTATGTGCTCACTGAGGGCTTCTTACTTTGGATTTCTTCCCACGATATTTATCCCTCAATTCATACATGCCGACACTTTTTAACTATGATCCACACTTCCCTACAACTCGAAACATGTGATCGAAAGAAGAGACATGACATTAAATATAATGTCTGCCTTATATGCCCACCGTGCAATATATGTACAAGCATCCTCTCTTGCTTACTTTTTTGTTTAATCTCCAAGTGTTGTTTGTCCTCCCGTAGCCTTTTGTATCAAATCTTCCAACAAGAGTTGAAAATGTTTATCCACCCGTCCTTTCATCTCATAGAAAAAAATTATTCTATGGGATTTTGATGCAACTCACATTGCATCAGAATGAAAATTTCTCTAGTATATATGTATCTTTATTTTTATCATCGTAATATTTTTTTTGTTGCATAATAGGTATTGTAATCAATATTTGATTTAGTCTATTAAGGCATGCACAAAGTAGTTGTCTTTGTAGAAGACCACCAAATTATGAGAAAACTCCAAAAATCTGTAAGTCCACAACTGATCGTCGATATCAAGTCAACGTATGTAAAGTACTACCATGGGGAGATATCAGCTACCACTGGCGGTAACTAAGTTATTAAAGGTGCAAGGTGCAAAAGGGTCCTGGAGCCTATGCGCAGGGCGCAGACGCGCGCCTGAGGCACGTGAAGTGCAAAAAATAAAAATAAAAACAATATATAGTTTATTAAATACAAAAAAACACAAAATAAAACTACCATCATAGCAACATATTAAAATTAATGCCAAAAATGAAAAAGTGATTTATTTGATATATAAAATATTTATATATAATAAAGGCACAATATGTGTAAACAAGAAATGAAAGACTAGATGACAATATGCAAAAAAATAATCTGAAAGTTACAATAAGACATTTATATGTATAACCTAACAATTAGCAACGAACCACAACAAAACTTTTCATCTACTAGCAATTGACTCATTTATTGAGAAGTTTAATATTAAATTACAAATGAAGATTGTATTATAATCATATATTAGTGCACCTTAGGAATAACCCACTAAGTTCAAATGTGGCATGATACTTTAAGGAAAATACATAAACAAAAATCTATAGTACAATATTTTACTTGTATCTCTATGCAGATCAAAGTTCATGTACTCCTAGGAAAATTGTTAGTGATATGCTTCGAATCCTAACCCAAAGACAACGTTGGTGCTGATCTCGATCCGCGGAGTCCGCGGGTGCGATCGAAATTCTTCGTGGGTAATCAGGAGTATTTTGGGTAGTCCCTAACTTAATAAACCGCCAGAGAGTGATCTTATACCAAGCCAAAAAAATATTGTAAACCTAACAACGTAAGGCGCAGCTTTGGCGCGCCTTGAACATTGGCTAAGGAGCGCACCTAGGCGTTCCTGGGGCATCTCGTCCGCCTTTGCCTGTCAAAGGCGCAGCCTGGTGCGCCTGAGGTGCGCCTTTAATAACGTAGGGCGGTAGGTGCATATTTTGGACATTGTCGTTTTCATTTAGCCCGATTAGTGTCATAGCATCCATCACTTGTATTATCAATTATTCCTGAACCTGCACACTATGGAACACTTGAAAAAATAGATTATAGACAGGATTTGTTATTTCCAAACCGAGAGAGAGTTGAACCATATTCCAACATACTTAGCCTGATATCATAACCCACTTGTCGAAAATCATGTTAACCCTGACCCACAATAAATAGAATTAGTCATTCATGAATTTATATACTAGCTTCATTGGGACATAGGAATCAAGCTAGCTGCGGGAAACTTCAGGGTTGTTAGAACTGTAGGATTCCTAAAATGGTGCGATAGAGTGGAGCGAGGGATTTATGACATGGAAGTAAATGCGCATAATAGATAAGTAGAGTACGCTACCCTTCTGCTAAAGATATTTGTATTAGTCTAAAATTTATGTCATACTCTTGCTTATGTTACGTGCCAGGAGTAAATCGTTGCTTCCTGAAATAAGTAAACACCAAATCTCTCTGAGATTTCTGATGCTTCAATGCCTCATGATCTGTGTTCAGCACAAACTTGCACTGAATCATGTAGTGTTCTCAATGAAGGAGAGCCTGGACGTTAGCATAAACTCTATGTCGTACGTGGAATACATGCTTCGTTCAATTTCTCAGTAAAAAATACTATGGACCCTCCGGGCTCAAAGCTGTGTCAATGCCTCTAATAGATGCATCACAATCAACCTCAATTTTTTAATCAAAATCAGGCAGCACTCAAATAAGTGCACTAGTGAGTCTCTCCTTAACTAATAGGAACACGTACTCTGTCTCTTCAGTCCAAATAAATTGCCCATTTTTTAAACAATCAGTAACAAGCACAATTAGTATACTAAAATTCCGAATAAAGCATTGACAAAAATATACTAGCCCATGAAATCCTCGAGCCTCAATAATCGTTCTAGAGCTGGACCATGATTCAATCGCCTTGATCTTCTCTCTATCAGCTTTAATACTCTAAGATGAGGTAATATACCCTAAGAAGGTCATGTTATCAATCATAAATGCGTATTTTTTCAAATTTACATATTTATTAGCTTGTAGAATTTCTCAAATATGTCTAAGATGAATCAAGTGTAGATCATGATCAGTGCTATAAATCAGATTATCGTCAAAATAAACCACCATGCAGACTCCAATGAGTGGTCTAAACACTTGATTTATCACTCTCATAAATGTGTTGGTTGAAATGGAGAGATTAAAAAGAATCATTAACCGTTTGTATATACCTCTTTTGTTTTAAATCTAATCTTCCACTCATCCCTGGGTTTGATCCGGATCTGGTGGTATCCACCCTTCAAGTATACCTTTAAAAATATACTAGATCCACTAAGCATATCAAGCATGTCGTCCAATCAGGGGATCAAAAAGCGATATTTGATAACAATTTTATTAATCGCTCGACTATCAGCACGCATGTGCTGTCCCCTTCTTTTTAGGAATTAATAAGGCGGGAACGACGCACGAGCTCATGCTCTCCCTAATCTGACCCTTCAGTATTAGATCGGTCACCTGCCTATGAAGTTTCTCATAGTTTTTGGACTCATACAATAATGGGATAAAAAAGGTAGCTAACTCCTGACACCAAATCAATGCAGTGTTGGATATCTCTCATCGGAGGGAGCTGATTAGGCAACTCCTCCGACATAATGCCAGAGAACTCGTCAATAAGAGGTCGCACTGCACTAGCAATATCTATCGCGGTGGGGGTGGAATCAACGTCTAATAGCATATAGACTACACCACTACCCTTCAACTTCTCCTGAAATTGTGGGCTAGTCAGTAACATGGTAGCGGGGGGGGGGGGGGGGGGGATATGGAAGAAACAATACTAGAGGGGTGTGAAGACCTTTCTAGGGCTCTAGGAATAAGGCTATTGTTTTGGAGAAGCAGAACAATCTTGTGCCCATTGCACTCAAAGTAGTGTGAGTACTTTACAACGTCATGTAGGACATGTCTATCGTACTGCCAAGGTCGTCCTAGTATGATGTGACTAAAGTTGTCACTTAAAACCGAAAATCGTAAACCGAATCGGAATCAAACCGGAACTGCAAAGAACCGGACCGAACCGTTCGTGAATTATTTGGATTCCGGTTTGAATTTTGGAACCGTGAACAACATTGGTCCGGGTGTGGTTCTTTCATTTTATTATCCGGACCGGAACCGGAACCGCAACATACAAGTCTCAAGTGGTTTCAAGATTTTTAGAACCGATCCGAACCGGACCGAAGCAGAACCGAACTGCAACCCGTTTATTATTATTATATTGTTATTTTTTTATAATATATCTATAATATCTATGCTTACTATTATGAGTGAAACTTGTGCGGTTTAAACCCAAACATCAATCGCAACAAAGGGGGTCGATTTTGGACTGAACAAAATTGCACAACGCCAAAACCGTGATGTGTGGTTTGACATTGGTGCGATTTGTAGTCAGTTTTTGCGGTGTACTTTTGGTTTTTATACAGTCATATAATGTATTTTCAATTTTACTCACATATTTTTCTGAAATATTTTGTTTTATAAATATAGAGGATATACAACTACTATTTAATAATAATCATGAAAGACAAATATAATTGTACCTGATAAATTAGTCAAATTGAATTAACTAATATATTATTCAAACAAAATTTTAATTGTAAAATAAGATTTCAAAAAAAAATTCAAACTTATTTACCCTATGTTGAGTCGTGATCTTCGGCAACATGACATTGCATCAGCAGTACACGATCGTGATCTTTGAATTTTTAAAATCGGCGCGGTCTGGTGCAATTTTGTGGTTTTGCGGTTTCAGTTTTTAACTTTTAGCCCGACTTACTATATATTATACAAAAAGTACCCCCCCTCCCTTGGTGCAACGCGAAATTCCTACGCTCGGGCCTCAGACTTCGAAGTCCTTCTTGCAAAAAAACTGAACGGGTATACTTTTCCCCTCCGTTTTTTTTATTTTTGACCTCCCCCGTTCATTTCGTCAAGTATGGTTTTGTTTCTAGTTGGAACCGATTGGAACCGGACAGAACCGCATAGAACCGGACCGACGAGTTAATGACCAGTTTGGTTTTGGTTCTTGTTGAACCGTAACCAGAACCGTTAACACGACGATTTCAAAAATTATGTTGGATCCGGAACCAGAACCGGAACCAGTCAAACCAAATACGGTTTTGGTTCTAATTTGAAGAACTGTTACCTTAGCGGTTCGGTTCACGGTTTTAGTAGAACCGGTACCGAACCGGAACCGTGACAGCTCTAGATGTGACAGACCTCGATTGCGACGACATGACACCAGTCTACATCCTTATATGTGCTACCTATGGAAAACTCTACGAGACACTGGTGCGTGGTAGGTATCGTAGTGCTTCTAGTGACCTATGATAGACTGCAAGATTTTCCTAAGAGTTATGTTTTCAGTTTTAATTTTTGTGCTGTGTTGAGAAACAAAGTTCGACATACTGTTACTATCAATGATAATAGAACAAAACTGCCCCGTATGCGTGCGATCATACGAAAAATATTATTCCTCAACCAATCATTATCAGTAGACGCCCCAAAGGTTAATAAACTGTGTTGGAGAACACAAACTAACTGATCAGATTATTCTCCTTTGACCTTTAAATCGCTCTCTAATACGAGCTCAAACATAGTGTCAGACAAGATTCACTAACTAAGATTTTATACTTATGTTCTTACCCATTTTCACAATCAATGATTACGACGAAGTGACATCGCAGACACTCAAAAGATTTGTGACCTGATCTCATACACTTAAAACATCTAAACACACCAGACTGGGTCTAGTCCCTATTAATCTCCTTGCACTTGGATGGAGGGAGCGACAAGAATTGTAGGTGTATACGAGGGAAAGTCTGATGAGATGGTCCGACGGTCCTAACCTTAGGGGTAGATGTGTGAGTGGGTGGGGGCTTATCAGTAAACCTCACCCGAGACGTCATCTTCTGCAGGGCCCCTACTCTACGTGCTCGACTCGAAACCTCTTCTAAATCTCTATAGTCATGAAGCTCCAACTGATCCTTACTGAAGTATCACAACCCGTTCAGATAATGAGTTACAGTCATGTCATCATCCTCTCGGATGTCGAGACAAGACTGGAGAACAAGAAACTCATTTGTATATTCATCCACAGAAAATTTATCTTGTCAAAATGTGTGAAATTTATGATAGAGGGTCTATAAGTAATCACGTGGAATGTATCTCTTATGCAGGGGTGTTTTGAAATTTCCTTATGTGGTGGTCGCCACACCTAAATTAAACCGAGAACACTCTAACTATCCCCACTAAACTAAAACGGATCTCTTCAACCTAAGGGTAATATACACGACTTGTCCAGCTTGGGGAAATTGCTTCTAGGTCATGAGACGGTCCATCATATTACACTAATCTAAGCAACCCTCGGGCTTTAATTGTCCTTCAAAATGGACAACATCTAATTTGTCTCGTAAATCCCAACGGGGTTGATTTCTTAAGTCATGGTCTTCTTGTTCGAAATTCCACGGGTTAGGGTTTTCTGGATCCGGTTGCCTAGTGCTAGAGCGATGCTCGATTTGGGATGTCAGTCTTTCCCTAAATGTATGTGGGCTTCGATCGCATTAGCACTCGTGCATAACCCGTTCATTACTTGACCTACATCTCTCATATTCGTGGTTAATGTTTCGATCATTTTAACCAGATTCTTCATTTGTGTGTTCAAATTGCGAACACTATCTTATAAATGATCTGCACGATTTTTCATTTTAAAATTACTTAAAAAGTTTAAATAATTTTTTTAAGAGAGAATATATTTAATTTGAAATTATTTAAAATAACTTTAAATTTAAAAGAACCTTTAAAAAATGAGAGAGGTATATATATTATTAAATAAAGCAAATTTAAGAGTAACTTTTTTTGTTTATATATACATTTTTAAACGAAGATGAATTTAAAATAAAATAAAAAAATGGATAGACTATCCACGTGAAAAGTGAATTAAAACTCTTTGATACTAAACTGATGTAAATTTAATTTGAAAATACAATGTTAACGATGATGTTCCCACTCAAATTTCTTTACACTCTTAATTTTAAAGTAGATAAATGTTATGACGGCTAATGGAATAAGAGAGAAAGTAGAGAGAATAGAGGCTAGAGGGAGAAGAATTAGGGTTTGAGAGGAGAAGAGAGAAAATACCTTGAGAATAATGATTTGAATAGCCCTCCTCATGAAGGGGACCCGGGTTATATAATCACCCGGGTTCTGAGGGGGCCGGCCGCCCCCAGCCCCCTGGCCGGTTCAGCCCTCTTGTTGCTTGTGCCCTCCTTCATACGGCAACTGTAGTGTTGTCCGGAGAAACGACCCAAGGGGGGCGTAACATTCTCATCTCCTTCAAAATCAGCTTGTCCTCAAGATAAAAGTCCGGATAAAGCTCTTTGAATTCCATCATGTCGACCCAAGTGTTGTGTGCTGCCGTCATATGCTTCCATTGGACCCAGACCTCGGTATGGTATTCATTGCCCCGTTTCTTCCATTTAACCATCAAAACCTGTTCGGGCAGTGGCCGCAACTCGCCTGCTGTGGTGACCTCTAGTAAAAGTGGGCTAGCTTGTACTGACTCGCCGATTTTCTGCTTGACTACAGACACATGGAAGGTCAGATGTATACGTGACCCTTCTGGTAAAGCTAAGGTGTAGGCCACGGGTCCTACCCGGCGGATGATGCGAAAGGGGCCATAGTAGCGTGGCGCTAGCTTCTGATTCGTCCGAAGGGCCACCGAGAGTTGCCGATAGGGCTGAAGCTTGAGGAAGACCTCATCGTCAACTGCAAATTCCTGCTCAGTGCGATGCTTGTCTACCTGGAGCTGCATACGATCTTGTGTTGCACGAAGGTTGTCCCGGAGTGTAGCCAGAGTACGATCGCGGTCCCGTAACGCTCGGTCCACTGCCGGCAATGCGGTACTACCTGGCTCATAACTGCTCAAAGAGGGAGGTGCACGGCCGTAGACTGCCTCGAAAGGAGTAATCTTGCTGGTGGAATGGGAAGCCGTATTGTAGCAGTACTCGGCCCGGTGTAACCATTGGGTCCACGTACGAGGTTCGTCCATCACAAAGCATCTGAGGTAGGTCTCCACTCCGCGGTTGAGCACCTCTGTCTGGCCATCTGTCTGGGGGTGATTTGCGGTGCTCATGCGCAGACAAGTGCCATGTAGGCGGAACAACTCCTTCCAAAAATTACTCACAAACGTAGGGTCCCAGTCAAAAATGATGGCGCGCGGAATGCCGTGAAGCCGGACGATTTCCCGCACAAACAGATCAGCTACGGACTCGCCGGTGTATGGATGACTCAATGCCAGAAAATGCTCATACTTGGAGAGTTTGTCCACCACAACCAAGATCATCGATTTGTCCTGCGACTTGGGCAATCCGTCAATAAAGTCCATAGAGACCGTGTCCCATATGTGATGAGGTATCTCCAGGGGAGTGAGTAGGCCTGCTGGCGCCGTAGTCTCGTATTTCTGCCGCTTGCAGATGTCACACTGCTGAACGAACTGCTGAACATCTTGCCTGAGGCCCTTCCAAAAAACATTTGCCCGCAGACGCTGGAGTGTCCGTAGTATGCCGGCATGTCCACCTGTGGGTGAAGAGTGAAACTCGTGGAGCATAACCGTCTTCCATGGAGAGGCTGGCGGAATTACCACTCAGTCCTGGTAGTACAGCCGCCCATTCTTCAATTGGTAGCCAGGGATGGAAGATTCCCCTCTTTTTAGAGCCTCCACAATATCTCTGAGCTCGGCGTCCCGCATGATCTCTTCCTGGATCTCATCCAAAGAATCGATGAGGGGACCGGAAATCTGATGGAGAGTGCTTTCCGACAATCTAGATAGTGCATCAGCCACCGCATTCTCCTTCCCTGCTTATACATGATCTCATAGTCATACACCAGTAATTTGGTGACCCACTTTTGCTGAAGAGGGGAGGCAACCCGTTGATCTAAGAAGTGTTTCAGGCTCTGGTGATCTGTTCGGATTTTGAAGTGCCACCCAAGTAAATAAGGCCGCCACACTGCCACGGCATGGAGAATCGCCAACATCTCCTCATATGTCGACAACCCAAGAGTACGGGGTGCCAACACTCGACTGTAGAAGGCTAGAGGTCGGCCTTCTTGCATCAAAACTGCCCCGATGCCTACCCTGGAAGCATCTGTCTCTACCACAAACTCTTTGTCAAAATCCGGAAGTGCGAGAACTGGAGTGGTCGTCATGGCCCATTTTAGAGCCTGGAAAGCCGCCTCCGCATCCTCCTGCCGCAGAAATGCATCCTTCTGTAAGAGTTGTGTCAAAGGTCGTGGGATCTTCCCATAGTCCTTTACAAACCGTCTGTAGTAACCTGTGAGGCCCAGAAAACCTCTGAGTGCTCGGACCGTCTGTGGTCGTGGCCATGTCACCATACTCTCGATCTTCCTGGGGTCAGCTTTGACGCCGTGCACGGAGACCAGGTGACCCAAATACTCCACCTCTGGTTGCCCAAATGAGCACTTCGACTGCTTGGCGTAGAGTTGATGCTGACGGAGGATGGTGAACACTTGCTCCACATGAGCCACGTGCTCCTCCCAATTGGCGCTGTATATGAGGATATCGTCGAAGAAGATCAACACGGACCGTCGAAGTAGGGGTCGGAATATCTCATTCATCACTGCCTGGAAAGTAGACGGGGCGTTCGTGAGGCCGAAGGGCATCACAAGGAACTCGTAGTGCCCATCATGCGTCCGAAATACTGTCTTGTGGATGTCCTCGTGCATGCGGATCTGGTGATTGCCGGACCGCAAGTCCAGCTTGGTGAACAATGAAGCGCCATGCAATTCGTCTAACAGTTCTTCGATCACAGGAATGGGAAACTTGTCCTTGATGGTTGAACTGTTCTGGCCCCGGTAATTAACACAATCTCCAAGACCCGTCCTTCTTCACCAAAATGATGGGAGAAGAAAATGAGCTAGTACTGGGATGTATGATCCCTGCTGTAAGCATCTCCTTGACGCTGCGTTCAATCTCGGCCTTCTGTATGTGCGGGTATCGATATGGCATGATGTTCGTCGGCTCTGCTCCTGCCTTCAACTGAATCTGGTGATCTCGGGACCGCGGTGGCGGCAGTGTACATGGCTCCTGGAACAAGTCAGAATATTGATCCAACAGAGCAAGCATCTGGGCTGGAATCTCCGCCGGAACCGTAGGATCCGCTCTAATCTCCATGACAACGGCCATTGTACTGTCCTGTTCCCCTAGCCATTCCAAGCTGCGGAGTGATATCTCCTTCACTTGAGACGACTTGAGGCCTCCCAAGCAATACTCTTTCCCACCCTAGATGAACTCCATAGTCATCTGATCCCAGTCAAAAGTTACCCGTCTCAGCTGTCGCAGCCAATGTACTTCCAACACCATGTCCGAACCTCGGATCGGCAATAAGTAAACATTAGTATGCCCGGTGTACCCATGTATCCGAAGCTCCACCCCTTTCATCACCCCTTCACACTGCAGTTTACTTCCATCTGCTACCATGACGTGGAAGGCCGCGCCTCGATCTATGTCGTACCCTACCTTCTGAGCTCAGCGGGATGGATGAAGTTGTGAGTGCTCCCGCTGTCTACCAAGATCGTCACCTTCTCCCGGCCAACCCTTCCTGCCATCCGCATAGTAAGGGGGGGGGGGGGGGGGGGGGGGGGGTGGGGCTACACCCCTCCATCGCCTGTAGAGAGACCCCGAACTCTGTCAGGTCTAACTCCTCCAGGTCGGCCTCGGTCGAATCCTCCTCCTCGGCCTCGTCACGTAAAATGAAAACTTGCACATTCTGGCATTTGTGCCCCGGGCCGTATTTCTCATCACAGTTAAAACATAGGCCATTCTCCTTCCGAGCCTGCAACTCTGGCCATGTCAATCTAGTAACGGTGGGCCAGCCTGCTGTCGGGGTATCCCGCCGTACTGGAGCTGGTGTCACGGGCGCTCGGGTGGTGGTGCGACTCCGCTGTCGATTGAATCGCTCCTCTTGTATCCTTGCAAGGATGATGGCGTGGCCGAGGCTGCGTGGCATGTAAGCATGGACCTCATCCCTCAAGTGGTCCTTTAAGCCGGACACAAAGCAGCTCAGTAAGGTTTTCTCTTCCCAGGTGATCCGGTTGGCCAGTCTTTCGAACTCCGTCCTGTATTCCATCACTGTCCCCCGTTGCCGCAACTTCTGCAGAGTGGCCTCGACATCCTCATACTCTAGAGGCCCAAAGCGGGCCGAAAAGGCTTCGACAAACTTCGTCCAAGGAGCATAACGGCCTCGCTGGAACCACTTGGTCCGCTATTAGGCGTCGTCTTCTAGATGGAAGGCCGCCAACTGTACCCACTGGTTCTCTGGAATCTCCTGATAATTGAAGAAGAGCTCCGCTTTCTGTATCCATTCCAAGGCATCGCCTCCGCGGAATTTTGGAAAATTCATGTGGGTGCGTTTGGGTTGCATGTATGCTCGGTGATTTGCCTGTCCAAATCCTCCTTGGTCTGGGTTGACGGCCCTCTGTTGCTCCCCTGGTTGATTGGGAAGACCTGGTGGTGCCGGGAAGTACATTCCTTCCTGCCCCGCTGGTGGAAGGGGTCGCCCTCGCTCGTTGTCGAAGCCCATTTGTTGTCCTCCTCCCACGTAATTGGTCATATGGGGCCTGTCCTGTCCTTGGGTGCCCGTTGTATACCCTGGCGGAGGGCCAAAAGCTGGTGGTAGAGGTAGGATTCCCGCCACCCCGCCGATCGGCGCCCCCGATGCTCCAGTAAGCCGAAAATAGTCGGAAGGTTGTTCTGGTGGTCGACCGTGTGCTCCCATAGCTTGTCCGGTCCCATTTCAGGCCGGCGGCATGTTTCCCGCACTTTGCATGCCGCCGGTTACTTCCAGCGGCCTCCATCCTCCCTGTCGGCCATCGTAGGAGTCAGTTCTTCCTCCCGAGTGTGTGTCGGTGTCCCACGCTGAGTCCAGCGGCTCCTCCGTGCCCCGCAGATGCAATCCCGCGTGCCTAGCGGCAGCCAGGTCGGCCGAACGCCCCGATCCGCTGAAACCCCCGCTGATTAGGGTTCCACTGTGCATTTGCGGATGGATTCCGCCGTTTCCTGTCGAAAGAGGTTGCATCGGCGGTTGATTGGATGCTTCCGCCTCCGAACCCTCGTTGATTACCGCCTTCCCTTTCAGATTTTGAACGAGGAGGGTTTTAAGTTCCTCCATGCGAGCATCCAAACGTTCTTCGAGTTGTTCCGTGTTTTTCTTAATTCGTTCTTCGATGGCGGCGACGGTATCCGTCAATCCGACGTAGTTTTCTTCGAGAGAGACTAAGCGTGCGAGTTCGGCTTCAGAGCGAGTAGAGACCATGGTCGCAGGAGCGGTGCTCTGATACCAAATGTTATGACGGCTAATGAAATAAGAGAGAATAGAGGCTAGAGGGAGAAGAATTAGGCTTTGAGAAGAGAAGAGGGAAAATATCACCCGGGTCCTGAGGGGGCCGCCCCCCCCCCCCCCCCCCCCCCCCCCCCCCAATGGGGCTGAACCGATTAATTAGAAGTGTGGGGCTGAACTGCCGGTTTAGCCCTCTTGTTACTTGTGCCCTCCTTCATACGACGACTGCAGTGTTGTCCGGAGAAACGACCCAAGGGGGGCGTAACAATAAACATTCATGATGTTATAAAAAAAATGATGTTCGAGAGCGAAATTCTTATGCATTTGTGGATCGACACCTACCACGGATCATTGGTTCCACAGATGAAAATGCATAAATAAATTTATGATTAATAACACGATAATTAAAGAAAATTAAGGTGGTCTGAGCAACCTCAGGAATATTTAAGTGATTGCCTAAAAAATTCCTAACATTCGTAGCAATGAAATGAGGTGGATTTTACCAGCACGCTGCGAAAAAAGTTTGATTCACAGCAAGATGGTCACGCCAGTAGAAACAACATTTCGTGAGTGAAGGAGGTTGTCAGAAAGTGAGTTGCAGTCGACGACGATCCCGTATTGTGTCCCAGGTGCGCATCGTCGTGGAATCATTGATGGAGGTCGTCCGGAGTGTTAGATTGTGTGACTTCCTTAGAGGGACATGAATAAGGATTACGATAAAAACTATATTTTCTTCTTCAAATCAAATTTAAATGATCAAAAAATAATGCACAACGAAAATTAAAATATTATATCGTCGTGAAAACCAAAAGAAAATCTTTATCAGTTATAGATCAATGGAAAGACATACAAAAGTTATGATCTCTTAATGCAAAGATCAAAAGGAGATAGAGATTACAATCTTTAGTTTTCTATATCGACTCACTCCTCAAATCGGTTAGCTCTAGCAAATCCACCACCAATTTACCTCAAGCTTCTTCTCCTTATAGATCTCCCTAGACTTAACCTAAGATCTAGTCGCTGCACATGAGACGAATTCCTCACCCTGGATCTAACGTGATCTAGTTGCCACACATTAGGCGATTTCCACCAACAACAATGATCAGCAATCAAATTAAAGAGAAAATAGAGAATACAATAGAGGATGTAAATAAAATTATGTAGAATCCCCCCTAAGACTGAAGACGATGGTTACTACGAGTAGTGAAAGAGGCGCGGTTGTGGCGACGATGATTGTTACTACGAGTAGTGAAGGAGATTGACTTAGGATTTCAGCGGAAATTAAGTGAGCAGAAGGTCGGATCAATTGATACGTAGGGGTTGCGTCGTATCAAGATTCACGAACAAGAAAGAGAAAATTGCATTGCATAAAGAAAACACGGATATTGGAGAAAAAAACGTGAATACAACTCGGGAGACAAGCTCCCGCCAAGCACTCGGAGGCTGGATCCTCTAAGGTACTCTTTCCTAAGAGAGCCCAAATGTCAAACACTCCAAAGATAAGAAATAAGGAGACACTACCACTCCATTTTATAGGGATGTGAAACATACAAATTATGATAATGCCCTTATGCTACATATGCAAAGGGATACGCGTGTCCAGGAGGTCTTATCCGCATCACATATGCAACACGAAGCGTACCTTCTTCTAATAAGGCCTTGAGTATGTTCTTTGCATCTAGACAACATTTTCATATCTTCACTAAGTGTTTAATCTTTCTCTTTGGCACTCCATTTTGTTGTATAGTCAAAACACGAGAAAGTTTCCTCTTGATGCCATGCTTCCTAGAAAATAAAATAAAATTCATTCGAAGTGAACTCTCCTCTATTGGTTGTTTTCAACTCCTTTATCTTCAAGTTGAGCACCTTATCAATTGTCTCCTTAAACTCTTCCCAAAGACACGTTCTTTACAAAATACACCCAAGTATATTTTGAAAAATCATCCAAAAATAAGATATGCACCGATTTTTGGAATAGGTTGGATTTTCACACGGACCCATCAAATCACTATGAACATACTCCAATGGACCCTTGAATCTAGTAAGTAACTTGTCAAATGGAAGGTGATGTGCCTTTCCATATTGACATCCCTCACATACGTGCCCATGACGAAAGGAGGAGAAGCTAGACAAACCATTCATTATGAAGAAATATTTAACCGGTTACTAAGATGACGTCGATTTAAGTTGTGATTTTTTTGCCGGTGTGTCAAGGGTGGTTCTCATTCAGATCTTATGTGCAAATTGAAGAAGACTCTTTATGGATTAAAGCAAGCGTTGCGGGCAGGGTATGGTAAAATAACAGAATACTTGCAATTTTGTAGAGATCTGCATCTAATTCAGATTCTAGCTTGTTTGCCAGGAAGCAATGAGGTCTTCATCCTTCAGAGGTCATTTCTTGTCCAACTTTTGTTTTTTCCTTTTGTTGGAGAAAGAAGGTGATCCTGCCTTGCACTTGTCTCCTAGACTTCTTGTCTTGTTGTATTTCTTGACTTTTTTTTGTAGTGGACCTTTATTTTTTGTATCAAAGTATTTCTTGCATGTCATTACGCTGTTATTATCCGAATTTGATTTGTGTATCCTCGGTTTGAGGATTCTTTACGGTTGATAGGCCCTTTCATTTTATTTTCATATTTTCAGCGATCCTCTATTTCTTGATTGTATTGTTCAGGATATACTTTCCGAACCCACGCATATGTTCTTATGTTTATATTCCTTCACTTTAACATGCATGTCAGAAGCTGAATTTCTTGACCAATCATAGTTTGCTATATGCAATTATATTAAACAACAACAGCAGCACTCGAGCCTTTATCCCACCATAGTGGGGTCGGCTATATGGATCCTCTGTCTCCATTGGGCCCTATCTTTAATCATAGTCTCACTAATGCCTAAGTACATCATGTCTTTCCTTATAGTTTCATTCCAAGTCTTTTTTGGTCTACCCCTCCCCCGTTTAACATGTCTAGTGACTAAACTGTCACAACGCCTAACAGGTCCCTCGAATGGTCTTCTATGTACATGTCCGAACCATCTTAAACGAGCTTCTCGCATCTTCTCTACAATTGGCGCCACTCCTGTATTATCCCTGATACATTCATTCCTAATTTTATCCAGTCTCGTGTGACCACACATCCACCTAAGCATTCTCATCTCCGCAACTCTCATTTTTTGCTCATGTACACCATTCACTGCCCAACACTCAGAACCGTAGAGCATTGCTGGTCTAATTGCAGTACGATAAAACTTGCCTTTAAGTTTTAATGGTACTTTACGATCACATAAGATCCCAGACTCGCCTCTCCACTTCACCCAACCTGCTTGGATTCTATGTATCACATCTTTATTTACACCTCCATCTTTTTGAATTATCGATCCCAAATATTTAAAGCACTCACTGCCGGAAATATCTTGGTCACCCAGTTTAATGACGGAGTCATCCGACCTTCTTGCACTACTAAATTTAAGCTCTATATACTCCGTCTTTGTCTTGCTCAACCTAAAACCCTTCTTTTCTAAAATGTCTCGCCAAGATTCAAGTTTCGCATTTACACCCTCACACGTCTCATCGACCAAAACAATATCATCTGCAAATAATAAACACCAAGGTATTGTTTGTTGGATGTCCGGTGAGCTCATCTAAGATAAGGGTAAAGAGATAAGGGCTTAAAGCTGACCCTTGATGTACGCCAACAACGATAGGGAATTCCTGTGTTAATCCTCCAGATGTCCTCACCCTGGTCACTGAATTTGTATATTATATTAAACATGTTTGATAAATTAATTCCTATTCTATTTACATCAATCAGTTAATTGTTTTGTTTATTAACAAATTTACGGTGACAAGCCAAGGTACAAATATTTATAGTCCTTCTCTACAATGTTCCAAAAAGTTTTCTAATTGTTTTTAAACATCAATTTTCCCTAATAAAAGTGGCATTTCTCCTTATTGATTGCAGATATGGATGATCGAGTTAAGTCCATGCTCAAGATCATCGAAGTGGATGGCGATTCCTTTTCCAAGAAGGCAGAGATCTACTTCAGGAAGAGACCTGAGCTGATAAATTTTGTTGAAGAGGCTTACCGGGCCTATCGAGCGTTAGCTGAAAGATATGATCATATTTCAGGAGAATTGCACAAGGCTAACCACACCATAGCCACTGCTTTTCCAGACCAGGTGGAGTTTGACTTCCAAGATGATGATGATACTCATTTGCCTAAAGCAATTACTTCAATAGACTTCAGTAGATTAAATAGGCTGGCCGTAGATATTTCTCAGGACAGCTTAATTAGCAACAAAAAAGGAAAATCATTCTTCCATAAGCCACCTCCGTCCAAGGTTGATAGAGGCAGAGTATCTGAAGAGGTAGACCGAATTCAGAAGGAAATCTTGGTTCTTCAGACTGAAAAGGAATTTATTAGAAGTTCTTATGAAAATGCAATTGCGAGATACCAGGTGATTGAAGATCAGATAGCATCACTGCAAGATGAACTTGATGACTTCGGTGAAAGTGTGGTAATTGAAGATGATGAAGCCCGCACTCTGATGGCAACAGCTGCTCTTAGGTCCTGTGAGGATACCTTGCTTAGCTTGGAGGAAACACAGAGAAGGTCCGCAGAATTCACGAGGATAGGGTCAAGGAGAATAATGATGGCTAAAGAGAAGCTAAAATCTTTCAAGGAAGGCCCGGGAGAGACCAAAAGGAACGTTCAGGAAAACGAAGATGTAAATTTGGATGGTGTTAGTGAGAAAGAAAATCACGCACCGAATCAGGTACCTGTTCAGATTGGTCCTGATATGTCTCTGGTTGAACTCGCGGAGAAGATTAATGAACTTGTCAACAAAGTCATTACTTTAGAACTTACAACTTCTTCACAGAAGGCACAAATAGAGAGTCTAAGGATGGAAACAGATGAGCTTCACAAACAAGTTTTGGGCTTAGAAGAAGAGAAGTTGACTTTAATTGAGGGCTCGGGTAGTTCGAGTAACAGATCGAAGCAAACAGAAGTGGAGTTGCAGAAAATCCAGGATGTCGGGGAACATTCCTATGGTGCAGAAGTTGGTATTTCTACAAGTTCTGATGATGCACTTCTTGACGCCACATATAATTTAGAGAAGATGCAGTTTCTTAAGGATGATGAGGCGAACGTTGCATTTCCCTTTCCAGAGAAAGAGACCACTCTTCTCGACATGGAACATCCAATATCTACTGGTAAAGAAACAATAGAAAGGCCTTCTGTTGCTGATGAAACACGATCTTTTCAGCAAGATGATTCTCTAAACTTGCTGCAGTCTTTGTTGAATGGGGTAGAAGATAAAGAAAAGATCTTGTTGACAGAGTACACATCTATCCTTCGAAGCTATAAGCAAATAAAGGAGAGGCTTTTCCAGGTTGAGAAGAAAAACGAAAAGTATGTTTTCGAGACATCAGGGCAATTACTGGAGTTGAAGAAGGCCAATGAAGCGAAGGACGAGGAACTTAGATCAATGCAGCAAATCCTCAGCAAACAGCAGAGAAGAAACCCAAGTGAAAATGAACTCGAAGTCCCAATTGACGAAAAAACCGCAACCCTATCAAATGGCGAATCTACTTCTCATGTGGTGGAGAAGTTCCGAAGGGACATTGACGTGCTTCTTGATGAGAACTTGGGATTCTGGTTAAGGTTCAGCACATCTTTCCAACAAATACAGAAATTCCAGTTGGATTTCGACCATCTGCAAGCCGCATTCAAGAGGTTGAGTGATAGGAATACTGAGGAGAGCAGTGACAGTGTTTCATCAGATTCCATGCCTGTTGACAAGCAGCTGAGAGAATTAAAGAGCGAGCTACAGGTATGGTTGGAGCAGAACGACTCACTAAAAGGAGAATCCAAGACCAGATTCATCTCTCTGTGTAACATACAGGAGGAGATATCCGAAACTCTTGCTTCAAGTTTGGAATCTGATAGTGTTCAGTTGTCACCATATCAGGCGGCAAATTTTCAGGGAGAGATATCGAATATGCAGCATGAGAATAACAAAGTTGCTGATGAGCTACAGGCTGGGGTTGATCATGTGAGGGGACTTCGAGCTGAAGTTGACAAGATCTTATCAGAGTTTGATGAGAAACTTGAACTTTCTAGTTCTCATGGAAGCCGACACCACAACAACCCATTCAGAATTTTTCCATCAAAAACCCACATTCCACTTCGTAATTTTCTCTTTGGGGTCAAATCGAAGAAGAAGCCTTCTATTTTTAGATGCGTGAATCCGGCGTATCAGAAGCAATACAGCGACCTTTCTTCAGGATTTTCTTCTTAGGCTTGCTTTATTTTGGATGTTTGTTCTACTTGTTGCTGTTGCTGTGTACATCTTTAGAGAGTGCTTGTTTTTTTTTCTGATCAAAATTAATTTTTGAGTTTTAAGGAATCAAGGCTCTTGACTTTTCCACAGGAAGGCAAGGTCAGCTACTACGCGGTCGCATGGTCAGACCTGATCCTGTTTGGACACTACTGCACCAGTGCCTCCACCCAAACAGATTGTCATTAGAAAAATACTTTTAGTGAATAA
Organism: Dactylorhiza incarnata; assembly: GCA_033032865.1. Lineage (NCBI taxonomy): Eukaryota > Viridiplantae > Streptophyta > Magnoliopsida > Asparagales > Orchidaceae > Dactylorhiza > Dactylorhiza incarnata. Next base: position 893,793 of record JAWHQI010000278.1, read on the forward strand.
AACTCGCAATTGCAAGAAATTGTAATAGTTGCATAATTGATTGCAGATAAATGATATCTTATATTAAATCCTGATCTCTCATGTGAATGATAAATTATACAGTATAGTTTGTATTTCGCTATGTACTATTCATCGTTTTAATGCATTTACCTTGCCTCATTGTGATATATTAGAGGGCTAAGGGGCGCCTCTTCTCGCAAGCCCCATGGCTAGATTTATATTTCCTTGTGCAAAGTAAACGCAAATGGTTCTCAAAGTCGTTTAATCGAGACTTCAATATTTCTTCGTCTTCGGTATAAATCATTATTTTGGCATTTGTGTGCAGGAGAGTAATGTTGATTGCGTTGGAAGTAGAGGCTGTGATGGAGGTTGACGAACTCGGGTAAGTGTTAAGATTGTGATTTGGTTTTGCAAACTTTAATGAGCAAGACCGTCCTCTTCAATAAAACGTGTCCTCTCCATTGCTCAAGATTGTTATGGTTGAGGACAAGAATGTTTGCCCGAATGTGGATTTGTAACCTCATGAGGAGGGACTCAAAGTTTGGTGCGTTTAACGCACCTATCTTTTCGTGTGTGACCCCGACCCCGAAGTATATTTTTGTCAGCACGAATTTTAGCACATGATTGATCTAAATACCATCATTTTCAATACGGTTGTATTACACAAATATGATCATATATTTTCACAAACAACCTACACCGTTAAAATTACGTCTCATACGGCCATATCCCGCATGGTGTGTTACCCGTACCAAAATATCTCGGAAGCCCAAGTAATGATAGGTTGAAAGCCACAAAATATGTGCGGGGACTTCGATGAAATCATGAATGTGGGCGGTAACACCGCTTTGTGAACTATCCCAAGTTACTTGAAAGTGTTGCTCGCTCGATGACCATCATATTGACAAATAAGCACATATTTGAAAAATGTCCACATTAAGGATAATTGGATTGGCAGGGCCAGCAAAGCTAATGTAGAGCGACCATGTATGTTATAACCTCAGAAAATTTCTCTTATATGAGGAGTCTCGTAAAATTGCAATCGAGCAATCAATGTGCGGTATAAAGAAATGGAAAATTTCAACATTCAAAATATTGATTGTATAACAATAAGTGTAATTCCAACAGATATAAGAGTAATGATAATTAACAAAAATAGTGCACATGAAAATGCATAAAATTATCACGCTCGATGGGTGATTGGCGAACGACGATTCAGTAGCGCGCTCGACGAACATCGATTGTAGGTTGCTCGGCGAACTGCAAAAGCTAGGTCGGCGGCCGACGAAAGCAAAGTGGGGTCAGCGAGTGTTTAAAAGTGTGGACGGCGAATGCTGAAAGCTCGGTCGGTAATTGGCGAACGAAAAAAGCTCGGCCGACAAACACTGACTGTATTTTAGTAAAATCATGAACTATTTTTTTAAACAAAATTAACAATTCAATTATTCCCCAAGTCTAGTCTGGTTCGTGCGAGCAAGGGCACGTGTGTGAATCATGAATTATGTTTCTTTCAATATAATATGAATAAGAGAAATGATTCATATACTCACATAAAGTAAAATGGATTGACAATAACCCTAATGGATTGACCAAAAAGCCCCCCGGGCTCGGGCTTTTTGGAGTCGGGCCCGGGCCGTGCCCTTGGTTGCAGCCAGACCAGGCCGGGCATTCGTCCATGGAAGGGGGCCGGGCCAGGCCGGGCCTAGCTAGGCCCAGTTATTTATTTATTTATTTTTAAATATTTATTTGTTTAAATTTTTTATTAAAAAAATATAAATATAAATTAAAAAAACATGAGTAATATGAGAAAAAAGATTACATCTTTTTTAATGTTGAACGAAAACGAATTACAATAAATTAAATCTTTTTTAATGTTGAACGAATACGAATTGCACGAAATTATACATGCGTAATTAAAAATTTGAATTCTAAAGTAAAAAAATAAAATTGTCCGGATAAAATAACTTTGCAAATACAATTATTAAAAAAATTAAAGATTACATATTTCGTACGCTTTTCCAAAATCCGGCTCGCCGCCTTTGAGGCTTTGAGCTTTAAGCTTTTAACTAATTTAGGTTGATTGCATCTATCTCGTCTTCCATTTCGAACGAGCTATCCTTCAAATTTGAAGTATGATGCTTCTTCCTCATTGCATCCAAGTGATCCTTGTAGCATATGCATATTTCGAGCGATTCTTCGCTTAGACGACTTCTCCACTCGTTCAACATCATGCCACTAAGAGAAAAAACAGACTCTGAAGCTACCGTGATAGCTTGGATCGTTAGTAAATCTCGGGTTATATAGGTCATAATAGGATATGTATTTACTTTACCTTTCCACCATTTTAAAATATCCAAATTTTCTATTTCGTCCGTACTCATAAAATCACGAAATTGTGTCTTTGTATACAAAACCTAATTCATTTAAACTACTAGAAGTTGTGCATGCTTTTTTCCTAGATACTAGCTCTAACATTTTATTTTTAAAACTATCGCGTATTTTTGGTTGCGACACATCCTCTCGGGGCCATGATTCGTATAAATTATCGTAATAATTATAACATTCAGTAAAAAAAATTGTGTTAAATTTTAAAATACTAATGTTATCTAAATTTGAGTAACTAACATTTTTGCCTAAATTATTATTTATTTTTTCTATTAAATTTTCAACACCTACGCCGAATCGAGTTTTTAAAGCGGTGGCGCATGAAAACATCACTGACATTTCTTTATAATATTTTAAAATTTTGTTTCCATTAATTTTATTAAATTTTGTCAACCGATATGTTGTTTAAAATAATTTATTTTTTGTGTTAAATTAACAAAATTTTCAATAACTAGCGGGCTAGTAGGATAATATACGTCCGATAAAAAATTTGTTGTCATGTAAAAAACTTATAATAATTCCATATAACTTTCTAAAACTGCCCAATCGGACTCACTTAAATCGAATATACCTAACGTAGTATACTATTTCATTAGTGATTTTTGACGAATCGCCCGTTTTAAATTGTGTAGGTCGAGTTTCATCTAATTGGCTCATCAAATAAAAGTTTAAAAAAAATCACCTTTTACGTTTACGAATTTTTTAAAATCTTGTCGTTGTTGTTTAGAGCTATAAATAAATTGTAACATTAAATGAATTTTATTAATACATGGTTCCATATAAGATAAACTATCTTGTACGACTAAATTTAAAACGTGACATACACAACGAGTATGAAAAAATGCACCGTTTAACATAGGTTTTAAATCACGTTTTAACCACTCAATTGCGGTGGTATTATTTGTGGCGTTATCGAAAGAAATACTTATAATTTTATCTATAATTTTAAATTCCCGCACACATTTTAAAATAATTTGATAAATCGCTTGACCGGTGTGCGGGACTTCGAAACTTTCAAAGCATATTATGCGCTTATTTAGATCCCAGGAAACGGGATCGACCCAGTGACAAGTTATACACATATATGGCAATCCTAATTTTATACTACTTGTCCAAAAGCTCGTGAAACACACTCGACTCTCAAAATTTTCAAAATAATTTATTAAAGATTGTTTCGCTTCTAAATAATATTTAAGTGCGTCGCGCTTAATGGTGGATTGACTTACTTGATGATATTTGGGTTGAAGCCTTGATGTATGTACTCGGTCTCCTCCGCGTTATCATAGTGGTTGAACGGCAACCCACTTCTGATGATGTTCTTCACCTGCAGCTCCCGCTGCCGAGCTTGATCGTATGTCCATATTTGTCTGGCTCCCGATAATTGCGCCTGACTGGACTCGGGAGCTTGCTTCGCTATGCACAACTTAATATGTCGTGCGAGTGTCGAGTTGTCACTGAGGGTGAGCAGTTTCGCGCAAAGTTTACAATTTGTCCTGTGTTCGTTGCCAACTTTGACTTTCTCGAAGTACTCCCACACTAGAGCCGTGTGTTTGTGCTCCACAATTTCGTGCGTCAACGTTGATGACGACGACGTCATGCTTGACGACATCGAATGAGAGAGAGAGTGAGAGAGTAAGAGATAGAGAGAGGGAATAAGAGAGTAAGAGAGAGAGAGAGTGAGTGAAGAGAGATATTGGAGGGAGAGGGGGGTATAAATATTTTTTTTTTAAATAAACAAATTAAAATTAAAATTTTAATTAAAAAAATAATTAAAAAACCAAAAAAGTGGCTGCTGCCACTTTAATAAAGTGGCAGCTGCCGCTTTAATGTTGCTGCCGCCTGCAGCAGCAATAAATGTTGCAGGCGGCAGCAGCCCTCCAACGGCTATAGAGCCGTTGGTGCTTCCAACGGTTCTATAGCTTTTGGTTTAAGTGGGTCGGGCTTTGCCCGTCCCGGGCCTAAAAACCGGGCTTTGCCCGGCCCGGGCCGGTTTTCAGCCCGGGCATTGCCCCAAAATCGGGGCCCTGCAAGGGCCCCGTAGCCCCGCCTGGCCCGGGGCGGGCTTAGCCCGCCACCGGGCCTACTCGGGCTTTTGCCAGGCCGGGCCTGGGCCGGCCCCCTTAGGCCCGGTTTTAAAGCCCACGTCTAATTGACAAGTTGAGACTAAAACATTATCACTTACTGTATTTTAGTAAAATCATGAACTATTTTTGTAAATAAAATTAACAATTCAATTATTCCCCAAGTCTGGTCTGGTTCGTGCGAGCGAGGGCACGTGTGCGAATCATGAATTATGTTTCTTTCAATATAATATGAATAAGAGAAATGATTCATATACTCACATAAAGTAAAATGGATTGACAAGTTGAGACAAACTGTACAACTCGTATTCGGCGAGTAGGCACATAGGGCTCAGCGAGTAGATTGGCACCCTTCAGCGAGTAGACCCGAGACGGTCTTACTCGCCCAGGGTAAGGAAGCAAATACGCCCTTCCCTGTCGCGTCCAGCATGTCAGGCTCCCCTTTATCTGGGGCGAGGCGAGTATGTCTCCTCTAAGACGAGACCCCCTCAGGAGAGCTCGCCCTTAGCGAATAGATCTGGACCTAGTCGTCTCGGCCGCAATCTCCGGGAGGGAGGGGCGAGCACGGGCCACTCCGGCTCGTCAACCCTCCCTCACTATTCGCAGACCAGCAGGGGGTGCGGTTAGTGTATGAGTAAAGGCGCGAGGGGGCTGTTCGCAGACCATTTTGGTCTGCATATAGTAATTTGGTTAAGGCGGAGGAAGTTATCCGCAGGCCTTTAGGACCATTTTACCCCATGGGAAGTTTTTCCCTATAAATAGGACTCATTATGTCTCAGATCAGCACAGATCCACCCCCCTTTGAGAGCCTGTGCTTTCTTCCTTGTGCTGTCTGAGAGAGGCTCAGCTTCTGGTTTTTGGGAGGGGAAATCGAGTGAGATTTCCGGGTTAGTGGCGGGACCTCCTCGCTGCAGCCAGTGGGTCATTCTTAGGAAGCTACCTACCAATCGGTGATGGTCAGTTCTTAGCTCGGAATACTTAGATCTAGGGATCCGACGAAGAGAGAAGTAACTCAAGCTACTCCCCAAGTCTCGAACAGGTTGGACCGGTATCCGGGTTCCAACATTTTTGGTGCGGTGAGCGTGGACTGTAGCAAGAGAAGAAAATCTCATCTGACGATCCCATGACTGAACGTGACGAACTAGGAACCGGCCAGGAGAACTCGCCGCCTTTGGGCGAATTCGTGACCAAGAGTGTCTTCGAGTAGGGGATGAAGGCGATGGAGGATACCATCAGGAGGCTACTCACACCTCGCGCCGAGGCGGGAGTACCTTCCCCTGTCACCGCCGCCTCGCCCGCTGAGGCGGGACCGATTTAGCGTCTCGGCAAGGAGACGCTCCTCGAAGATGATGACCAGCCGCTCAGCGCACATGTACTCTTCGCAAGCCCAACAGAGACTCGCCAGTCGGAGGGAGAGTGCGACCGAGTTCGTCCTCTTCGCCAGATCGCCCCGCCCAGTCCGTTCTGCGAGTTGGTGCTGTCCGCCCCCATTCCTGCAGGGTTCACAGAGCCCGCCATGAGTTTCTACTCCGGAAGTGATGATCCCGTCAAGCACCTGCAATAGTTCGAAGATATGGTCTCCATCAAGCCGATGACGGACGCCTTCAAATGTCGGTTGTTCGTGTTGAAATTGTTGAAGTGAAGTGGAAGGGAGTCCGGCCGGTCTGGAGGTTGGAGACCGCAGAGACCGCGTGGTCTGCGCTGGTGCTCTGGCGGTTTGGTTCTGCGATCTCTCCCTGCTGTTCGGGCGATCTGGTGTGATCGGCCAGCCTGCTTCTTGGTTTGGTCGATTGGTTCGGGCGGCCTGTTCTTGGTTGACCGTCGTGACCGGGCGGGTTTTTTGGGCTGCTCTGGCGACTTGGCTCAAGTCGGCCAAGTGTTCATCCTTGTCTTGGCGATCCAGGAAGGGTGGTTGTTGTATCCGCGCGGCTTGTGCGCGGCTTGCTGCTGACTTCCGTCTTGGACTGAATCTTGTCCAAGTACTGTGTTCGCGCGGTCTGCCTTGTGAGATCGTTCGCGTTCTGATGGGCGGTTATTGTATCCCGGTTTGTGCGGTGACGACATCCGTCTCTCCGCCTATAAATAAGGGTGCAGGGCCCGTCATTCCTAACAAGAATTGTAAGAACAAGAGCCCGAATTGTTTCTTGCGGTCTCAAGTTTGAGGTCGCGCGACTTGGATGCGAGTTAACCGTTGTTGTGTTCGCGGGTTTGCGGTCAGCAGGCCGGTGGCTTGAATAAACAGTTCGTCTGCGGTCTGTCAGCGAACTGGTTTATTGTGTTCTTGTGCTGTTCGCAGCAAGCTCAGCGATCAAGCAACCTTCAGCGGTTAGGCGATCATAGTTGCGGTCTGGCGACAGCTTCAGTTCTTTGTTCCAATAAGCTTCAGTTCGTGCGGTCTGGGATTGCGGTCTGGCAGTGCAGGTTGTCTGCTTCTATTCACGCGGTCTCAAGGTGTTTCTGCGGTCTGACTGTGCAAGCGGTCTGGGAGTACAGCAGAGCAAGCCGGGCGACCTGAGCCTTTTTGCGGTCTGTGCGGTCTCTGCTTTGGCAGACCGCCAGTTTCAGTTTTGGTGTGTTTGTTCTTCTCATCTCCGTGATTCTTATGAATCATGTCTCGCCATGTATACCTCGAAGTGTAAAGCAGTTCTGTTTCAATAAATATTTCTTGTGTTGCTGTTTTGGCACTGTGGTTGTTTGGCTATAACTCTTGTTGATACAACTCCTGCTTACTCCTAAACGATCTTTCAAAAATTTTAACATGGTATCAAAGCGAGGTTCCTGGAGTGGATAAGCAGTGTTCAACTAGAGTTGCCATCGTCTTTGTGAAGAAGAGACCACATAGACTGCCATGGAAGGTGGATACGCAAGAGGTCTTGGTATTGAACTCCTCACATCGACTAACTTTAAAAAATGGAAGTCATGTATGGAGAGTTACTTGCTTGGAGAGGATCTATGGGAGGTAGTTGGCGGAGAAGACACACAAGAGGTGTTTCTAGCAGGAGATAATATGGCAGAGGTGAGACTTTGGAGGAGGACGAATGCTAAGGCTGAGTTCACTCTCAAGAGGGCTATCTCACCGGAGCTGTTTGATCACATCATCGGATGTAAATCTGCTGCTGAGATTTGGACGTCCTTGGACGGACTGTTCAATAAGAAGAATGTAGCGAGGCTACACTATCTTGAAAATGAGTTGACGAAAGCCTCTCAAGGTGATCTTTCTATTTCCACCTTCTTTCTCAAGATGAAGAATCTCACAGCAGAGATTTCTGCGTTGGACCCTGATGAGCCTATCTCTGAGGCAAAACTGAAGAGGCATATCATCCGCGGGTTGCGGAAGGAGTATCTTGCCTTTGTGACTTCAGTTCAGGGTTGGGCAAATCAACCGTCGTTGTTGGAGCTGGAGAACCTTCTTGCTTCGCAAGAAAGTTTAGCAAGACAGATGGCGGGGATTTCTCTCTCCGGGGGAGAAAGTGATGTGATGTTCTATGGAAAGAAGAAGAAGAAATGGGAGAAGAAGAAGCCGTGTCATGATGGACCCTCCACTTCAGGTCAGCAAGATAGAGGCTACGCCTCTAAGTCTGATGAGAAGAAAAAAGGAGAGGGACCGAGGTGCTTTAGATGCAACAAGACCGGGCACTTCAAGAAAGATTGCCGGGTGAATCTTCAGCCGGGACATGTAGTGGAGAAGGAGATGCCAAAGTCTGATGGAGTTGGATGGGGAGGAGCCTTTGTGTCTAATATAACGGCGATGCCCGTTAAGGCCTTGGCTTCCATCAACTATGATGAGGACTGGATTGTTGATTCAGGGTGTGGGCATCACCTCACCGGGGATGGATCAAAGTTCTCTTCTTTGGCATCTTACTCAGGTAACAATGCTATCATTACGGCTGATAATTCTATTCATCCAGTAGAGCACGAAGGAGTCGTCTCTATGAGCAGTGATAAGGGTCCACTCACGTTGAGGAGTGTTTATCATGTGCCTGGTATGAAGAAAATCTCTTCTCTGTGACCAATGCGGTCGATGCTGGTTATCACGTTCTGTTTGGCCCAACAGAAGTGAAGTTTCTCAAAACTCAACCGGAGATAAAGGGAGATGTTATTCACGTCGGCAAGCGGGTGAAGGACTTGTTTGTTTTATCGACAAGTACCTATGTTGATAAGATGAGGACCAATGATGGCGCGACCATCTGGCATGAAAGGTTGGGGCATGTAGGCATGGACAAATTGAAGGCTATGGCGGTAAGGGGCCTTGTCAATGGCTTGCCTAGCTTGTCCTCCTATGGAGACGGTCATGTCTACGAAGGATGTCAGTTTGGTAAGTCTCATCGACTTCCATTTGACAAATCGCAAACAATGTGCAAAGTGCCGTTGGAGTGCATCCACGGTGATTTGATGGGACCGACTGCCACCCCAAGCCTTGGAGGCAACAGATACATGTTGGTGTTGATTGACGATTACACCAGATATGTCTGGGTGTATTTTCTGAAAGAGAAGTCGGAAGCATTTGCGAAGTTTGTGGAGTTCAAGGAGCTGGTTGAAGGCCGGCTAGGCCTGCGGGTTAAGAAACTTAGAACTGACAAAGGTGGGGAGTTCACCTCTGGTGAGTTCTCAAGTTTTTGCAGGAAGCATGACATCAGGAGAGAGCTCACTTGTGCCCATACTCCACAACAGAATGGCGTTGCTGAGAGGAAGATCCATCATCTGATGGAAACTTACAAATGCTGGCTTCATGCTAAGAGTATCCCAAAGTCCTTCTGGGCGGAGGGAATGTCTTGTACGTGCAGCTTATGTCATCAACAGGTTGCCTTTAAGTCCTATCAACATGAAGACCCCTCACGAATTGATGTTTAAGGAGAAGCCGAGTGTTGCACACCTTCGGGTGTTCGGGTCAACCTGCTATGTGCATATTCTTGATGCTCTTCGGACAAAGCTAGATGTGAAAGCAAGGAAGCTAGTCTTTATTGGGTATGATGAGCGGAAAAAGGGATGGAGATGCATGGATCCTGAGACACGGAGGTCAATTGTTTCTCGGGATGTAGTGTTCGATGAAGTGACTTCCTACAAGGGGAGTTCAGGAGTTGAGCTACCGGAGGGCAGGGTTGATGAAGGAGGAAAAGCTGCGGGAAGTCTTCAAGTGGAGTTGCCTGTTTCACCAGGAGCTCCAGCTATGTCAAGCTCTGAGATGGAGGCTTCAGGTTCTGGAAGCAGGGGGAGCGATGCTCCAAGTTCATCTGGAAGAGGAGCTTGCATAGAAGAAGCAGCTGAGGAGGTGGTTAGTCAGGAGCAACCTCTTAGGATGTCGAAGAGGACTATTCAACCACCAGATCGATACATAGGAGGGAACATGGAAAACTTTATTTCATGCTTCTTCGCTGGTCCCTTGGATGAGAGGGAGCCGTCAAACTTTGAGAAGGCCAGAGGCATGAAGGAGTGGGACATTGCTATGCAAGAAGAGATGGCAGCTCTCGAGAAGAATGAGACCTAGTATCTTGTGCCCAAGCCCAAGGGCACTACTCCTGTGACATGCAAATGGGTCTACAAGCTGAAGAAGAAAGCTGACGGCAGTATCGAGCGGTACAAGGCTCGCCTTGTAGCTCGCGAGTTCTCACAGCAGTACGGAGAAGATTATGATGAGACGTTCAGTCCAGTGGCAAAGATGACTTCGGTTTGATTTGTTATTGCCTTGGTGGCTTCAAGTGGTTGGGAGATTTGGCAACTCGACGTGAAGAATGCCTTCTTATACGGCGAGATTGACAAGGATATCTTCATGATCCAACCGTAAGGCTTCATCTCGAAGGAGTATCCGGACTACGTCTGTAAGTTGAAGAAGGCCCTGTATGGGTTGAAGCAAGCGCCTCGAGCGTGGTACGGGAAGATTGCAGAGTATCTCTTATTCTGCGGATTCGTTGCTTCAGACTCTGATTCTAGCTTGTTCATCAAGAAGGAGGGGGTGCTTCGGGTGATTGTGCTGCTGTATGTGGATGACATGATTGTCATCGGGAACTCAAAGGAAGCTGTTGCAAGACTCAGGGCTGAGCTTACTATCAGATTCGAGATGAAGGATCTGGGGGAGCTCCACCATTTCGTTGGACTCGAGGTGCAGAGGAGGGAGAGCGGAGTGCTTATTTCTCAGGCTGGCTATGCGGAGCGGATTGTTCAGCGATTCGGCATGGAGGAAGGGAAGAGCAGCTCTATACCTCTGGAGCAACATCATAAGCTTCGGAAGGATGAGGGGAGAGTTTTATCTGAACCGTTGGTGTTCCGAGCTCTGGTTGGGAGTTTGATCTACTTGACGATCACAAGGCCAGATATTGCTTATACAGTTGGCAAGGTGAGTCGGTACATGGCGGAACCACGGAAACCTCATCTTCTAGCGGCAAAAGGCATCTTGAAGTATGTGAAGTCGACCTCTGATTTTGGTCTCCTATATAGGAGAGGGTCAAGCTTGGAGTTGCATGGTTTCATGGATGCTGATTATGGGGGAGACGTGGATGATCAGAGATCAACGTCTGGTTATGTCTTTATGACGGGCCCCACAACTATCTCTTGGTGCAGCAAGAAGCAAGACTCGGTGTCTGTATCTACCACGGAAACGGAGTACAAGGCTTCGGCTTTGGCTGCTCAGGAAGCCGTTTGGCTCAGTAGGTTGGTGGAGGACGTTCATCAGGAGGTTCGAGGTCCCACCTTGCTACGCGGGGACAATGAGAGTGCTCTCAAGCTGGTTAACAATCTAGTTTGTCACGCGAGGACCAAACATATAGAGATTGAGCACCATTTCATTCGTGAAAAGGTGTTGGGAGGATCTCTTATGGTCGAGCATGTTCGGAGTGCGGACAATGTCGCAGACATCTTCACAAAGCCGCTGGCGAAGGGACCGTTTATCCGGTTAAGGGGGTTGCTTGGTCTAGTTTCCACTTCCCACTTCAAGGGGGAGTGTTGAAATTGTTGAAGTGAAGTGGAAGGGAGTTCGGCCGGTCTGGAGGCTGGAGACCGCAGAGACCGCGCGGTCTGTGTTGGTGCTCTAGCGGTTTGGTTCTGCGATCTCTCCTTGCTGTTCGGGCGATCTGGTGTGATCGGCCAGCGTGCTTCTTGGTTTGGTCGATTGGTTCGGGTGGCCTGTTCTTGGTTGACCGCCGTGACCGGGCGGGTTGTTTGGGCTGCTCTGGCGACTTGGCTCAAGTCGGCCAAGTGTTCGTCCTTATCTTGGCGATCTCAGGAAGGGTGGTCGTTGTATCCGCGCGGCTTGTGCGCGGCTTGCTACTGACTTCGGTCTTGGACTGAATCTTGTCCAAGTGTTGTGTTCGCGCGGTCTGCCTTGTGAGACCATTCGCGTTCTGATGGGCGGTTATTGTATCCCGGTTTGTGCGGTGACGACATCCGTCTCTCCGCCTATAAATAGGGGTGCAGGGCCCGTCATTCCTAACAAGAATTGTAAGAACAAGAGCCCGGATTGTTTCTTGCGGTCTCAAGTTTGAGGTCGCGCGACTTGGATGCGAGTTAACCGTTGTTGTGTTCGCATGTTTGAGGTCAGCAGGGTGCGGTCTCCTTCCTTGGTGATTTCCGGTGTCTTGAATAAACAGTTCGTCTGCGTTCTGTCAGCGAACTGGTTTATTGTGTTCTTGTGTTGTTCGCAGCGAGCTCAGCGATCAGGCGACCTTCAGCGGTTAGGCGATCAGAGTTGCGGTCTGGCGACAGCTTCAGTTCTTTGTTCTAATAAGCTTCAGTCGTGCGGTCTGGGATTGCGGTCTGGCAGTGCAGGTTGTCTGCTTCTGTTCGCGCGGTCTCAAGGTGTTTCTGCGGTCTGACTGTGCAAGCGGTCTGGGAGTACAGCAGAGCAAGCCGGGCGACCTGAGCCTTTTTGCGGTCGGTGCGGTCTCTGCTTTGGCAGACCGCCAGTTTCAGTTTTGGTGTGTTTGTTCTTCTCATCTCCGTGATTCTTATGAATCATGTCTTGCCATGTATACCTCGAAGTGTAAAGCAGTTCTATTTCAATAAAGATTTCTTGTGTTGCTATTTTGGCACTGTGGTTGTTTGGCTATAACTCTTGTTGATACAACTCCTGCTTACTCCTAAACGATCTTTCAAAAATTTTAACAGTTCACCATAACCTTCCAGGAAAAAGCCCGAGACTGGTTCTACCAATTGCCCGCGGGAAGCATCTACGGGTTCGAGGACCTGCGCAGAAGTTATCTGCTCCGCTTCTCTACTTCCAAGAAGAGGAGGAAGGGTTCTGAAGACCTCTTCCTTATCAAGCAAAAACCCCAGGAGATGCTCGGGTTGTATCTAGATCGCTTTCAGGAAGAGATCCTCCTAGTCCAGGAGGTCCCTGGGCACACCCTGATCTTGGCATTTAAGTTGGGGCTGCAGCCAGGGTTTTTCAAGGTGGAGATCACCCGCAATACCCCCCTATCGTTCGAGGAGTTGGTCGATCGAGCCGCGAGGCAGATCGAAGGGGAAGCAACCAGCCTGGAGTTCGTGGCCAAGTTAGCTAGGTTGGAGGAAGGAGATGGAAGCGGCCGGCATGAGACCAAGAAGAGGGATGAGCCGAGAAGGCGAGAAGAAGGAGGATCCCGGGAGAACAGGGACCAGCGGAATCAAGAGAGGAGGTTCCAGACCCCGCCTCGCCGGCCGGCCTGGAGACCTGCCGGAGGAGGATACCAAGGGAGACCAGGAGGGAGGTACTCCCCGGAGCGGCGAGACCGCTGCCGCTCTCCCGAGCGGAGGCAGGGACAGTGGAGGCAAAACAAAGTACCGCCAAGAGAAGCTAATGTGATCAGGAGAGGACGAGGATGAGGAAGAGGAGGAAGGCCGCGACATCCTCGAGGTGAAGAGGAGCGTCGGGCAATGCCCTATTGCAACTTCCACCGGGCGGAGGGCCATGCGACGACCACGTGCCCTGAGTTCTTGGAGTTGAGGAGAGGAGCTGGAGGAGCCCAGGAAGGGCATCAGAAGCGAGAAGGAGGAATGTTGAGAATCGAGGGGGGAGGAGTCCCCGCCCCAAGGAGGTGTGAAGATAGGGAGATCTTGGAGCCCATGGAGGGATAGGTGTCATCCACGAAGGAGCGGGGTTGGAGGCAACCCGGAAGGGGAGCCTCAACGTCGTGTATCGGAAGGGCGTGGCCTCTGCCTCCCAGACTCCGCCACCGTCGGGTGAGATCACTTTCTCGGAGGAAGACATGCTGGGGAACGAAAACCCCTTTCATGATGCAGTGGTGATCAAGGAGAAAGAAAGGAGGTAGATGGAGGAGTAGAGCTGGTTGTAACGCTGGGGGGTACTACCAGATGCTGCAGGTTCGTCATCGTTGATGCCCCTAGCAATTACAATGCCATCTTCGGTAGGCCGCTCATCAGCGCCTACAAATGCGTGCCTTCATCCTATCATCAATGCCTCAAGTACAATCAAGGAGGGTTGCAGATCAGGATCTGGAGCGACCCCAAAGTAGCAAGGCAGTGCTATCTCAACGCAGTTAACACAATCAGTTGGAAGGAGGAGGCCGAGGTGGTAGACCAGGTGATGGAGGAAATGGCGAGGTTGGAGGCAGCCGAGGAGGTGGAGGAGAAGGAGATCCAATCTGAAGGCGGAAGGCCAGGAAAGGTAAAGATCAGCGGAGAGCTGGGAGAGGAGGACAAGGAGAAGATTATGTCCTGCATCCAGAAGAATGCCGACATCTTCGCGTGGAGCGCAGCCGATATGCCAGGCATCGACGCAGACGTCGTCTGCCATCATCTCAACTTAGATATAGGAGTCCACCCCATCCAACAGAAGAAGAGGGCAACCGCCACCACCCTGGCCGAGCCCATCAGGGAGGAGGTCAGGAAGCTGCTGGTGGCGGGGTTTGTGTCGGAGATCCAGTACCCAGGTTGGGTCTCCAATGTTGTAATGGTGAAGAAGAGGGAGGGGAAGTGGCGCATGTGTATCGACTTTTCTATCCTTAATAAAGCTTGCCCCAAGGATTGCTATCCCTTGCCTAGAATCGACGAGCTAGTAGACTCGGCCGTCGGATTCCCTGTCATGAGTTTTTAGATGCTTTTTCTGGTTATCATCAAATCCGCATGCACCCACCCGACATAAAAAATGTTTCCTTTATCACCATCGACGGATGTTATTGTTATAAAATGATGCCCTTCGGGCTTAAGAACGCAGGAGCCACTTACCAGCGAATGATGGACAGGGTGTTCAAGGAGCAAAAGGGGCGAAACCTGGAGGTCTACGTCGATGATCTCATGGTAAAAAGCAAGAGCGTGGAGGAACACCTCAGGGACCTGTAAGAAACCTTCGCCACACTTCGGAAGTATAAAATGAGGTTGAATCCGGCCAAGTGTGTTTTTAGGGCGGGAAAGGGAAAATTCTTGGGTCACCTCTTGACCCCGGCGGGAGTGGAGCCAAACCCCGATAAAGTCAAGGCAATCATGGAGATGGAAGCACCTAGAAACACCAAAGAGGTTTAGCGCCTGACGCGTCTGGCCGGGCTGAGTCGGTTCCTCTCCAGGGCAGGAGAGAAGTGCTCTCCTTTCTTCAAAACCCTCCGGGACAACAAGAAGTTCGAGTGGTCTGCGGAGTGTCAGGGGGCCTTCGAGAGCCTAAAGCTTCAGTTGGCCCAGGCTCCCTTATTACAAGGGCCTAGAGAAGGAGAAGATCTCTTCTTGTACGTCGGAGTAGGTGCGGAAGCGGTGAGTTCGGTCTTGGTCCGCGAGGAAGGGAAACGACAACTCCCCATCTACTATGTAAGTCGGGTCCTGCGGAAGGCTGAACTACGCTACCCCATCGTAGAGAAGCTGGCGTTTGCCTTGATAGTCTCGGCTCGGAGACTCCGACCCTACTTTCAGGCCCACCCGATCAAGGTAGTGACTGATCATCCTCTCCGCATCATTCTGGAAGGGGTAGAACATTCAGGAAGATTAGCCAAATGGTCGGTGGAGCTCAGCGAGTTTGACGTCACATACGTCCCTCGACTAGCCATAAAGGCCCAGGCAGTGGCAGACTTCCTGGCCGACTACACCATGGAGGTAGGTGAGGAGGAGGCACGCCGACGATTGGCTTGGGAAATGTTCGTAGACGGAGCATCAGGGAAGAATTTGTGCGGGGGAGGCATCATCCTTATCAGCCCCCAGGGCACCCGGATCGAGCAGGCCATCCAGATTCTTTTCCCTGTCACCAGTAATCAGGCAGAATATGAGGCCGTCATCGCAGGGCTTCATCTAGCACGGGAGCTGGGGGTTCACGACATAAGAGTCCACTCCGACTCTATGGTGGTCGCCTCCCAGGTCCGAGGAGAGTTCGAAGCAAGGGATCCGATGTTGCAACGTTACCTGGCAAAGGTCAAAGGCTTGGTGGGCTCCTTCAAGTCCTTCTCCATACAGCACGTCCCGAGGGAGGAGAACGCCCAAGCAGACCGACTAGCCAAATACGGCCCCGCGGCCGGAGGGACAGTCACGGGTTTGTTTCGACCCTCTATTGAGGAAGGTGAGATGATGGACATCGACCAACCCTCATCGTGGATGGACCCTCTCATTACTTTCTTGACCACGAGCCAGCTGCCTGCGGAGGTTCAGGACAAGAGGCGGTTCAGGTACAAGTCCGCTTATTATTTACTAACTGACGGGGTGCTCTACAGGAAGACTCTATCGGGTCCCCTGGCCAGGTGTCTGTCCGAGGAGGAAGCCTCCCGGGTCTTGGAGGAGATTCACACAGGAAAGTGCGGGAGTCATTCGGGAAGCCGAACCCTGGAGAAGAGAGTACTCTGAGCAGGGTACTTTTGGCCCACCATCAGGAAAGACGCGGAAGAGTTCGCGAAGAGGAGGTCAAAGTGCCAACTCTACGCCCCACTCCAGTTATAACCAGCCCAGCGTCTCCGGTCAATCACCACCCCCTGGTCCTTCGCCATTTGGGTAATGGATCTGGTTGGATCATTCCCTCAGGCAAGTGGACAAAGGAGATATCTCCCGGTGATGATCGATTATTTCTCCAAGTGGATGAAGGTGAAGGCCCTGGCAAAAACGACCTCCTTAGTGGTGAAGAACTTCATTTGGGGGGAGATCGTATGTAGACACGGTCTACCCCTCGCCATCGTCACCGACACCGGTCCGCAATTCGCAAGCCTTGAACTCACCGACTTCTGTAGTCAACTTGGCATCGATCTCCGCTTCGCCTCAGTCCATCATCCAAGGAGCAACGGCCAGGTGGAGGCGGCCAACAAAATCATCATCAACCTTCTCAAGAAGAAGGTGGAAAACCTGAAAGGGAACTGGGTGGAGCAGCTCCCCTCAGTCCTCTGGGACCTGAGGAGTACCCCCACCACAGCGACCGGAGAAACACCATTCAAGTTATCACATGGCTTGGAGGCTCTCATCCCAATAGAGTTCGAGGTCCGAAGCCCTAGGGTGGTGGCGGCGGAAGAAGGAGACGAGGGGTGGAGACTTGAGAACGAATATGCGCAACGACTTGCCTTGGATTTTGTGGAGGAGCTTCGCGACCAGGCCACGATCGGCCAGGAAGAAATCAAGCGAAGGATGTCAAGGCACTTCGACAAGCATGTCCGAGTCAAGCAATTCGACAAAGGAGACTTGGTCCTCAAAAAAGTGGACGTTGCAGGGAGATCCGCAGCAATAGGTAAACTCCACCCCAATTGGGAAGGCCCCTACATTGTCTTCGAGGTATTAAAAACAGGCGGGTACCGCCTGCAAAATGTCGAGGGAGAACTCCTAGGAAACACTTGGAGTGGAGACGACTTGAAACGTTTCTACTCCTAACATTAATGTAATACTTTGTTTATTTTTGTTATGCTAAAGAACAATAACACTTTCCATGGCTAACTCGTAACGCTTCACCACCTGGGCGACAGATACCGAGCAGTGAGTTCTATGTCCTCGAGCAGAGAGTTGTCGTAGACCAGGCCGTAGCACTGGGCTCCTCCCCTACAGGCTGGCTACTTGCTCCCTCGAGTGAGTTCTATGTCCTCGAGCAGAGAGTTGTCGTAGACCAGGCCGTAGCACTGGGCTCCTCCCCTGCAGGCTGGCTACTTGCCCCCTCGAGTGAGTTCTATGTCCTCGAGCAGAGAGTTGTCGTAGACCAGGCCGTAGCACTGGGCTCCTCCCCTGCAGGCTGGCTACTTGCCCCCTCGAGTGAGTTCTATGTCCTCGAGCAGAGAGTTGTCGTAGACCAGGCCGTAGCACTGGCCTCCTCCCCTGCAGGCTGGCTACTTGCCCCCTCGAGTGAGTTCTATGTCCTCGAGCAGAGAGTTGTCGTAGACTAGTCCGTTGCACTGGGCTCCTCCCCTGCAGGCTGGCTACTTTCCCCCTCGAGTGAGTTCTATGTCCTCGAGCAGAGAGTTGTCGTAGACCAGGCCGTAGCACTGGGCTCCTCCCCTGCAGACTGGCTACTTTCCCCCTCGAGTGAGTTCTATGTCCTCGAGCAGAGAGTTGTCGTAGACCAGGCCGTAACACTGGGCTCCTCCCCTATAGGCTGGCTACTTGCCCCCTCGAGTGAGTTCTATGTCCTCGAGCAGAGAGTTGTCGTAGACCAGTCCGTAGCACTGGGTTCCTCCCCTGCAGGCTGGCTACTTGCCCCCTCGAGTGAGCCCCAAACTCTACTAAGTGACAACCCCAAAAAGCAATCTCATAAGGGAAGGGGAGGCGAGGCGCGTATCCTAAAACCTCCCAGACTTGTGAATATCGAAATTACTCGTATATTCGTCAATCATCTCACGAAAGGCCCTAACAGGGGGCGAGAAGCACGCTCCAACCGCCTCATACTCCGCGAAGGCATAAGCAAACATGCACCTGACTAAGGCGAGGAGAGCTCTCGCGCGAGCCCTCGCCACGAGCGAGTACCCCCTAGGCGCGAGTACGCTACATAGGCAAGCGCGTCACCAAAAAATATGATAAAAGTAATGAATAATAATAATGAGCGCGTCATACGAGATTTACGACAAGGAAAGAGAAAAGATCGAGCGGATTAAAATATGGCGAGCACGCTCATTCAGTCAAACAGAAAGGGCGAGTACGCCAAAAGTATTCCTAAGAGAAAATATTATTACAAGGCTCACAAAATATAAAAACGAGCTATTCGCCCTGGTCATCCTCTTTCGATTCGCCAGATGAACCATCACTTGGAGTTCCCGCCGGGATGGGGCTCACCGCCTCGCGATATAGTTCCGGGAGAAGGTCCCCGAGATCGACTTTGGCCCCCTCTGCAGTAAGAAGAAATTGCCGCCGGAGCCGCTTCCGTGTAAACACCGCCGTCTTGATGGCCAGCTGCCTGCGCGTCTCGGCGACCTGAGCCGGGGTAAAGTGAAGGAGCTGCAGAGCTATGGACGACTCCCCTCTGCTAGGATGCCGGAGCTCAGCTATCTCCGATTCCGCCTCGGCGAGGCGAGTCCCCAGGTAGTTGGCCTCCCGCTGCGAGGCGGCCAGCTGCGCCTCCAGCTCAGAGACCCGCGTCACCAGCGTGACGGTGGACTCCTGCATTTGCAAAGGTCAGACGATAGCGTCGGCCAGTGAGTGAGAAGTAAACGAACAAGGACACTCACCTCGGGGGGAATGACCTCCTTAGCCTTGGACCCGGCAAGTTCCTCCTCCACTGCCGCCAGCTTCTTCTCCAGCTATTTATAGGCGACGCCCAGTTCGCTAAGTCGCCTATTCGATTGAAGCCCCCTCCACGTAGTCTGGTGAGCCAGCTCGGCGGTGCGGAAAGCGGAGCGGCTGATGAGGTTGGCTAGCTCGCAAATAGGAGCCTCTGCGAGAACTTTGGCGTCTTCTCGACCATACAACCCATAGAGTAGGTTGTACGCCTGATCGCCTACCTCCTCGAAATCCTCCCAGGAGGGGAGCAGCGAACTCACAAGGACCCGGTTCGCGTCGTGGTCCCATATCAGCAGCGGGTTACCTTTAGGGTCCTCGCTCCTCATCCCCAACCCAAAATTCATATGGGACGAGGGTTCTAGAGGCAGGCTCGCCGGGGGACGAGAAGATCTCCCCGTTTTCTGCTTCTTTCGCCTTGGCTCGCTAGCCGAGGCGGCCTCGGGGTCAACTCGACCCTTCCCCTTGTACGTCAGCGGGGGCGTCCCGCTGTCCATCGAGACCACCGCCCCTCCAAGGGCCCCCTCGAGGTGAGGCTCGCTTGACCGACGTCGCGAGGCGTCGCAAGGGGGATGGGTGGGGACGGCGCGCTCACCTGCAAGAGGGTGAATATTAACTCAGGTCCCTACAAAGAGCAGAGGATCAAGGGAGGGGGGAGCACGACGAGTATTGCCCGGGATTTACCCGCTCCAGGATTCACGAAGGCGAGCTGATCCACGCCTCGTCGCAGGAAGACCACATCCATAACCTTATCCTTCATGTAAGTATAGAGGTTCAGAGCGTCCCCTTTCAAGCGAGGCGGTCTGTACTCCGTCTCTTCCTTCTGAATGGGGGCAAAGGGAATGTTCCCAAAGTTGCCTCGCACCAGGATGAATTTATTGGTCCAATGATGGACCTTGTTGAGCGTCTCGGCAACCTTAACGCACACGCTAGTGATGAACAGGGTGTCGTCGCCAGTCGCCTTCAGGGTCAGGACCTTGCGGAAAGCGGAAAGGTCGAATTCGATCTTCTCCTCGCGCAGGTAGCAGGCATAGGCGACCAAGACACTGATTGCGTTGGGGTTGACCTGCGCGGGGATCATCCCGAAGTATCGAAGGACCTGGCGCACCTCAGGCCATAGGGGCAGCCTCAACCCCACCTGGAAATGGGCCAAAAGGATGGCGAGTTCCCCGTCATAGAGGGTGTTGAGGAACTCACCAGGGGCTGGCTGCCTCGCTGTATTGCCTGGTGGCAGGTAACGGTTCTCGCCTAGGGTATGCGAGCTGGGGAAGTTGTGCGCTCGGAAATTGCGGACACAGAAGGCACGCCCGTCCTCGAATGGCTCTTTCCCCATGACAGGTGGCGAGTAGGAGGGGAAGATCTAACAGGCAGGGTTCAGAGAAAAGTGCTTGGGGGGGAGAGGGGAGTGTGGGAGCGTGCCTACCCACTCTAGAAGGCCCTCAATTTATAGACTCCGCCCCCTCCGGCCTGGTCGCACGTGAACAGGACAACCACCTATGCGAGTATACCTAAGCGAGTAGCTAGTTCAGCAGCGCGCGGGTAAAAGGCAGCGACCCTAACACAAAGAGAACACAGCGTGGGCACGAAAAGCCTTTAACATAAATTCTCTAAGCGCATAGCGCTGATACACAAAAGACACAAAAATATTGCCTGCACATTACAGGGGGTCGGGAGGCCGCGAGTGCCTTTACATATCAAGTGTCAAAAAATAGCAAAAAACATCAAAAGAAATAGTACAGCCTAATGAACTCCGCCGCGGCATCGCGGACCGCGACCTAGACGGCGCGCGCGCTGAGGATGGCGAGCTCTCCAAGCAATGTCGCGAGCTGCTCGCAGGTCTTCGCGAGCCTGCCCCAGACTCTCCTCACTTTGTCGGATGTGATCCTCGCCTCGGAGGATATGTTATTCCAGTAAGGAGGCCTCGCCCACGGTGCCAGCCACCTGCGAGAAGCGATGAAGATCATCTTCGGTAGCTTGCTGGCGAGCCTCCACCTCATACAACCTCGTCTCCAGGTCAGTCACCCTGTCAAAGAGGTCGTCTTTGCCCTGCACCTGCTGTTGAAACTCCTCCACTTCAGAAAGGCGGTCCCCAAGGTCAACCAGTCGCGCGTTCACCTCGGCGGGCGGCGCAGACATTAGAAAAGAATCGTGGACTCGAAGGACAGCAATCAAGCGAGCCCACGACCCCTCGTTAAAACCCGGCGGGTCCGCGAGTAGCTCCCTCAAAGGAGTAGACGCCACAGGCGGTGGCGACCCCGACAGTGAGTTCGTCGATGGCGGACGACTGGAAGAGGGAGACCCCCGACTATCTAAAAGGAGGCAAGTGACAAGGGTAAGCGACAGAAAAGAAGAAGGAGACAAGGTAAGCGAGGCGAGTACTCCCGTGAGTATTGTTCCCTTCTTGGTGGTGAGGCGGATCTGCCCGCAACCTCCCAGTAGAGGCAGACAAGTGGAGAACCACACCGGTTCCCCCGGATGAAGGGCCTATCATCAAAGATTTCCCCCCGCTAGTTGGGCGGGTCGGCTGGCCTACCCCAGACTGCTGAGGAGGCGACTGCAAGGGAGGAGGAAGGAGGGTCAAAATCTGCCCTGGGACCGAGGAGGACGCGGTCCCTAGACCCATCGACAGCGTCGCGCCGAATTGGCCAGGTTGAACCAAGCGGGTAGGAAGCACTGCGGATAACAAAAGGTCAGTACAAGTTTAGCCTAGTTGGGCGAGAAGATAGTGCCCTTACCAGGTGTTATGGTTGGACGAACTGGAGGAAACAGCGGGGCGCCCAGATCCGCTGGAGGTAATCTCGCCTCTTCGAGCCCACCCGTTGTGATTCTGACCTCGCCCTCACCCTGCTGACGAGATGAGTCGGCGACGAGCTCTTCATGAATGGGCGAGGTCGTCACTTTCCCAAGCAAGGGTCCGCACCTCGCCGTGGATTTCGGATCCGTGGAGGATCTCTCGCGTGGCTCCAGGTCGACTCTCTTCCGTTTGGACTTCTTCTTCCTCGCGGAACCAGGAGGGCGAGATTTCAGGAACTCTCCAATGATGTCGAGGACGGCGGCAGCCTCAGGCTCGTCATCAACGATCCCCCGGTCGGCGACCGCAGAAGACCCCCCTTGGAAGACATTTCAGCATATGGATGGAAGGCACACTCCCACTCTATTTATAGAAGAAAGGTCAGCCAGCGCGCAACCTCGCCGAATAAGGGATTGGACTCTTCTTTCCGATCTCTAGCGAGCTCGCAAAGAGCGGGGATTGTGTACAACCCGTATTCGGCGAGTAGGCCCATAGGGCTCAGTGAGTAGATCGGCACTCTTCAGCGAGTAGACCCGAGACGGTCTTACTCGCCCAGGGTAAGGAAGCGAATACACCCTTCCCTGTCGCGTCCATCATGTCAGGCTCCCCTTTATCCGGGGCGAGGCGAGTAGGTCTCCTCTAATATGAGACCCCCTCAGGAGAGCCCGCCCTTGGCGAATAGATCTGGACCTAGTCGTCTCGGCCGCAATCTCCGGGAGGGAGGGGCGAGCACGGGCCACTCCGGCTCGTCAACCCTCCCTCACTATCCGCAGACCAGCAGGGGGTGCGATTAGTGTATGAGAAAAGGCGCGAGGGGGCTGTTCGCAGACCATTTTGGTCTGCATATAGTAATTTGGTTAAGGCGGAGGAAGTTATCCGCACCCCTGGGAAGTTTTTCCCTATAAATAGGACCCATTATGTCTTAGATCAGCACAGATCCACCCCCCTTTGAGAGCCTGTGCTTTCTTCCTTGTGTTGTCTGAGAGAGCTCAACTTCTAGTTTTTGGGAGGGGAAATCGAGTGAGATTTTCGGGTTGTGGCGGGACCTCCTCGCTGCAGCCAGTGGGTCATTCTTAGGAAGCTACCTACCAATCAGTGAGGGTCAGTTCTTAACTCGAAATACTTAGATCTAGGTATCCGACGAAGAGAGAAGTAACTCAAGCTACTCCCCAAGTCTCGAACAGGTTGGACCGGTATCCGGGTTCCAACAAAAACATTATCACTTCATTCCCTCCAAATAATTTGGGTTCCCTCCAAATAGTTTTGAGCTTTCCTAATTAGTTATGAGCTGATCACAAATCGCGTAACAACTACTCCCCCGGTCATTCTAGCAGATTCCAGGGCTAGTCACCGCACACCTGCAAATATGCACGAGCAACATGCAATATGTATCCAAAGCAGAAAAGAAATACTATATTATATAAGGTGAAGGCTCAATCACAATCAATCTTATAGGTTGCAAATGTATAAAAGTGGACCTAGGAATACATGACGGTTGGGTTCACCCAAGGGCTCACCACAACCTTTACCACATCACCACATGCACTAGTATAACTATCATAGCATTCACACATGAATTAGGGCACTCACGACCACCAATTCCATATTTCAATCCATCAAATAATGAAGGAGGTCTATGATCATGTCAACCTCGTGGTGGGAGGTCTAGCGTCATCTCAACCACTGAACGCTGTGATAGGAGGTCTCAATCCCACACGATATTTATAATTTCTCTTTCTATTGGTTACCGCCATGGGGGTTTCCAAGGAATACCCTTGGAGACATTCTCCGGTACGCAATCTTGAGAAGTATATGTTCAACTTTATATCACCATCACCGATCCGGACCTACAACCACGAGTAGACTTTATACATATGTCTAATCTAAGACCGCATATCAGATTATTTAATGCATTCATGTCGAGGTCTCAATCCCCCCCCCCCCCAAACTTCTAACAAACCAAAGGAGGTCATACCATCCACTAATTAGTACACGAGACTCTCATATACAAGAAAATGAAAAATGGCATGAACATACATCGGTCCTAAGATTGGAGAGAGAAATCGTTACCCTTGGAGCTCTCTTTGGTGCCATGACGTAGAAAGGAAATGATCAAGACGAGGCGTGCTTCGCAGATCTGGACTTGATTCGTCCTTTGAAGCTCCCAATCGACTCCAGTGGCAAGATCACATAGAACTTGGTCTATCTCTCTCTCTCTCTTTCTCGCTCTCATTTTACAGAAATAATGAAAAGAGACCTTAACATTCTCCCAATCTGATCGAAGAGGGTCTCGAGAAAGGCCCCGGCCATTGGATTAGAATCTCCCTTAATCCAGGGTCTCAAAATGAGCAAAAACACTTCATTTCATTTTTCCTAGGCTAGTCGCACATTGCCTCTCAGCTTTATGAGTGCTCAACGATCATTCCTAGCTTAGTCAATGATCATTGATCGAGTTCATCCGATCGATGATTACTGATCAGCTTCCCTCAACCGACGATCATCAACCGACCTCTTAGTTGGCAATCGTCAATCAGACCCAGAGGTCAATAATTTCCAATCACCAATCATACCCAACAACAATCATCGTTGATCGCCGATCAGACCAATGGTCAACAATCATCAATCCCACATCCTCTTCTAAAGGTTAATCTCTTTGGCTGCTTCAGGTTTGATGCACATGGTTCTTGTACACGGGCATATGACAGACAATGTAGACCTGGAAGACCCCCTGTTCAACTACTACAGTTGTTACATAATGCTATATGTCCAACCAAAGCGTCGGGTATAAGAAACAGAGTGCTACACATAATATGTGCCTGACCGAGCCCCCACAACATATAACCAACATTTGCAGACTATTTGAAATAGTAACAGACAATAAAATCTCCACATCATAGAATTATAACAAGCTAGCATAAGCGTATAAAATCTTTTACTAAATTAAGAATGTCCACATCTAAACCGAAGTATGAAACAGCACTCGGCCTTATGGTCGTCATAAACAGTCATATAAATGTCATTACAACAAAATATTAAACCAAGGCATGCATGCCTCATACATGAAATAACTAAACAAAAAAATATGCTACATAGCAAATTCTTTTTTTTTAAGCCCGACTTATGGCTTGGCCCTCTATGATCCACAGTGTGCTATGCTACATGCAACCATATAGTATACAAAATAAATGAGGGTTAATTATGAGTTGACCATAAACTGCATAACAACTCTTCCTCCGGTCATCCTAATGAACTATGAGGCAATCATTACACACCTGCATATACGTATCACGAAGAACATGCAACATGTATGTGAAAATCACAAAGAACAAGGGCTACTCAACTCATGCATCGAACACCTCCGCATGCTTCTATCATGACATCAAATATCAACATATGAATTGAGGGCACTCACGAACACATAATTACAAGCCTCAAAGCACAAACATGAACATCCTACATAATACGTAAGATGCACCCATCACTACGACTCTCTTCACCTATAATGTAGAGTCATGGTGGAAGAAATGCCCCAACGGGATCACTTCACACCAAATCTCTTCCTAACCAATGTTATAGGATCATCATCACATCGAAAGCTCACCATAGAGGAAGGTATAGGATCATATTCATACTGAATCATTATGATGGGAGGTGTAGGGTTGTCTCTGCACCGAATCATCGTAACACGCATAAAGCCCATCCAACTTCCAAAGCAAACAATTAGGGTCCGTTCGTTTGGACGGAATTGGCTTTCTGGAATTGACATTGGAGATTAGAAATTCAATTCTAGTGTTCGGCGCAACGAAATTTAAGCGGATATTGGCTTTCATGTGAAAACCCATGGCTTTTACTATGAACTAAAAAGTCAAATAGTAATTCTTACCTCCGCCCATAGGTTTTCCGCATAAGCAAATATTTACACTAGAGTTTTTCAACCTACGCGCGAGTTTTTCGCCGGAGCGTGCGTTTTCCTGCAAGGTATTTTTCGTCCAGGCGCGTTTATTTCACCAGGGCGCATATTTTCGGCACGCTTATTTCGGCCCGGCCCGTTTATTTTGGCCCGGCCGTTTATTTTCGCCGGGCGCGTTTATTTCGGCCCGGCGCGATTTTTTCGCCCGAATGAGATTTTTTCGCCCGGGCGCGATTTTTTTCGCCTGGGTGCGATTTTTTCGCCTAAGGCGCGATTTTTCGCCCGGTCGCGATTTTTTTGCCCGGGCGCGATTTTTTTGCCCGGGAGCGATTTTTTCGTCCGGAGCGCGATTTTTTCGCCCGGGCGTGATTTTTTCGCCATGGCGCGATATTTTCGCCCGGGCGTGATATTTTCATCCGGGCGCGTTTATTTCGCCCGGGCGCATATTTTCGCACGGGCGCGTTTTTTTCGCCCGGGTGCGTATTTTTCGCCCGGGCGCGTTTTTTTTCGGCCGGGCGCGATTTTTTCGGCCGGGCGCGATTTTTTCGCCCGGGCGCGATTTTTTCGCCCGGGCGCGATTTTTTCGCCCGGACGCGAATTTTTCGACCGGGCGCGATTTTTTTGCCCGGGCGCTAATTTTTTCGCCCGGGCGCGATTTTTTCGCCCGGGCGCGACTTTTTGCCCGGGCGCGATTTTTTCGCCCGGGCGCGATTTTTTCGCCCGGACGCGTTTATTTCGCCCGGGCGCGTTTTATTTCTCCCGGGCACGTTTATTTCGGCCGGGCACAATTTTTTTGCCCAGGCGCGATTTTTTTCGCTTAGGGCTCGATTTTTTCGCCCGGGCGCGATTTTTTCGCCCGTGCGCGATTTTTTCGTTAGGGGCGTGATTTTTTCGCCAGGCTCGTCGGGCGCGTTTATTTCGCCCGGGCGCATATTTTCGCCCTAGCGCGATTTTTTTGCCCGAGCGCGATTTTTTCGCCCGGGCGCGTTTTATTTCTCCCGGGCACATTTATTTCGGCCGGGCGCAATTTTTTTGCCCAAGCGCAATTTTTTCGCCCGGGCGCGATTTTTTCGCCTAGAGCGCGATTTTTTCGCCCGGGCGCGATTTTTTCGCCCGGGCGCGATTTTTTCGCCGGCCGAGATTTTTTCGCCCTGGCGCGATATTTTAGCCCGGGCGCGCGTTTTTTGCCCGGGCGCGCACTTTTCACACGGGCGCACGCTTTTCGCCCGTGCGCGCGCTTTTCGCCCGTGCACGCGCTTTTAGAAATTTGAATTTTAAAAATTTCAATTCCAGAAAGCTAATTCCATCGTGCAGCCGAACAACTTACAGATATTAATTCCAATTCTGTTCACTGAATTCCATCCTGGAACCGAACATCAGAATTGGTTTTATGCACAAAACCAATTCATGCAGATATTAGTTTTCTTGCCAAAGCCAATTCCAGAAAGTCATTACCTGCGCGCCGAACGGACCCTTATAATTCAACCATATATAATTTCCTTATGAATTAAGGACGTTAACAATTGGAATTTATGGTCTAAAAGTGATCAAGACTTTGTCTAACTATCAACGTAATATGAACCTATGGGTCGCATATTAAGACATAAGGAAATAAGATATATGATCAAATTGGTTTTCTATTTATTTGAGATATAAATGAAAAAAACCAAAGTATAAAAGGTGAATTTATGATGTTTAATCAATTGAGAATTAATTAAATAAGGATCAAGACTACATGCTTATTGAATTGCCTATTAAGACATAATTTGATGCACATCGATCTGGGAAATTGGCACACGTTGATTTGGGAAATTGACCCACGCCGACTTAGGAAATCGATGGACGACAATTTGGTCTACACTTAAATAAAGCGCCACATTGAATTCGATGCACGTCGATTTGATAAATTGACGTACGCTAATTTGGTTAGCGTTTAACAAAAATTAGAACCGTCGACTAGAATTTGATGCATGTCAGTTTGATAAATCCACGTATGTCGATTAGAATTTGATGCACGTCGATTTGATAAATCGACGTGTGTCGAGTTTGGTTGAATTCAAGAATTTTGATGGTTCTTCCCATTTATCGGGCTTGAACTAAAAAAATGGTTATCCCATTATCATAACTTTCACTATCAAATGATTTTAGAAATCTCTCTCTTCTCTTAAAGATAATAATGGCAGTTTGCGAAACTGAAGCAAGTCATATTATTCGTTATACGGAAATTGCTCTGCGAAGAGAGGAACAAGGAGGAATCTATGCAAGAAAACAAAATTAGTATTTCATTGTAGAGAAGGGCAATCATCTTCCAACCTCGAGATCATTGGATGACTTGCATGGTGTTTCCGGTGCCCGTGTGGATACCAATTGTTTCATGGATTTCATTATGCATTTGGTTCTCAAATAATCTCCACGAAATTTGATTTCGTCGTAGGTATACTTGTTTTTCTTGATTTAATGGTTTTGTATGGTTCGATGTCACACGTTCTCATATTCCACTAAGTATTAGATGATCAATGAGAACCCAACATTAACTATATTCTCATTATCTCTACTCCATGGTAACCTCCATTTTCCATCCTGAAGTCCTCCATCATTTGGTTAATCTTGGGATGTCAAAATTTCCCAAATAAACATGTCCCCGCATACACTATGATGGTTTTTTTTGGAGTATTATCCGGACAAGCAAACTTGGACTCCCCCAAATGCAATCGTTAATCAACATCTTCGATTCAGACTTACGACACAAATAAGCTTCACACACATGCTTAATCTAGAAATGAACATTGGATCTCTAATGTAAAACATGTCGAGGTCGTAATCTCATGCCTCGGGGTTCAAATGAACCAAAAGTGATCATCTCTCCACTAATTAGTGAGAGGAGACACACAAAATGTATGAAATTGAAAGCATGAAACAAGTAAACGGTTCCTCGATTAAAGGTGAGGATCATTACCCTTGAAGTCCTCCGTGGCGCCATGAAAATCTTGAATGGTTTGGCAGAGAATGATCAAAAGGAGAGTCTCTTCGATTTTCCAGCCTTAGGTTTCCTCCTCTTCTCCTCCGCCTCTCTCAAAAACTCAATCGAAGGAGTAAACTGAACCTCCTTCGGATCTAATCCCAACCTAAGAGGGCATGAAAACTAATCTAGGTTGTTGTATCAAAGATCCCATCGATCTACAGCTCAACTGAATCAAATTTCGTATTCAGGACTCCATACACGCTCATGCACATAGACGTGTACATGTAGTGTCCCGCCTTCCAGGTGCCAGATTTCTCTAGGTCCTAATCCAAAGCTGGACACGCCCTATGCATATGGACTGGTAGGCCTTGCGTCGAGCCTTGTCCTCTTACAAGGATGAGTACATGACCTCTCTAGGATATGTTTCAGGCTTTGCCGCACTTGGATTGGAGTCTGTTTAGCATCAGAGCTTCTGGTCTGTGCACACAGCCATGTACAAGGCCATGTACTAGGCCTTGTAAAATGAGAAACACCTCCAAACTGCTCCACGACATGTCATACGCATATAATATCTCATTTTAGTTATCAAACACACATACGAAGCATAACGAGAGAGAAAGTGAAGCGTTAAAATTATGTTCTTCTTAAAGAAATTTCATCTCGAAATTTTATAAACAAGAAACAAACAACTCATCACACCTAAGGACATATCTCCTCACATAAAACTTGCTCCCATTCCCAAGTGAACTCAATATGACCATAATTATCCCGTCGGACCTTCACCATTTTTATTTCCTTGCTTTACAACTGACTGATTTCCATGTCCTCAATGAAAGCATGCATGACTTCAGTTAATAATCCACTGTCCATTGACACGCCACCAGGTTCAATGATTTGTGTGGGTTCTCATACAACCTTTCTAAAAACAGATATATGAAAGACATCGTGCAATCAATCAAGTTCCATTGATAGTGTAAGAAGGCAAGGAACACCACCAATACACTCTGTGACTTCAAATGGTCCCATGTATCTCAAACTCAACTTCCTCATCAGTAGAATCCTTGACGCTCTCTTAATCGATTTGATTTTCAAATATATCCTGTTTCACAAGGGAAATTCCACATTATATGTTTCACATTGTAGTATTTATCTTGCCAATCTTGGGCAACCAGTAATCTTTCCCTAATGGTTTGTATCATCATATTTTCCCCCTCCACATCTTTACATTTTAACAACTTTATGTAGCCCATCTTCGCCCAAGTCAATGACATACAACATTTCTTGCCATAGAGTGCTTCTAACAGTGCCATCAGAATACTCGTCTGGTAGATATTGTTATAGGCTAACTCAATCATACAAGGGGGTCTTCCTACTTCTTGTCGAAGTCCAAGACACACATCCACAACATGTATTCCATCATCTAATTAGTCCTCTTAGTTTTCCCATCCATTTGTAGATGAAAGTCGGTATTGAACTTCAATTTTATGCCCCATAGACTGTGAACATGCCTCCATTCATTGGAAATGAAATGCTCATTTCGGTCATTGACAAGTTATGAGTCACACCATGCAAGAAAACACTGTTCTTGACATAGAAATAAACAAGACTTTATATGGAATCATCCTTCCAATTTGGGATAAAATGTGCCACCTTAGTTAAGCAACCAACGATCACCCAGATGGCTTCATTGCCTTGTCGCGATCTTGGTAAATCATGCAAAACGTCCATAGAATCATCAAATTTCCACTCTGGTGTCGATAGGAACTTCAAAAATCCAATGACATTTGTCATTTAGCCTTTACTAATGCACATGTCTGACATTTCACAAAAAATAAACCAACGCCCTTTTGTCAACCAAAATAACTGTTCATATCCATGTACATTTTGTTGCTCACCTGATGAATCGAGTACTTGGAAATGTGCACTTCATACATCAACTCATCACAGTGTTTCCCAAAATTTGGAATGCACAACCTCTCATCCTTCCCTAGGAGCCCATCTTCATAGGAAAACTCAGCATTTGAACCTTCAACTATCTCTACCACATACCGCCACATGCTTTCATCAAACTTCAAGGCTTTTCATATTTAATCCCCAATATCATATTAGACCTTCGTCCAATTCAAACAAGTAGTGGTCGACACACCCTTTTCAACACAATTGATCTACAAGGCTTCTAATTCATGAGATAGGAGGTCATCATGTGCCATGATCCAACTTCCCTAAGATGGAGATTGCTAGCTCAACACATCAATGATAACATTTGACTTTGCTAGAGCGGAGTGGATATCAAATTTTTAGTCTCCCAAGAATTCCATCTGTCTGTGCTGACGCAGTTTTAACTCCTTCTATGATAGGAGGTACCTCAAGCTCCTATGGTCCATGAATATGTCGATCTTCATGCTATATAAATAATGTTGCCAACTTAAGAGAGAACACTATAG
Source organism: Dactylorhiza incarnata (assembly GCA_033032865.1). NCBI lineage: Eukaryota > Viridiplantae > Streptophyta > Magnoliopsida > Asparagales > Orchidaceae > Dactylorhiza > Dactylorhiza incarnata. The sequence continues at coordinate 924,943 of JAWHQI010000278.1, forward strand.
TTGCCAACTCTAAGTCATGGACCAGGTAATTCCTATCGTGAAATTTCAATTGGAATGATCCAATAGCTATTACTTTCTCAAACTAGCATAACATACAAACCAAACTGCTTCCTGATGTGTCGTTATAGATTTGTCAGCCTTTGATTTCATACGGTGAACATAGAATCAGTTCAAATATCAGCCGGTTATTCAAAAGCTCACGAGCACTCCGATGCCCAAATAAACTTATTCTCTTTCCTTGTCAGCGTGGTGAGAGGAAGCATGCTCCTCAAAAAATTTTCCATGAAACATCTATAGTAACCGACAAGTCCTAGGAAGCTCCAAACTTTCACCACATTCTTCAACTCAGGCCAATCATGGATTGCATCAATCTTTAATAGATCCATCGCAACACCCTCCCCGCTTACAACATTAAGGAATGCCACTGAATATATCCAAAACCCGCACTTTGAAAATTTTGCATAGAGTTGGTGCCTTCTCAGGATATTCAGTATCACATGCAAGTGATCTTCATGCTCCTCTTCTGATTAGGAGTACACCAGAATGTTGTAAATGAAAATAATACCAAATCTAGTTAGGCACACTCAGAATATTCTATTCATCAAATCCATTAATACAAATAACATATTCGTAAGCCCAAATGACATCACTGTGAACTCTTCGTGCCTATAATGTGTGTTGAAAGATGTCATTAGGATATCACTCTCTCGTATCTTCTAATGATAGTATCCAAAATTCAAGTCCAACTTTTAATACATTATAGAGCAACCAATTGGTAAAACAAATCATAGATTTGGGGAATCAGGTATTTGTTCTTCTCCGTCAATTTGTTCAACTCTCTATAGTCTATGCATAGACTCAATGTACAGTCCTTCTTCACGAATAGGATGGTGCACCCCATGGTGAGGAACTCGGGCATATAAATCCTTGCACTAGCAACTTTTGTAGTTGGACATTCAATTCCGCCATCTCCTTTAGTGACATCCTATATAGCGAGCCTGATATGGGTTTGGACCGCTCATTATGTCAATGCAGAAATCTATCTCTAGTTGAAGTTGTAACACCCCCAAATTCCTATAAGTTTGAGGGAACTAGAGCCCTAATGGGCCTAAGGTAGTCCCACAAGCTTTGGGGATCATTTGGTGGCTTTTCAGAGGCCAAAAAGGGTTCTAGTCATGCGAATTAGTCACGCACGGTCGTACGTGACATAAATGCATGACCATCTTCACTATTTTGGCTTGGGTTGCTTTTATCGCACGTACGGGCATGTGAGCGTTAGGCCACACGATCGTGTGAAGTATCGCTAATGCAGATTCATTCACACATGGTTGTGTGTGCCCAATGGCGCACTACAATCTTCAATAATTTGGTTTTGCGTGAATTACTCACACACGATCATGCGCCTGAACCGCATGATCATGCGATTAGCCACGTGAACTCTTTTAAACCCAATTTATGGACCAAACGATGGGGGGTTCATGATTTGATGGATGAGATCCTTCCCTGGAGTTATTAGGTCATGTGAAAGTCCAGGGATGTCTTCACCTAGAGGAGGTGGGGGTGGGTGAATAGGTGATGTCAGCTACTTTTAATAACTTTGTGGAATAGTAAATGTAAGTGCAGCAACCACACATCGATCACAACATAGACACACTATTTATAGTGGTTCCCCAAGACAACGTTTCTCTGGGTACTCCACTATCCCCTTCCTCTATCTAGTAGTGTGCTAGACTCGGGAATCACCGCCAAAACTCAGATCTGTAGATCCTACAACTCAGAGACAGCGTATCCTACCTCAGGCCCCAAGAACCCTACAACTTAGAAGCCCTGTCCGACTTCCTACCTCAGAGACCAAGTCTCCTACCTCAGATCCCGTAAGATCCTACAACTCAGAAGCACTACCTCAGAGATAAATTCTCCTATGCTCAAGCTAGACAGAGCCCTACAACTCAGATTCCACCCAAAAATCCTATAGCTCAGATCTTAGAGAGATCCTACAGTGTTAATAAGTTTTATTACAACCTTTCTATAGACTCAAATTAAGTAAGCTTGAATATTTTGAAGTCTTCTTGAAGCCTTGATGAAGATTGGCTTCGATTAGAATCTTCCTGCAGATGTCGTGGATGAATCAATGAAATATCTTCTGTACAGATGAAGACCCTTCTTTTAGCTGAACGATTCTTAATCTGAATTCCTTGATCTGAATCAGCAACATTTACTGGCCTTACTTCTTGGAGAGGAATATATATTTTCTTTCTGCTTGTCTTCTCCTTCCTTAAGCTTTTCAATAGAGCAGTTCTTTTAGCGGCGAAAAAGCTTTTCTTTTGAAATGTCGATTTGAGATTAAAGATTAGGGTTTGCATCAACGTCACATTCCCTTTTATAAGAAGAATGCCTAACAGTTGATTCTAGTACTGACATTATGTCAGGAATCTCTTTTCTTAGCAAACGAGATTCATTGGCTCAGTCTGTGGAGACAATAAATGACGTGGTGCCAAAATCATGCTTTAATTTTAATTCACACCTTTCAGCCATTCGACTAGATGTCTAGTCGAATTTACTTCTTCATGATGAATCTGCACTGTGTAAAACTTTAATTCAATTCTTCTGCACGATTTGTCTTGATGCCTTTGATAGTCTTCAAGATGATATTTCATCGTGTATTCTTCTGGTCGAATCGTCTATACGAATCATCTTGGTGACTGATGGTCTTCAAGATGATATTTCACGCTTTATTCTTCTAGACGAATCGTCTTGTTATCTCTTCTTCAAGGCGATATTTCATTCCTTCAACCTTCTAGTCGATTCTTCGACACAAATCGACTTGATCTTTCTTCATAGTCATCAAGACAATATTTTGTTGCTCGCGCCTTCTAGTTGAATCTTCAACATAATTCGACTTGAAATTAACTTCATGATCTTCAAGATGATATTTGAGCTCTTCTAAATGAATTGTCTTGTTATCCATGAAATGTCGTCTTGGTTCCTCGACGACATTTTGAGCCATCTCGACGATAATTGACTTAGTCAATTTCTTCCTTCATATAAACTCTTCAAATTATATGTAGTATACTTCTAAGAAGATATGAAGGTATATGAATCTTGTCAAGACGATATCATCTTGGAAAGTATTCTACCAAGAAAATATTTAGATATTCTTCTTCTTCTTAGACAAGACGATAAGAGTGATGCTGTGAGTTTACACGACGATATCGTCTTGGAGCTTAGAGTCTTCTAGACGATATCGAGACATTCACTCAATGATATTGAAGCTTACCAAGATGATATTTGCCTTAGGCAAATTTTGATCTACTCAACCCAGCTCCTTTGCTTCAGCTCACTTGATAGACCTTTATACTTGATTATTGAGAGTTAGTGTCAAGTCTAATATAATCTAGATCATATGTCGATATGGTGTTTTGCACAACGAGGGATTACATTGGCAAGACTATGTCTGATGACACTATGTCTAGCCCTATGTTAGACTTGTACTGTCAAGTACCTTACATCATCTAGAACAAACATGTCAAATACAAAGTGTCTTTATCTTTGATTTGAGGACTTCTTCTAATCAGGAACATTGTAGGTAAAGTTCCCAACAATCTCCCCCTCGAAGCTAGAATCTCATTCAAAGATAAATTACACCTACAAGAATTAATGTCATGACACAGAGGTTTGAGACAACATCCAAAATACTATATATATTAAAGTTCTAAATGTTTGGAAACATATAATCAGAACTACATTTTCCTCTTTAGCACATCTAAATTCAAAAGCTCCTTTTCTTTCCATCTACTCCTTTCCCTTTTTTGTTTTTGCCTGTCAAAGAAGTTGTATGGCTTTGGAATATAAGGGATGGGAATGGGAGGTGCATTCTTTGGTAGTGACCCCTCCTTCTTCTGGTTCATGTAGACACTTCTAAGATTTTCAGTTTTCAAGTGTTTGGTCCATTCATCATTTGAATAATACTTGTCAATATCTTTTCCACTGCTACCAAAATCAATCCATGTTTGCACAATTAGTTCCTGTGACTTTGGGCTCCACATGTTTAGATTTTGTTCAGTTGCTTTGGCCTCTTCTCTTCTTTTGATTTCAGCTGATTCTTCTTTTGAAGACCTTCTTCTCTGCTGCTAACTGATACCGGTTGTTGCTTGAGTGCTTGTAGAAAAGTTCCCCAGGATTGTCACTTCTTGGAGGTTCAATCATTATGGGATTGAGTCCCAGGGAGTGATTAAGTGCATTGACTATCCAGATTGCTTGGTCATCCCCAGTTTTCTCCACCTTTCTAACTTCTTCAAATATTCATCTGTGTAAGTTCCGTGATGAGTCATCTATCTTTTTGGTCAAAGTTTCATTGGCCAGTGTCTAAGTGTTCAGAAATCTACTCATATATGATTTTGATTATCAACCATCCTTTTGGTGAGAAAATCCACTGAGCTCTCTAGGTTGTCTTCTGACCTCTGCTGTGATTCCATAGTAGAATCCATCATTGTGCCCAGAGATTGCAGTGCTTTCATGTTGCAATCCACTGTCGTTCCTGCTTTTGTTGAATCAGCCAACAATTTGATTATTGATGTGAGCAATATTTGATTTCATCTCCCTCATCTGAGCAGAGATGCTTTCTTTTATGTCATTCACTGCATTATCCACATATGATTGATAGTGAAGCCTTTCAAGAGCTAGCAGATCTTTTATTTGATTGATCATTGAGCTTGAAGATTCTGTTGGAGGTTGTGGAGCAGATGAGCTGGGAGCATCCTTCTCTTTCTCAACAGCCTTCCCTTGGACTATGTCTTGATGCATTCTGTCCATTTCCTCATCGTCAGTCAGAATGTGAGGAGAGTCCTGTCATGGAACATCTACTTCTGCTCATGTATCTACATATCAACAACATCCATGATCTTTTGAGGGGAATCTGGGTCCTCTTTGAGTGCCAACCCAGTTAGGATTGCCTCCTCAACCCCTGGAGCAAGGAGATCAGTGTGAGGCTCTCCCTCAACTATAGCACTATCTTGAAGATTTTCCTGTCCTTCTGCAGCTGGAGCATCAAATTTTGGAATAGCTGGCTCATTGGTGACCATGGGCTCACCCAATGGTTTCGTTATGTTAATCAGAATTGATATTTGACCTGTCACCTCCTCAACTTGTGCAGGGTTTAGCCTGGCAATGGGTTCATCTCCCTCAGAATAGCTTTGCTCTTTTTTAGTAGCTCTTTTCCTCTTCATAACAGTGTCCTTGGTCTACTTATATACCTTGGAGAATACCTTCTCCCACCTCTCCAATGTTCTAATATCCATTTTCTTCATGTAGTGGATGGGAGCTCCACGTTTCTTATTCAGCTGCTCTAACATGCTAGACAATAGGTATACAGATAATATTCTCTCAAAATTGGGGGCATTGAAGCTTTGCTCAATTTTATCAAATAGAACTTGATCCCGGTTGGTCTTCTTGCTCAGAATAATCCTGGTTATAATCTCAAACATCTCTCTTGAGATTCTATCATGTGACCCAGGCTTGCATATTAATACCTTTCCCACTATGTTAGCCAGGAGCTTTCCCTTGGAATTGAAGTTTGCTCTTTTCAAGGAGCCATAACACTCTCCTTCATGTCCACACCACTTCAGTCCTTCAGAGTAATCTTCATTTGAAACTTCATCCTCTTCATCTTCTTCCTCGAAGACGGGCAGGCGGAGGGCTCTCGTCAGCCCTAGAACTATAACTCTTAATAAGATATTATTTACCCTTGTTTTTATAGCTTTGTCGGATGTGTCATGTGACTTTGAGAAGAACTTTGCTAGTTCTTTGTGCGTTATTGGTGTGGGTTGAGAGAGTACATACTCAAGCCCGAACCCAGTTAATAATCAAATGATAGATTTAATCTCTTCATCTGCCCGATTGAAACCACCTCGCACAAGCTTGCAACCTATATTACAGTAATCGTCTCCCTTCTTTGGTGCCGTTGTCAAAGAAATTTGAGAGAAGAAGGTTGTTGATGTCGCGCGGGATGAGCTTTTTGTTTTTGACGGCTTAGGGAAAATGAAGGTCTAATCCTTTTCAAAGCATTTATCGTATATATATATACTTTATTCTAGGAATGTCAAAAGGCGCGTACCCGGATGCTTTTATTAAAGCTATTGATCTTCTATTGGACGGTTATGATGAGAGATCCAATAATAGCCAAATTTGTGTGTCATGGGCGCTCCAAAACGACATGCTTTCCATGTCAGATTGATCACCCTTTGATATGACCTCTCTGTCATCTTATATACTCGACGACGTAGACTTGATTTGCTATTGTTTTTGCATTGTTTTGATTTATTTTCTGCAAAAGTTTCATTAGCATGCATAAGCACCATAGCAGACAAATAGTATAATGAGTATATGCTTACTTTAAGTTCAGCATACAAAGCTCAAACTTAAAGAAGTTAAATTTAGCTTCATCAAGGGGCTTAGTGAAGATATCTGCTACTTGATTGTCAGTGGGGACAAATTCAAGAAAAATATCATTCTTTTCAACATGCTCCTTGATGAAGTGATACCTGATTTCAATGTATTTAGTCCTATTGTATGACACATGGTTCTTAGCAATTGAAATTGCACTGGAAGAATCACAGTACATTGCAGTTTTTTTTGTCTTGATGTTGTAATCTTCCATAGCAGTTGTGCACAGCAGCTCCCAGCTGAGATATATTCTGATTCAGCTGTGGAGATTACCATACTAGGTACCTGATGTACTTTTCTTGTCTTCTTTGCAACCTGCAAAATCATCATCTAAATACCCAATTAGTTCAAAATCATTACTTCTGGGGTACCAAAGGCCAAGATTAGAAGTTACCTTAAGGTATCTCAATACTCTCTTAGCAGAGGTATAATGAGATTCCTTAGGGAAAGCTTGATACCTAGCACAAACACGTATAACAAACATGATATCTAGTCTACTAGCAGTAAGATAGAGCAGGGTTCTAATGATGCATCTATACAAGGTCTCATCAAAAGATTTCTCTTTCTCATCCTTATCTAGAGACACATTGGAGCCCATTGGAGTCCTCATAGAGGTTGCACTCTCCATTCCAAACTTCTTTATAAGCTCTTTTGTGAACTTGGTCTGAGAGATGAAAATTCCATCTTCATATTATTTCACTTGGAGCCCTAAGAAGTATTTCAGCTCCCCCATGCTGCTCATTTCAAACTTCCCTTGCATTAAGTTAGCAAACTTCTTGCAAAGGTTGTCATCAGTAGAGCCAAAAATTATGTCATCAATATAAATTTGGACTAGCAGACTCTTGCCCTGTATTTCCCTTAGAAATAATGTCTTATCTATCTTCCCTCTTGAAACTTTATTTTCAATGAGGAAGCTAGACCAGGCTCTAGAAGCTTGTTTCAAGCCATATTGAGCTTTAAACCTCCCGCCAAGAGGTGAGACCACCAAACTCCTCACTATTATGGATGATAGTCAAGATGACCCTGACTTCTATCATAATGTGAGGTGATTGAGATGACGTTGGACCTCCCACAACGAGGTTGAGATGACCTTATACCTCCCTCGTTGCTTGACGAATTTTGTTTGTGGAGTGGGCGGTCGTGAGTGTCCTAACTCATATGTGATTGTTATGTTACTACTAGTGCATGTGATTATGTGATAGGAGGTTGTGGTAAGCCCTTAGGTGAACTCGCTTATCGTGCATTCCTAGATCCACTCATTTACTTGTGCAAACCTAGAAAATTAATTGTGATTGAGCCTTCACAACATATAGTATAACATAGTTGTTTTTTCTGCTTTTGATACATATTGCATGTTGCTCGTGTGTACTTGCATATGTGCGGTGATCCGCCCCGGAGTCTACTAGGATGACCAGAGAAAGTTGTTACGTAGTTTATGGTCATCTCATAGCTGACTATCATTTTCCCCTGACTTGTGTTTGCTGCAGGTAGCGGAGCTCGTGGCGGAATTTAGCGGGCTAAGACCAAAGCTGATATAAAAAGGAAAGATGAATGAGATGTGATTGTGCATGATCCTGGCCTGCTGCAAATGAAACGATTACTTAAATTGCTTATTGTATTTTGTATTCATGCATGAAATGATGTAAGATCGGCCAAACTATTTTGCATTCCTAACGTTGTATTGGGCAATCATAGTATTTGATGTTGTTTCTGCTAGTGTTACTTATATGTTTGTAAGATTTTTTTTGTATTCCTCTTTATAATGTTTTCTTGTGTATGTAGTATGTTGTGGGGCCCCAGCCAGAACCATATTATATTATGTGGATTGGTGGAGTGTTACATATGAAGTGAACAATATCTCCCTAAATTTTGATGAACGATATGGTGATAACGACTTCACATGAATTTAGATCTATCTATAGACTTAGTGAAATTTCAGATGAAAGGATATTCACCGAGTAAAACATCAATAGTAAAGTGTGATATATTCAATTGAAATAAGTTTACTAAGAATGATTTGAAAGAGAACAGATGAATAACATTCATTATGACTCTTTTTTAGAAGCTTGATGCATGCTTTGGTCTGTACTAGATATTACATTGCTTATGTTATGGGAATGTTAGGAAGATATCAAAATAATCCAGGTATGGACCATTGGAAAGAAGTAAAGAAGGGGATGATGAATCGTTAAGGTACCAAGAAATACATGCTTATGTACATATGTACTAATTAGTTGGAGGTGGTATGGTACTCTGTGTTCGATCGCAAAGTGCCCTTAGAGTGCGTGAATAAAGGATTATTAATTTTTATGAAAAATATTTATAATTATTAAAACCTGTGTTTATGAGAACATTAAAATCAGCAATGAAATACTTTTGAGAATCAAGAGGAAAACATGATTAAATTATAATAAGGATGATTACAAAATTTCGATCTCCATAATGATAGAGATCAAGGCGATGAATAAAAACCCTCATTTTGTTTTCTATACCAACTCACACCTTGAGTTGGTTGGCCTTAGTCCATCTATTCCCAGATAGGCCTCAAGTATCCCTAGACCTAAACCTCAGTCTAGTCGTCTAACACATGAGGTGAATTCTCCCCTAAACCCTACAAAGACCTAGTTGCCGACACACGGGCGAATTTCATAATGTACAACAAAAACGTCACCAAAAACAGAGAGAAAAATACATAGTAGAGAAATGATATAATCTGAAATAAAAACTCCTTAAATAACTTCTGAAGGTGAGGACAAAGGAATGCTTGAGATCGTCGTCGTTGATGCGTTCGTTCTTCTCTTGAATAAGCTTTGATCTTCTCCGCCTTCAAAATCGCTTCTGATTGCTGTATGAGAGTCTAGGATTTCCTCTAGAGCTCTGGGACGAAGACTCTCTCAGAATAATTCATTTCGTGTCTGAGAGAAGGAGTGAAATAATTTTTAAATAGAGCATTGTCAGCTATCGCCTGCGATAGTACCGATCGCTTGGCGGCAGCTTATTACATAATTTTTCTAGCTCATCTCATATTGATATGAAAGTTGAGCTGATAACTTAGGCAATATTTTATCGTGATACTGTAACACTATCGCCGCATGGTAGTTCAATATTTGTGAGTGCAAAACAAAGATCTCATGATTAATTTGGCTCTCTAATTATTTTGTGATTGTCGGGGCTGCCTTAAGGTTACCACCGCGCGGTAGGGCTATCGCAACATGGTGAGAATTTACATAATAAGCTCCACTTTCCCGCCAAGTCCCTTTTAAATTTCTCCTTGCTAGTTTTCATTCTGGAATGAAAATTATCGTTGGTTGTAAGACCTACCACCACACAGTAGTGGCAATTTCGACATGTCTCTATTTGATTGTCCCGATGGTACTTCTCTTTATTTTACATGTAGTACTTGTTCACTATAAACACAAGCAAAGTAGATCTGCAAATAAAAATTAGGATTTGTTATTCTCAAATCAAGAGATGTGGAACCCGTGTTTCAACAAACTTTCTATTTTGATAATAACAAATCTCATGAATGAGAAATCAATCATTTATATAAGTATTTTGTTTATTAGATTGTGCAGTAAATGATACACATGAAAATAGTTTTGGATTGGTATACGCAAGTACACTTGTACTACATTTTTCTAAGTGAGTGCTCCCTCTAAATATGTGATCAACCTGTTTGATTTTATAGTTTTCTCCCCCTAGATTTCTCAATATATTCTCCCCCTTTTAGTATTATCAAAAGAAGGTGGAGGTGAAATATTTCATGAAATAGTGGATCATTTATATAAAATATATAATCATGATCGAGCAAAGAGCGTATGAAATGGAATGAAATCATGCACTTATGTATAGTGAGGGAATTACACATAAGATACTCATTAAAGTATAAGAGCACAGCTAAAAAATGTTAATTGTGATAAATCGTAGATCATAAAAGATTAGCATTATAAATCATAAAGCATACAAAATTAGTGTTATAAACCATAAAAGATTAGCGTTATAAACTATAAAAGATTAGTGTTATAAACTAAAGATCATGCATAAGGTAAAGTATAGAAAGATAATCATGTGAAATCACAAACTAAATGATAAGCATGAAGGCATACACTACTAGAAAAATGATTTTAAGCCACTGTTTTTTTGTCAGGGGTCAAAACCTTGGCTAATAGTCCATTTTGACGTTATTGAGAATTTTTGTCAGGGGCTGAAACCTAGGCAAAAGGTGAAGGTCTTAACCACAGCAGTATTTTCGTGGTTAATACTATTTGTCACGGCCAATCAGTGGCAAAAAACCATTCTCCATGCGACCTTTAGCCATGAAATTTTTTATGGCTAGACCATGGCACAAGATCTTTAGCCACTGTTTTAGACCTTTTGCCAGGGCAAAGTGCCTTGACCAAAACTCAATTTTCTTGTAGTGATACTAAGATAATCGAATACTCGTAATGAAAATGTGATAGGAATGTAAAGAAAATCATACATGCATACGAGTAAGCATGTATTCATGTAGAGAAGTTAAACCCAAAGCAGCAAGAATTCTAATTTAGCAAATGAAGGTACAACATAAAATTAATGCTACAGATAAAAGATTGATGTCGTCGTCCGTATATTCTATCGCCCGACGGTATCATATTAGGAACTAAAATTTGCATTTTAAATATTTATATTTCTCTTCTAATATGTAATAACTCATTAGTAAGCACACGATGGATGACAATATTTATAAAATTAGCAGAATAAGCACATAGACATTGAAAATATTATTAATGCCTTAAGGTTATCGTCGCACGATAGGGCTATCGTGTGTGGTAAGGCTTTACATAATAAGCCTCTTGCTCCCTCCAAGTCCCTTTTGAATTGCTCCTTGCCATGTGTCATTCTGGAATGAATGTTATCGCCAGTGGTAAGGCATACCGTCGCGCAGTAGTTGGCAATTCCGATATGTCTCCATTTGATTGTACATATCGTACTTCTCTTTATTTTACATGTAGGCCATACACACTAAACACAAGCAAAGTAGATCAAATACATATTTGAATTTATTATTCTCAAACCAATAGATGTGGACCTCGTGTTCCAACACTCTAGTTCTGACTTCATAGGTTTTGTTGATTCTCGCAAATCAACATCTTGATATATTTTCATGTTTGCTGGCAAATCCATGTCTTGGGGGAGCACGAAACATACCTTGATTACTACTTGTACTATGGAGGCAAAGTTCATTTCTTCTTTTGGAGATATTTCTCAAGGTGTGGGTTGAGGAGTTACACTATATGGCTTAGAATTATAAATTCTATTTCTAAGCCATTGAGAATATATTGTGACAACTCGGTTGTTGTTTTTATGACTAAAAAATAAAAGTGGTAGTTGATGTAAGCACGTCGACATTAATTATTTAGCCATAAGGGAATGTGTAAAGGGAAGTGGTCATAGAGCATGTAAGAACTGAATTGATGACAGATGGTCGTTTAATTAAAGGCATGGAAATTTAAGAATCATGTGATTAATATGAGATTGAGTATCATTATGCAGCTTTTTATTATATGAAAATGTTATGAAACTTTTAATGTATGTTTTTTTCTCAAATTATGGCATACACTTAATTATTGTGAGAAAAATTATTCTGTGGATGATCTAGAATATGTTGGAATATTTGCTTGAATTCCTATTTTTATATATTTTCGACTATAAAAATTCGAATAATAGAACAAATTTAGGAATAAACTTGCATTAACAGGAATAAAATAAAGTATAATATATATATCTAGTTTAGAATCAAGTCTGGGTAAGGCGAGTGGTCACTGCCCTAAAGAAGTTGCACCACCCTTGAACAGGGTTTTCAGCTGATGCTCACTCCTCCAAGGTACACCACCCGGCTAGATCCTGAATACTCTGATGTGCACAGACACCGAAGAAGCACAGAACACCCAAACTCCCACTTGATGAAGCAAAGGCCAAGAAAGCAGAAGTATCGAAGATGGTCACATGAACGAACAGGAAGAAGAAGCAGTTTCGATAGATGGTCTAAACGATTCAGAAAACCTCCTAATATAGGAGTCTCAAAAAATAGCATTAAATAAAACCGTAATAAAATTCGGCAGTTATAATTCGTAAAATTTAATCGAGTAGAAGGACGTTGAATTTCCAACGCAAAGGAGTTATTACAAAAATACGCGTGAAAGAAATGGTTAGAAAATCACGTGTAATAACTATGAAGAAAAATGCAAAACGACAGAGGTTGCGTCGAGTTCGTATCGAGGCTACTCGACGTTGCATCGAGTTCGTATCGAGGCTACTCGACATTGCGTCGAGTCCTTGTCGACGAGTCAAAATCATATCGACGTTACGTCGAGTTGTTATCGACACAAGCTGAGTCGAGGTTGCTTGGACTTCTATTAGACGTAAGTCCAAGTTGCTTGGACTTTTATTCGAAGCAAGTCGAGGTTGCTTAGACTTCTATTCGAAGCAAGTCCAGTTGCTTGGACTTCTATTTTTTTATCAAAACAAGTCGGCTTGACTAAAATCAGGTGGTTCAAAAAACCAAAACTATTTTATACAAAAATACAATTCAATTCAATTATTCCCCAAATCCCAAATCCCAAATTCGGATCAAGTCTGTTCTGGTGCTTGCGCGCGTGTGCGCGTGCGTGTGCACGCGTGTGGTTCATTATTTCTTCTTATGTTCCTTTGAACAAATAAGTATGAGTGGTTTTATTTATATACTCACAAATATGATAGGTGATAAGGATGGTGAGACTAAATGTTCATCATTTTCCTTATTGAAGGTTTCCTTTCAAATAATTTTGATTCCCTCTATATGGTTTTGTGGTTTTTCATCAAGTATGAGGAGCATAACATCAACACCAAACAAGGCTCCAAAACATTATAAATTAAATGTTTTATAACAATATTTCTAACAATCCCCCCACAAAAGCGAAAAACCAAAAGGCAAACTTTATAAGTTATGATATTAATAATAATAAATAAAATCAAATACAAATTTGCTTCGTCAAGTTGCATCTAATGCAATGGGTATATGTGGAATGGTTACCTTGAACCTATACTTAGTACTTATTTTCTCTACCGAAGAGTATAATGTGCTAGGGGCTTTGAATTATATACTTTGACCGGTAAATTAGATAAGCACACAAAAGATTGGTTGTTCATTGGGTTATGGTGGTGGACGCGTTAATGGACATGCACATTCCTTGATTTTTCATGAGGGTTATTAGGGTTCAGCCCGGATCCCAAAGTCACGGCCTCATGACTATCCCCACATAGGTGGTGCCTCAAGAGATATTTCGTAAATAATATCTCGCAAAGATATATGTCTTTGACAGCCATTATGAACTTTAAGTTCATCCTAAACTATTACGTAGAGCACAACATCATAGGAATGGGGAGAAGGGTTTTCTAAACCTTTACATTTATGCTCTCAACTGCGCTACATCAACAACTTCGTTTCTACCACATTGAACTCAATTCATAGGATCTCCAATCACATGGTTTGGGTATCCACTATTGGCAGTAAATCATGTGGGCTTAAGCATCCTTCCACTTGATGGCAACAAAATCTCCCTTCGGGACAATCCCTTGGTAAGATTATCAGCCAGATTCAATTCTGACTTTACATGATTGAGTTATATTACTTCTTTTCTTCTTTGCTTCACGGACTTGTACCTAATTTTCATGAACTTGTTCATTTTAATATTAGTACTATTTAAAGCAGTTAAATCAATCACATATTTATTATCACAATGCAAAGAAATAGCAGGTATTAGTTTTCCAACTAAAGGAATTTCATAAAGTAAAATTTTAAGCCTTTTGGCTTCGGCACATGTAGTGTTTAAAGCTATAAGCTCAAATTCCATAGTGCTTCTTTAAATCACAGTTTGTTTGGTAGAAGCTCATGAAATGGCAGCTCCTCCAAGGAGGAAAACATAACATGTTATAGACTTAATGTCTAAAGAATCAGTTACCCAATTGACATCTAAATAACTTTCAAGTATTTCAGGAAAACTTGTATATACAAAGTTATAATCTAAAGTTCCACAAAGATATTTAAAAATTTTAGTTAATGATATACAATGATCATCACTTGGATTACTAATATATCTACTAAGTCTGCCTACAACATATGAAATATCGGGTCTAGAGTAATTAGTAATGTATAAGAGTGACTCTATCATTTGTGCATACCTATGTTGGTCAATAGGATCTCCAATATATTTACAAAGTTTTATGCTAGCGTCATAAGGAGTATATGCCAGGTGCGGAATCATATAAATTGAATTTCTGTATCATTTTCTCGATCGAGTTAGAAAGAGACAATGATACATTAGAATCAGATTTAGCTAATTTCATTCCTAAAATGACATTAGCTTCTCCTAAATCTTTCATATCAAATTTAGATGATAAATTATTTTTAATATTATTAACAATTTTAATTGACGTTCCAAAAATTTAAATATCATCTACATAGCTAGATACATAGCAAGACAGTTTCATTTCCATCTTGTTTTGGCATAAATGCATTTGTCATGTTCATTAAATATAAATCCAAATGATAAGACTGTTGTACAACCCCATATTCGCCGAGTGTACTCCTAAGGGCCCATTAGAGTCTTATATGGTAGCATGGCCCCAGACAGGAATAGTAGAGGCGAGGGGGCGAGCGGTGAAGGAGGAGGCCTCCCGCTCGCCCAGCCCTTGTAGAGGGGCCAGAGGAGGAGGGGCCAGCCCTCCCTCTCGTCCCACCCCCAGCAGGAGGGGGCGAAACCCAGTAGGTAGGGGGCGAGCTCCGCTCGCCCCGCCCCAAGGTAGGGGGCGAGCTACACTCGCCCCGCCCCGAGGTAGGGGGGCGAGCTCCACTCGCCCCGCCCCAAGGTAGGGGGGCGAGCTCCACTCGCCCCGCCCCGAGGTAGGGGAGGGGAGCTCCACTCGCCCCGCACCAAGGTAGGGGGCGAGCTCCACTCGCCCCGCCCCAAGGTAGGGGGCGAGCTCCAATCGCCCCATCCCAAGGTAGGGGGTGAGCTCCACTCGCCCCGCCCCGAGGTAGGGGGAGCGAGCTCCACTCGCCCCGCCCCGAGGTAGGGGGGCGAGCTCCACTCGCCCCGCCCCGAGGTAGGGGAGGGAGCGAGCTCCACTCGCCCCCGCAGCCCCACCAGCAGAGGGACGAGACCAGCAGGGGGCCGACCCTGGCTAGGTCTCGCCCAGCCCCAGCAGGGGCGGCGAGGGGAGGAGGCCTCCGGCCCCCCCTCGCCCCCGCCCCAGCAGAAGGGCGAGACCAGCAGGGGGCCGACCCCCGGGTCTCACCCCACCCCAGTTAGTGGGCTCACCGAGCCATTGGTCCAGTTCATAGTTCCAACACCTTCAACCTAGTGCTCTCCCTTGGGGGGAGTAAGAGTTGGCCACCCCTCAACTTGTTGGGGGCCCCAAACTCCACAGAGGCTGAGAAATCGGTTTCAACATTATGGTGCGGTGAGCGTGGAGTGTGACTAACTCAAGAAACTCTCAAGATGAGTTCCATGGATGGAGGTGGAGGAAGATCTGACCCAGGTCACTCGCATCCCCCGGTGGCTAGGGTGACGTTGGAGATGTTCGAAAATTTCAAGCAAGAGGTCTTACAGACCTTCCAGGTTGCTTTCGTCAGGATAGTCGGAGGCAGAAGAGGAGATGGTCCGGAGGTCCCGCCCCAGCAGGTGGATGAGGGAGCTCTCGGCCAGCAGTCCAGGAAGGAGGTACCGATGGGGGGGAGTGGGGAGGTGTTGTACCACCACTCGCCCATTCCCAAGGGGGGCGAGCTCAGGAGGGAGGCGCCCTCCCAGCTCGCCCCACCCCAGCAAGGGGGCGAGCTCAGGAGGGGCGCCCTCCCAGCTCGCCCCGCCCCAGCAAGGCGGCGAGATCAGGAGGGAGGCGCCCTCCCAGCTCGCCCCGTCCCAGCTTGCCCCGGCCCTTCTAGCCCAATCCCAAAAGGGGGCGAGCGGGGAGGCATCCAGCCCCCACTCGCCCCACCCCAAAAGGAGTCGAGTGAATGTTGGTGGGCGAAGCCACCCCGGGTGGCGGCTACCCAATAGCCCGGCGAGCGCAGAGGCCAGCAAGTCGACCCCGCGAGAGCAAGGAGGGGGAAACTTCAAAAGGAAAAGATCCAACTGCCCAAGGTGGAGGCAGGGACCAAGGGAACCCCCTCCACCGCCTCTGCAAACTATGGCGATTGGCGGGGGAAGAAGGAGGAGAGCCAGGAAAGCAGAAAGAAGAGGAAGAGGAGGGGGTATGGTGGAGTTATCCTACTGTGACTTCCACCAGGAGGAAGGTCACGCGACATCCACCTGCCCCGAGTTTTTGGAAATAAGGGAGGCAATGGGTCCGATGCAACAACGACACTAACCAAAGGGGATCGAGGAGGACAGGACCTAGGATGTTGGAGACGAAGAAAGGATATCCCGAGCTAAGTGGTGGCGACCAAAAATGCTTGTACCAGTAAATCCACGTAGTGCGATGGTTTGTTTTCATACTTAGTTCCTTTTTCTTGTGTACAATATTATGAATAACGAGGTGGTATACGTTTGGTGCTGGAATGCCCCAGATCGATTCCGCTCTCAGGCTCTCACTAGCGGGGGGTTTTAGGTTGATCTCTGTAGAGGCTGGCATGGTGATAATTATTGGTGCGGGAATGCCCCAGATCAATTCCTCTCCCGGGCTCTCACTAGACGGTGAGTTTCAGGTTGATCTCTGGAGAGGCTGGCAGGGTGATAAATATTGGTGTCGGAATCCCCCAGATCGATTCCGCCCCCGGGCTCTCACTAGACGGGGGGTTTTAGGTTGATCTCTGGAGAGGCTGGCAAGGTGACAAGTATTGGTGCTGGAATGCCCCAGATCGATTCCGCTCTCAGGCTCTCACTAGACGGGGGGTTTCAGGTTGATCTCTGGAGAGGCTGGCAAGGTAACAAGTATTGGTGCTGGAATGCCCCAGATCGATTCCGCTCCCGGGCTCTCACTAGACGGGGGTTTTCAGGTTGATCTCTGGAGAGGCTGGCAAGGTGACAAGTATTGGTGCTGGAATGCCCCAGATCGATTTCGCTCCCGGGCTCTCATTAGACGGTGGGTACAGGTTGATCTCTGGAGAGGCTGGCAAGTTGACAAGTATTGGTGCTGGAATGCCCCAGATCGATTCCGCTCTCGGGCTCTCAATAGACGGGGGGTTTCAGGTTGATCTCTGGAGAGGCTGGCAAGGTGACAAGTATTGGTGCTGGAATGCACCAGATCGATTCCGCTCCCGGGCTCTCACTAGACGAGGGGTTTCAGGTTGATCTT
The DNA here is from genome assembly GCA_033032865.1 of Dactylorhiza incarnata. Lineage (NCBI taxonomy): Eukaryota > Viridiplantae > Streptophyta > Magnoliopsida > Asparagales > Orchidaceae > Dactylorhiza > Dactylorhiza incarnata. The sequence continues at coordinate 942,697 of JAWHQI010000278.1, forward strand.
TGGAGAGGCTGGCAAGGTGACAAGTATTGGTGCTGGAATGCCCCAGATCGATTCCGCTCCCGGGCTCTCATTAGACGGGGGGTACAGGTTGATCTCTGGAGAGGCTGGCAAGGTGACAAGTATTGGTGTTGGAATGCCCCAGATCGATTCCCCTCCCGGGCTCTCATTAGACGGGGGGTACAGGTTGATCTCTGGAGAGGCTGGCAAGGTGATAAGTCTTTGGTGCTGCAGTTCCCCTCGGATGGCTCCGCTAGCCGGCAGGGTAGGATGACCTACCAGGGAGGCTATGTTCTTTTCCCTCAGATGGTTTCACTGACCGGGCTCTCACTAGCCTGCAGGGCAGGTTGACCTCCCAGGGAGGCTATGTTCTTTTCCCCTTGGACGGTTCCGCTGACCGGGCTCTCACTAGCCGGCAGGGCAGGTTGACCTCCCAGGGAGGCTATGTTCTTTTCCCCTCGGACAGTTCCGCTGACCGGGTTCTCACTAGCCGGCAGGGCAGGTTGACCTCCCAGGGAGGATATGTTCTTTTCCCCCTTGACGGTTCCGCTACCCGGGCTCTCGCTAGCCGGTAAGGTGGGAAGACATCTCGGGGAGGTTGTATGTTTTTCTCCCGAGGTGGTCTCGCTAGTCGGGCTCTCGCTAGCCGGCGGGGTTGGAAGACCACTCAGGGTGTTATAGGTTTTTCTCCCGAGGTGGTCTCGCTAGCCGGGCTCTCGCTAGCCGGCGGGGTTGGAAGACCACTTGGGGTGGCTGTATGTTTTTCTCCCGAGGTGGTCTCGCTAGCCGGGCTCTCGCTAGCCGGCGGGGTTGGAAGACCACTCAGGGTGGCTGTATGCTTTTCTCCCAAGGTGGTTTCGCTAGCCGGGCTCTCGCTAGCCGGTAGGGTTGGAGGACCTCTCGAGGAGGCTGTGTTTTTTTCAGGGGGGTTTCGCCTATGGCGCGATTTTCAGCACCACTCGCCGAATATGTGGGGTTGGACATTTCTTTCCGAGCGTGTACCTCGCTCGAAAAGAGCGGGGATTGTGTACAACCCCATATTCGCCGAGTGTACTCCTAAGGGCCCCTTAGATTCTTATCTGGTAGCATGGCCCCAGACAGGAAGAGTAGTAGAGGCGAGGGGGCGAGCGGTGGAGGCGGAGGCCTCCCGCTCGCCCATCCCTTGTAGAGGGGCGAGAGGAGGAGGGGCCAGCCCTCCCTCTCGTCCCACCCCCAGCAGGAGGGGGCGAAACCCAGTAGGTAGGGGGGCGAGCTCCACTCGCCTCGCCCCAAGGTAGGGGGGGCGAGCTCCACTCGCCCCGCCCCAAGGTAGGGGGCGAGCTCCACTCGCCCCGCCCCGAGGTAGGGGGGACGAGCTCAACTCGCCCCGCCCCAAGGTAGGGGGAGAGCTCCACTCGCCCCGCCCCGAGGTAGGGGAGCAGATCTCCACTCGCCCCGCCCAAAGGTAGGGGAGAGAGCTCCACTCGCCCCGCCCCAAGGTAAGGGGGCGAGCTCCACTCGCCCCGCCCCAAGGTAGGGGGGGCGAGCTCCACTCGCCCCGCCCCGAGGTAGAGGGGCGAGCTCCACTCGCCCCGCCCCGAGGTAGGGGGCGCGAGCTCCACTCGCCCCGCCCCGAGGTAGGGGAGGGGGAGAGCTCCACTCGCCCCCGCACCCCCACCCGCAGAGGGGCGAGATCAGCAGGGGGCTGACCCTGGCTAGGTCTCGCCCAGCCCCAGCAGGGGGCGAGGTGAGGAGTCCTCCGGCCCCCCCTCGCCCCCGACCCAGCAGAAGGGCGAGACCAGCAGGGGACGACCCCCAGGTCTCGCCCCACCCCAGTTAGTGGGCTCGTCAAGCCCTTGGTCCAGTTCATAGTTCTAACACCTTCAACCTAGTGCTCTCCCTTGGAGGGAGTAAGAGTTGGCCACTCTTCAACTTGTTGGGGGCCCCGAACTCCACAGAGGCCGAGAAATCGGTTTCAACATTATGATGCGGTGAGCGTGGAGTGTGACTAACTCAAGAAACTCTCTAGATGAGTTCCATGGATGGAGGTGGAGGAAGATCCGACCCAGGTCACTCGCAGCCCCCGGTGGCTGGGGTGACGTTGGATATGTTCGAAAATTTCAAGCAAGAGGTCTTACAGACCTTCCAGGTTGCTTTCCCCAGGATAGTCGGAGGCAGAAGAGGAGATGGTCCGGAGTTCCCGCCCCAGCAGGTGGACGAGGGAGCTCTCGGCCAGCAGTCCAGGAAGGAAGTACCGATGAGGGGGAGTGGGGAGGTGTTGTACCCCCACTCGCCCATTCCCAAGGGGGGAGAGCTCAGGAGGGAGGCGCCCTCCCAGCTCGCCCCGCCCCAACAAGGGGGCGAGCTCAGAAGGGGGGCCCTCCCAGCTCGCCCCGCCCCAGCAAGGGGGCGAGCTCCGGAGGGAGGCGCCCACCCAGCTCGCCCCGTCCCAGCTCGCCCCGGCCCTTCTAGCCCATTCCCAAAAGGGGGCGAGCGGGGAGGCATCCGTCCCCCACTCGCCCCACCCCAAAAGGAGTCGAGTGAATGTTGGTGGGCGAAGCCACCACGGGTGGCGGCTACCCAATAGCATGGCGAGTGCAGAGGCCAGCAAGTCGACCCAGCGAGAGCAAGGAGGGGGAACTTCAAAAGGAAAAGATCCAACTGCCCAAGGTGGAGGCAGGGACCAAGGGCACCCCCTCCACCGCCTCCGCAAACTATGGCGATTGGCGGGGGAAGAAGGAGGATAGCCAGGAAAGCAGAAAGAAGAGGAAGATGAGGGGGTAGGGTGGAGTTATCCTACTGTGACTTCCACCAGGAGGAAGGTCATGCGACATCCACCTGCCCCGAGTTTTTGGAAATAAGGGAGGCAATGGGTCCGATGCAACAACAACACTAACCGAAGGGTATCGAGGAGGACAGGACCTAGGATGTTGGAGACGAAGAAAGGATATCCCGAGCTAAGTGGTGGCGACCAAAAACGCTTGTACCAGTAAATCCACGTAGTGCGATGGTTTGTTTTCGTACTTAGTTCCTTTTTCTTGTGTACAATATTATGACTAACAAGGTGGTATATGTTTGGTGTTGGAATGCCCCAGATCGATTCCGCTCCCGGGCTCTCACTAGACGGGGGGTTTCAGGTTGATCTCTGGAGAGGCTGGCAGGGTGATAAGTATTGGTGCTGGAATGCCCCAGATCAATTCCGCTCTCGGGCTCTCACTAGACGGGGGGTTTCAGGTCGATCTCTGGAGAGGCTGGCAGGGTGATAAATATTGGTGCTGGAATGCCCCAGATCGATTCCGCTCCCGTGCTCTCACTAGACGGGGGGTTTTAGGTTGATCTCTGGAGAGGCTGGCAAGGTGACAAGTATTGGTGCTGGAATGCCCCAGATCGATTCCGCTCCCGGGCTCTCACTAGATGGGGGGTTTCAGGTTGATCTCTGGAAAGGCTAGCAAGGTGACAAGTATTGGTGCTGGAATGCCCCAGATCGATTCCGCTCCCGGGCTCTCATTAGACGGGGGGTACAGGTTGATCTCTGGAGAGGTTGGCAAGGTGACAAGTATTGGTGCTGGAATGCCCCAGATCGATTCCGCTCTCGGGCTCTCACTAGACGGGGGGTTTTAGGTTGATCTCTGGAGAGGCTGGCAAGGTGACAAGTATTGGTGGTGGAATGCCCCAGATCGATTCCGCTCCCGAGCTCTCACTAGACGGGGGGTTTCAGGTTGATCTCTGGAGAGGCTGGCAAGGTGACAAGTATTGGTGCTGGAATGCCCCAGATCGATTCCGCTCCTGGGCTCTCATTAGACGGGGGGTACAGGTTGATCTCTGGAGAGGCTGGCAAGGTGACAAGTATTGGTGCTGGAATGTCCCAGATCGATTCCGCTCCCGGGCTCTCATTAGACGAGGGGTACAGGTTGATCTCTGGAGAGGCTGGCAAGGTGATAAGTCTTTGGTGCTGCAGTTCCCCTCGGATGGCTCCGCTAGCCGGGCTCTCGTTAGCCGGCAGGGTAGGATGACCTACCAGGGAGGCTATGTTCTTTTCCCTCGGATGGTTTCGCTAACCAGGCTCTCACTAGCCGGCAGGGCAGGTTGACCTCCCAGGGAGGCTATGTTCTTTTCCCCTCGGACGGTTCCGCTGACCGGGCTCTCACTAGCCGGCAGGGCAGGTTGACCTCCCAGGGAGTCTATGTTCTTCCCCCCCCCCCCCCCCGGACGGTTCCGCTAGCCAGGCTCTCGCTAGCCGGCAAGGAGGGAAGACATTTCGGGGAGGTTGTATGTTTTTCTCCCGAGGTGGTCTCGCTAGCCGGGCTCTCGCTAGCCGGCGGGGTTGGAAGACCACTCGGGTTGGCTGCATGTTTTTCTCCCGAGGTGGTCTCGCTAGTCGGGCTCTCGCTAGCCGGCGGGGTTGGAAGACCACTCGGGGTGGCTGTATGTTTTTCTCCCGAGGTGGTCTCGCTAGCCGGGCTCTCGCTAGCCGGCGGGGTTGGAAGACCACTCGGGGTGGCTGTATGTTTTTCTCCCGAGGTGGTCTCGCTAGTCGGGCTCTCGCTAGCCGGCAGGGTTGGAGGACCTCTCGAGGAGGCTGTGTTTTTTTCAGGGGGGTTTCGCCTATGGCGCAATTTTCAGCACCACTCGCTGAATATGTGGGGTTGGACATTTCTTTCCGAGCTTGTACCTCGCTCGAAAAGAGCGGGGATTGTGTACAACCCCATATTCGCCGTGTACTCCTTAGGGCCACTTAGAGTCTTATCTGGTAGCATGGCCCTAGACAGGAAGAGTAGTAGAGGCGAGGGGGAGAGCGGTGGAGGCGAAGGCCTCCCGCTCGCCCAGCCCTTGTAGAGGGGCAGGAGGAGGAGGGGCCAGCCCTCCCTCTCGTCCCACCCCCAGCAGGAGGGGGCGAAACCCAGTAGGTAGGGGGGCGAGGTCCACTCGCCCCGCCCCAAGGTAGGGGGGCGAGCTCCACTCGCCCCGCCCCGAGGTAGGGGAGGGGAGCTCCACTCGCCCCGCCCCAAGGTAGGGGCGAGCTCCACTTGTAACATCCCATTTCCTACTAGACCCCTTGACTTCAACTAGGGTAGGTCATGTAGTGAGAAAAGTGATTTTGAGCTAGGTAGTGACCTTAGGTCACCTTGAATTAAGAGAACTCGAGTGTGAGCCACTATATGGGCAAGTCATTTTAGACCAAATTAGCTCAAATTGAACTTATAGATGTGAATTAACCCCACCACCATGTCCATAAACCTTAAGGAGACATAATTGACCAAAAGTCTCATCAATTGGTCAATCAATTTGGCCAAATTGACCACACCATTACATGTCAAACCCTAAGAGAGACCCAACGGACTCAGAAGCCTCATCATGTGATCATCAATTGGTCAAATTGACCAAAGTCAAACTTTCCCTGATTTTGGTCAAAATCACACTTATTGGCTAAATTGGCCCAATTAGGGCATCACCATGACCCAATCAACATTGGATAGTGTCAAGGGACTCAAGACCAACAATTTGGACCAGTCAACCCATCAGTTGACCAAGTCAACCACTAAAGTCAACATAAGTCAAAATTGGGCTAAATGGGAATTTTGGATCAATTAAACCAAACCCTATGGGCTAAGGCCTCAATAGGAGGCCCATCCTGCAACCCAATGGCACTTGACCATGCATGCCCTTAGATTTGAAGAGGGATTGACATGCAAGGGGGCAAATTTGGATTTTCCCCAATTTGGAGAAGGGACAAATTGGAATTCATGGATTGAGTGCCAATTGTCACTCAATTCTCCTCCCAAAGCATCCCACTGAGCTCTCTCAGTAATTCCCAGCCGAATTCCTGTTGTCTCCATGCCAAGTGGCACCTTGGTGAAGCATCCAAGGTGTAGGCCGAGCTCCCCCTTAATGGCTGGCATGGTTAGAGCCCTCCTCAGCCCAAATAGACTCCACCATTAGCTTTAGAACGAGCAAAGCATATGGAATCGACCTTGGAATCACTGCAAATGGTGGAGGAATGAAGTTTTGAGCAAGCTCGCCGGAAAGGAGAAGATTCAAGGCCAACCGCCGCCGCCGCCTTCTCCATTAAGGTCCGGTTTCTCCTCCTCTCCCCTTGTGCTAGCATCCTAGATCCATTAGGAGAGACATAGGGCTCATTTGAGCCCGATTCATGGTGAGAAAAATGGAGATTTTCGGAATTATCCATGGTGTTGGGTTCGCCGGAAAACACCACCTATGGCGGCCAAGCCACCGCCGGTCGATAGCCACCACCTCAACAGAGGTGGTGGTGGCCGGCCAGGGAGGCGGTCGGATGGCCGGGAGGTGGTCGGAGGCTTTTGTATCCCTTGGTGTCTACTTTCATTGGAGCCTTGGATCAGTCCATTTGGAGCACTGTAGACACCAGGGCACTCATTTTACTAGGACTGGTCCTAGTGAAGGGCAGACTTTAGAATTGCTATAACTCTTAGCTGACTTTAGAAAATGACCTGAAATTTCTACCATGCATGCATGGTATGATGACACACCTAGGGTTTAAATTTGAGAAATTTTGGATGTATATCCACTGAGTTATTTCATTTATTAGCAAAAGTAAATATTTGGTATTTATGGAGTTGTATAACTCCAAACACCCCCAAATTTGGGTGGTACGCTCTTTATATATATCTAGATCACTGGTAGAAATTTGAGACCATTTGGCCTTGTGCATGTGGAGTTATGAGCCATGCAAGAGCTAGGCTAAAGACCTTAAATGTGTGCCTTTAGCAATTTGGGGTAGAATGAGCCCCAAGCCTTGGGGGTTGACCCAATGGCTTTGAAGTGTTGGACATTGGACCATGGCAGCAATATGCCTTCCCAAAAGTTATTTGGGGATTTTTGGGTACAAAAATCCCAAGATGTGGAATTTACTAAGTTACCCCTAATTTAGGTTATAAAATGAAGGGGGGTCATATGATTTCAGAATGAAGTGAAACTTAGGGTTTAGTCTCTGATTTCATTATTATGACAGCATGAATTTTCTGAGAATTTTTGGGAAATATTTCATGTTATAAATAGTTAAAATTACAAATATACCCCTTATGAACTTTGTGCAAATAATGGGGTTTTATATGTCTGATAAATTTGAGATAAATCACAGTAGGTCATGATGATAATATAAGCCTATGGTAATTTTATCAGAATTTTTGGAATGATGTTAAAGGGCTTAGAATTTATAATGGCATTTTTGGTAATTTCATTCAACTGTAATTATAAATAATTCCCTGTGATAGAAAATTTTGGAAATTTGGTAGACTCTGTTTTTCATCATTATCACCATGATATATATTTGGTAGGGCCAGTGGATGTCTAAAAATGGTAGCTCATGTTCAAAATGATCTAGCCTTAATTATTAAATGAATTTATTTATGGATCATATGATTTTGGAATGAAGTGAAACTTGGGTTTAGTCTTTAATTTCATTATTATGGCAGCAGGAATTTTCTGAGAATTTTTTGGGAATATTTCATGCTATAAGTAGCTAAGATTACATTTAGGCCCTTTATGGTTTTTGTGCAAATAATTGGGTTTTATATGTCTGATAAATTTGAGATAATTCACAGTAGGTCATGATGCTAATATAAGCCTATGGTAATTTTATCATAATTTTTGGAATGTTGTTAAAGGGCTTAGAATTTATAATTGCATTTTTGGTAATTTCATTCAACTGTAATTATAAATAATTCCCTGTGATGGAAAATTTTGGAAATTTGGTAGACTCTATTTTTCATCATTGTCATCATGATATAAATTTGGTAGGGCCAGTGGATGTTTAAAAATGGTAGCTCATGTTCAAATGATCTAGCCTTAATTATTAAATGAATTTATTTATGGAGTAAATTAATTCATAAAATTGTAAACTTCTGAATTTTTATGAATATCACAGCACATAGTTATGATAAAAATTAGAAGCCATTTGGAAGCAATTTGACCAAGGTTCCATCATAGGAATCTAAGTTAGATATATGTCGTGGTCTGCGGATAGTGAAAACTCAATATGATGATTAGGTCAATAAAATCACATAGGAAATCAGTGAGAATTGGATTATAACAAGAGATGAGTATAGACCATTTAGAGGAGGAAGAATTATTAAAGTTGAGCGTCATTCAAAAGAACGGTTGCTTAGGAGTGAGATGAAACATAAGGCGTGAAAACACCTAAGTTATAAAGAGTAATGAGAGGGTGGAATTTTAGGTTAGGGTAGTCACCAATGATATTAATTGTCCTGGAAAGGGGTTGGGCATCATCCCATCACATACCCTAGTACCTTGCGAACCCTTCACCGGGTAGCCCTCGGGAAGTTCAGGATTCACCCTAAACTTCCAAGTATAACAATAACTAAACAAGAGTAGTCTAATTAGGTGATTAAATGACATGGTAGACCAAATCCCGAGTGGGGAATGGGAGATTGTATATTCAGGATGGTTAGTCCTGCGAGCTGGAGGCTCGGGTGATAGATATTTTCAGGACGAGATGGTCCTGCGAGCTGGAGGCTCGGGTTGTGACAAATTGCATGTGCATAGAAACCATTTAGTGGCGGGTCTTCGGTACGGGCCGGTCGTCACACCGACGGCAGTATGTTGACTTAGGTGGGTGTGATGTTGAGGGGCCAGTAGGTTGTTTATACTGCGGTCTGGAGGACGATCCCCAACAGGACGCACACCCGACATTTAAGACTGGGAGGTTCCGGCAAAGAGTACGCAAGACTCTAGAGTGCACCTAGGATGTGTACAGAGGCGTATGGGAGGTCTAGGCCTGGTAGTGTGTATACCCGCCTAGGGGTGGAGACGCCCGCTCCACCGCTGTCGTAGCCACAACGGCGGTACCAGAGAGTTTAGCTAACTCCGAAAAGTGGAAACTAAAGGTCTCTGATCACAGAGTCGTGTGGGTGAGTTGCACTTGTATGAATCATATCATAGCATGCATATCATATCATACGTAAACCTAGAACATAATTGCAGACCCTTATAATATAAATTAGTATGGGCTCTTTTATATGATAAGTTATATTTCCGGAAACCTTAACTTATAAGTTTGTATGGGCATTCATATAAGTTAAGGTACTCATGTGATGGTAGTGTAGAATTATTTATTTACTTGTTGTACTTGCGCGCACTGCTTTACCATTTACTTCTTTTACTGCTCTTTACTGCTCTCTTACTTGTTTATACTGCTAGAGTAGTGCTTGCCTATATATACACTGCTAGCTTAGTTTTCCCTGTCACCTGCTTTTGTTTACTCCACTTTGTTGTCCTCCGCTTCGTCCTCCCTCACGGTGCCTAGGAGTCGCGGGGGGAGGCGAGCACAAAACTGGCTTAGTCTTTATGACTAACGGTCGGTTGTGACCGTAGGAATTCGAGGAGCTGGAGCAGCCATACGACTAGCAGGAAGTGATGGCAAGATCTGAGGAGCAGTTGCAGTGCATTACTTCACCACGAGACAGGTGCTGATGAAGAGAGTGTTTAGCTTCCGCATAGAGATGATGAGAGAGAGAGAGTTATTATGTTGTTTTACTCATTTCAGACATGTACCGGGCATAAGCCCTTTTACTCTTTCATTTATTGTACTCATTGATGGACAGTTTACATGTGGATATATATATATACAGATGCGTGTGATTGTGGACTTATTTTACTAGTTTTCTTCTTATTCTTGTTGGCCCAGTTGATCGTTCTTGCCGGCAGGATCGGCGTCTTGCGGAGGTGGCTAACTCATCTGTTAGCATCACCACAAGGGGGCGGTTCTGGGCATAAGATCCGGGAACTCTCCTGGTGCGGGAGAGGGATCTTACACCACTCTCCCCGCCCCAAGGTAGGGGCGAGCTCCACTCGCCTCGCCCCAAGGTAGGGGGCGAGCTCCACTGGCCTTGCCCCGAGGTAGGGGGGCGAGCTCCACTCGCCCCGCCCCAAGGTAGGGGGCGAGCTCCACTCGCCCCACCCCGAGGTAGGGGAGGGGGCGAGCTCCACTCGCCCCCACACCCCCACCAGTAGAGGAGCGAGACCAGCAGGGGGCCGACCCTGGCTAGGTCTCGCCCAGCCCCAGCAGGGGGGGCGAGGGGAGGAGGCCTCTGGCCCCCCCTCGCCCCCTCCCCAGCAGAAGGGCGAGACCAGCAGGGGGCCGACCCCCAGGTCTCGCCCCACCCCAGTTAGTGGGCTCGCCGAGCCCTTGGTCCAGTTCATAGTTCCAACATCTTCAACCTAGTGCTCTCCCTTGGGGGGAGTAAAAGTTGGCCACCCCTCAACTTATTGGGGACCCTGAACTCCACAGAGGCCGAGAAATCAGTTTCAACAACTGCGAAATCAAATTTTTGATGTTATTGTTTATGGGCTTATTTTAATTCATAAAGAGATTTAATTAGTTTACAAACCTTACTTTCTTGACCTTTAACTACAAGACCCTCAGGTTGGATCATATAAACCTCTTCATCTAAGTCACCATGCAAGAAAGCAGTTTTTACGTCCATTTGATGAATGAGTAATTTATGGATCGAAGCTAAGGTTGCTAGAACACGAAGGGATGTAATCCTAGCTATGGGAGCATAAGTATCTAAATAGTTTATCCCTTGTTATTGAGCATAGCCTTTAGAAACAAGATGAGCCTTATACTTTTCTTTGGACCCATCCGGATTTAGTTTCTTCCTAAAGATCCATCTACAACTTATGACTTTGACACCATAAGAAAGATCGGTTAGAATCCAACTTTTATTTTCTAGATTAGAATTAATTAATGAATTTATAGCTTCTTTCCGAAAGGGACATTCAGATGAGGTCATAGCTTCCTCATATGAATTAGGATCTCCTTCAACTAGATAGGTGATGTAGTTCTCTCCAAAAGTTCTTTCGATTCTAACTTTTTTGTTTCTAGGTTCATCAATTTCTAATGGATCTATGTCATAGAAAAGTTTAATTGAGCTAGAAGATGGTTGAGATGAGTTATCTAATTTATATGAGATTTTATCTTCAAAATAAACGACATCTCTAGCTTCTATATTAGTGTTATTTGATATTTCACTCATTAGTGAATTGGTAATAAGAAATCTATTAACACTACTAACGGAAACATAACCTAAAAAATGGAGTCATGTTTTAGGTCCTATTTTCTTTCTCTTAGGTTCAGGAATTGCTACCTTAGCCAAACACCACCACACTCGAAGAATTTAGAGATTAGGTTTCCTTAATTAAAATAATTCAAAAGGGGTTTTATCATCATGTTTTGAAGGTATTCTATTAAGGATGAAAGAGGAGATGAGCAACGCTTCTCCCCAAAGATTTTCTGAAGCACCAGACTCGGCTAACATGACATTGACCATGTTCATCAAGGTCCAATTTTTGCGTTCAGCTACACCATTTGATTGAGGAGAATATGGAGCAGTCACTTGATGAATAATCCCTTGTTATTGGCAAAACTTGGTTAGTTCATTCGAAGTGTACTCTCCACCTCGGTCGGATTTAAAAATTTTAATTAATGATCCTAATTGATTTTCTACTTCAGCTTTGAAAATCATAAAATATGAAAATACCTTATCTTTCGTTTTTAATAAATATATGTAATAATATTTAGTGAAATCATCAATAAAAGTTACAAAATATTTATTTCCACCTCTAGTAGGTTGGCAGTTCGAGTCACACAAATCCGAGTGAATTAACTCTAAAGGTTTGAAGTTCTTTCAACTGATTTAAAATATTTTCTAGAAAACTTAGATTTCACACATATTTCACATCTAGCACTTGGTGCAATATGAAATTGAGGAATTAAATTTAAAGACATTATTCTTTTCATACAATCTGAATTCACATGTCCTAGTCTAGCATGTCAAAAATCAGAAGATGAACTCGGAATAATTGAAGATGAAATTTGATTTACTTCTAAATCAACAACATTCAATTTGAATAAACTATCACAAATATATCTTTTACCAACAAACATATCATTTAATGTTATTACAACTTTATTTGATTCTAGAACAATTTTATAACCCTTCTTAACCAGCAAGGATCCGCTCACTAGATTCTTCCTAACTCTCGACACATAAAGCACATAGTGCAAGGCTAGTGTCTTCCCAGATGCCAACCTAAGATCCACCCGCCCGCGACCAAGAGTTTGTGGTGAAGAAGCATCTCCTAAGATCACGCTTCCTCCACCGATGTCCTGAAAGATGACAAAGCAAGAATGATCAAAACAAGTATGAACGTTTGCTCCAGAATCAAACCACTAATCTGATGAACAAGTGAGAAGAAGACTAGATGAATAATCTAACCTGAAGATAGGTTGATCTGATGCTTGGATCGTGTTGGCCTAAGACTTGTCACCACGAGACTTGTCAATCATGGGTTTTGTCTTCATGTAGAAGCAATTGGTGGACAGATGATTTGTGCGGTCGTAGATGAAGCATCATTTCCCTTTACCTAGATTTTGATTTGAAGGACCAGGCTTGGGATGATTAGGTTTCTGATGGAGGGAACCTGGACGGAAAGGTTTCTTATGGATCTTTCCCTTACCTTTGAAGTGATGGTGAGGGGAATGGTTGTCATGAGATTCAGTGAGATTTACTTTAGGTGCATGGTCTTTGTGGGTTTTAGAACTTTTAGACTTATGTTTTCCTCCTCTGTGCGGATAGCATTTTGGATTTGAACATAAGTAAAGTTGGATTGGTCATGCTTTAGTCTAGTACTAAAGCCGGGCCAAGAATCAGGAAGAGCATCAGTAAGACATGCCACTAAATAATTTTCAGATAAGATTGAGCCATCGGCTTGGATCTTAGACAATATCTCATCAAGTTGATGGAGTTAAGGGTTAATAGGTTTGGAGGCATCAATCTTGAATTTATGGAGGTTAGAAACATCGTAATGTTCTATACCCGCATTATCAAGGTTATATCATGCTTCAAGAGCAGACCACAAATCTTTAGTCGTACTATATTGAAGAAAGACATTGTAGAGGATGTCGGACAAGGCACTAAAGATTCAGTTGCGACAATGATATTTTATATCTACCGAATCTCTATAAGGGGTATCTCTAACATAGGTTCTAACGGTATTTGCACTGGAAGAAGAGGACGATGGAAGGGAGGAGGCGGCAGCAGTTGCAACGGTAGGTTTTTCAAATTCTACAGCAGGAGAATCAAATATAGCAGATAAAAGACTTAAGGTATTAAGCCAATATTCTGCTTGCGCTTGCCAACGATGAAAACTAATTCCATTAAATTTCTCGAGTTTAATCCCGGCAGAATCTTCAGATCTAGAAACTATTTTAGATTTCTGAAATTTAAAATACATAGAGTAAATAATAGTGCGTGTAAACAAAAAAACAGAGATAATCATTTTGATTATTTGATTTATTTATCTTGTTATTCTTGGACTTCTCAAGGAATACCCAATGACGAGTTCTCACTGGTACTAAACGGTTTGTGGGATGATAGTCCAACACAGCCCTTTCGCAATAAATTATGTGATGTGATCTAAAAATTTTTAGATTGTTGGAATATTTGCTTGTATTCCTATTTTTATATATTTTCGGCTATAAAAATTCGAATAATAAAACAGATCTAGGAATGAACTTGCATCAACAGGAATTAAATAAAGTAGGTATATTATATATATATAAATATATATATAGTTTAGAATCGAGCGTGGGTAAGGCATATGGTCACTGCTCTAAAGAAGTTGCACCACCCTCCGACAGGGTTTTCAACAGATGCTCACAAAGCACCCGAACTCTCACTTGATGAAGCAAACGTCAAGAAAGCAAAAGTATCGAAGAACGATCGCAAGAACGAACAGGAAGAAGCAGTTTCGATAGATGGTCTGAACGATTCAGAAAATCTCCTAATATAGGAGTCTCAAAAAATAGCTTGAAATAAAATCGTGATAAATTTCGGTAGTTATAATTGGTAAAATTTAATCGAGTAGAAGGACGTTGAATTTCCAACGCAAAGGAGTTATTACGAAAATACGCGTGAAAGAAACGGTTAGAAAATCTCGCGTAATAACTGCGATGAAAAACGCAAAATGACAGAGGTTGTGTCAAATTCATATCGACGTTGTGTCGAGTTCGTATCGAGGCTACTCGACGTTGCTTCGAGTCCTTGTTGACGCGTCGAAATCATATCGACGCTACTCGACGTTACGTCGAGTTATTATCAACGCAAGACGAGTCGAGGTTGCTTGGACGCAAGTCCAGGTTGCTTGGGCGCAAGTCCAGGTTGCTTGGACGCAAGTCCAGGTTGCTTGGACTTCTATTAGACGCAAGTCCAAGTTGCTTCGACTTCTATTCGAAGAAAGTTGAGGTTTCTTGGACCTCTATTTGAAGCAAGTCCAATTGCTTGGACTTCTTTTTTTGTATCAAAACAAGTCGGCTTGCTAAAATCAGGTGGTTCAAATAACTAAAACTATTTTGTACAAAAATACAATTCAATTCAATTTTTCCTCAAATCCCAAATCCCAAATCTCAAATTCGGATCCAGTGTAGTGCGTGCGCGCATGTGGTTCATAGTTTCTCCTTATGTTCCTTTGAACAAATAAGTATGAGTGATTTTCTTTATATACTCACAAATATGATAGGTGATAAGGATGACGGGACTAAATGTTAATTCTTTTCCTTATGAAAGATTTCCCTCTAAATAATTTGGTTTCCCTCCATTTGGTTTTGTAGCTTTTCATCAAGTATGAGGAACCCAACATCAAACACCAAACAAGGCTCCAAAATATTATAAATTAAATATTTTATAACAATATTTCTAGCATAATAAATATTAGGTTTATTCATTATGTAATGTTACAACGTTTAGATTAAATCCGAGTGTAGCACAAGTGATACATGATTTGTGTATTGTATTTCATAGATGTGTATGGCCTATGCTTAAATTAAGCAAATCCAAAGCTTATTTGAAATGAAGGATCAATAGCTTCCTATTGTGGGGTTACCCACCCACTTAATGATAACTACCCATCTAACTATGAATGTTAATTACCCATCGTCTGTGGATGTGATTGATGACAGCGCATCTAAGTACTAATAGAAGGGAATTCGGTCCCGAATGATGATCATTGATTTGTTCATACACCATCAAAAGAGAGTGATCGAAGGTTTAGAAGATCATATACTTGTTTTTTATCCCTACTCGAGGAAGCATCAATGGTTAGAGGTTTAGATTTTTTTCTTCTGCCTCAAGTTTTTATTCCATCCTCTAGTTCATGAATGTCATTCACACAGTTTACTAGTGGTATAAGGTTTAAGCTTTTACAATAGAACAAGATAGACTTGTATTTTTTGAAATTAGTCACGCTAATGGAAGGGTATGACTCTCTTTTATTCCTCAATGGTGGTATCTGAAAGATACGCCACACAACAAATTTCAAGCTACAGTGCTGCTTTGCTCACACTGTAGCCTCTACAGTTCTTCCCAATTGGAACCAATCTTGGGCTCACCATTAATATTGTGTTGTCAAGCGAACTCTGGAATTTCTAAAGGTCTGTGAATGGGACTCATATGCTGTAGACAAATTCTTCACATCCCCATCTATTGGCTTGCATGCTGATTTAGACTCCCAGAATCCTTTAAGCAATTCTTCAAAGGCTGGCGTTGTCAACTCCTCGATGGCTGTCGTTCTTAGAGAATTGATCACCCTCTTTCTTGGAGTTGAGAAAGGCGGTTCATCCACCTGCAAAATTTTCGGTTGATATAAGAATCAAATTTTCTTGCTGAGTTTTGTTAAAGAATTTCATACAGTTAATATTTACCATATATTCTTGTTCCAAGCATTTCCCTGCATTATTTGATATCTCAATTATCTTTTGATAGTGTTCATTCCCTGATTCCCATTGGTCCTTATGGGATGGAACTATGAAAGAATGGATTTTTACATATGCATCATGGTCAAGTTTTGAAGTACCTGTTGATTTTGAAGACATGTGAAAATCCAAGAAAGATATAGTACATGAAAATACTTAGGTCCTTTTTAGGTTCACACTTCCTAACAAATAGTATTTGAGCTGATGTCTAGATTATTATCAAGTGGTTCATGTGTTTTGTGGCTCTCACTAGTATTTTGTGCTCTTCTACCAATGTTGTGAAAGATTCAAGAGCAGGTGCATCGATCGATAATGTTGGGTGCTCAAATGTGAGGGAGATCTTCCCATTATGCATGAGATATTGAGATTAATCTCATTCATGATCTGTGAAAAATAGGAATAATTATGAAAAACTCCCCTCTAACTTTGCATAATTATAGAGACCGCTCCTCTATATTCCAAAAATATCAAAACCAACCCTCTAAATTTATATTGCTAACATGTACAAAAAACCTCCAGGAAGACCCCTCCGGTTTTCTTTTTTGTACATGCATGTTAACAATGTAGACTTGAGATTTTGGTAATTTTGATAGAGGAGATGTCTCTGTAA
This sequence comes from Dactylorhiza incarnata, assembly GCA_033032865.1. Taxonomy (NCBI): domain Eukaryota; kingdom Viridiplantae; phylum Streptophyta; class Magnoliopsida; order Asparagales; family Orchidaceae; genus Dactylorhiza; species Dactylorhiza incarnata. Next base: position 959,091 of record JAWHQI010000278.1, read on the forward strand.
TTATGTAAAGTTAGAGGGGAGGTATTAGTAAATAATCCTTCAAAAATATGGTGACAAAAATTTATAGTTTTATAAAGCCCAACTGTGATCCCCATTTAACTCTTAGTGCATAACAGAGGAATGGAAAGCATACTGTCAATAGAGGTATGAAGACTCTTGTGTCCTAAATCAGCATTCGCTAGTGCAGTTGTTGAAGAAGATGACAAGTTAGCTCTTAATAACTGATTGGCTTCAATTCCATTCCTGCACAAAAAGCAAAAATAAAAGTCAAGTGTTAGTTCAGAATCAAAACTACAGGCCATTGCATCGTTCACTCTTTGACAAAAATCGCTATAAATTTTCTTACCTAATAATTGACTCCACTGATGCTACATTTCCTTTCGATAAGCTCAGCATTGATTCCTCGGCATTTTTCCATAGTAGCGAACCAATTTTTGAGTCTTCCAAGCTGCATATCATGTCACAATTCATACATAATTAGAAACTTGAGCATTAGCATAAAGTTTGCTCCATGAAGTGGCACGAAAATCATACCATTCTTTGAGACCTTCTTCCAAGCAGCATCTTCCAGTTTCCATATCAGCGGTATCCTCAAGGTGATACTTTTCAGTTTCTTCCATATGAAGCTTCCATTGTTCTTTAGCCGATGAGGTGAAATTTCGAGCATTAGACATTTCTTTTTGTAGATTATTTGTTCTGTCAGCAGCATTCGCTCTTATGGTGTCAACTGTTTCTTGAACCTACGAGAGAAAAAATAGAAGGTAAGATGATGCAATGATATCTAGAAGTTCATGATGTAGACAGTAGTCCGTCATAAATCTCAACTCCAATGGATCATAAACTGGCCAAACCAATATGCAACCGTCAAACTCGAGCTCTGTTATTCACGTTGCAAGGGAGTGTGTATGAATAATGACAAAAACTGAACTTGCTACATTATATGTCAAATATATGATGTGGGACTAAACTCAATACTCTCATGCATCTTAGCAATCGTTCATTCTGGATGCAACACCCCTGAGAACACGCACCAATGTGTTGGGGTCCAGCCCCTAAAGAGTCTGAGGACTTGGAATCAGATCAGGTTTGGGGTCTGCTGTTTGTGAGCAGAGGCTGCTGCAATTTTGCTGTTACTGGCGCTACCGCTGGGTGGTAGTTAGCTACCGCTGGCGGTAGCATATCGTCTAGATGATGGATATCCTCCAGACAATCAGTGCGATAGGCTAAACGCCTGGCAGCAGCGGGTTAACGCCCAACGGTAGGAGGTTACTGCTGGCGGTAGCATATCGGCTAGATGGTGTATCGTCCAGACCAATGTCGGCTAGAGGACTATCATCTTGATGGCTACCACGGCGCGGTAGTAGCTACCGTCGGGCGGTAGCGGACGGAAACAGTTTCGTAAATCTACGATCGGGAGCCGTCGGATCGCATTGGAACTTGTTTCAATGGCCAAGATGAGTTCGCCCCTTTGCCCTAAATAGGCAGAGATTTTGTAACGCCATGGTCTACTATGGGTGCGCTACAGGTCTGCAGACCAATGACCCCTACCCATCTTCACGGATCTGATTAGCCGCAGCCGCTAATTCCAGTGGCGCTTGTTGAGGCCGGGGCTTGAACCCCAAACCTCCTGGACTGGGGCGTTACAGATGCTTTGGCAGAAGAATTATTCCAAGATTAGAGACGTCATTTGCGTTTTCAAGTGGAGAGCCAGAGAATTCTTCCGCCATTGTTGCCAGAGGGAGTTCTTCAAGGAGGAAGAACAGGTTTTCGTAGATCGGTGTCTTCGTCTTCGATGTAAGGGTGTTTTTGCTCAATCTTCTCTTCGTTTGTTTGGTTCTTTGGGAGAGATTTGAGTTTTGTCCCTTGTTCTTGAAGATAAGTTATTTTCACTGTGAGTTGAGAGAGGATTCCATCTGTGAATCCAAGAGGGATCTAGGTTGGGCAAACCTAGATTATATTGTTGTAATCCTTATTGATTTGATAGTGGATTGTTCTTGTGCCTCGCCCCGTGGTTTTTCCCTCATTGTTTTAGAGAGGGTTTTCCACGTAAATTTATGTGTTCTTTGATTGTGTTATTTTTCTGTGTTTGTTGCATTTATTATCTTCTAAGTGCGCGACTTGTGCAGTGGGTTATATCCCAACACAATGGTTATTCTTTCCACGAGGAAAACTTTTAGAGAATATTCAATGAACAATGGACTAGAAAAATACTATTTGTACCAGTTTTTTCTTCCGATCATTCGAGCTCGCCAGCATTTCCGCCACTTTCTCTAATAATTGTTCTTCTTCATTAGCAGCACATTCCTGCACGAATAAACTTCATTTAGGAATTATTGCAGAGGAAAACATTCTTAAGCCTCCGACTAACACCCACTAGAAAATCATTATTAGGGAGAATCACCTGAAACTTCTTCTCCAGTTCATTTAGTTGTTGATATTGTGAAGTCTGTGTGTCTTCCAAAATCTTATTCAGTTTTGATACATGAACATCTAAAGTATGGAAGAAAGTTGTAGTTGTATTCGAAATGGAGTGTGCTACCTCCACAGTTCTCATATGTCCCTGATACATACACACCCAATTAGTTATGAGCAGAAGTTCAAATAAGAAATAATAATAATAATAAATTAAAATCACAAGTTATATGTTAAGAATATCACCAACCTCCCGCTGCAGCTGTGCGAACGCATTCAATTTTACCTCTTGGTCAGAGAGTTTACTTTGAAGTTCTGTAAGCAAGTTCTCAGCCTCAAAAGAAATGCTTTGAAAGCACTGATGAAAAGGAAACTATTCAAGCCCATGAAGTAGTTACCAAACTGAAACTGGCTGGTGTGTAGTAACACTTACTTCATCAAGAGAAGAAGAATTTGTTAAAACTTGTGAGTACAATTTCCCGAATGTTAATCGAGAATTCTGATCTAGTTCTCCTCCCAAAGCATCCAGTGATGTTATTCCATAGCCGTAGCGAGCTCTTAGTTTATCAACCCATCCTATAAGTTCTGTGGTAGCCTGGTACATATGGAAACATCATCATCGTAATAACCGTATCCCAACAATTTGGGGTCGGGGAACAAAAACAGCGTGGTTTAGCATATCATAATGTGTTACCAAGGCCTTTGCAGAGGCAAAAGATTGCATCTCTTCTTCCATTTTCTTAAGTTGATTCTCCTGTTGCATCGCAGAAGTTAAGACAATTTTGTGTAGACTATGCAGTTGCTGAGTCAACTGTGATTGAAACTTCTGGAGTGTAATTCTGTTCCTCTCTTCTATCTTATCTTTGTGTTCTGAAAATGGGCATTATTGAAGATACCGTTTGAGATTTTCTCTTATCGGTAATTTTGATTAACCAAAAAAACCTCATGTAAACTATTGCATGCTCATAAATGCCTATCTACTAACCAATTTTGTAGCACAATCCAGAAATATCCTCAGCAGCTTTATCGAGCTCCGATCGAAGATCATGGGCATGCTCAGCAAGTGCTCTTTCTGGAGGAAACGAAACAAATAAAACATCATGTGACAGTTTAAATAAGAAAGGATGTATTCACATGGAATTAGCAAAGTTAAATTAGATTGGATAGGCTGATAGGAAGTTCATTTCATAATTGTAGAAAGAACTGAAGATACTTTGTATCCAGAGTCACTAAAGGGTCTGAGTGCTCAAAATTTGCATCAGAATGACTGAATGGCTGTTTGTTTCCTTATATTCATTAACTTCTCTTTTTATTATTTTTATTTTTTCTATTTGATATTCATATTATCTAACTTTCTTTTACTCTTTAGTATTACTAATTTCAGTGCTGGTGCATGGAATGCAAAAAAAAAAGTAGTTGAGAGGATATTGTAGAATAACTATTATGATTGAAAAGGAGCCTGATCTGTGCCTGGATTATTATCCTAAGACTTTTCATACTTATTGAGAACTGTCAAGTGGTGGCATACTACGAAGCACGGATACTTAAAAAGGCCTCGCGTATTGACTCGAATGCGTTTCGGATAAGGGAAACGCTCGGAAACTCTCGGAAACGCGTTTCCGAAACTCCAGGAAACACATATTTTGATTTAATTAAAAAATAAAAGGGGAATCGCGTATCCCGCCTTGCGGGATACGCGATTCCGGTCCGCTCCGCCTTTTATTTCCCTAGGTTTAGTCCGCCTTTTATTCCCGTCATCTACTCCCGTCTGCTTCTCCGCTACCGCTCGCGCGTCCGCTGCTCCCGTCTGCTCATCGCCGCCACTGCTGCTCCCGTCCGCTCATCGCCGCCGCTGCTGCTCCCGTCTGCTGTAAGAGCTACTCCCGCCTGCTGGAAGAGCTACTCCCGCCTGCTGCAAGAGCTACTCCCGCCTGGTTCTCCTCCGTCTTCTCATCGCCTGGTTCTTCTTCTTACACTTCCTTACACTGTTCCTTTCCTTCTTCTTACACTTCCTTACACTTCAAATTATGCCAGATTATGCTAACTCTTGGATCTGGACATTACACTATGCTAACTCACAGATTATGCTAACTCACACTTTAACTATGTCAGATTATTTGTTTATATATGCTTACATGTAATATTATTTGTTTCTATATGCTAACTCACAGATTATGCTAACTCACCTTAGTTTATGATTGGAATTTTTTTATATTGATTATTACTTATATTAAAATAATAATTAAAAATTCAAAAACGTTTCCCGTATCCGTATTTTTTTTAAAATCACGTTTCCCGTATCCGTTTCGTATCGTATCCCGTATCCCGTTTCCGTCCCCGTGCAACGTAGGTGGCATAGACACTGAAATACATAAACCTATTTTCGGAGCTTATAATGGATGGAGAATGTCAATCGTGCTGGGGAAGAGTTTGTCCTATGTTTACATCAACAAGTAGGCAAGTTGCCAAACCTCATTAAATTTCTGCCTATTTAGTACTATGTTTTTCGTTCATATTTTTCTTTTTTTGCTCACTTCTTAAGAACGAACAAAGGTGATGAATAATGATTGTGTACTGGTGCTAATAGATCAATTTGTGCAATAGAAAGCTCCTTTACATGAACACAAAAACTCCATTGAGTTCTCAAAAGTTAAAAAAAAAAAGAATAACACCTCAGTTAGCCAACCTGAATGGAGGAGATTCATTATCAGATATTCCTTTTCCCTTATTGTGCATTTTGCCTTTTGACATTTTTCTTCCAGATCAACTGCCATGTTCTCGTTGTCTTTCATTTTTTTCTGTGCATATGAAAGATACTTAATGAAATTTAATTCCTGTCAGGGGTTGGGCATGGATATATAAGAAAAAGTTTAAATACCTGCACATTGTCAAGCCTTTCTTTTAATTGAACACTCAAATGTTGTTTAGAATCATATAGCTCTTGAAGCCCAAGTAATTGCTGGCACCAATATCATTTTTAAGGTTAGAATCTGTCCTAAAATCTAGCTCTATTGATCAAAATATAGAAGATACCTTATCCTTTGATTCCAATTCAAGCTCCATGCTCTCCAGTTTCGCTGCTCTAGCCTGAGATAGTGGATGAGGATATGCTTTGGTTATTGAAGAATGAATGATATTATCTACTTGATGCTATTATGTCGAAAACTTTATTACATGCCAACCTTCTTCTGAGCTTCTTCTTGCTTGAAGTGATCTCGGGGGATGTATATGCCATTTTTCTCCCTCGCAGCATTTACTTCTGCATCAAATGTATGCCATAAAGAAATTTGAGACATATGATGGAGAGATCGGGTACAAACAAATAATGTTATGTATTGATTCATTAAGAGGTTGTTTGGTTCAATGCCAATTTTAGTAGGATGTCAAATACAAAGGCTCTTCAACCTGCTAAATGTTCATTCCAAAGGAAACTTTACCGTCTCAGAGTTTTCTTGTGAACATCTATTAATATTGTGCTTAAACCTTTTATTTTCTTGTATCAATTAAGAGGTAATGTAATTCGTTCGGTGTAGGATGGCTAGATTGTGATATCTAGGTTTGCCACATGCCTAGGGAAACTAGTTTGTGGCTTCTAGTGTTGCAAAGCTCATCCAATGTTTGCGTAATAGATATTAAAATCTGAGTGTGGAGAATTCTCCATTGTGTTTACGACGAATAGAGTTGTTTGACGTAGGACGGTAGAGTTAAAATCAAGTAAAATATTATCAATTTCATTACGTGCAGGCGAAATTATGAGAAAGCCAGTTATGCTAATCCAATTTTATTAATACTTCTACTTATCCCAAACTTATTATAATTAAATTACATGATCTTTGTATTGATTATTTCATTGTGCTTTGAAAGTTTATATATTTAATAAAATGTAAAATATTGTACCTGCGTACGACACCTTATTTGCCCTCCTAAGGTTGACTATTGGATCCAACAATCTAGATGCCAGTTTTAGTAGGATGACACTGTTATTATGTTATTAGATGCTAGTAGTTAGAACCCAAACATCCAACTTAAAACTAACTAGTAACAGATGCCTAGATGGAGAGGCTCAAGATCCTATATATGATTCGCAACGTGAGACTAAATATCCAACACACCTCTTAAATGTAGGAACGAGATGAACATATATCCCATCATGCCATGGAATAAATGAGAATATGGGAGAATAAAGAAGAGGGATGTGACCCACACCTGCACTAATACTATATTAAAACCAAAGCATTTTTGGGTTCTAATACTAGTATTACCTTTTAAATTTCATGTTTGGTTTGAATTATTGTGCTTAAAGACGTTGGCATATACAAATGTAGTTGTTATTAAGAGTTTGTGGCAACTAGTCTTCTTTGTGACAAGGTACATTTAAATATAACTTAAACATGTTTATAATTTATAAAATTTTGCTTAAAGTGCCTGTAAATCAAACTTCTAATATCATAAAAAATAACATGCCAACATTATAGATGCCAAATAAAAATAAAAATTCTTAGAGATCAAACACCTAACATCTGTAAAGAGAGATTTCTCTAAGATTCTAGAGTCACGGACCTTGTCTGAGACGGTCGATCTCCACACATAAATCCTTGATTACTACAGATTTCATCATCTTTTGATTAACCTGCATAACGGTCAAGAGGAGATTAAAGTTATATGTAAGAACTCGATGGAAATTCACTAACTCTTGCCATGGACTAACTTAATGAGATACAACCTCTGGTTTGTTCTTTATATTTTTGGCACGATGCGCATAATCTAATGTGCTCAATGTCTCTTCCAAACATTGGATTGAGGGTGATATGGTGGCAATGATACAAGTCTTACTTTTTCCTCCCAATGAATCTCTCAATAATCTTGTCAATTTGCTCTCTCTTCAGAAAAAAAAACATAGAGCAAAGCATCAGGAAATGCATCGATTTATATATAGGAATAATTATGAAAAACTCTCCTCTAACTTTCCTTTTTGGACGTATCCTCTATCTATCAAAATTACTAAAACCTATTCTTTAAATTTACATTGTTAACATACATGTACAAAAAAAAACTCAAAGACCTCTATAGATTTTGTTGTACATGTTTGTTAACAATATAAACTTAGAGGGAAAGTTTTAATAACTTTGAAAGATAGAGGGGGAAACCCATGTAACTATACGAAGTTAGAGGGGAGGTCCTAGTAAATGATCCAACATAACAAAAAAATTGCAAGCAATTGTTCAGGATTACCTATAAGGAATATGGCCAGTGTGTTCAACAAGCGCATTTATAACACGACCCAGTGTAAGCAAGCTCTTATTAATCTCTCCTGCTTCCCTTGCTCTTCCCTGCAATAACATAATTTCTTCATGATCATCCCAAAATTGAAAACAAACTAAAAAAAATTTAAAAAGTTATGCCGACCTCCCGAGCACCGGATCTCAAAATATTCTCCGAACCGGCCAAATCCACGAGATTAAGCTTCCCAACTTTGACCAGTTCTTCTCCCTCTGAAGTGACCTCCTTGATGTGAATTGTTATGCAAAATATGGAGTGAGACCGACTGCTTTGCTTGTTCAGTAAAGTCTCGGCTGTTCGCCTCTTGGCAGAACCTTTATCTAATATCATATATATTTCACTTGCCGAGCAGACTATCTCCTCCTCCAATCCTCTCACGAAGACACCTCCTTTCCCATCTTCCATGAGTGCTAATGGCTTTTTGGACTTATCATCTGATGATTTCGACTCATCCGGAGCCAAAAGATCCGTAATTTCCTCATTATAGAGCTCCAGAAAACTCACTTTCATCATGTAATCCGCACATTGTGCTTCAAGTGATTCAAAAATCTTCCGAACAGACCGTGGAATTACACCTGCATCACTTGGAAATTCCCCATTCTAGTTGAACAAGAGAACAACAGAAAGTCAGTAAATGGAATAATAGTCATAAAGATTTCGCCATATTATCTCTGATTTTATAACAATTTCACCAAAAAACAATTGTCTCACTTCCATATTATAGTCATTTAGATTGATCAATGACTTGTGATTGGATGGCATTTATGATCAAGTTAATCTTCATGTTTTGATGGCATTTATGGGCACTTTATTACACTATTACAGGATGCATTTGTGGGTTCAATGACACCTGTAAATAATATTAATAATATTCTTATAAATGACACTTAAATTCTCATTTTTATGATAAACACAGACCTGTGATTTTGTCTAAGAGTACATTGTTGAAGTTGATCATTCTAAACATAGTTATACTTAGATATCACTGAACGAAATACACTATATTTGATGGATATTGCTCTTATGTTAATAACACTATCATAACTCGTAAAGCTGAAATCCAAATAAAAAAATTTATTTTACAAAACATTAAGAGTAGTAATGAAAGTTGTACCTTTGCCTTCTTTCCTCCTTCCATGGTATAAGTCTTTCCAGTACCAGTCTGACCATATGCGAAAACCGTACAGCTAAAGCCCTCAAGCACCTCATCCACAATAGGAGCAATAGATTGATTGAATAAATCAGTTTGCTGGGATGCTTGTCCAAAAACCTTGTTAAAATCATCATCAGAAACAATTATTACTTACATTCAGCTCCCTAAACATAAAATGTTCCAATACAAGATCAAGATCAAAAGGAATAAAAACCTTGTCGAAAACAAAGGTTCTATCAGTCTGCTTGTTTCCGATATTTTGAATTGCTAATACTTCTCGCCTCATCTCATTGCAGGTTATGACGGCCATCCTGCCCAAACTCTGTTCTTCCTCGCTCAGAGGTCTATCAAATCGAAATTTGTCAAAACAGAGGAAACACGACCACAGTTAGAAGAAAAAAAAAATCTTTTTTTGTTCTCATTTACCTGCATCGAAGAATAACTTGAACGTTTACTCCCTTTTCCTTTTCATTTTTGGTGTTTAATTGCACATTCGCATCGCAAGCTCGAAGATCTCTTGAATACTTCTCACTTGGTCGAGGAATTTGAGAGGTCTCACTTGGACGAGGAATTTGAGAGGGGGCAATCAGTACTCCACCCCCTTTTCTTTGTAAAGTTTCCATAGCCAACGAAATCGAAGAACAGAGGCCTTTCGCAGCTTGAAAGAAGGATTTTTTGCTGTTAGCGTTTCAAAAGAAAGCCGTTTGCTTGTAGGAATGAGGAATGAGTGTAGAAGAAGATACTGGAACGAAGAGGCAGCGGACAGTGGAGACCCGCGGTGGCCTCTGATCGCCGGCGGCAGGCAGAAAGAGCAGCTTAAAGGCTTGCAGTTTGAGTTGGATTCAGTCCTTCGGACTCTGGGGTCTTCGTTCCCTTATAATTTCTTCCATCTGTGTGCGTCCATGGGAGTTATTAATTTAATTTTGAACACTCCGTCAATTAGATTGCGGGAGGACATTTGGAGGGAAGAGGTTTATGAAGAGCCTTTGATTAACGGCACTATGCTTGGCCGGCTTTTGAGACAGAGCGTGCGTTAACGGTGACGCTAACGACGCCGTTGTGTGCCGGCTCTTAGGGGTGTTCACGTAACAAATTGAATCGAATAGCTATTCAATCGAATATAAATTTAGCATAGAATGCAGAGATTCAGATTCGGATTCGGATTCATTCAAATATTTGGAGTTGGATTCGGATTCAGCAGGAAATGTTGGATTCGATTTTAGATTCGAATTCAGATTCGTATTCGGAACATGAATTCGAATTCGAATTTTATAATGTTTAATTATATATAATATTTAAATATAATATATACCTAATTTATTTAACTATATATTTTACTATTCGAGAACAATTCGTGAATCCTTCGAACAGGAATAAATTTATTCGGATTCGGATTCGAAAATATTCGAATTTTAATTTGGATTCGAATTTAAAAAATACGAATTTTAATCGAATATTCACGAATCGAATCTCGAACTATTCACGAATCATACTATTTGTGAAGAGCCTGTTTGCCCAGAGGTTCGCGATCTCAAAAGCCCAGCAGAATTCACCTGGTCTCGGCGGTCACGGTGGTCTCCATTTTTTCAGACCGTCTGCCTCATTCTCAGCAGTGAAATTTCGAAGCTCTCAGCGGTCAAGGTTAATTGAGACCGTCAGACCGCGCGGTCTGGAACCTGTGGCTTGTCTGTTGTTGGCAGCTCAGGTAACTCCTTTCCACCATCCTGACTTCCTTATGTCCTGGGCAGCCCGTATTTTCGAGATCTGCCCGTTTGGGCAGACTCCCGCGTCTATAAATAGAGGGGTAGGGGTCCCTAAAAAGGACTTTTGGTTGGAGCCTAGATCATAATATCAGCCTATGCGGTCTCAGTTTTTGTCCTCCCTAAGGTTCCTCTCGTAGTCTAGCTGTCTAGTAACATCCTTCTCAATAGCTCCAGACCCTTAGTAACCGGTCGTCCACAGTTCTTTACTCCTTTTTCTTCAATGTAAGTTGTGGGGGTGCAATTTTTGTACGAACACATCCCTAGTTATGAGACTCCTGAAAATTATTCCTAATAAACAGCGCATCATGCTCAAAATATCGTAGGGGTGCAGTGAACTCGTAGTTATTAGTGGAATGGGAACTCTTTTTTCTGTAGCAGCAGATGCTTCTCTTGCGTAACATTTAAATTATGGTATTATTTTCAATAATCACATAATTTCTCATTGGTATTATCATTATACTTTTTCTTCGTATCTTTTATTTTATTTATTTTATTCTAATTAGTTTTAAATTTATTTAATTAACTAATTAAGTAGTTTTTTTTTTTCTTTTGCTTTTCAATTCCTCATTTTCAAGATGCGTCTTCTGGATCTTTATTCCCAATCTTGAGGGGGAGTTTTACGATAATTAGTGTTCAATTAATGAAAAATAGATATAGCGCACTTAAGGGATGAATAGTAATACTGCACTTACAGGAAAAACTAAAGGAAAAAAACTTAAGGGATGAATAGTAATACTGCATTATTCATCCTTTATGGTCCGTTTGTTTGGACGGAATTGAGATCTTGAAATTGAAATTGAAGATCTAATTTCAATTTTGTTGTTCGTTTTGAACGTTGGAATTAAAATTCTAATGAATTCCATTGAATTTATTTTGAACTAAAGCAAATTCTTTCCAATATATATAAGAATTGGATAATTCCCGCAAGGATGTGTTTTCCCCAGGGGGCGCATTTTTCGCCCGATCAAGCGTTTTTTCGCACAGGCGAGCATTTTTTCCCGAATGAGCGTGTATTCGCTCGGGCGTGCGCTTTTTCACCCCGGGCGTGTATTTTTTCGCCTGTGCCCACATTTTCGCCGGGACGCGCGCTTTTTCGGCTGGGCGCACATTTTTTGAACGGACACGTGTATTTCATTTGGGCCCGCGTATTTCGCCCAAACGCACATATTTAACCATGACACGCATTTTTCGTTCGAGCGCGCATTTTTTGCACGAGCGCGTGTTTTTCGCCGGGACACATTTTTCACTAGGTAATGTCATGCCTGGCTTGGCCCAATCTAGCCAAACCGGCTCAAGCAAGCTCCTCTTTTAGATATTTGTGTTTGTTGTTTGGGTTAATTTCTGGTTCAACAGGACTTGAATTAAAATCCAGTCGACTAATAAGTAAGAGCAACTGTTTGATCGGCTAGAATCAATTTTATATCGTTGTAAATTATAATATGAAATCTCATGAAAAATAATATCGTTGTATTAAGAAAAAATCATTTTTAAAGATCTTTTTCGAATAAAAAAAATTCATAGAAGCATCATTTTTTAACGGTTTATATTCTTCCATTTATGATCGAAAATATAACCGTTCTGCCTTTATCCCACTATAGTGGTGTCGGCTATATGGATCCTTAGTAGCCATTGCGCCCTATCTTTAATCATAGCCTCACTAATGCCTAATATCTTTCCTTATAGTTTCATTCCAAGTCTTTTTTGGTCTGCCCCTCCTCTGTTTAACATGTCTAGTGACTAAATCTCACAATGCCTAACAGGTGCCTCTAATGGTCTCCTATATACATGTCAGAACCATCTTAAACGAGCTTCTCGCATCTTCTCTACAATTGGCGTCACTCATGTCTTATCCCTGATACATTCATTCCTAATTTTATCTAGTCCCGACAATCATCAATAATTCCTCCTAAAACCTCAATGCGCGATTCATCTCTCAATCAGCCAAAACACATTGTCTCCGCTATGACCAAACCGACCCTTAGACCCACCACCACCCACTTTGATCCATCTGACAGTACAAAGATATAGTAAGAAATGCAATCAAAATCCCAATATGCACAAAGATATACTAAGAAATGCATCCATATAAACACCAAATAGCTCACAAAGAGGCATAAAACCTGCTCATAATAAAGTCTCCACCAAATGTACAACCTGACTCTCCTTGTAGAGAGCCACTCCATGCAACTGTTAGTCCCAATTTGAGCTCCACACAGAGGGATCACAAACAACAATCTCCAAAGGAGAAGGATCCTGCACTCCTCTCGCCCGGAACCTCCTCAGAAAAGCTCTCCTCCACCACACTTCAAACGCCCTCTGAATATTCGGGCACTCGTCCCCTTTCTTCAAAAACCTATCAAACCACCTCAGCAACACCACCTGCTGCTGTGCCATAGAGAGCGTCAGTATCATTTGGCTCAGCCCATCCTCCACCATCCTCTTATCAAATCCCCTGCAAGCCCTCTTCATCCACCCGAAATCATCATACAGCGCATCCAGCCATGTCCGCAGCACCGCAAACCTCATCTCCTTGGTTACCAGCACCTCTCCCTTCCCCAACGCGATGCACAATTGCGCCGTGATCCTGCTGATTTCGTACCTAAATATGCTGGGAATCTTTCCCCGGAGGGCTGCGAGCTCAGTTTGTTCTGCCCACAGCACCACAAACTCATCAGCCATCTTCTTGCTTATCAGAATCTCGAGCAGCCACTGGATGTTATCCGCTTCGCGAGCAATGTCAGCCATCAGGGTGCTCCGATCATGGCGCTGGCTCTCATCCAGCATTGCCGCAGCAGTTAGACTGTGTAGAAGAGAGCTCAGGCATTTGTGGCAGAGGTGGTAGATAGTCTCCCTCGACACATCGAGCCTCTCGGCGGTTTGATCGTTGTTCTCTCGGAGCAATCCGAGCATCAACGCTTTCATGTCTTTGCGAGCTTTCTCGTCTTTGGATTGGAGGATGGCGGCGAGAAGTCGCAGAAAAATTGCATCAGCTCTGGAGGAAGAAGATGATTCCACTAAAACTCTCTGCAAAACTTCTGCCACGGAATCTCTGTGTTGTAGCTGACTGAGGGCGCATACCACTTCTTCTTCCTCATCCTCAGACCAAGGAATGGCTTCAAGGCGCTCAAGGCATGATGCCACTCCAGCATCAAACATTATTGCTGCTGAAACCTGCGATAGTTCATCGTTTCTAATTTTCAGTTGGCTTAATTATTACTGTTTCTACAAGCTTAAAGTTTATTGAATCTACAAAGCAAAAGTTCATAAATTATGCGTTTCCACATAATTCAAGGTGGCGTTTGTTTCGGCTAATGGCCTCCGGTACGGCGGATCGAAAACACAGTTTGGTTCAAACGCGCTGTTTGGTATTGATGATGAGTAAACCGGCGTTTATTATTAGCCGCTGATTTTAAGCTATTATCAACCGCAGCTTAAGCGTCTCCTCCCTTCCATATCCTCGCGAGCGAAACCCTACCCGAACGAGGGCCTCCAGATCTCCATCCGTCGGCCACATCACTGTCGTCAACGGTGATATTCCGCCAGTAAAAGCTCCGATCTACTCCTCGCCGACGCCAAGACTCATCATGGTTCATCTCTTCCTCACCGACGTCCTGTTCCGAACATTTCCTGCCGCCATCCTAGTTCAGGTATCTTTCAACCAGTTTTTTTTCCTACCACGACCTAGCTGAAAAGATGATGTGTTTTTTTATGGGGAATCTGGTTCAAGCTTCACAGGTTCATGGATCTATTTCTGCATTCAGAATTTTTTGATAGAAAACTTTTGCATTCATATATATTTTTTGATATACACTGCTTAATAAAAAAAATCTGCATTCAATCTGTTTCAGTTCTATGTTATTTGCCCTAAATCACAATTAGTTGCCGACATACACATTCATCCTTCTGCTGCATTTTTCCTAGTTGTTATGTTTTAATAAAATTGAATATCAATATGTGAAAATAAGTGGTATGTTTTTGTAATATCTGGGTAGATGTAATATCTTGTATCATGATAATTTATATTTTAATGACTTACCTATGAATCTAATTTTTGCATTTTCATTCACGTAGGTGATACCTTATAAAGCACGCAACCGATAGATCCGATCGTAGAGAATTTAAAAAAATTTGTATCTTTAATAATTAAAAAAACTTGTACTTTTATTATGTATGTCATGTAACTTTGGTCGTTAATGTCTAGAACTATTTCGGGTATTGAAAATGAAGATTAGAATAATTTGAAAAAAATCACCTAACAAAACTCCATTTTTGTTAAACAGTTATTCGTAAACTGCTTCTTTGTAACAACCCATATTTTCCTTTATTTTTTTGCTATCCGCACCCCGCCAGCCTCCCTGATTAAATCCCGAGCCTGCCTCCTGTTAAATCCCGTAAACCCGCAAGCCTCCCCCCGGTTTAATCCCGCACGCGCTAGGGTTCCCGCAGGCAGCGATCCCGTCCCGTCTCCCATCTCGCGCGCGCAGCGCAGCCGCCGCCTAGTGCTCCTCCTCGCCTCCTTCTTCCTGGAGGCCGACAACTTCCTCCAGTCGACGACGCCTCCCTCCGGCTAGCAGCCACCCTCCTCCTCTTCCTCAGGCCAGCAACACCTTTCCAAGCCGGCAGCCACCGTTTCTTCCTCCGGCAGCCCTCTTCCTCTCCGATTGGGCCGGTGTTTGCGAGATGTCTCCTCATTGGGCTCGATTTTGGCCTCCTTGGGTAAGGAATTCCTCTTGTTCCCCCCTATTCAGATTTTTCTATGATTTATTTATTAGGTTTTGTCTCCAAATCTTGTACAACATGTGTTTCAGATTCGTGCCCCTCTTGCGATCGTCAAACCGTGGATTATTTGTGATTTCCGGCGCTGCTCCTCGTTTCCATTGGCGGCACCTCACAAATCCCCTCTCCGAATTAGGGTTTCACCTAGCCAAGCGCCGCCAAGTCTCCGTCTCCGCGTGGAATCTCCTCCCCTCACTTTCGAGGGAGGTAATTTCCTAAACCCTCGTTATTTAAAATTTCGCGTCGTAGAAAGCATGTGTTCGCGTAATAATTTATGCTGCATCGCTTTCGTTGTGCTTGATCAGGTTCAAATGTGATGTCTGCTTTTGCTTGCGCCGCTTAGCCGTCGCCGTCAGATTCAGCCTCATTTAAGGCAAGTAGAGATCCCTCTCTCTTGCAAACATTGAATTTAATTGTCATGACTGTTCTTATGTTTATATGAATGCACCCTTGAATGCTTGTTTCGTCGAATAAATTAGGACATCGGATCCTTAAATAGACTTGTTATTAGTTTGAGGTTCACGCGATTGGAATAACAGCGAGTTGTGAATGTAAATGATGATATTTGGATAACTGGAAGACAAGTTAATGAATGATGGTTACTTGAATATTCGCTTAGATGAATTGTGTCTCATTTGTTGGAAGACGAGTTAGTGAACGAAAGTGGTTTAAATTGGATTTCCACTTAATTGAATTGCATCTCATCTGATAGATAAATGGAAGACTAGTAGATCTTTTCGAGCAGAAACATTAATTGTTATAATGATAAATGTTAAGATCCTGCTAACAACTAGATGAATTGTGCTTGATATAAAATATTCGGCTCGTACACATGTTTACTTAGAAGATATTCATGTCCTTGAATGACGTAATCTAAGGGAATACTTGATATCCTGGAAAATGATGTATAATAATCTTATTACTCGTGAATACTTCAATCCGCAAGTTTCAAAACTCTCTATCGAGTTCTCTGAGTCATCGAATCTTGTTTCTTATGCATGTCTGGTTCCAAGACTTGTTTAAATAACGTTCTATAACTTGATCCCTCCTGTTTCACGTTTGTAAAATATACTCTTGTATATCTGAATCAGTATCTTGGTTACATGTCTTGATATGCTAGAATCCACGAAATCCTGCACTAAGTCATTAATAACGCAAGCTAACATTGAAAGGTAGGGTTTAATTGATGAAACTCCTTGACTTTGGTTCCCTCTTGAATCCCTAATGGGAACAAAGGACCGGTCATAACGAGCTTAAATTTCTGAATCACTTAGGTCCTGCGTGTCATAAGCAAATCTTGGAAGCTAGGGTTTAGATGGTGCATCGTCTTGATTGCATGGTCACGGTAAACAAGAAATACTCTTATTCTAGTAAGCCTTACACTTGAACTTGAATGTGAACCATGTGCACCCACTGCAAACACCTACGCATTTCAAAGATTACAGCTTATGTCGTTGCAAGAATGTTTATGCTATACTCCGGAGTAGACTAATATTTCCAGATAGTTCTGCTTGTTTCAGTTACTTGCCTGTTTCACTGGCTTGCCTCAGGATTAATTGGTAACTTAGAATTTCTAATTTCTTCTGCACGTACCTAAATTTATAGCTTGTTTACTGTTGAATATCAATGTTCTGAGGCTTTTCCTTCTTGTTTTGGAATTTGTCTTAGCGTTCTTGCTTGCGCCGCCTGCTTCCTGAGCCGATTCGCGTCAAGCTTCGGGTTTTGTGTTTATGTTTCATTTCTTTTACTATCGGATATTTCTGTTATGTAGTAATTACAATCAGCCATTTTCTCCCATTTCTTGGACAACTGCTAGGCTAAATATTATATGTTCTAGAATTTGTCATGTTTTGCATGCTCATTCATCTGCGATGATCACTGCATAAAAATTTGTTCCCAAAACTTGTATTATAAGTTTTTCTGCAAAAATGCACGTGCACATGTTTCAAACTATCATATTTTAAATCTTCCGCAATAAAAACAATTGTTTTCCTTCAAAGTAACTATTTTAAAAACTTATTATCAGCTTCTCTGCATCCGCCTTAGCAGGCATGGATTTTCCTTCCGCCCATGCCTGTGGCATCACGACCCGCCCGAAGCGCACTCTGACTCTTGTCAAGACGGGTCGTGACAGTTGGTATCAGAGCTAGGTTTGTTTCAAAAGATAAAGTATTTTACAATTATCAAATATTTTGAATCTTATTTTATAAATATTTATGCATGCATCATTTCTTCACGCACCTTGTCATTATGTGTTGTTCGTGGCTGAAACACACACACACGCACTCATAAGCATGAGTAGTATGCACACGAATGTTAAGGGAGTATGGGCAAACTTAACATTTTTGTGCATATGAATTTCCACTAGGATATACACCGCTTGCGAATATTAAATGGTTATGGGCAGTTTAATATTTTCAAGTGCGTTGGTATTAGAGTCTTAATATGCATGACATGTTAAGTGATATGGGCACTTAACATGGCATGTGTATCCATTCATTGCATTCATATCATAAATCATTGCACAAGTGTGAAGCCAAGAACAACAATAATGATTGCACACGCATGGTTTTACTATTGGCTTGACATCGCACACGATCTCATGGTTGCACTTGCATGATCATTACCTAGAGTTGTCCAATGAAAATGCTGTAATTATTACATAGTTTATGTACCTACAGTAGGAATTGTGTTAGAATCTCTAGATTCAAATATCTGATATTCGTAATCAGTGCTTCCTGTTCTGCTTGTCTATCGATCTCATCTGATTCTCCAGTATCCCCTTCTAGTTAGCTCTTAAGCGTCAACATCGCAAGTAAGTTACCCTTTCGTGCAAAGATCTTTTTCGCTCCCAAATTCTCGAGTCTTGCCTCTCAATTTTTAGCTATTTGAAGCAATTCCTGTGATCCCTGAGTCCAATCCTTCGTATCTGGTCATACTCGCTAAGATCATAGAGTATCAAGTACGCAAGCTTCAAAAAGAAAAAAAAAAGGGAAAAAAATCATCCTTATGATAATTGTGTTTTGAATGCATGAAAAGTATGAATAATCCTCTTGAGAACTTGAATTTGATATGCGAAACAAATATTCTGCAAATTTTCTCTTGATCTTGGTAAGTCTCCGCGCTTGTCTCACTTTCTGTTTCAGCATGCTCAGAGTTAGTTTCCATGTCCTGATCTGCAAATCTTGTTTGGATTAAATGGCATCTGAATCTTCGGCATAAGTTCCCCCATTCAGAGAATTCTCAGAAAGTTTCGGGATGAAACTTCCTAAGTGGGGGAGAATGTAACAACCCGTATTTTCCTTTATTTTTTTGCTATCCGCACCCCGCCAGCCTCCCTGATTAAATCCCGAGCCAGCCTCCTGTTAAATCCCGTAAACCCGCAAGCCTCCCCCCGGTTTAATCCCGCACGCGCTAGGGTTCCCGCAGGCAGCGATCCCGTCCCGTCTCCCGCCTCGCGCGCGCAGCGCAGCCGCCGCCTGGTGTTCCTCCTCTGTCGGCGCCTCCTCCTCCTCGCCTCCTTCTTCCTGGAGGCCGACAACTTCCTCCAGTCGACGACGCCTCCCTCCTGCTAGCAGCCACCCTCCTCCTCCTCTTCCTCAGGCCAGCAACACCTTTCCAAGCCGGCAGCCACCGTTTCTTCCTCCGGCAGCCCTCTTCCTCTCCGATTGGGCCGGTGTTTGCGAGATGTCTCCTCATTGGGCTCGATTTTGGCCTCCTTGGGTAATGAATTCCTCTTGTCCCCCCCCCCCTATTCAGATTTTTCTATGATTTATTTATTAGGTTTTGTCTCCAAATCTTGTACAACTTGTGTTTCAGATTCGTGCCCCTCTTGCAATCGTCAAACCGTGGATTATTTGTGATTTCCGGCGCCGCTCCTCGTTTCCATTGGTGGCACCTCACAAATCCCCTCTCCGAATTAGGGTTTCACCTAGCCAAGCGCCGCCAAGTCTCCGTCTCCGCGTGGAATCTCTTCTCCCCTCACTTTCGAGGGAGGTAATTTCCTAAACCCTCGTTATTTAAAATTCCGCGTCGTAGAAAGCATGTGTTCGCGTAATAATTTATGCTGCATCGCTTTCGTTGTGCTTGATCAGGTTCAAATGTGATGTCTGCTTTTGCTTGCGCCGCTTAGCTGTCGCCGTCAGATTCAGCCTCATTTAAGGCAAGTAGACATCCCTCTCTCTTGCAAGCATTGAATTTAATTGTCATGACTGTTCTTATGTTTATATGAATGCACCCTTGAATGCTTGTTTCGTCGAATAAATTTAGACATCGGATCCCTAAATAGACTTGTTATTAGTTTGAGGTTCACGCGATTGGAATAACAGCGAGTTGTGAATGTAAATGCTGATATTTGGATAACTGGAAGACAAGTTAATGAATGATGGTTACTTGAATATTCGTTTAGATGAATTGTGTCTCATTTGTTGGAAGACGAGTTAGTGAACGAAAGTGGTTTAAATTGGATTTCCACTTAATTGAATTGCATCTCATTTGATGGATAAATGGAAGACTAGTAGATCTTTTCGAGCAAAAACATTAATTGTTATAATGATAAATGTTAAGATCCTGCTAACAACTAGATGAATTGTGCTTGATATAAAATATTCGGCTCGTACACATGTTTACTTAGAAGATATTCATGTCCTTGAATGACATAATCTAAGGGAATACTTGATATCCTGGAAAATGATGTATAATAATCTTATTACACGTGAATACTTGAATCCGCAAGTTTCAAAACTCTCTATCGAGTTCTCTGAGTCATCGAATCTTGTTTCTTATGCCTGTCTAGTTCCAAGACTTGCTTAAATAACGTTCTATAACTTGATCCCTCCTGTTTCACGTTTGTAAAATATACTCTTGTATATCTGGATCGGTATCTTGGTTACATGTCTTGATATGCTAGAATCCACGAAATCCTGCACTAAGTCATTAATAACGCAAGCTAACATTGAAAGGTAGGGTTTAATTGATGAAACTCCTTGACTTTGGTTCCTTCTTGAATCCCTAATGGGAACAAAGGACCGGTCATAACGAGCTTAAATTTCTGAATCACTTAGGTCCTGCGTGTCATAAGCAAATCTTGGAAGCTAGGGTTTAGATGGTGCATCGTCTTGATTGCATGGTCACGGTAAGCAAGAAATACTCTTATTCTAGTAAGCCTTACACTTGAACTTGAGTGTGAACCATGTGCACCCACTGCAAACACCTACGCATTTCAACGATTACAGCTTATGTCGTTGCAAGAATGTTTATGTTATACTCCGGAGTAGGCTAATATTTCCAGATAGTTCTGCTTGTTTCAGTTACTTGCCTGTTTCACTGGCTTGCATCAGGATTAATTGGTACCTTAGAATTTCTAATTTCTTCTGCACGTACCTAAATTTATAGCTTGTTTACTGTTGAATATCAATGTTCTGAGGCTTTTCCTTCTTATTTTGGAATTTTCCTTAGCGTTCGTGCCTGCGCCGCCTGCTTCCTGAGCCGATCCGCGTCAAGCTTCAGGTTTTGTGTTTATGTTTCATTTCTTTTACTGTCGGATATTTCTGTTATGTAGTAATTACGATCAGTCATTTTCTGCTAGGCTAAATATTATATGTTCTAGAATTTGTCATGTTTTGCATGCTCATTCATCAGCGATGATCACTGCATAAGTTTTTCTGCAAAAATATTATCTGTTCCCAAAACTTGTATTATAAGTTTTTCTGCAAAAATGCACGTGCACTTGTTTCAAACTATCATATTTTAAAGCTTCCGCAATAAAAACAATTGTTTTCCTTCAAAGTAACTACTTTAAAAACTTATTATCAGCTTCTCTGCATCCGCCTTAGCAGACATGGATTTTCCTTCCGCCCATGCCTGTGGCATCACGACCCGCCCGAAGCGCACTCTGACTCTTGTCAAGACAGGTCGTGACATTCTTGAGCAGCACTGCAAACTTCATTTCATCCAAACAGTTTTATAACAAAACTTAATTTTCCAGAAACAGCTACTTCCTCAAACTTCATTTCAATCGGATACCTTTCCATCAGCATCAGCCGAAACAAACTGAGTCCAAGTTTGATGATGGTAGGCCTTCAAGAATCTTCACGCCCATGCTAACAACTAAAAAATGGTAGCACAAGACGGGCAATTATTCACCGTGCTGAGCGTAGTGAATACCGTCGTGTCAAATCGGGACACTAGTAAAATTTACCTTTTTCGCAAACAAAGAAAACCCATTGAGTGAATAAATCAGAACTCTCAGCTACTCTCCCAGAAAAATTCTCCCGCCACTTGTCTGCCATAACTCTCGTCGAGTAAAGCCCGCATTCATCTCTAGCTATACTTCGGAATTATTATCCACTATATCAATGGATATAGAATATTAGCCATCCATAGTTCGTGGATATTCAGGCATTTTAGGGTTTTCTTCTATCTTGTATCGTAAGTGTATTTTACATATAATTAGTTATCATTCATCTCAATATTTTAACAACTTTGTATATGATTTAGCCACTGCATGTACGAGTTGTGAACTACATAGCATGACCTTGAATATTGTAACAATATTGTGTAACAGCTTCGAGCTATATAATCATATAACACAAGTAAATACGATATAACAACTTTGTATATAATATAATTGCTTCGAATACGATATAACACATGGATATATGTTATAACAGATTCAAAAATGATATATTGCTTGCATATACGATATAATATTTGTGCATATGATATAACGGCCGGCTATATTCCGGTTATTTTTTGATGTCGTATCTACCATATATGGTGCATACACATTATAACTGTGTATACGCTATAATCAACGTGTACAACCTTTCATGTCTTGCAAACGCCATTTTTCATTGTTTAAAATATTTCATTTCATCCTTGCTCTCAGAGAATTCAGTAATACACCATGAATTGTGCACAATGAAAAGAAGCTTATGACATGTGAATATGCTCATAACATAAGTTTCAGACAGTGTCCCGAAAGAACACTTTTTATTAGCTAGCAGGAACATAAAATTAAAAAATTATTAGTGTTTGAAAGCATCGAAAATCACAAAGTGACATACCGTAGAATGAATAAAAGATCTGGTCGTCCAGCAGCAGTGACTAAGAAAAGCAGGAAGGAAATTGAATAGTTGATAGTCATTGAGGAACACAATTATGGGCATGCCTACTTTGCTGACCAACACATACTTCGATCACAGAATACTTGCAAAGAAAAAGACTACCTTATTGAAGTTCATGATTGATACAAAAATTCTAATTGTGAATGCATATTCCTATCTTGATAAGAGGAGTTCAGAACGAGTTGTCTAAGAGAGAAGCTTATAATTTCATACAGAGAAAATGAGGTACAATTGAAAACAGTGATTCGTTGTTTATTAAAAAATTGTTACAAGATTGCAAACTAGTGACTTTTTTTTAAGTGCAGATAGATGAATGTGATAGTTTGACAATATTCATCTGAGTTGCCATAGAATGAATAAAAGATCTGGTTGTCCAACAACAGTGACATTCAACGTAAATCAGGAAGGCAATTGAATTGTTGATAAATTCAGTGAGGAACACAATTATGAGCATGACTACATTGCTGATAAACATATACTTCGATCACACAGAGTAGTTGCAAAGTAAAAGGCTACCTAATTGAAGTTCATAATTGATACAAAAAATAGAATTGTGAATGCATATTCTTATCTTGATAAGAGTTGAGAACAATAAGCTGTCTAGCAGAGAAGCTTATAATTTCACACAGAAGAAAATATGATCAGCAACATAGAGCAGTGATTCGTTAAGTTCATTGAAAAATTGTTACAAGATCGACAAACTAGTGACATTTCTTTTGAAGTGCAGATAGATGAATGATATACTCTGACAAATTTCATCTGGGTTGATGGCATAGGTAAATCAGACCATGAATGCTCTGGGGATGTGATACGGGCTAGTTACACCGTATCAAGATCTAGAACAAAAAACTCAAATTTTCATTTGATAAAAGAAAACAGGGATAGAATCGGGAGACAAGCTCCCGTCAAGCACTCGGAGGTTGGAACCTCCAAGGTACTTGTTATGAGTTGTTATGGGCTTCGGGCCCCATTATTATTGAGTCTTATTATGTATTATGCATTATCTGTTTGTTGTGGTTAAGTGTCGGGTTATTTACATAAATGACCTTGTATGTTCTATTTATGGGACCCCCTTGGGTCTTTCTTTGGTTATCAACAAAAGAAATCTAGTTCCTAGCCCCCCACCCCCCCCCCCCCCTTATGAGATCTTGGAAGCTCTCTCTCTTTGAGCAAGCCCCTCTTAGGCAGCCGCGGTTCTAGCTCTGTTGTATCCTCACGTCGTCATCTCCGCCTCCGGTCATCCTCTAACATCCTCCGGTAACATCATGGTATCAGAGCTATTCCTTCCTCCACCTGCAAACCCTAGATCCCTCCTTCTGTCGACTCCAGCAAGCTTTCAGCAGCCAGATCGCATGCTCACAACATCTCTTCTGCAACCAATGGAAGCTCCAGCGACCAGCCCGATCCCGTCATTCCTCGCCCTCCTGCATCGACGATCCCAGCTGACGAGCCCAGCGACCCACTTCATCGAGCCCGCCTACTTCTCTACTCCATCAAGCCACCCGCATCGACAATCCCAAGCTTCGTCTCCCTCCAAAACTTCTCGTCGAAGCTCGGCTCCGTCTATCCTCCTCCCTGTAACCTTCCAGCAACCCAAGCCCTCTAGATCTACGCCCTCCATCACGTCTGCCTGTACGCTGGGATCATCTTCGATCCTAGACTAGATCGACGCATGCATTGTCTCCCCTGTTTCAACCACACGTCATTCCATCAGTCACACGCGTATTCAGCCACGATCTCCGTAGACGCACATTTTCGTCGCTTGTTACGTCCAATCCAACGACGCAACCTCCTGCAGTTTCCCTCCTCAAGACCATCCTTGCAATTTTACGCCTTTCCAACCTCGGGACCACCAACCGTAGCAGCCAGCAGTAGTCTTAAATATTATTTTTTTCCTTGTGCCCTTGGTCTGTGTAGTCGGTTGTTCAGCAATTGACGGAAGTATAGGGAACTCGGCCACTCTTATGCCTGTTCTCCAGGACGTCATGCAAAACTTTATGACACGCGTGGACGCACGATTTCGAGACGCCGAGGCACGTCGTCGGGACGACATGACCTCACTCCACAAACTTAATGATCTGAAAGTCGTCTTTCCGCCGCAGCTCGTTCCCCCGGCGCCACCAGCTCATGCAGTCGTCACTTCGCCGCCTCATTTACCGGCCCCTGCTCTGTCGGCCCTTCCAACCACATCGCCACCTCTTCTACGGCCACCAACTCTGACGATCGTCCCCAAGTCGACGCCGCCCTTTCTGATCGTTGCCACTCTTTCTCCGCCCGAGCTGTCGTCACCTCCGACTGTCCGTAAAGGTCGAGCACCCTCGTTCCACCCATTCATCGCCATCTTTTCTACCATCGTGGCTGTTCCACCGCTCGATGCAGCCTCTGCTACAGCAACACAATACCGGGAGTTATTCTGGTGGAAAATTAAGGAGTCAGATGATCAAGCAGTGCAAGTAATGCCAACTCAGAGAAGAACCCGGCAAGGGAAGGGCCGGCGGAGGTAAGGAGAGAAAGAAGGAGGCAGGGTTGAGAGGAAACACTTAGGGAGCAGCCCTAAATCTCATACATCCAAAGATAACGCTAATGAACCCATACATTCCCCTTTATAAGAGCAAGGGTGCGAATAGAAAAATAAAAGCAGCATTCAAATAAAAGATAAGCCTAGCCCATCCATCACGTGCTCTCGATCTCTTCAGCTCCAAGTGGAATAGATGTTGATGTCCTACGCGTGTAGACCGCCATTGTGTCTCGTCGACATGCAGGTCCGTAACAATACCGCCGTCTGGAAAATGTGTCTTGTCCTCAAGGCAATAATCGGCGAACTGGCGGCGGAAATCATCCCGGGTTAACCACGTAGCATTGAAGTCTGGATGATTTGCCTAAGCGATAAGGACTCTCCTCTGAGGTGGGGTCTCCCAGCATGAGGCAGCGGCGATCTAGTATCTTGGTTGGGTAGTACGGAGCCTCACCTGAGAGGTCAACGCCGGTCGGGATGTGATCCGCGGTGGCATGTTCGCCCACCACACGACGAAGCTGAGAAACATGGAAGACTGGTATGCGGCTCCGGGCGGGAAGGCGGAGGCGGTAGACGACCGCGCCGATTCGCGCTAATATCTCGAAGGGGCCGAAAAACCTGAGGACGAGCTTCGGGCAGAGCTTGCGGGCCACTGACAGCTGGCGGTGCGGGTGCAGCTTGATGAACACCTTCTCCCCCACTTGGAAGGAAAGTCGTGTCGCTTCCAGTTTGCAAAGGATGACATCTTCTGTTGGGCCCGTCGGAGGTGGTCCAGGATAGTATCTCGGTCCTGCAGGGTGGTGGCCAGACTCTCACCTGTCATTCCCCGGGTAGATGGCGAATAATGGAGGGTGGCGGGCGGCCATAGACGACCTCAAATGGGGTGGTGTCATATGCATGGTGGTAAGCGGTGTTGTAGGAGTACTCCACCCAACTGAGCCACTTGGCCCAACTTCGGGGTTGCTCCCACACAAAACAACGGAGGTACGACTCCAAACATCTTTTGAGGACCTCAGATTGACCATCCGTCTGTGGGTGGTAGGCGGTGCTCATGCGGAGGCGAGTACCCTGTAGCCGAAAAAGTGTGGTCCAGAAGGTGCTCAAAAAGAGCGGATCACGATCACTCACGATCAACCGGGGAAACCCATGGAGATGGACACCGCCGCTGATGAAGCTCTCCGCGACGGTGGCAGCGGTGTAGGGATGACGGAGGGGAATGAAGTGGTCGTACTTGGACAGTCTGTCCACCACGACCAATATGCAATCGTACCCCTGCGAGCGTGGTAATCGGGTAATGAAGTCCATTGCCACGTCCTTCCAGATGCGGTCTGGAATGGGTAAGGGCTAAAGTAGTCCGCCCGGAAATGCCGCTTCGTACTTGGCCTTCTGGCAGACGAGGCAGGCGGCTACATAGGCCTTGACCTGTCGGAACATGTGGGGCCAGTAAAGAGAGGCCGCCAGGCGGCGGTACATACGGAAGACCCCTGCGTGCCCTCCAGAGGGTGAAGCGTGGAACTCGGCGAGGAGGCGTGGGATGCTAAGGGACGACGGGGCGAGGGCGAGGCGGCCCTTGAAGAACAGGCGCCTCCCTACAAGTGAGTATGGTGGATGAGCGGTGGCGACGGCAATGAGCTCCGTTCGGATCCCGTTCAAAAAGGGATCGGTCTCTACTTCATGTTGGATGGTCGCGGCGTCTTCCCACACCGGACGAGAGATGACGGCGAGCTCTGGAGCCTGGCTCTGACAAGAGAGGGCATCGGCCACCCGGTTCGTCCTCCCTGGACGGAACTCGATGGTGAAATCATAGCGCAGACGTTTGGTGACCCACACTTGTTGGGTGATCATGGCGATCTTTTGGTGCAGGAGGTAGCGGAGGCTGTGGTGGTCGGTGTGAACCACGAACGGCGGCCCAGAAGGTAGGGGCGCCAATGCTGAACAGCGAGGAAGATCCCCATGAGCTCATTCTCGTATGTGGAGCGGTTGCGAATGGTACTGGAGAAAGCGCGGCTGAAGTAGGCTACCGGTCGACCGACCTGCATGAGGACGACTCCCACTTCGGAGCCCGACTCGTTGCACTCCACGAGAAAAGGACGGGAGAAATTGGGCATGGCCAGCACAGGTCCGTGCACCAAGGCCTGCTGGAGGGTAGTAAAGGCGGCGGAGGCCGCGGCCAACCACTGAAAGGGGCCCTCTTATGACTTCTTCAGGAGCTGTGTGAGGGGCCGAGCCAGTGCCCCGTACCCCTGGATGAATTGGCGGCAATAGCCAGTCAAGCCGAGGAAACCGCAAACGTCACGCGGGGAAGTAGGACTCGGCCAATGGAGGACTGTCGCGATATTCTACTCGTCCATAGAGACCCCCTGGGCCGAGATGGTGTGGCCAAGGTAGCTCACCTCGGAGGTACCAAAAGAACACTTCCTCGGGTGGAGCCTGAGATGATTGCGCCGGATGGTGGTCAGAGTGAGACGGACGTGCCGGAGGTGTTCCTGCCAGGAAGAACTGTAGACCAAGATGTCATAAAAAAACAAGAACGTGTCGGCGAAGTACTGCCCTGAAGATGTCATTCATCGTGGCCTAGAAGGTGGCAGGAGCATTGGTCAGCCCGAAGGGCATGACCAGAAACTCGTAGTGGCCATCATGAGTGCGGAAAGCGGTCTTGGCGACGTCCTCCGGCCGCACTCGGATCTGGTGATATCCCGCTCTGAGATCCAGCTTGGTGATGAAAATAGCCCCATGAAGCTCATCCAGGAGCTCCTGAATCATCAGGATCGGATACTTGTTTGGTACTGTGGCCTTGTTGAGCTCCCAGTAGTGTACACAAAACCGCCTACTGCCGTCCTTTGGGACCAGGAGGATCGGGCTGGAGAAGGGGCTTGCGCTAGGACGAACGAGACCCCTCATCAGCATCTTACGAACCAGACGCTCGATCTCGTCCTTCTGCACATGACTAAAGCGGTAAGGTCGTACCGACACTGTCGCGGTGCCGGAATGGAGGGGAATGGCGTGATCTGTCGGTCGTGCCGGAGGGAGGCCGGTCGGGGCCTCAAAGATGTCGGCGAACTAGGTGAATAACTCATAAAGGTCCGGCAGGTGCGAGAGAGGCTCCGCTGACGGACCGGAGAGGGGCCAAAGCCAAGCGGAAAAATCGACATCGGTCAACCACTGGATCGCGCGGAAGGAGACTGGAGAGCGGAGAAGCGCGGAGTCTCCGATGAGACGGCATGACTAACCCTGGTGGAGGAACTGCATGGTCATGGTGGCCCAGTTGACCCGCACGTCGCCCAGCGTGCGAAGCCATGCCACCCCCAAGACAGCGTCGATACTGCCGAGGCCGAATGCGTAGAAATCAGCGATGACCAAGCAGTTGCCCACCCTAAGAGACACGCCGGGGCAGAAATCCAACGTCGGTCGGCGGCGCCCATCGCCCAGGCAGACCGTAAAATCCAGGGACAGAACAGAAGGAAGTTGAAACTGCTGCACCAACTGTGTTGAGAGAAAGTTGGCATGTTGTTGGCATGTAGTTTAGTCCTACACCTTGGTTTGTAGTTTAGTTACCACTCTTCCTTCCTATATATTCGTGGACAACTCCTCGTATCGTTTAATGAAGAAGAAAAGAAATAACTTATTTTTTATTTGTATTTTGCGTTTCTACATGGTATCAGAGCGACACAGTCCAAATCAGAGGACTCTCGACGACTGACTTCTTAAATTTTCATGTCTCTGTTTGGGTACCCACTCCTCCTAGCCAGGGTACTCAACACCCTGTTGATTTTCGACTCTTCAAATAAAGCCTGCCCACCCGCCTTTTTTATATGCTCGCTGGACCTCTGTTTCTCGCAGCTCATCTGCCTACAGCCTCACCGCTCGCAAATACCTGCTTCAATCTCGCAGCCCCTCTGCATCAAGATCTCGTCACTCGTACCCAGCTTCGGTCTCCCGGCTCCTCTGCCTCAATCTCACACCACTCGCACTACCTTTCCGATCTCGCAGTTCCTCTGCCTGGAGATCTCTCCGCTCGTATTCAGCTTCGGTCGCGTGGCTCCTCTGCATTAAGCTCTCACAATACCCTTCTGATCTCGCAGCTCCTCTGGTTGTAACTCTGGCAACTCGTATTGGAGCGCGCCGCGATCAATCTCACAGAACTAATGCTCACACACAGACCTCGTCGACGCTCAGTACTGGAGAGCACCTCGATTGATCTCTTAGCTTCTTCTAGCGCCGCTCGCCATACCTGCCTCGGTTGATCTCGTAATTGATCTCACCGGTTCACTACATCCGATGTTGATCTCGCAACACCTTGTTGACCTCGATGTTGATCTGTCACTTGATTGAGCTCACCGACTCCTGCTTTTCTCCAGAGCTCGTCGGCCGTCGCAGCTGTCTCTGATGTTTCCTCCAGCGCTTGTGAGACCTCTATCTCCTCTCCTCACCCGGCAATGTCTCATCACGTGGAAACAAATGCTACCTCCACCCTTCCCGCACTTGCACCGGCCCCTCTCCCTGACATCCGGGGAGAACTTCGCACTACATATCTCACTCGCCCGGAAGAAAAAGTTTGTTGAGTGGGTACACTCTTTGCGTCGTGTACTCCAAACCAAAGGTCTCCTTCATCATGTCACTCGTGATACCCTTGCTGAGCCTACCGAGCAATGACTCTGGGATGATGGACGCATACAGTCGTGGATCCTCAACTCCATGGATAATGAGCCATATCGCATGGTTATGCACCACGAGTCCGCTAACGCTATGTGATATGAACTTGCAAGAGAGGATGAAAAAGTAGAGAACAACTAAGAAGAGGAAACTAGGGTTAGGAAGAAGAAAGAAATACCTGATGATAATATTTGATAAGCCCCCAAAAAGGAGGGGAGTCCGAGTATATATATTACCCGGACCCAAGGGGCCGCCTGGCCCCCCATAGGGGCTAAACCAGTGTGGTTCAGCCCCACTCCTTCTTAATCAATGTTGGCAGGCTGAACCGGATGGTTCAGCCCGATCTCCTTCCGCCGTCTCCTTTGGCCTTCGCGCGTATTGATATCCTCGGAACCGGATGGCGTCAGGAGGCGTAACATTCCCCTCCCCATCAAGAGCCATCTTGTCCTCAAGATGGAAGTCCGAAAAGAGCTCGCGGAATTCAAGGAGATCGACCCAGGTGTTGTGCGCAGCCGACAGATTCTTCCATTTGACAAGAACTTCAGGACGATACTCGGGACCGCGCTTCTTCCACTTGGGCAGTAAGATTTCCTCGGGATTGAGGCGTAACTCTCTGGCAGTCGTGGCTTCGGGTAGCAGGGGACTAACTTGGACAGTATCGCACAGTTTCTTCTCGAGCAAGGAAACATGAAAGGTCGGGTGGATGCGTGAGCCCTCTGGCAGAGCGAGGGTGTAGGCGACGGGTCCGACCCGATGAGTGATGCGGAACGGTCCATAGTATCGCGGAGCCAGCTTCTGATTCGCCCGGCGTGAGACTGATAGCTGGCGGTACGGCTGTAGGCGAAGAAAAACCTCATCACCCACCGAGAACTCCCGCTCTGTCTGGTGTTTGTCGGCTTGGACCTTCATCCTATCTTGCGCTGCACGGAGATTGGTCCGGAGTAGTGTCAGGGTCCGGTCCCGGTCCCGTAATGTGCGATCCACTGCAGGGAGGGTTGTGCTCCCCACCTCGTAGGTACCAAGAGGAGGGGGGCGCCCCTAGACGGCCTCAAAAGGAGTGAGTTTGCTGGCTGTGTGATAGGACGTATTGTAGCAATATTCGGCCCAATGTAACCAACGAGTCCAAGAACGCGGCTCGTCCATAACAAAACAACGCAGATAAGTCTCCACACCCCGATTAAGCACCTCTGTCTGGACATCTGTCTGGGGATGATTCGCCGTACTCATGCGTAGATGGGTGCCCTGTAAGCGGAATAATTCCCTCCAGAAGCTGCTGATGAAAACCGAGTCGCGATCCGAGATGATCGACCGAGGGATGCCGTGTAAGCGAACCACCTCCCGAGCAAAGAGATCGGCCACCGTTTCCCCCGAATACGGGTGACTCAGGGCAATGAAATGCCCATATTTAGACAACTTGTCCACCACGACCAGAATCACTGATTTGCCATGTGACTTAGGCAGCCCATCAATGAAATCCATGGAGATAGTCTCCCAAATGTGTTGCGGAATCTCCATCGGTGTAAGTAGGCCTGCGGGGGAGGTCGTCTCATATTTCTGCCGCTGACAGACCTCACACTGTTGTACATCTCGTCGTAGCCCCTTCCAAAACACATTGGCACGTAGCCGCTGAAGGGTGCGGAGCACGCCTGCATGGCCCCCCGTCGGCGAAGAATGGAACTCGTGGAGCATGACTGTCTTCCACGCGGAGATGGCGGGAATGACGACCCGTCCCTGGTAGTAAAGATGTCCGCAGTGCAGGTGGTAGCCTGGCTGGGTCGGTCGGCCCTGTAGAAGTGCCTCCCTAATGGGGTGTATCTCCGGGTCCGATGTGATCTCCTGCTGAATATCATCCAATGACTCAATTAAGGGCCTGAAAATGTGATAGAGGGTGCTCTCCGGCAAGAGCGAGGGAGCGTCGGCGGCCACATTTTCCTTGCCCTGCTTGTACACAATCTCGTAATCGTAGCCCAATAGTTTCGTCAGCCACTTCTGTTTGGAGAGGTGAAGCTAGCCATTGTTCCAAAAAGTGCTTCAGACTCTGATGATCAGTTCGGACCTTGAAGTGGTGTCCCAATAAGTACGGTCGTCATAAGGTCACGGCATGCAGTATCGCCAGCATCTTCTTCTCATACGTAGATAAGCCCAAGGTGCGCGGAGCTAAAGCCTTGCTAAAGTAGGTCAGCAGTCGCCCTTCCTACATCAGGACCGCACCGATACCGACCCCGGAGACGTCCGTCTCCAAAACGAACTCCTTACTGAAATCTGGGAGGGCGAGGACCGGTGTAGTCGTCATAGCTTGCTTGAGAGCACGAAATGCCGCCTCGGCTTCCTCATTCCATCTGAAGGCCTCCTTCTGCAGAAGCTGTGTGGGGGGACGTGCCAACTTGCCATAATCCTTCACAAATCGGCGGTAGTAGCCAGTAAGGCCCAAAAACCCACGTAAGGCCCGCATTGTCGTCGGTCGCGGCCATGTAATCATACTCTCCATTTTGCTGGGATCGGCGCGTACTCCCTGGGCCGAAACTAAGTGGCCCAAATACTCCACTTTCGTCTGCCCGAAAGAACATTTGGACATCTTGGCGTAGAGCTGGTGCTGGCGGAGGATAATGAGGACCTGTGTCACGTGCTCCCGATGCTCCATCCAGGTGTGGCTATAGATCAAAATGTAATCGAAGAAGATCAGCACCGAACGGCGTAGGAGTGACCGAAAAATCTCATTCATCACCGCCTGGAACGTAGACGGAGCATTGGATAACCCAAAGGGCATCACTAGAAACTCATAGTGCTCGCCATGTGTCCGAA
Organism: Dactylorhiza incarnata; assembly: GCA_033032865.1. Taxonomy (NCBI): domain Eukaryota; kingdom Viridiplantae; phylum Streptophyta; class Magnoliopsida; order Asparagales; family Orchidaceae; genus Dactylorhiza; species Dactylorhiza incarnata. Next base: position 991,572 of record JAWHQI010000278.1, read on the forward strand.
AAGCTATTTTGTGTATGTCCTCCATTCTGATCTGATGGTAGCCGGAACGCAGGTCCAGCTTGGTGAAAAGGCATGCCCCGTGCAGCTCATCCAGTAACTCCTCGATCATGGGTATGGAAAACTTATCCTTGATGGTGGAGTCGTTCAGGTTACGATAATCAACACAGAATCGCCACGAGCCGTCCTTTTTCACCAGAATAATAGGCGAAGAAAAAGAACTAGTGCTCGGTCGTATGATTCTTGTTGACATCATCTCCCGGACACTCCATTCAATCTCTGCCTTCTATATGTAGGGGTAGCTGTATGGTCTGACGTTTGTGGGAGGAGCGCCCTCCTTCAACTGGATCCCGTGATCTCTGAACCGTGGCGGAGGAAGGCCCCGGGGCTCCTGAAACACGTCCTCGCATTGGGCCAATAGTGGTCGCATCTGATTTGGGACCTCCGGAGCGGCCGTTGAAGGCGCCTCTATTCCTACGATCATCGCCACCGGACTGCCCTGTTCCTCCAACCGCTGTAAGCTCCGAAGTGAAATTCCCTTAAGAGGAGATGACCCTAGGCCGTGCAGACAATGGTCCCTCCCCTGCTGAGTGAATTCCAAGGTCAGTCTGTCCCAATCTGTGGTGACACGGCGCAACTGACGCAGCCACTGCACTCTCAGCACCATGTCGAAGCCCCGAATTGGCAGAAGGTAAACGTCGATGTAGCAGATGTACCCCTACATCCGTAGCTCCACCCCTTTTATCACCCCCTCGCACTTCAGTTTGCTACCATCTGCCACCATGACCTGGAAGGCAGCCTCCCTATCAACCGTATGTCCCGTCTGTAAGGCCACCGCGGGGTTGATGAAGTTGTGGGTGCTCCCACCATCAATCAGTATGGTTACCCGCTCTGTGCCGACCCTCCCGGCTATGCGTAGAGTGAAAGGTGTGCTGCACCCCTCCATGGCGTGGATGGATACTCCAAACTCGGCGAGATCCAACTCTTCCTCTTCAACGGCGGTTGTAGGATCTTCCTCCTCCCCCCTCAGCATGAACACCTGAACCTTCTAGCAAGTATGTCCGCGGGTGTACTTCTCATCACAGTTGAAGCGCAAGCCCTTATCCTTCCTGGCCTGCAGCTCTGGCCAGGTCTGTTTGGTCACCGTAAGCGAGTGGTCGGCAGGGGATCCCTCCGGGCCGTCACCAGCGCCGCTGGCGCCCTCCCCGTGGGTCGGTTCCGCTTCATGTTGAAGCGCTCCTCCTGTATCCTTGCCAGGCTGATGACATGGATCAAACTTCGGGGCATATAAGCATGGACCTCATCCCGCAAATGATCCTTCAAACTGGAGATGAAGCAGCTCAGCATAGTTTTCTCCTCCCAGGTGACCCGATTTGCCAATCTCTCGAACTCGGTCCGGTACTCCATCACCGTCCCACGCTGTCGCAGCTTTTGCAGAGTAGCTTCGATATCTTCATATTCCAAAGGGCCAAAACGTGCGGAAAATGCCTCGACGAACTCCACCCAAGGGGCGTAGGTACGACCCCTTAGGAACCACTTGGTCCACTAGTAGGCGTCGTCTTCCAGATGGAAGGCCGCCAATTGCACCCACTGATTCTCGGGGATCTCCTGATAGTTGAAAAATAACTCCGCCTTTTGTACCCATTCCAGAGCATCACCGCCCTTGAACTTCGGAAAGTTCATGCGGGTTCGCTTGGGCTGCATGTATGCCCGCTGGTTGGCCATCTCGTACCCTCCTAGATCTTGGCCGGCTGGCCATCGTTGCTCTCCAATATGGTTGGGTGGCCCTGGTGGGGCTGCTACGTACCCACCCGCTTGTCCCGTTTGAGGAAGTCGTCCTCGTTCCGGTCCGTTACCCATTTGTTGTCCGCCGCCCCATGGATTGGTGATGGGCGGCCTTTCCTGCCACAGGTTGCCGTTCCCGTACCCTGTAGGCGGAGCTAAAGCTGGTGGGAGCGGAAAAATTCCGGCCATGCCTCCAGTCGGCGCACCCTGCGTTCCAATAGGACGAAAAGGTCCTGTGCCTTGACCCGACGGCCGCTAACTGTGCCCCGGCTGCTGTCCGGCTCCATTCCAGGCCGGTTGGTAAGGTCCGATGCCCGCTAGCCCTGTCGTCGTGTCTGCCGACCTCCAAGTTCCCGGACGGCTGTTGCCGCCCTCCATGCGGCCTTCCGGAAGAGCCCCAGGCTCAGCGTAATACGCCGGAAGCCCATCCGTCGAACGGCCCTGAAGATCGACGACCCTGGACGGGTCAGAATCGACTCCTGTGCCCGTCGAAGGCCCCGATCCAACGCTTCCTTGAGCAGGCGGAGACCAGTCGTGCGTCTGTCGCGGATTATCAGCCATTCCGCCCCCGATTTGTGGTGCGGGCGGATGATAGGATGCTTCGGCCTCCGATCCGTCAGCGACAGTAGCTTTCTCTTTCAGATTTTGCACGAGGAGGGCTTTGATCTCCTCCATACGAGCATCCAAGCGTTCCTCCAGATGTTTTTGGGAAGTTTTCACTTGTTCTTCGATTGCCGCCACCGTGTCCGCCAAGCCCACATAGTTCTCTTCTAGGGATGTTAGTCGCGCGGTCTCCGCTTTGGTGCGTGTTACCATGGTCGCAAGAACGGTGCTATGATACCAATTGGTATGAACTTGCAAGAGAGGATGGAAAAGTATAAAACAACTAAGAAAAGGAAACTAGGGTTAGGAAGAAGAAAGAAATACCTGATGATAATATTTGATAAGCCCCCAAAAAGGGGGGGAGTCCGGGTATATATATTACCCGGACCCAAGGGGCCGGCCGGCCCCCCATAGGGGCTGAACCAGTGATGTTCAGCCCCACTCATTAATCAATGTTGGCGGGCTTAACCGGATGGTTCAGCCCGATCTCCTTCCGCCGTCTCTTTTGTCCTACGCGCGTATTGATATCCTCGGAACCGGATGGCGTCAGGAGCGTAACACTATGTGGGATGAACTGAAGACCTTGTACTCTGGGCAGGACAGCCTTCATCATCTGTTCGATATCTTTCGGTATCTCCAGGTCGTTGACCCTGGTTTTGACGGTGATCTGACATCCTTTGTGTCCAATACAGGACACTTATCGAGGCCTAGGTTCAGCACCAGCCTCCAACGTTGGATCTTGCTACCCAACGTGCTCAGAAGGAGGTTGTCGGCATCGCTCTAATGATGGCATGACCACCACCTCATCTATGCAGTGTCTATGCGACCATCTTATCTTCTCCCACTATTTTGTCCCTCTTAGATGTGTTGATGGGATCGGCGCTAGATTACGGGTCACCATTCGGCGGGGCCCAAATTTGTGTATTCGCGCAGGAGGCGTTGATCGGATCGACGATCTGAGACCACGAGCACATCCGGACCGCCGTTTTAGCATTTTTATGTATTTCATTTTTTTTACTTATTTTGGATTTGTATTTAGTATTTTAGGACACCGGGCGTAACGGTCAATCATATCGTGGTGCGATGCCGCGAGACCCCAAGGTGCGAGGCCCTTTTTTATTTTCCTGAAATTTTCGTTTTCCTTGTTTATTTACCCGTGACCTTCCCCATGTCTCCCACGACTTCTCCTAACAGCAAATCTTACGGTCCATGTGCATCGCCTTCTCCCAGTCGCAAATCGTTTTGACCCACGCCTCTGTCGCGCAATCCATGTTCTCCTCCTACACTTCTCCTCCTACACTAGTCGCCTGTTCTCCCTCCCGGTACCTGCAAGCGCAAGTCCCGCAAGTCTTCCCTCCACATCTTCGTAAACCTCCTTCGATGTCGCCCTCGTCAACCACCAGCAATTTCATTTCCGTCAACCACCATCGATCCCGGCTCCAACAACAGATTCCCGACCTCGCAGCAGGCCAATATTCCTCTCCCGTTTTCCATCACCCCATCCTCCACTTCAATCCTCGCCATTACCTTCTTAGTTGTTAGTCCCACTACTCTCAACTTGGCTGACAGTTACTTTAGCCACATTACCATGCCGCAAGTTCCTACATCTTCCCCTCGTCTCCAATGAAATCATTCATGTTGCAAGCCCCAATCCAGGCTGGTATTCTTCAATTGAGACCCGCCACCTCTCTGTTTCCCGTAGTCGAATTCGTCTCCACACAGCAGCAATCCGCCATCAACTGACTACTACTGGATCTCCTTGCTTGTGAGTATTGTTGTATTGAGTTACCTATTTCTTTATTGAATATTGGATAAGTATGTTATATTTGCTTGGATGTTGAAAATTGGTAGTGTTATTGTTTAGTTTCTTTTAAATCCTATAAAATTTATTCGTGCAAATTGTAGTTGAAAATCCTTCGTGCGGAGAAAACTTTTGATATTATTTGTGCGCATGAAAATCGAAGTCGCATTGTGTAGATCTGCTTAATTTATATAATTATCGTTGCTAAATCTAATTCCGGCTAATTTTAAAACATGCATGCATCATTTCAATTGGGTTTGTTCGTGTTCATTCCGCAAATTCGCTTAGGTTTGCATTAGCATCGGCACGCCCATATCACACATCCTACCCTGCGTCAATTTGGTATCAAAGGTAGGTTAGGGCCACTTGCATGTTACGTAGTGATAGGCCATGTCAATCCATGTCCGGCACGAATCTTACCTACGAGACCAACTCCAACTCTGAAATGGCATTTGCAGAATTTCAATGGTTGATGATAGATCAATTCGATCAATTGACTGCTCAATATGGCGATCTACGTACCCACATCGATGTCCTTGAGGATCATCGTGAGCACGCTACTTCCCAAAGCAGGGAAGACTCACCCACTCCACCTGACGTTCCCTCTGAGGAAGAACGAGTTGCCCTCCCACCACAAGATGTGCGTGCTAGGAATCAGCAACCACGAGAACCCGCACCACCGCGAGAGCCCGCCCCACACAAGAGGCGACCCCTCGATCACGTTCACGACCGTCATCCTGGACCTCCCCCAAATAGACCTCCCCACCCTCAGGAGGATTATCCACTACGGCATCCAGCTCCACATGATCGAGTCCAAGGCCGTTTTGACTACGGACGGGATAATTACTTTGACGAGTATCCTGAGCCACATAGAGCACCACGCGCGGAGGACGATATTACTCGTCACATACACATTGACGCTCCCACCTTCGATGGTCACCTTGACCCAAAGGCCTTTAGCGATTGGCTTCAGGAGATGAACCACTATTTCGAATGGTATCATATGACCGACGAACGCCGCGTTAGATTTGCGAAGATGAAGCTGGTTGGTCCAGCCAAGATTTTTTGGATCAACCTAGAGAGGTCACTGCATCGAGATGGATACTGTCCTATAATCCGTTGGGAGGACATGAAGTGCCGATTGAAAAATAAATATCTTCCCGCCTCCTATCGAGATCAGTTGTTGGATCAGCTTTATGCATTGCGCCAGAGCACGCTATTTGTAGCAGAGTACATGTCTCGATTTGATGAAGCAGGGGAGTGCAAGGGCATTTGTGGTTGTCGAGTAAAGGAGTTGGGGAGATCTCAAGGTGTGGTAGGTTGTCTATGGAGGGAAATGGAGAGATGAGGCTTACCAAGTGGGGAGGATGGAGTAATTGGGGACCTATTGGAGGAGATGAATAGTTGTCGAATCGGAGTTCTCAGTTGCGCTGGAGAAGAAGATGAACAGGGTAGTTTCCCATTCCCGGAGGAAAGTCACTAGAATGCTCGAACTCACGGAAGAGGGTCAGGAATGGCTTGCCGAACGTTGACCGACCCTCAGGAGGGTCTAACGTCGCCGACCAGAACTCCAGCAGGGAGGGTCTGATGTCGCCGACCAAAACTCTGACGGGGAAGGTCTGACTTCGTCGGCCAGAACTCCGGCAGGGAAGGTCGACGGGTTTTGCTACATAATCTGGCACGCCCCTTCGGAACAGAGAATAGGTCTTGTTCCAATATGATGTCCATTGTATCCTTTCGTGGGTCCGGAGGGATTTAATAAAGATCAACACTTTTAAAACAAAGAGGGGGTATCAAGATGTGATATTATTGCACTTATGACACTTCTTGTAACTCACAAAAATTCTTTGAATGTTTCATTCTTGTAACTCTAAAACTGAATTAATTTTCAGAATAAATGAAATTGATTATTTTATGTTTTATTTTGCTTGCTTGCGTATCACCCATACTTGCATTGACGGGGCAATTTATTTAAGGACGTATTGGCTGGTCGGGCCAATAAGCCGAAATCAAAAATGCTACATGCGGGAAAACGCCACACTACCATTCACAAATGAAACACGTGCGAAAATAACATACAATACGAAACACACTTACAAAAAATAAATGCATGAAAAGAAAACAAATTTAGGTCGATGCTTCGTATGGTGCATCAGAACTCCGACACTGTGACGCGCCAAGAGGGTAATGCCAACGAGTGCCTCAGTTCCATTCGCAAATCCGACACCGCCGCCTATATCACTGAGTTCATTGAGGTCGCCACGCACGTCACCGGCCAATCCCCTAATAATTATCTAAGGTAATTTCTCGCAGGGCTGCAACCCCACATTCAGGCGCGCCTTCGTGTCCACAACCCAACCACTCACTCTTGTCTCCCGCGTCAAGAAGCAAGCTCCTTGTCTCCACGAGGAACTCGATGCAGACCAACCATCCTCCTCCACTTGGACGCCCCACCAGCTGCTGCCACCACCGAAACCCCAACCACCTATTTCACGCCTAGATCACCCGCCTCTACCTGGACCTCCCCCCCCCCCCCCCTCCCGTTGATCGTACTGGAGCTGCTTCCGCCAGTTCCGTCGATCCTGCCTCTTCCAGTACCCCCACCACCTTAGCGTTTATTTCGCCAGCAGTAACTCGATCTTCGTTGAAAGGGCCTCTATTTTCACGTCCACCAACTGTACTCACCTACCCACAAATGTCCTCTCAAGGACTTGTGTGTTGTTGCTCAGCACTGAAGACGAAAGTCATGACTTCGCTGACATGGATCCTCTGACGCTCGTGGATGACCTACGTGTCTTGACCTTGAGGACAAGGTCAATTTCAGGAAGGAAATGTTGATACGAAGACGAATCCCCCGACCTGCTTACATCCCCATATCAGCATATGTAGCCCTAATGGCATTTGTGTCGTTTCATGTATGGCCACTCCCGCCTATATAAGGGAATGGAGGATGGTTATTTTCTTTATCTTAGATCATTAAGCTTTAGACTTTCTTTGGAGAGAAGGCTCTTAGTCTTAGAGGAATCATGCCCTCAAGAGATTAGGTCGTGCTTCTCTCAAAATTTTGTATCTTCCTTTGCATTATTCAATATATTTTTGTTCGACGATAGCTGAAGCTATCAATATGTGTGGATTTTGTGGTGTTACATATTCATTTTTTACTAGTTGATGGAAGTGAAAAATGGACGACATAAACATAGAATGGCTAGGGTTGCAGCTGTTTTTACTGCTGTCATTGTGGTTTTGTGACTGCAAACATTATAATTTACACTCTAGCTACTACCGTTGATGTTATTTCCAATGTTGTTTCTTCAATTGCAAGAAATATGGAGCAAGAAAGTGCCACGATTGTTTAGATCGACCTCAAATGACGAGAGTTGATAAGATAAACGCCATAGATATGCGAAGTGTTTATTGTTTTGCCAGAGCGTATTAGAAAGACCCGGCATCACTTACATACAAAGGATTAAATGTTTTATGGATTTATCATTTTTATGTTGTGTTTGTTATATCTTGTAGGATTAAATGAAGCTATTAAAGTATAATTTTTGGAAGACTTAGATGATTTGGTAAGAGAAATACCACAACAGCAACACTCAAGCTTTTATCCCACCATAGTGGGGTCGGCTAGTAAGAGAAATACCACAAAGCGAGAAAATTTTCATTATAAGAGACTTAAATTGACATGTAGGGAAGAAAAATACGAATTATACAGATGTTCATGAAGAATTTGAGTATGGAGAAAGAAATGAAGAAGGAAGAACCATTCTAGATTTTATTATAGCACATGAGCTAATTGTGACAAATACATTCTACATAAAGAGGGAAGAACACTTAATTACGTTCAAGGGCGGACAAAATAAGTCACAAATTGACAATTTTATGACTCGCAAAATGGATAAAAAGATTTGTAAGGATTGTAAAGTCATACCAGGAGAAAGTTTGACAAAGCAACATAGGCTAGTGGTGTTGGATGTGCAAATTAAATATAGTAACTTTAAGAGAAAGACAAAAGTGTTGCCAAAAATTCGGTGGCGGAACTTGAAGAAGGAAAAACAGGTTATTTTCAAAGCAACAGTTTTAGAACAACTAGTTGATGATGCTTATGTTGATCCTAGTGTCACATGGGAAGTTATGTCTTCTCATTTAAGGATAAGTGGAAAGAACGTACTTGGAGAGTCAAAAGGTCGTGCGGCCCCCACAAAAAGAATCTTGATGGTGGAAAAAGGAAGTGCAAGATAAAGTGAGGGCAAAGAGAGTCGGCTACAAAACATTATATGCTTGTATGAATGATGAAAAACTTGACAAAGTATAAAGTCGCCAAAAAAGAAGCTAAAAATGCAGTAAGTAAAGCAAGAAATCAAGCTTATGAAGAATTTTACAAACGACTAGATACTAAAGATGGAGAGAATGATATATATAAAATTGCTCGATCTAGAGAGAGGAAGACAAGAGATTTAAGTCAAGTTAAATGCATAAAAGATGAATTAGATACGGTTTTGACAGATAATGTGGCTATTAAGGAGCGATGGAAAAGATATTTTTATCAACTATACAATGAAGGAAACGACAATGAACTGAACTTGGAAGAGTTAAGTAAATTGGAGGAGTATAGAAACATAACTTTTTATCGTAAAATTCAAGCATCAGAGATAGATAACGCTCTGAAGAAGATGAAAAAGGGAAAGACGGTACTATGAAACTATGGGAACAAGTAATAGAGAGAAGAGTTAGATGAGAGACTAACATCTCAGAGAATCAATTTGGATTCATGTCAGGGAGGTCAACCATGGAAGCTATACATCTCTTAAGGAGACTCATTGACAACTATCGAGAAAGACAAAAAGATTTGCATATGTTGTTTATCGATCTGGAGAAGGCTTATGATAGGGTTCCAAGAGAGGTTTTGTGGAGAGTTATAAAAAAGGTGTAAATGTATCATACATTGACGTAATCAAAGATATGTATACAAATTCAGTGACTAAGGTGAGGACATCCGGAGGATTAACACAGGAATTCCCTATCGATGTTGGCTTACATCAAGGGTCAGCTTTAAGTCCTTATCACTTTACCCTTATCTTAGATGAGCTCACCGGGCATATGCAACAAGCAATACCTTGGTGTTTATTATTTGCAGATGATATTGTTTTGGTCGATGAGACGCGCGAGGGTGTAAACGCGAAACTTGAATCTTGGCGAGATACTTTAGAAAAGAAGGGTTTAAAGTTGAGCAGGACAAAGACGGAGTATATAGAACTTAAATTTAGTAGTGCAAGAATGTCGGATGACTCCGTCATTAAATTGGGTGACCAAGATATTGCCCGCAGTGAGTGGTTTAAATATCTGGGATCGATAATTCAAAAAGATGGAGGTGTAGAAAAAGATGTGATACATAGAATCCAAGCAGGTTGGTTGAAGTGGAGAGACACGTCTGGGATCTTATGTGATCGTAAAGTACCATTAAAACTTAAAGGCAAGTTTTACCTTACTGCAATTAGGCCAGCAATGCTCTACGGTTCTGAGTGTTGGGCAGTGAATGGTGTACATGAGCAAAAAATGGGAGTTGCGGAGATGAGAATGCTTAGGTGGATGTGTGGTCACACGAGACTGGATAAAATTAGGAATGAATGTATCAAGAATAAGACAGGAGTGGCGCCAATTGTAGAGAAGATGTGAGAAGCTCATTTAAGATGGTTCGGACATGTACATAGGAGACCATTAGAGGCACCTCTTAGGCGTTGTGAGAGTTTAGTCACTAGACATGTTAAACGGGGGAGGGGTAAACCAAAAAAGACTTGGAATGAAACTATAAGGAAAGATATGATGTACTTAGGCATTAGTTAGACTATGATTAAAGTTAGGGCGCAATGGCGACAAAGGATCCATATAGCCGACCCCACTATAGTGGGATAAAGACTCGAGTGTTGTTGTTGTTTGTTTGTTATATCTTGTTTTGTGGACAATATCATATTTTCTCTAATTTAACTTCTGCATTATTTATAATGTTTGCAATTATATAATTTATATTCAATTACTATCACTAAATTTACCTGCAATTGAACAGTAAAATTGGAAGTGACATCAATTCCAATTTCTATGGGAATTAAAATTGAGCCAATTGTGAATACTTACCAATCAATTTCTTCCAAATGAACAGGGTCGGGATTTTGATAGATTCAAGCAATAAATGCTAGTTCTATCGGATAAAAACCCATAAACTCGATGCTAGTTTGAATGTACACCCACCGAAGCCTCAAAGACTTAAAGATGGGCAACCTTCTTGTATCAGGCAACCGAATGTAGTGAATGATGGAAAACCTAATTCCAAGTTGTCGTACAGGTAGATGTTGATATGCTATCAAACCAGAAGGATTAGAGAGAGCTTGTAAACGGCGAGGAACACCAATTCTTGCAAGTTATGTCGATTAAGGAGCACATTGGAGTTTAAGGAGCGAGATAAAAGAAGATATGTGAAGTAGTTCCCAGTCGATCTACACTGAGACAAGTTTTACTTTATATCTTTTTTTCATTTTTGCGTAGACATTCCCACAAGACGTTGGATTTTTGCCAACACCTAGATCTGAGAACCAGCAATTCAAGTGTGAGAGAGCACCTGCGCAAACCACTTAACGGTACACAAAATGCAAAGTAGCAAATGCAAACACAGAAAATAAAAACGACACAAGAAATTTTTACGTAGAAACCCCAATGGGAGAGAAAAACCACGTGATGATTGGAGTCCGAAATCGGATCTTCACTACTTTGCTACACAATGGATTTACACAATTTATAATAAATTGTAAGTTACAGAGAAAGGTGTCAGTTAGATCGATGCAATCCTCTGCGATGAACCTCCTCGAAGTTCTTGAACTCCAATGTGTATCCGCTCCTTATAGCAAAAAGCTTTAAAATCAATGTCGTAGACTGACATCCGAACACGTACATCAACTCCCTTGACCAAGAACGACAAAACAAACAAGTTGAAGTCTCTGATGCAAGATCCTCTTACACGATCACCAAACTTCACCACAATACCGGATTAGTCCCAGATCTTTTTAATGAATCTTATATACTTCCAGGAGATATCCAAGGATCAACCTACTGGATGGATCTACAGTCCTCCACCGATACAAGGCTCCCCGCTTAGCCGCCTGGACCTTCCGATAGCCTGGAACAGCTCCTCATGGTGGCACAAGCTCCTTATGGAGGCCTAGAACAACTCATGGTGGCGGGTCTTCCCCCAACGGTATGGACGGTCTCATGGCTACAAATTCGTCTGGATCTTCTCATGGCAACAAGTCGACGGAAGTCCAATAACTAGAGGCAAAAGAAAGGGTCGGTCTTCACCCTGAAACCGTCGCAGACTTGCAGAGCTGTCGAACAAAAGGAAGACAAAGGCCCGCCGGGTTGCTTCCAGCCACATGTACAAGGGAAGGAGAAGTTGTATTTTACATTTTCTCCAAGATAACGTAATTAATTTATCACCTTTCTTTGTTCTATTATAGAACCAGTGAAAAAAAATTAATACCAAAGAACTAGGTGACGCAGGACGAATCTATAGGCGGTGGATGAACGATGCCTTAACCCTAGCAATGCAAATCTGCAAGCACGTGATTTTAATAATATCCGACGACGAATTCAAAATCAGATAATAAATAATTAAATCACACGCATATGATTTTAGCAATAGCAAAATAATTCTTTAGGGCAAAGCAAGCTTAGGTTTTCCTCCGCGTGGAGGGCCAAAGCAAGAGCGTCGACGAATAGTTCCTGCAAATCACAAAATAATCTAGAACCAAAGTACTACGATGTTATTTATCCAAACAAGTATAAGCTCACAAAATATTTAAAAGATGAAAACAAAAGTTCGTATAACAAAAAAAACTCACAAAAGTATGAGGGTTGTCGTAGGAGAGTAGATCCGGCAAGGTGCGACGAGGCGGCGGCTGAAATCTGAAGTTATTTGGTTAGATCTAGAGGGGGAAAGTTGGATATGATGGTGGATAGCGGGTTCGGGACGAGGGAAGGTAGATCCGGCTGTATGGAAGCGGATTCGGGCTGTGGGAAGGTGGAACTTACTGTTTGGAGGTGGATTTGGTTGTGGAAGGGAGATCTGGAAGGAGAGCAGCTGATTTGGGTTGTAGGAAACGAGATCTGGATGTATGGGGGCTTGGAGGGGCGGTGGATGGTTGGGGTGGCTGAAGGGGGGCCGGCGGCAGGCTATGAGGGGTTGGAAGGGGGGCCAGCAAGGAGGTGGCTAAAAGGGGGCGGCGGCGGCAAGGAGGTGGCTGGAAGGGGGCGGATGTTGCTGGACAGCAACCTGGATGGGTGGCGGCTAGGGTTTGGAGGGTCGTGAAGGTTGCGGTGGAGGCTTTAGATGGAAGAGGACTAAAGGTAGGGGTTACCTTTGGGGAGCGGGAGAAGGCCTAGGAGTCGTCACCTAGGGTTCCACGGAGGCGGTACCGTGGAGGGATCGCTGGGGGATTCACAATCTCCAAATTCTGCAATAGCTCATGGAAGCCCTCATACACTCTTATTTATAATAAAGAGATATTAGGGCATCCCACCATCGACGGCTATAATTGGCCGAAGATGAGGTAGCCCGATTACATCAAAAATAAAGCAAAAATGACAATGTAATATATGAAATCGTGTCGGAACAACGGGCCGGACGCATCTGTGGAGTCGGATCATCGATCCGAATACGCCATATATTGTAAGTAGCCAATCGGCCCCGAACGGGCCCAAAACTCGTCCTCCGTTGCGGATCCGCGTCTCCGATCCGCATCACTAGGTATCCAGGATCCAGGCAATGTAGATTAGATGGTCACAATTAAGGCATTCCAAATATAAGCCATGAGCTCACAAAATCCATCCAAACGAAATCAAACCTGCGGCGTTCAACCTAGTGGTCTTCTCCACATAAGATGGGAACCAAGCCCAACAATTCTCCCCATACACACATATGTGAAGGAGATCACCATTTCGGCGATCCTCACACAATGCTCAAACTTCCCTCTCGGTGCAACCTTAGTGAGCATGTCAACTCCATTATCATATGTGGGCACCTTCTGAAGGTCCAAGTCTTTATGCTCCAACACGACGCGTATCCAAAGATACTGAGTGTCAATATGCTTAGATCTCAAGTGAAAAGTGGGATTCTTACCAAGATGAATTGCGCTCTTATTGTCACACAATAAAGTATATTGAGCTTGAGAGAATCAACTCTTTGATGAACTTCTTCATCCAAAAGAGTTTCTTTTATGCCTCAGTGACTGCAATAAACTTACCTCAATAGTGGATAGAGCAACACATTTTTGGAGCCTAGACTGCTACAACATTACTTCTCCCTGCAAACATAATCAGTAGTCGGAAGTCAATCTTTTGGAGCCAACGTCATCAGTCGTGTCTGTATTTGTATAGCCCAGAAGCTCCGGCTCACTACTCCCAAATCTTAGTGTCAAGTCAGTGCCTTGTAGATACCAGAAAATTCACTTCACTACACTTCAGTGTGTTCACCCAAGATTGGAGAAAAATCTAATCATAGTACCTACGACATGGGCAATGTCGAGGATTGTGCACACTATGACATACATGAGACTACCAACTACAAATGCATAAGGAACCTTATGCATCTCCTCCATCTCATAAGGTGCAATGGGACAATGATCAGTTTTAAATGTGAAGTGAGTAGCAAGAGGCGTGCTCACTTTTTTCGTGTGATCCATTTCAAACCTCTATACAATCTTCCTTATATACCTCTGTGTAACTTGGAGTCGCGATATATATGAATGTAAATGCTCAATATAATCTTCTTGAGTCCTTCAAAATGTCAAACTCAATTACCTCTTTAGCTCAGAAATGCGAGCAGTGTTCTGACGCACTATTAGCATGTCATTCACGTAGAGCAATAGAAAGACGTAGTAATCTGGGTCAAACTATTTCACAAAGGCGCATGATCATGAGTGGTCCTCTTGAAGTTAAATTCCCCCCCCCCCCCCTCCCATAAAAGTATCATACTTCTTATAGCATTGTCGTGGTGCGTGTTTCAAATCAAATAGGCTCTTCTTCAAGCAACAAACAAGACTCTCTATGTCTTTCACATTGAATCCCTCGAGTTGCTCCATATACAGCTCCTCTTTAAGATGACCATGTAGAAAGAAAGTCTTAAGATCCATCTCCTCTACCTTCAAATCATGTCTAGCGTCCAGACCAAGAACCACTATAATCGATAACATCTTCACCACTTGAGAGAATATCTCATCAAAACCAACTTCTTGCTTCTGACAGAAATTCTTCGCCACCAATCTAGCCTTGAATCTTAGTAGCGAAGAGAAATCGCCCTGCTTCACCCTATAAAATAACATGTTCTTTAGGGTCTTCTTGCTCTTAGGAAATCGCACAAACTCATAAATGTTGTTGCCATGCGGCGATTTCATCTCCTCATGCATAGCAACCATCAACTCCTTCTGAGAGCTCTCCATAGCCTCATCAAAACATTCGGGCTCATTCGCATTAGTCAACACTATGTACACGCTAGTTGAGTACCTTGAGGATGAATGTCTCACTCTCTTAGTCCTCCGTTGGGCTAACTCCATTGTCGATGCAAGGTTTTCATCATCAGCAGTAGCAGTAATCACTAGCTCATCTTTGTGGATGTTCTCCTGCTTAGGAAGTGGAACATCATCAGGCACAAGCTCAGGCACTATAGTCTGGTCTAACACATCACCTCCGGCAGGGGATAAAATTTTTGAATCACTTTGGGAGTCAATAGTCTTATTAGCTCCCACAGGGTCCACGTACATTTGTTCCTCGCAAAAGATAGCATTGTAGCTCCTTATGAGTTTCTTCTCAACATGATCATACCCAAACTCACTCAAACTATATCCCAAAAAAATACAGAGTCTCGAACTCAAACTTGGATATCTCATCTCTAGGGACGTGCACAAAGGCCTTGCAGCCAAAGACTCTTTGGTAGTGGTAAGACCGATCCTTCTCATACCAGATCCTATCAGGAATGTCATCATGCAATGCAGAACATAAAAACAAATTGATCACATGTGGAGTTGTATACAATGATTCTCCCAAAAACCTGTCGGGCAACTCTGCCTTAGAAAGAATGCAGTTAATCCTAACCATCAGTGTCATGTTCATCCTCTCGACTATGTCATTCAATTGTGGCATCTTAGGTAGGGTCTTATCATGTCGGATCCCCTGGTTCGATGTACTCTCCCCAATTGTCAGAGTTTGTGCACTTTAAGTTCCTACTAGTCTGTCTCTCCACCTCAACCTGAAACTTCTGAAAAATGTCAAGCAGCTGATCTTTGGTCTTAACAGCATAGACCCAAAGTTACTTCGAATAACATCAATAAACGTCACAGAGTATGATGTGCAACCTCTAGTTTGGACTTTCAATGGCACACAAGCATTTAAGTGAACAAGTTACAAAGGTTCAGATCTGCTGGTGAAGGAATAACTATAGAATGAAACTCTTACTGCTTTCCTGCCAAACAATGCACACACTACTCCAACTGATCAACAGAAAGATTAGAAATCACATTTTTCTTCACCAGACATCCCAAGCCCTTCAGACTGATGTGCCCAAGTCTCTTGTGTTATAAAGATATGGATATCTCATCATTAACGAGGTTAGTTTGAACGCCTTCAAGCTTCCCCTTAATATAGTATATCCATGACCACCTAGAGCCCTTGGCCACTACTAAGGAGCCCTTGACCACTACTAAGGAGCCCTTAGTGAGCTTCCAAAAATCTTCTCCAAAGATACCAAGGTGCCTCTCATCACATAGCATCCCTATTAAGACAAGGTTGAAAAGAATATCAGGCACGTGTCTAGCATCTCTCAGAATGAGCAATCCCCAGTGTCATCTTCAAATGCATATTGCCTCTCCCATTAACTTTTTAGGTGTCTTTATTGACCAATCCCTAGCACTATATGGTCATGAGTGGTGTAGATGGCTTATAACTCTTTATTGTGAGATACATGAGCAGATGATCCTGAGATCAAACTTTTGTTAGCACATGAAAGAGCAGCAGTGACATCATCTCCAATAATAATAATGACATCCTCCTCAGCAGATGCAGTAGCTGTTGTGCGGGTATCTCCTTTCTCATTTTTGACTCCTCTCTTCTGCTTCTGCCCATTCTTCATTGCGTAGCAAAACTTCTACATATGCCCTTTCCTGTGACAGTACTGACACTTCACATTTTGGTGGCGGGATTTAGACTTCCCCTACTCTGGCTCAATCAATTTTCTCCCTATGCTCTTGCTCCTGCCCATCCCTTGGACTCAATATACATAACATCAGCATGAGAAGATGAAGAAGAAGTATCTTTCTGCGACTTCCTTTTAACGTCTCAATTGAGCATGCCGCTCTTGGCGATTTCCATAATAATAATACCATGAGGAGATGAATTGATGAGCGAAACTCTAACCATCTCCCAAGAGTTAGGAAAGAACTTCAATAGTCATTGAGACTGACTTCGTCCTCAAAGGTCATATTCATAGTAGTGAGATGGCCAATGATAGCTTGAAATTCGTTCACATGATCCAACATGGGTGAGTCATCTATGTGCTTGAACTCTCCAAGCTTATTCATGTTAGTACTCTTGGCATACATCTCACGAGTATTCTGTAGTCTTTGCATCAGATATGATAACCACATGTTTGTAGACGTGCTACTCCACAAACTTTCTGATGAATCTTCATAGTTTCCTCTGCTCGACCTTCCATTTGTTAGGAACTATATCCTTAGGCATCTCCTCAAAAATAGGAGCATGACAACTCTTTACATAGATGACGTCTTCCATCATTCAGTGTCAGTGGTGATAATGTGCGCCTTTCAGCTTGATGATCTACTCTGAACCTGTATCCATTTATCATCAATCAAATGATCGAGTTTGACCTCTGATCTTTGAGTCAACTATTTCAAAGAGTGCAACTAGAGAGGATATGAGCAAACCAATGGTCGTCACCTACCGCACCTAATCGCAAGCCTGAAATATCTGGTCAACTCATATGAAACTCCAAATAGGTCATCATGATTTTTACTCTACTAAAATTGCAAATCTGGCTCTGATATCACTTGTTGGGTTTTTGGCAAAATTCGGGCATAAGAATCTATAATTCAAGTGAGCAACAACACTAGCACAAATCGTTTATCAGTACAAAAAACAACAAATGCAAGCATAGAAAATAAAAGCAACGCAAGATATTTTTACGTGGAAACCCCAATTGGCAAGAAAAATCACATGACATTTAGAGTCCAACCCAAAAAGCCTCAACTAAAAAGGCATAACAAATATACTCATACGTTGACTTTCTATCCTTGATCCGAAATCAGATCTTCATTACTTTGCAACATAACGGATTTACACAAAATATATAATAATAAATTGCAAGTTACTGACAAAGATATGCAAGACGAATCGATGCAATCCTCACCAATGAACCTCCTTGAAATCCTTGCATTCCAATATGTATACGCTCCAAATAGCATAGCTCTCGCGTCAACATCGTAGAACGACGTCCGAACATGCACCCCCAACTCCCTTGACCAAAAACGACAAACCAACAAGTTGAAGTCTCTGATGCGAGATCCTCTTACACGATCACCAAATTTCACCATAATATTGAATTAGTCAAAAGTCTCCTTAATGAAATCTAATATACTTCCTTGAGATTTCCAAGGATCAGCCTTGCTGGATGGATTTGCAGTCTCTGCAAGTAAGTGGAAACTCCAATAGCCTCCGCCCCCCCCCCCCCCCCATCCATGCATTTTCAATTCCTCCACTGATGCAGGACCCTCCTAGCTGCCAAGATCTCCTTCCGGCGGCTTGGAATATCTCCTCATCGTGCGCAAGCCCCTTCCGGCGGTATGGAACAACTCTTCATTGTGGCAAGTCTTCCGCCAATTGTCTAGATTATCTCTCGACTACAAAACCACTGGATCTTCTCACGTTAACAAGTCAACCGAAGTCCAGTATCATGAGACAGAAGAAGGGGCGCCCTGGAACAGGCGCAGATTTGCAGAGTTGTCGATCAAAATGAAGACAGAGGTCTGCCCAGCTGCTTCCAGTGACACGTACAACGTAAGGAGAAGTTGTATCTCGTGTTTTCTCCAAAATTGGCATGGTTAAATTTTCACCACTCTTCGTTCTACTATGAAACCAGTGAAAAAAACACTTTAATTCCAAAAACCTAGGTATCTATGATCCATGATTTTGGATGCGCTGATGGCTACGATGAGTTCAATGTATAATTGTGCCACAAAGGGGTGCTGAAGCTAAGCAAGCTCATGGATAGCCATGGGCAAACTCCTGATCTCATGGTGGACACTTGCTTCTTCTCAGAAACAACAAGAGCCTGGGTCTCATCTACCCAGCTGAAGAAATCTCTCTCTCTCTCTCTCCACTTTTTCATAGCTCTCCTAAACCTACTAGGGGGTGACCTAAAACTATGAAGGTGTAGAATACCCTACAACATGAAATTAAGATTTACCCCTAAATTTATTGAAAAAGGAGGGTCATATGACTCATTTTTTAATCTCACAAAAATTGTCAATGGTGAGAATTGAACTCAGGTTTCCACTATGTCAAGCAAAGATGACAATTATGACACCATAAGGGTTTCTGTTGAACAAAATTGAATTAAGTTTTATATATACGTATATAAATATAGATCGCCCCCGCCGGCGCCGCCCCTGCCGAATGTCGCCGCCCCTGCCGAATGTCGCCGCCCCTGCCGAATGTCGCCGCCCCTGCCGAATGTCGCCCCCGCCGAATGTCGCCCCCGCCGAATGTCGCCCCCGCCGAATGTCGCCCCCGCCGAATGTCGCCCCCGCCGAATGTCGCCGCCCCCGCCGAATGTCGCTGCCCGCACGGGGGGCCCCGTGCCCTGTCACTCGTATATATATATATATATATATATATATATATATATATATATATATATCTTTATTATATAAACCAATATACATATTTGGAAGCACGCCATGAATCTCATCAGGACTGTCCGATCAAGCACTTTCAAATACTGGTTGTCCGATTCAAGAGGGGAGGACTGCTAATAGAGATTCCTCCAAAAACAGGTTCTTCCGAAAGTTCAGAAATCCCGATACAGGCTTCGCCCCCACCCACGCCTTCACGCCTTCACCACGTCGCTGGCGGCCTGCCTGGCGCCCACCGGTGGGTTCGCAGGCCACCGGCGAACCCACCGGGGGTGTCCGGCGGCGAACGGGCAGGTCCGCCGCCGGCGGTGACCCTGCCCGTAAGCTCCGGTTTTATGGCTCACGGGCAAGGCCACCGTCGGCGGCCCTGCCCGTGAGCCGCCGGACAACCCCCGACGGGTTCGCCGGTGGCCGGCCGCTGCTCCGACGGCGGCGGCAGAGGGAACCCGCGCCGCCCCTGCTTTGTTCCTTTTTTTTTGTTCTTTACGGTGGCGGCGGCCCTGCCCGTGAGCCGTCGGACAACCCCCGGCTGGTTCGTCGGTGGTCGGCGAACCCGTCGGTGGGCGTCGGGCAGGACAGCGCCGGCGGCAGGGGGAACCAAAGCCGTCCATGCTTTCTTTTTTCTGTTATCTAATTTAATAATTAGTTAAATTAATTTTATTTGTTTAAATAATTAATAAAATTACTAAAAAACTTATATTTTTTTAATAATTACTAAAATTACAAAAAAAATGTTTTAATAATTACTAAAATTATATTTCTTTAATTTACTAAATTACATAATACTTTTAAATTTTAAAATTTTAAATATCAGCCTTGGGGAGGGCGCCTAACTGCGCCTGAAGGCCGCCCAAAAGCATCGAGCACGGGCGACGGGGGGTGCGGCGAAACCCGCCAGTGGCAGGCAAAGCCCGTCGGGGCGGGTGAAGCCTGTTTGGTTGCGGGCGATGCCCGCTTGATTGCCAAGCGGGCGAAGCCCGGTTGA
The DNA here is from genome assembly GCA_033032865.1 of Dactylorhiza incarnata. Taxonomy (NCBI): domain Eukaryota; kingdom Viridiplantae; phylum Streptophyta; class Magnoliopsida; order Asparagales; family Orchidaceae; genus Dactylorhiza; species Dactylorhiza incarnata. The sequence goes on from JAWHQI010000278.1 coordinate 1,011,709, forward strand.
CGCATCGAGAACGGGTGAAGCCCGGTTGACGCATCGAGAACGGGCAAAGCCTGTTCGAAGATGCTAGTATATATATATATATATATATATACGAGTGACGGGCGAAGCCTGTTCGAAGATGCAGTATATATATATATATATATATATATATATATATATATATATATATATACGAGTGACAGTGCACGGGGGGCCCCCCGTGCCCCGCGCGACAGTACCCATCCCGCGGCGGCGTGCTTCGCCCGCCCCCAATCAGCGGGCTTATTTTAATTTTTTTGTTTAATTTATTTTTTAAATAATTTTATTTTTTTAAAATTATATCATTTTTTTTGTTTTTTTTTATTTTTTTTTTTTCAAATTTTAAATTATTTATACGGTAGTTTATTATAATTTTTCGAAAAAAAAACTCTAGGTAGGTGGTCTGCGAATAGCCAACCGGTGCAAAACTGTTTGGCTATTCGCAGACTATGGTGGTCTGCGAATAGCCAACCAGTGCAAAACTGAAAGACTATTCGCAGACCACCTGCGAATGGATAAGATCATTTGAATCTTCATCCGACGGCTTATATTCGTTGGTGGACCGGGTTACACCATAACTTAATATCTTTATATATTAGTATATATATGTGTATACGAGTCGAACGGCACGGCCCGCCGGCCATTGCACCCGTCGCGACAGTACTTTCAGCGCAACAGTACCTCGTGCCTATATCTATCTCTCCGACGACGACGGGATCCGCCAGCCAGCGGTGGGAATAAAACATATTAAAATAAAAATAAAAAATATAAGAAATGAAAAATCTGGGCAGGGGCGCAACAGTACCCCGTGCCCGACACGGGGCTCCGCCCCTACTGCCCCGCGCGACAGTGCACGGGGGCCCCCCGTGCCCCGCGCGACAGTTCTCCGCCCGCCCCCGGCACACACCCAGTTATGTTTAATTTTTTTTCCTTTTTGTCATTTTTTTTAGAAACTTTAAAAATATAAAATTAGGTAGTTTACTTTTAAAAATTTTAAGATATATGTATTTCAAAAAATTATAATATATATAATATATTATAATTTATGTATATATTATAATATATATAATATATTATAATTTTTAAAATATCTGTAATTTTAAAAATTATAATATATATAATCATATATATACATATATATTTTATATAATAGAAATTATTTACGTTTTTTTTTACACAACCGCCACCGCCGCCGGATCCACCGTCGGCTTGACCGAAGCCCACCGGCGAGGTCGCCGGACCCCGGCGAACCTGCCGGGGTTAGTCCGGCGGCGCTCCAGCGGTGGCCCTGCCAGAGCGCCGCCGGACTAACCCCGGCAGGTTCGCCGGGGTCCGGCGACCTCGCCGGTGGGCTTCGCTCAAGCCGCTGGTGGCTCCGTCGGCGGCGGCGGACGGCAGGGGGGGGGGGGGGGGGGGGGGGGGGGGGGGGGGGCGATGCGTAGGATTGGGTTTTGATCGGGAAGGCTGATAGCTGAAATTGGATTATTGGCTATTAGCAGACCTATTCAATCAAGTTTTGGCTATTTGCAGCCTAAATCGAGCGGTTCCGGAATTATGATGTCATATCTGGACGGTCCAAATTTTGGGGGGATTTTTGATCTCATGCTATTCGCAGACCACCATATTTCTTTTTAGAATAGTATAGATATATATATACCGTCGAATCCAGCATGATATTTCATCAGCCGTCGGATCAAACCGCTCCATCTCTCTCCACTTTTTCATAGGTCTCCTAAACCTACTAGGGGGTAGACATAAAATTATAAAGATGTAGGGTACCCTACAACATGAAATTACAATTTTACCCCTAAATTTATTGAAAAAAGAGGGTCATATGGCCCGTTTTTTAATCTCACAAAAATTGTCAATAGTGAGAACTGAACTCAAGTTTCCACTATGTCAAGCGAAGAAGACAACCATCACACCATATGATTTTTTGTTGAACAGCATTGATTTAAGTTTTATATATACGTATATAAATATAGACCGCACCCGCCGAATGTCGCCGTCCCCGCAGAATGTCGCCGCCCGCACGGGGGCCCCCGTGCCCTGTCACTCATGTATATATATATAGATAGATATATATATGTATAGATATATATATATATGTATATATGTATATATCTATATATATCTATATATATCTATATATATATGTATATATGTATATATCTATATATATATCTATATATACATATATATATATATATATGTATATATATACATATACGTATACATATATGAATATATATATGTATGCATATATGTATATATATATGTCCCTGAAGGGGACCCTCGGCACACCGGTCGAGGTGTTGTTGTGTGACGTTGAGGTCATGGGTTCGAGTCTTGGAAGCAGCCTCTTGCAAAAATGCATGGTAAGGTTTTCCTACATTTCACCCTTGTGATGGAACCCTTCCCCGGACCCTCGCTGCGCGGGGATGCCTTTGTGCACCGGGCTGCCCTTTCTATATATATATCCCTCCCACATATTTCCCTTCGTGGAATTTCTCTTTTTGACCATTAGCTCTCTCTTTCTACCTGACCATTTCATTAGCATCAACGAAGATTAGTTTACTGTTCCGTTGTTGACTCATCCAATTCTTGATCAAACTCCGGCAGTAATTACGAGTCCCAAAGTTCCGAGCTACTTCCACTTCTAACACATTGCAGTTGAAGTTCGTCTCAATTACAAAGCTTACAATTGCAGGGTTCAGAGCCGATTCGTGGAAGGCATGGGGTAGAAAGTAGGACAAACAGAAGAAGCAGATTACCTTGAGCAAGCTAAGCACGCGCTTCGCGCCCTCACTGCAAAGTCTCCGCTGTAGATCGCCGCAGTACATCATGGCGACCACTTCAACGTAAACCTCCACGTCATCGCACTCGCAGATCTCCACCACTCCGCCCCGTCTACCCAGCTTCTCCGCGAAGAAGCGGCTCCTCGCAGCCAGCACGCACCTGTGAACCTCCATCGAAAAGCTAAACCCATCCCCGGAGCTCACCGACAACTCCACGTCGCAGGGCCCCCAATTAGACCGCTTTCCGGAGAGCACCCTAGTGATCCCCTCTTGCAACCGAAATCGCTTCTCCGTGTGATACTCCGACGCCAACGAACGCTGAGTTATCTCCTCCTTTCCAATCAATTCGAGTAGGGTAGTTGGCGGGGTCGCCGGAGAACGGTGCTCGGAGGAGAAAGAGGAGGAGATGGAAGTAAACGAAGAGGAGGGCGGCGGCGGCGGGGAAGAGTATGGGGAGGAGGACAGGTGAGGGGAGAAGCGGGAGGGAGCGAAACGGGGTGATGAGGGGGATAGGAAACCCTGCCGGATCATGGTGGAAACTTCGCCGGATTTTAAAAGACTCTCCGCCGCGGCAGCCATCGCCAGGGAGGTCAGGGGAATGAGCGGCACGCGCGGTTTGGGGAATCGGAAACTCGGGTTTGGGAAAATCGGAGAGTTCTGCACTGCCGTTGTAATGACTTTAAAGAATGTACAAGACCTATTTTCAAAAGGCGTGTAATAACTCATACAATAGCCAAAACTATAGTGCGGATAATAATCACTTTTTTTTTTAGAACGCACCCGTAATATATCAATTTTGATGAATTACATCTCAAATATTCTAATATTGTATTCTGAACCCTCCGTTATGTTTTAAGTTTCACATTTTACATCTCATGCTCATTTTATAAGTGGTCTTTTTATCTGAGTCATGTTCAATGGACTTGTTTGGCCGAAAATCATTACTACATGCTCATTTCTTAGTATTTTGGCCGAATTTTTGGGATTTGACTGCATGAAATTTATCTCTGATAATCTTACGAAACTGTTGCGGGTCACACAGGGCTCTTCCGCGGTCCAGTCTAAATCGACCGCCTTAGCTCGTGAGTCGAGCCGGTGCGCGCAAACAGTCAATGTAGACGGCAATGGACAAGGAGACTTTTTACCGTGGAAAATCTCAAGGCGGGGTGAAAAACCACGTTGTCGGGACGGTGCCGACCAAACTTCACTATCTTCCCAGGAGGTTACAGCTTTCGGAGAAGGAGAGGGCGACAGACCGCGCCTCTTTACAATTTTGAGTGAGAGAGATGCTCGGAGGGTGACAGACCACCTCTCACGATGCTGAGTGACTCGGGAAAAATATTCTAAGTGTTGATCTCTTCGGTTGTAGAATTGTGCTTTTGTATGTTAACCGCTTCGCTGATGCTCCCAGCTTTGCCTTGTTCAGGGGTCTCGCTGCACGTTGGGAGAGTCTGTATGCTGGAGTCAAGTGCGTTCGACGGAGGCGAACGGACAATGCTCGCTTTAGCGGAACGGAAGACGCTCACTTCCGCGGAACGGACGACATTCACTTCGGCGGAACGGTCGGAGTCCGTTGGAGGATTTTCCGGAGGCAGAGTTCCTTCAGAAAGAGAGAGATCCGATCCCCCAAATGAAGACCCCTGGGGTCCTATTTATAGGATTCGGAGGTGGTTATGGTAGTTATGGTGTGCGGTTAGTGTTTTTAAATAAATAAGTAATTAAATAAATAGAAAAATAGGATAATCGGACGGCCCATACGCGATCCTTCCATGATCGGGCGGTTGGGTAACCGCCGGTCGGCGATCTCGCCGGAGCGGTGACGCCGGCCACCGCCGGAGTCCCAAAAATGGGCGGCAGTGGCGGCGGCCTTCTTCCTCGCGGGGAAGAAGGGCCGGCCGCCGCCCTCCCTCAAGGAGGGAGGGGCGGCCGGACTCCTCCCTCGAAGAGGGAGGAGCGGTCGGCCCTTCCCAAGGAAGGGGCGGCCGTCCCCTTCCAAGGAAGGGGGCGGCCGGCCCCCTCCAAGGAAAGGGGGCGGCCGGAGCCGGCCCCCTCAAGGAGGGAGCGGCCGCCCCCCCTCAAGGGAGGGGGCTGAAAGTATCTAGTTGCGGCCTAAATCACCTAGAGGGGGGTGAATAGGTGGATTCTATGTCTTTACGCGGAATTAAAATATAACACAGAAATGAACACAATAAAGCACAGCACAGACACAAGGATTTTATAGAGGTTCCCCGATGTGGGTAGTCCTCTTTCCCGCCTCGCCTATCTAGCACTTCGAGGCTAGACTCGGCTACTTCACCAATCTCAGATTATGAATAATCTTACACCTCAGAGTCAAAACTCCTACAACTCAGAGTATACCACTCCTACAACTCGGAGTAGAACAACTCCTACAACTCGGAGTAAACCACTCCTACAAATAACTCGGAGTAAAAACTCCTACAGAAATCAAATAGAGAAAGAAATAAAATACTTCTTCTAAACCTCAACAGAGATTAACTTCTGATCTTGGGAAAACTGAGTCTTCTTCTTCCTTGAGAGAGAAAGCTTGGATCTTGAAAGATTTGGAAGAAAAAGACTTGGCTAACCTGATCTGAATAGGCCCTTTGACTTACTTGAAAGAATCTTCAATATAGAGTGCAGCAATAAGATCAAAGGCCTTCTTATCTGAGAAATCTCTAACAACAAGAAGAATAAATCTTGAGCAGCAGATGTTAGGTCTCAGAATACTTGTTCAGCAAAGGAAGAAGAAAACGGCTGTTCTTTTCTGAACAAATCGGGTAAAGAAGAGATGTCTCTTGCCCTAAAAATAAAGGATTATTTATAGGGAGGACTTCAATGGCTCGTGCGACAAAGAAGGGAGGAACGACACGTGTACTGTACATGGAGGCCAACCCTTATTTTCGAAAACGAAACAAAGATTTGAAATCCGTCTGTCCGTCATTCGTCGAGACTTCACGTGAACATTCGACGAAAAGACTTGGCCATAGAAAAACACTGAACAACCCGTGAAAAAACACCTTCTGTTTTCATTCGTCGGGATTCGTCGGGAGTTCACGAGAACATCCGACGAATGGACTTAGCAGCAGATTTTTCTTCTTTAAACAAGACAAATGGCTTCTGTCTTGATTCGTCGGGATTCGTCGGGAGTTCACGAGAACATCTGACGAATGGACTTAGCTGCAGATTTTTCTTCTTTAAGCAAGACAAATGGCTTCTATCTTGATTCGTTGGGATTCGTCGGGAGTTCACGAGAACATCCGACGAATGGACTTAGCTGCAGATTTTTCTTCTTTAAGCAAGACAAATGGCTTCTGTCTTGATTCGTCGGGATTCGTCGGAATGTCCCGAGACATCTCGACGAATTGACTTAGCAAAACTTTCTTTTCTTCTGAAAGCCTGCTCCACTCTTCAACCTTGAAAACTTTCAATTATGAGTATATGAAGTACACCCCAAAAGAGAGATTACACATGGACCAACACTTTGTTCTACACAATGAGGGATTACATTGTCCAGAACTGTGTTTGGTGATCCATTGCAACCTGACTTTGGTGTGCACTTAGCATTAAGACCTGTCATAACACATCTAAACAGAAATCATCAAATACTTACTCAATTCATTTTAGTTCACTAGGGGACATCTTCAAATCTAGGTGATTGTGGATACAATACCCAATAATCTCCCCCTATTTGAAGATGTCATAACCCTATGCACTAAGTTGAATTGCACAGAAAATATAATAAATAAGAAGTGCACAAACCAGGCAGTAATATTTAAAGAAAAACAGAATAAGACTGAATGTTTAACTTAACACAAAAGAAATGTATATATATAAGCAAAGAAAACATCATGATTCCAGACTAGCTCAGTTCATTCATGATCTTTGCCTTTCTGCTTTGCAAACATTCTTTCCACTGCCTCAGCTTTCTTCTTCTGTTCAAATTCCATTCTCTCAAAGAATGCCTTTGGCTTAGGCTAATATTTATCAGGAGCAGTCTCTTTAGATCCACCTGTCTTGAAATGAATTCTTCTTTCAGTTGTCCTCTTCTCAAACTTACTCCATTCTTCTGAACGGTAGTGATCACTGACTTTTTCATTTTGATTACTGACTCTATTGAAGGCTGTGAGAACAATACTTTTGGAGGTGGGGCTCCAGCTTTCTTGGAAGTTTCTAGGAGGTGGCCTATCATAAAATTCTCTAATCCTTTTATAGGGATTAGACCTCTTTACAGATGGCTTGTCATCAAATAGCTTTCTTTTCAAAGACTTTTCAGAGGGTTCAGCAATAGTGGAGCTGTCAGGCTCTTGAGCAGGAATTGGATCATCCCAGAACTCTTGATAAGTGGGGGCAGGGATGTCTTCTTCATCAGAATCAAGATCCTCAACAGGATTTGGAGAAAAGCTTGGAGCCCTGGGTCCTGGAGCACTTGATGAAGGAACATCTGACCCTTTATTTACTACAGAAAATCCAAGCATTCCAGCAACTTCCTTGAACAGCCAGCTTTGTGCTCCATAAGTGTACCAATTCACATCCTTAACATTTTGTAAAATGTTCTCCTTGAGCTCTTGCATTTTTGAAGATACATTTTCATTTAAGTCATTCAACTTACTTGCATTCTCTTCTAACTTTGTCACCAAACTCTCCTCCCCCTTTATGACATCTTCATGTAGGAGGGAATAAAGTTTGTTCAGCTGACTCTCAACTTGACTGTCCAGAAAAGTGATCCCTTGATCATGAGCAGTGTTGAGAATAGAGTGAGCAGTATTCAGATTTACTACATCTTCACCAACCTGATGCAGATTCTTTAGAGCATGCCCAACTCCTTGATTGGTGTGGTCCAAAGTTGTTCCTGCTTTTGTCATCCAAGCTTCTTGATCATTCTTGAATTTGCTCATCTCATATCTCATTTCAGCCATTTCTTGCCTCAAAGCACTATCAACTGAATCTATTTTCTTATAAACTTGCTTGATAGACTGATCTAAGTGCTCAGTCTGAACCTTCAGCAAACCTGCAATTGACTTCAGCAAAGAAGAGTGAGAGCTATCACCAGTCTCAAACTCTTCAGGAGAGATTTTATCAGCCATAAAACTTATAGACTGTGCTTGCTTATCAAGCACAGTTACTCTTGGAGATGTGCTACCAGCTACAAGAACTTCTGGAGGGGGCAAAAACAACACAGAAGGAAAGACCTCAGGAAAAGCAGATTCAGCCATGAAAATATCTTCCTGGTCTTTCTCCCCCTCAGCTAGATACATCTTCTTGGCAAACTCCAACCTTGCACCAAAACTGCCCTTCTCCATAGAGTCAGATTTCCCAGAGGGAACAGAAGGAGAATCTGGCAAGTCTTCATGATCTTCAGAATGAGAATCAACCATTGCAGGTGATCTCCATGAATCTTCTAGCTGAGCAGCCTCATCTACATCAACAACATTCCCTGGACCCTCCAGGTCAAGACCAGCATCAGGGACAGCATCATTAACAGGATCAAGAGGAGCTTGATCAGCTTCATTGGGAGGAAATTCTTCTGCAGCACCACCACCTGCACCAATGTCTCTTGGGGTTGGAAACTCCCCCTCAACATGTTCATCTCTTTCCTGATCAGGAGCTGGACTATGTCTACTACCCCTGGAGGATTGACCTGCTTCAAGAGTCCTATTCTCATTATGCAGAGGGTCCTCACCATCACTAACAGCAGCCTTAACTCCAACATTCCCTAAACCCTTGGGAATGACCCTTTCCCATTTGGAGAAAATGGAAGAGTTGATTTTCTTGGTGTGGTGGATGGGGATACCTCTTCTAAGATTAAAAAAATCTGGATTTCTACCATTTAGAAGCAGACTGAGAATTCTTCCAAAATTGGGAGCAAGAAAACTCTCTTTAATCTTCTCAAAAATTACTTCACCAAAATTAAAAATTTTCCGACAGATTATAGCAGTGTGAATTTTGAAAGCTTCTTCAGAGAGGTAGTCATGAGAGTCTACCTTACACAATAAGACTTTTCCTAAAATGTCACACAGAAGCTTACCTCCATCATTCATAAATTTCCTTCTGATTTTAGAGATTTCATCAAGAATACCACAGAATCTCCTGGCTCTGAGAATATCTTCAACAAACAGTTCTTCTGTTTCGACTTCAGGCATCCTCAAAAGTCTGTTGATGCCACTAGCCTTCAGGATAATTTTGCATGATCTAATTGAGCTTTTGATCTTCTTACCTTGATTGGCGATTTTTACATTTCTAAAGAACTCAAGAACGTCTTGTTCTAGGATTTTAGCCGGCTCCTCCAAAACAAAACTGAGCCCGGCGACATCAAGCATCAAGATAACATTTCGGAACTCATCTGAAGCTGTGCGAAATGCACCTCGCACAAGCTCTCCACCTGAATGCGGTCCAGCCTTGGGCGCCATTGAGCTCGTCGAAGTCGGGGAAGAAGAACAGAGAAATCGCGAGAGAGACGAAAGGTCGGGAAGGGTTTCACGGAAGATTTCGTGGAATCACGCGTTTTCTTTGATTTATATATATATATATATATATAAATTGAAATGAGGCGCGTACCTGAATGAAGATTAAATCGCATTTAATAAGAATATGATTCCACGGGAGGCGATCTGAGAATAATAATATTTGACCCGTGAAAACCCGTGTAATCTGCTTGAGAAAAGACTCAAATTTTACGGGAAATTTCATGCAAATTCGTGAAATGCCAACAGTCCTGTCTTCAAGTTTCCTTGTTAAGCATTCCAAGTTCCATTTTGAAGAAATTGAATTTGGTTTCGTCCAGAGGCTTCGTAAAAATATCTGCAATTTGTTTGTCAGTATTAACATATAACAAATTTATATCCTTACTCTCAACATGTTCCCGGATGAAGTGGTAGCGAAGCTCAATATGCTTCGTTCTGCTGTGAGAGACTGGATTATTTGCTATGGCAATAGCACTTGAGGAGTCACAGAACATGGGGATTTCTGTGAGCTTTAAGTTATAGTCCCCAAGCTGATTTTTCATCCACAAAAGTTGTGTGCAGCAACTGCCGGCAGAGATATACTCCGATTCAGCAGTCGATATTGCAACGCAATTTTGCTTCTTGCTACTCCAGGAAACGAGCCTTTTTCCTAAGAACTGGTAAGTTCCCGAAGTGCTCTTCCTATCATCTTTGCTACCTGCAAAATCAGCGTCTGAAAAACCAATTAGTTCAAAATCATTGCTTCTTGGGTACCATAAGCCGAGATTTGGTGTAGCCTTAAGGTATCTCAAAATCCTCTTTGCAGCGGCATAATGAGATTCCTTACAGTTCACCTGATACCTGGCACAAACACATGTTGAAAACATTATATCAGGCCTAGTAGCAGTGAGATGGAGCAAGGACCCAATTATGCTTCTGTACTTGGTTTCATCAAAAGGTTTCCCTTTCTCATCCTTGTCCAGAGACATGCTTGAGCCCATTGGAGTCCTCATTGAGGTTGCACTCTCCATTCCAAATTTCTTAAGAAGCTCTTTGGTGAACTTCGTCTGAGAGATGAAAATTCCATCTTCAGATTGGTGCACTTGGAGTCCTAAGAAATATTTCAGCTCTCCCATGCTGCTCATTTCAAACTTACCTTGCATCAAGTTAGAAAACTTTTTGCAAAGTTTGTCATCTGTAGAGCCAAAAATAATATCGTCGACATAGATTTGCACAAGCAAAATCTCGCCTTTAACTTCCCTAAGAAACAATGTCTTGTCTATTGTTCCTTTTGTAAATTTGTTCTCAAGAAGAAACTTAGACAATGTCTCATACCAGGCTCGGGGTGCCTGTTTGAGACCATACAAGGCTTTATGTAAATAATATACATGATCAGGAAAGTTAGGATCTACAAAACCTGGAGGCTGAGCTACATATACTTCCTCTTTAAGGTCTCCATTCAGAAAGGCTGACTTTACATCCATCTGGAAAACCTTAAAGCCCTTATATGCAGCATAAGCCAGAAATAATCTGATGGCTTCAAGTCTTGCTACTGGTGCGAAGGTCTGATCAAAGTCAATCCCTTCTTCTTGCCTGTATCCTTGTGCAACCAGTCTTGCTTTGTTCTTTGTGATGATGCCCTTTTCATCAAGCTTGTTCCGGTAGATCCATTTGGTTCCAATCACATTCTGTCCTTTGGGTCTTGGTACCAACTTCCAAACTTTACATCTCTTGAATTGGTTGAGCTCCTCTTGCATAACAAGGATCCAAGAGGGATCGGTGTTTGCTTCTTCAAACTTCTTCGGCTCAATCTGTGAAAGAAAACTTGAATGTAAAACTTCGTTAGTTGTACCTCTTCTCGTTAGAACTTTGCTTGAAGGATCTCCGATAATCTGATCAGCTGGATGATCTCTTAAATGTCTGATCATTCCAGCATTTAGATGACCATGAGGTTCCTGCACTTCAGGTACATCTTCATCTTCCTGAGGGTCATCTTCCTCACATGTAGAAGGAACATTTACTTCAATAGATTTTGGAACGTTTTCCTTTACAACTTCTTCTAAGTGTAGTTCTTTGAACCTTGCATCTGCATCTTCAACAAAGACACTAGAAGAGCTGTTTTGAAGCATACTCGTCTCATCAAATATAACATTTTAAGTCTCTTCTACAACCAGGGTTTTCTTGTTGAAAATCCTATATGCCTTGCTATGGCTACTATAACCTACGAAAATACCTTCAAAACATTTTTCACTAAATTTAGTTTTGTAATATTTCCCGTTATTAAGTACGAAGCATTTACTACCAAAAATTCTAAAATAAGACAGAGTTGGTTTCTTGCCCTTCAGAAGTTCATAAGGAGTCTTATGATGATTCTTGTTGATCAGTGCTCTGTTTTGCACGTAGCAAGCAGTGTTGATGCCTTCAGCCCAGAAGTATTCTGGTAGTGAAGAGTCACTCAACATTATTCTGCAAGCCTCTATGAGTGTTCTATTCTTTCTCTCAGCTACTCCATTTTGTTGTGGAGTATGGGGAGAGGAAAACTCATGAAAGATACCTAGGCTTTCACAAAATTCGGTCATAGCTCCAGACTTGAATTATGTACCATGATCACTTCGGATTTTGACTGCAGAACATTCCAACTCATTCTAGATTTGCTTGACGAATGTGGTGAAAGAAGCAAAGGTGTCTGTCTTGTGTTTCAGAAAGAATACCCAAGCAAAACGTGAGTAGTCATCAACAACAACCAACGTATAAGACTTACCTCCTATACTTCGGATTGGCATGGGACCAAACAAGTCCATATGGAGCAGATATAAGCATCTGTTAGAATCTTTGCCAATAATGCTTTTAAAGGTTGCCCGAGTCTGCTTACCCATTTGGCATGCATGACACGGTCTTTCTTTAATGCACTTAACGTCAGGAGCATCACGAACTAAATTGTGAGAAAAGAACATACTAATCGTTTTAAAATTTATATGTGCTAGTCTCTTGTGTCACTGGTCACAGAGAGATGCACTATCTTTTGCTAAAAAACACACTGGTGTAGAAGAGTCTAAACATAGAAAATTTAAGCAGAAAATATTTCTACTCTGAGTGCCTGTTAAAATAGTTTCTGACGTATCAGTTGACTTTATCAAGCACTTGTCCTTGTAGAACTCAACCATACAGCCTTTGTCACATAATTGAATTATGCTAATGAGATTATGTTGTAATCCTTTAACATAAGCTACATTTGTGAAAGAGACTATACCATTGGTAATCATACCGTAGCCTTTCGTGATTCCCCGATCAGATCCGCCAAAAATAACTTTTGGTCCATCTTTCACTGGGGTATACTCTTGTAATAAACTTCTTGTTCCGGTCATGTGCCTAGAACATCCACTGTCCAAGTACCATATGGGATTTGAGTTGGCCTTTGGACATACCTGTAATCAATAATCAATTGCCCTTAGGAACCCAAACCGATTTGGGTCCTTGAATTCTTGTTAGATGACCGCCACTTGGAAAGTTAACATTGCGAGGGGTCATTCTTGCATTGTTAATCCGTGGAGTCGAGACATTTCTTGGATTAAACCAACAGTCTATGGCAAAGTGACCAACCTTGCCACAACACCAACAATAGAACCGATTGTACCTTCTCTTTGTCTCCTGTTTTACTTTTTGAACGGGAGGTGCAACAGGAGTGACTTTCTTAGTAGGAGCTTTCTTAGAAGTGGGGGCCTCATGGTGACAGCACACACATGGCTCCAACTTCTTCTCAACAGATTTGGGTGCAATCGTTTTAATTTTTTGTGCCTTCTTATGAGCTGATCCGTGAACAAACGGACCATGATCTTTGAGAATTATTTCTTCATGAGGAGCTTTGAATGGAGAGACGTCAAAATTTCGGGGTATGCTCCATCCTTGATATCTATTACTAGGTTCAACATATGTTGGTCTAGCAAAATGACCGTAGGATGAATCAAAGTCAAACGGGTTTGATGGAAAAATTACCTTCCTGAATGAATATTGACTTTGATTAGCAGCGCCCTTCCCTTTCACGGCTCTTTTCTCAGCAGCCTTACTACTTTCGGCCTCATGACCAATTCCACTACCCTTCGCAGGAGCAGAAAACCTACCAATGATTGGAAGAATAGTCTTCGGCTTCGAGAAGCTTTCTACGAGCTTTCTTTCCGCCTTCAACTTATCTTCTAGTTCATTTATAGTTTTCTCTTTTATATTCAACAACTCAGTGGAGCTTTTCAGTTCGTCTTTCAAGAGTTGGATTTCATCTTTGAGAAGAGTTAATTGTTCAACTTCCTCCCTCAAAGCTAATTCCACTATCTTGAGAGATTCAATTTCTTTTGACTTGGATTTGACGACCTTGCGGCACTTGTCAAATCCCTTCTCAAGGGCTTTATACTGAGTTATTAAATCAGAGTCCTCCTCTGATGAGTAGCCTTCATTTGCTACGGATGCAGTCTCATCTTCAGAAGCAGACAGAGGGGTATGAGAGTTTACCTTCCCCTTATAAGAGGAGTCACCTATTTCTTTGTCTACATGTGCCATTAGCCCAAAGTAGGCTTCTTCATCTGAGCTTGACGCATCAGAGTCACTGTCGCTCAGAGTCTTGGCCTTTTTGGCGAGGAGACTCTTTTCCTTCTTCTTTCCTTTAAAGGATCTCTTTTCTTCCTTCTTTAATCCTTCTTTCTTTTTGTATGGACACTCGGCTATCACGTGTCCTGGCTTATTGCAACAATAGCAAATAATGTCAGTGGAATCATATTTGTTCGATTTAGATTTATACCTGTCATTATTGTAGTCCTTCTTGTGATTATCACCATCACGCCTTGATCTTCTGTGATCAAAAGCAGAGGATTGGCCTCTCTTCTGCTTTCTTTTATTCAGAAGTCTTTTGAATTGCTTGGAGAGCAAAGAAAATTCTCCATCAGACATCTCTGAACCTGAGGGGCTGGCAACAGATTCATCCTCATCAGAAGATGATCTCCTGACAGGTGGGAGAGCCTTGCTCTTTCTTGAGCTTTCAGCTTTCAGAGCGGAGGACTTCTCCCTTCCAGAGGCCCTGATCCCCTCTTCTTCAGCTTTGCGGGAGTTCAACTTCAACTCATGGGACAAGAGCTTACCAAACAACATTTGTGGCTCCGTGGTTCCTAGCTTTCTGAATTCTCTAATGGCTATAACCTTGGTGTCCCATTCTTTCGTCAGGGATCTCAAGAATTTGTCATTTAGTTCGCCAGTTGTGAATTCTCGATCATAGTTCCTAAGACCATTTACGATCTTGAAGAACTTCTCGTAGGTGTCAGAAATGGAGTCTCTTGGATCTTGCTTGAAAGCTTCGTATTCTTGGTTCAGCAACGATCTTCGGTCATCCCTCACTTCTTCGGTCCCTTCCATCAGAACGACTAGAGAATCCCACATTTCTTTAGCAGACTTGCAGTGAAGCAGATTTTGTAACATGGAATCATCAACTGCACCTGCTATGATGTTCTTTGCCTTCTCATCTAGGGCCACTAGAGCGATCTCATCTTTGGTTAGTTCCAACATCTTCTTGGGAATCATGATGGCGGAGTTTATTGAAGATGATTTCATTGGAACATGGGGACCCTCTTCCACAATCTGAAAGATTCTTGGGTCAGCGGCTTCCATGTAGAATCTAACTCTTTCTTTCCACATTGGAAAGTTTTCTTTGGTGCAGACTGGCAGCTTGACGGAATCCTTGGTTTTATCCATTCCAGACATACTTGCTTCAGCAACTAGATGAGGAGTCTTGTTCAAGGTGTTAACCTTATGGCGAACAACCTGCCTCTGATACCAATTGAAAGTATTTAGTTGCGGCCTAAATCACCTAGAGGGGGGGGGGGGGGGGGTGAATAGGTGGATTCTATGTCTTTACGCGGAATTAAAATATAACACAGAAATGAACACAATAAAGCACATCACAGACACAAGGATTTTATAGAGGTTCCCCGATGTGGGTAGTCCTCTTTCCCGCCTCGCCTATCTAGCACTTCGAGGCTAGACTCGGCTACTTCACCAATCTCAGATTATGAATAATCTTACACCTCAGAGTCAAAACTCCTACAACTCGGAGTATACCACTCCTACAACTCGGAGTAGAACAACTCCTACAACTCGGAGTAAACCACTCCTACAAATAACTCGGAGTAAAAACTCCTACAGAAATCAAATAGAGAAAGAAATAAAATACTTTTTCTAAACCTCAACAGAGATTAACTTCAGATCTTGGGAAAACTGAGTCTTCTTCTTCCTTGAGAGAGAAAGCTTGGATCTTGAAAGATTTGGAAGAAAAAGACTTGGCTAACCTGATCTGAATAGGCCCTTTGACTTACTTGAAAGAATCTTCAATATAGAGTGCACCAATAAAATCAAAGGCCTTCTTATCGGAGAAATCTCTAACAACAAGAATAAATCTTGAGCAGCAGATGTTAGGTCTCAGAATACTTGTTCAGCAAAGGAAGAAGAAAACGGCTGTTCTTTTCTGAACAAATCGGGTGAAGAAGAGATGTCTCTTGCCCTAAAAATAAAGGATTATTTATAGGGAGGACTTCAACGGCTCGTGCGACAAAGAAGGGAGGAACGACACGTGTACTGTACATGGCGGCCAACCCTATTTTTCGAAAACGAAACAAAGATTTGAAATCCGTCTGTCCGTCATTCGTCGAGACTTCACGTGAACATTCGACGAAAAGACTTGGCCACAGAAAAACACTGAACAACCCGTGAAAAACACCTTCTGTTTTCATTCGTCGGGATTCGTCGGGAGTTCACGAGAACATCCGACGAATGGACTTAGCTGCAGATTTTTCTTCTTTAAACAAGGCAAATGGCTTCTGTCTTGATTCGTCGGGATTCGTCGGGAGTTCACGAGAACATCCGACGAATGGACTTAGCTGCAGAATTTTCTTCTTTAAGCAAGACAAATGGCTTCTGTCTTGATTCGTCGGGAGTTCACGAGAACATCCGACGAATGGACTTAGCTGCAGATTTTTCTTCTTTAAGCAAGACAAATGGCTTCTGTCTTGATTCGTCGGGATTCGTCGGAATGTCCCGAGACATCTCGACGAATTGACTTAGCAAAACTTTCTTTTCTTCTGAAAGCCTGCTCCACTCTTCAACCTTGAAAACCTTCAGTTATGAGTATATGAAGTACACCCCAAAAGAGAGATTACACATGGACCAACATTTTGTTCTACACAATGAGGGATTACATTGTCCAGAACTGTGTTTGGTGATCCATTGCAACCTGACTTTGGTGTGCACTTAGCATTAAGACCTGTCATAACACATCTAAACAGAAATCATCAAATACATACTCAATTCATTTTAGTTCACTAGGGACATCTTCAAATCTAGGTGATTGTGGACACAATACCCAACAGGGGCGGCCAAGGCCGGCCCACTCAAGTTGAGGGCGACCGGCCGGGCCGACCCCCTTCAAGGAGGGGGCGGCTATGGTCGAACCCCTCTATGGAGGGGGCAGCTGGTCCCCTCGAGGGAGGGGGCGGTCGGCCCCCTTCAAGGGGACGGCCGAGGCCGGCCCCCTCAAAGAGGGGGCGCCCGGCCCCCTCGAAGGAGGGGCGGCCATGGCCGACCCCCTCCAAGGAGGGGTTGGCCAAGGCCGGCCGGTCCCCTTGAGGGAGGGGCGGCGCCCGGTGGCCGGCGGCCGGCCTCCCTCTCGAGAGAGAGGGGGCGGCGGTTAGCCCGGATTGGGCTTGGCGGTTATGCGGAGTGGGCGGTTACGCCGAGTGGCGGTTACGCCGAGCGGCGGTTACGCCGAGCGGCGGTTACGCCGAGCGGCGGTTACGCCGAGCGGCGGTTACGCCGAGCGGCGGTTACGCCGAGCGGCGGTTACGCCGAGCGGCGGTTACGCCGAGCGGCGGTTACGCCGAGCGGCGGTTACGCCGAGCGGCGGTTACGCCGAGCGGCGGTTACGCCGAGCGGCGGTTACGCCGAGCGGCGGTTACGCCGAGCGGCGGTTACGCCGAGCGGCGGTTACGCCACGTAGGAAAGAGAAGTTGGGTAGTGGTTTGACCGGTCATGATGGAGAAAGTGGGGTTAGTGGGGGTTTGGAAAACCGCCCACTAACCGCCCGAATCCGGGCTATAAATACGAGTACATATCAATTGCCCCCCAAGACCTTTGACGGGGAGAACGCTCGGCTAAGGAGGAGAAGGTCTTTCCTCTACGGACGCTTGTTTCCATCATGGCGGAATGCGACGAGATTGTGCGCGAGGTAAGTGAATCCGTTGTGGGGATGAGTTGTGGAGAAGGGGCGGAGTACCCAAACGGGCGCGGTGGGTGGAGTGACGCTGAGCGCAAGCGGGTGCGTCCCGGGCTGCCGCTTCCAACAACGTGCACGGGCGTGCATGGGTGCGCGCGCCCCGGGTGAGTGCGCGCTGGCGCGGGCGCCCCGGGGGAGCGCGCGCGGGTGCGCGCGCCCCGGGCGAGCGAGCGCGGGTGCGCGCGCCCCGGTTGAGCGCGCGCGCCCTGGGCAAGCGGGTGCGTCCCGGGCTGTCGCTTCCAACAGCGTGCACGGGCGTGCATGGGTGCGCGCGCCCCGGGTGAGTGCGCCCCGGGGGAGCGCGCGCCCCGGGGGAGCGCGCGCGGGTGCGCGCGCCCCGGGCGAGCGCGCGCGGGTGCGCGCGCCCTGGGCAAGCGCGTGCGCTCGCGGTGAGCGCGCGCGGGCATGCGCGCTCCGGGCGAGCGCACGCGGGCGTACGCGCTCCGGGTGACCACGCGCGCTCCGGGAGAGCGCGTGCGGGCGTGAGCGCTTGGGGTGAGCGCGCGCGCTCGCGGTGAGCGCGCGCGGGTGTGTGCGGTCGTATGCCTGGGGCGCACATCGCGATATTTCTGCATGTGCTGCCCTTTGACCGCGGAGACGCGCGGGGAGTGTGGGGGCTAATGTTGGCCGATTTGTAACTTGTTTTTTCTGCTTTGCTCTTGCAGGGATCTAAGCGTGGAGGTTCTGGGCGCCCGATGAGAGGTCGTTCTCTTCTGAATATTGAAGGTATTGCTGTATGGAGGAAGCGGTATAATGTACCTGACGACTTAGAGATCAAGGTGCCGGGGATCCAAGAGCGGGCCCAAAATCCTCCAACCGGATGGATGACCATATGCGACTCTTCCTTTCGATCTGGCTTTCGCCTGCCTCCTTGCGAGGAGGTGGCGAAGATTCTGAGGTTCTTTGCGTGTCCGGCCTCTCAGTACACTCCATTGGGCATGATGCGGGTGATGGGTTTAGCCGCCTTCTTTCGAGAGCACGGGTCTCGGATTTCGCTGGACTTATTCCGCGAGTGGTGTTTTGTTGAATCCGATGGTGGCGGACGCATCGGGGTTCACAGCAATAAGCGATGGCTTAGGTTTGAAAGTCGTGTCGATCGTCGGCATGGGAATACCTTATATGGATATGTTCGCAATTCCTGGTCTCTTCCTGAGGAATGGAGATCACTTCCAGGTCGTAGTCGCAGAATTTCTGGAAGAGAGCATGAGTTTGCCCCGGTGTTAGGCTTTACGGACGCGGGTTCGCTATCGAAGGCCCTTTTCCACTTGTCGAAGGGCGTGGAGGAGAAGCGTTTGCTTCTCTGCGGGTTGCCCACTAACGCAGGACGTTCTGTTGCGGCTCCTTTGGGCCGCGGGACGAAGAGGCGTCTTGTCTTCCGTAGTGCTGATCGAATTTCGGCTCCTCGATCTCCAGACAGAGGGGGAGAGCAAGTAAAAGATGCGGCGGTTGGCGAGTCTCAAGCCGAGGGTGCGCCCGACGTCTCAGATGTGGAGGTACTCGAGTCTCCTGCCCCCCGAGTTCCCGATGAGGTCCCTCGCCGGCGCCTGGTAAAGGGAGTTCGAGTATCGTCGTCGCTGGAGGCGATGAATGCTGCGGTGAGCGTGATTTCGATTCTCTTGTTTTTTTCTTTCTAATGTCGTTCGTGTTCTGAGCGTTTTCTTGTTTCTTGCAGATTGGTGTTCAGACGAATATCGCCCTCACCTGGAATGAACATTATGTTGGTCTGAAGGATAGCCACGAGCAGCTTCAGAGGGAGCTCCGGGAGTCCCAAGAGTCCCTGTTGATTTCCAGGGGTAGACGGGAGCGCGATGTGTCACGATTCAGCCAGGTTGAGTCTGGTCTGCGCGCCGAGCTTTGACAGTTACAGGGGGAGCTTCGTGCTGAGAAGGAGCAGGCAGACGAGTCCGCCTGTCTTCGGGTGGTGGCCCTTGAAGACGTTGCTCGTTTGGAGGCAGAGGTGGGGCGCCTTTCGTCCCAGGAGCGAATTGCTGAGTTAAAGGCCGCGGGGGTTGCTGAGTACCGAGATTCGCTTGATTACGAGCAGGATCGTGTGACCTTTGCCGACGAGATCCGTGGTGAGATTTGGAGCTCAGAGGTGGAGCCACAGCTGGAAGATGAGCGCGAGGTCGCCTTCAGTCGAGGTGCGGCGAAGGCTTTTCGCCTGATCGCTAGAGTCCGTGATGTGGACGTGGAGGGTCTCGGGGTTGGCGACCTATCTGAAGATGATGTCGATGCCTCGGAGGGTGAGGCTACCGTCTGACGCATAGCCGTTTGTTTGCATTCTTGTACTTTATGTGTATCCAGTTGTATGTTGTTCGCGTGTTTGCCGTGATATCTGTCCCCGTTCGTTGACCGGAATTTGTACATCATCTTGCTTTGTTTTTGTGATGATATGTTTAAAAAGATACCTGGGAGAGTGTGATTGTGAAAGAGCTCCGTGGTTGTTTTATTCGTCTTGTTTGGCGTAGTTGCAGTCCTTTTACCGAACTTGCCTAAGAAGAGCTGAATCTATATTTCTTGTTCTGGGCGAGGGCCGTCGGTCCGATCGTCCGTTAAGATAGGTGTTGGTACGGTCCTTTGACAGACTTTACCTTCAAGGAAGGACCGAGGGTCCTATCACTCGTCTTAGACGAGGACCGAGGGTCCGACCGTCCGTTTTCGATAGGTGTAGGTGCGATCCTCTGACCGACCTTGCCCCCAAGGAAGGACCAAGTGTCATGTCACTTGTCTTAGATGAGGACCGAGGGTTCGGTCGTCCATCTTCGATAGGTGTAGGTGCGATCCTTTGACCGACCTTGCCCCCAAGGAAGGACCGAGGGTCCTGTCGCTTGTCTTAGACGAGGACTGAGGGTCCGGTCGTCCGTCTTCGATAGGTGTAGGTGCGATCATTTGACCGACCTTGCCCCCAAGGAAGGTCCGAGGGTCCTGTCGCTTGTCTTAGACGAGGACTGAGGGTCCGGTCGTCCGTCTTGGATATGTGTAGGTGCGATCCTTTGACCGACCTTGCCCCCAAGGAAGGACCGAGGGTCCTGTCGCTTGTCTTAGACGAGGACCGAGGGTCCGGTCGTCCGTCTTCGATGGGTGTAGGTGCGATCCTTTGACCGACCTTGCCTCCAAGGAAGGACCGAGGGTCCTGTCGCTTGTCTTAGACGAGGGCCGAGGGTCCGGTCGTCCGTTATGATAGGTGTAGGTACGATCCTTTGACCGACCTTGCCTCCAAGGAAGGACCGAGGGTCCTGTCACTTGTCTTAGACGAGGACCGAGGGTCCGGTCGTCCGTCTTCGATAGGTGTAGGTGCGATCCTTTGACCGACCTTGCCCCCAAGGAAGGACCGAGGGTCCTGTCGCTTGTCTTAGACGAGGACCGAGGGTCCGGTCGTCCGTCTTCGATGGGTGTAGGTGCGATCATTTGACCGACCTTGCCTCCAAGGAAGGACCGAGGGTCCTGTCGCTTGTCTTAGACGAGGGCCGAGGGTCCGGTCGTCCGTTATGATAGGTGTAGGTACGATCCTTTGACCGACCTTGCCTCCAAGGAAGGACCGAGGGGTCCTGTCGCTTGCTCGTTATTTGCTGTATTGATATGGAGCTCCCGGGGGTCCATCCTTGGGAGATAATGAGGTTTCGCGGATCCTTAAGTGCGCGCGATTGTAAGTAAACTGGCTCTAAGAATAGCCATGCATTTACTAAGCAAAGAGAACGAGCGAGCATAGGTTCACATATAACGAGACGGTAGATTGTGTGCAAGTGGCTACTTGCGACCTTTAAGTTCTGTAGTTGTTTATAACACAAACATTAGTTCCTGAGATAAAAGATGAAGTCGAGGAGGTCGTTCATCTGGTGCTTGAAGTGTCGGCGTGTGAGGTTGCTCGGACGTAGGGCTGCACTTGTTGTAAGTAGCATGCTCGTGCCGTCTCTTGGTCTCCGCGAACGACTCCTACCCCGGCTGGGGTGACAAATTTCATGGTGAGGTGTGGGATGGACGGGATTGCCCCAAATGCTACCTGGAGCGGACGACCGAAGATCGCGTTGTACGGTGATTCCGTTGTAACTGCCACAAACTGAATGTTGTGAGTCGCCTGCTTCGGGAACTCTCCCAAGGTTACCGGGAGGGAGATGGTCCCCTCAACAGGGACCGGATTTCCGCTGAATCCATGTATGGGCCCTGGAGCCTGCTGAAGCCTTTCCCTCTGGATCTTCATTCCTTGGAGAGCGGTCATGAAGATGACGTTCACCGAACTGCCGTTGTCTATCAGTATTCTCTTGACGCGGAAGCTGGGATCCCCAATCTCTGCGCTTATGACCAGGGGGTCCTGGTGCGGCGTGAGAAACCCCTCGAGGTCCTTGTCCCCGAAGGAAATTGTCCCCGAGGTTTGAGTGTTTCGATCTTTGCCCCGTTCCTCGTGCTCGGCGATGGAGTTGACTGTGTCGTAAGGTGATCCGAGATGGTTTCTACGATCCCTACTATTTCTCTGTTCCCTGGTCCCCCCCTGGGGAGCCGGTGGCAGGTTCTGGGTACGGTCCTGTATGAACCTTCCGAGAACGCCTTGACGGATGAGGCGTTCGATTTCATCCTTGAGCTTTACGCATTCCTCCGTTGTGTGCCCTGCTCCCCTGTGGAACTCTCAGTACTAAGAGGGATCTCCTTTGTTTGGCTGGATTTCCCGTGGCCTTCGCAGCGCCGGGTTGTCCTGAATCGCATAAAGCACGTTACCACGAGAAGTGTTGAGCGGCGCATACTCTCGGTACGTGTTGGATCCTTTATTGTCGCGCCGATCCTGTCGCCGGGCATTGTTCCGGTGTTCTTCCGGCTGCCGCGGGGTCAGCTCTTCCTTCTTTCTCTCTAGTCCTCCCTCGAACTGCTAGCGATGGGCCTCTATCTCTTCGTCAGCTGCAATTTGAGCCTCTATCCGGTGGATGAGGTCGGGATAGCTTGGGACGGTTTCCCTCATCAGAGTTGAGTAGAAACCGCTGGGTCGGAGTCCGCCAGGAAAACCTCTCGTAAGAGTTCCGGGTCTACCCCGGGGATTTGTCGAGCCTCGGTGGTGAATCGGCGGAAGAAGTCCTTAAGTGTTTCTCCTTCGTTCTGACGTATTCCGGAAAGGTGGGAGGGATCCCGGACGACTCTTCTGTTTGCCACAAACTGTTCGACAAACACTTGGGTCAGCTTGACGACGCTGTTGATCACCACCTCTTTAAGCGAGTGGAACCACGTCCGGGCCTGCCCCTTGAGCGTCGCTGGGAAGACTTTGCACATGAGTTGATCGCTAGCGTTGTAGATGCGCATTACAGTTGCGAAGTGGTTGATGTGTTCGAGGGGGTCGTTGGTCCCGTCAAAGGTTTCCACGCTGGGCAGCTTGAACCCATGCGGGACTGGGTAAGCTAGTATCTGGGGAGTCAGCAGGGATCCACGTCTGAGTGCCCCCCGAGCATAGGCGGAGGGCCGCCCCAGTTGTATGCATTCTTCTGCTACCACCTCACGGATTTCCTCCCGTGTGATTCTCCTCATCTCCTGATCGGGGACTGTAGCCGCCGAATGGTGGCGGTGAAGCGGATGGGTGGAACTAGCGGTGCCGAACTGCCCATCTCTCGCAGTGTGATTTACGTCAGCGGTGTGTCCGCCGCGGAGTTGGCTCTCTGCCAGAGGTGGTATGTCGTTCTGTTGTGGAGGGGGATTGGGAGCACACGGTGCTGCGGCTTTCCTGAGGAGCAGGAGCATCTCGGTTTGGAATTCTTCCAGTCGGTTCATCCGTTCCTCCATGGCCGCCATAGGCGTGGCGACCACTTCTTCAGCGGGGGCGACGTTGACGCCTGAGAGTGAGGGCGCAGATCCCGGCCGCCCTTCGTGAGCGAGCTCTTCGGTCGTACGAGCAGCCTTTCTTGCCATTTTTGTCGGTCGAGTATCACTGTGCTGGGATACTGTCTTCTGAATTCTAGAGCTTTTGGGAACGTTTCCCACAGACGGCGTCAAACTATTGCGGGTCGCACAGGGCTCTTCCGCGGTCCAGTCTAAATCGACCGCCTTAGCTCGTGAGTCGAGCCGGTGCGCGCAAACAGTCAATGTAGATGGCAATGGACAAGGAGACTTTTTACCGTGGAAAACCCCAATGCGGGGTGAAAAACCACATTGTTGGGACGGTGCCGACCAAACTTCACTATCTTCCCGGGAGGTTACAGCTTTCGGAGAAGGAGAGGGCGACAGGCCGCGCCTCTTTACAATTTTGAGTGAGAGAGATGCTCGGAGGGTGACAGGCCACCTCTCACGATGCTGAGTGACTCGGGAAAATATTCTAAGTGTTGATCCCTTCAGTTGTAGAATTGTGCTTTTGTATGATGACCGCTTCGCTGATGCTCCCAGCTTTGCCTTGTTCAGGGGTCTCGCTGCACGTTGGGAGAGCCTGTATGCTGGAGTCAAGTGCGTTCGACGGAGGCGAACGGACAACGCTCGCTTTAGCGGAACGGACGACGCTCACTTCCGCGGAACGGACGACGTTCACTTCGGCGGAACGGTCGGAGTCCGTTGGAGGATTTTCCGGAGGCAGAGTTCCTTCAGAAAGAGAGAGATCCGATCCCCCAAATGAAGACCCCTGGGGTCCTATTTATAGGATTCGGAGGTGGTTATGGTAGTTATGGTGTGCGGTTAGTGTTTTTAAATAAATAAGTAATTAAATAAATAGAAAAATAGGATAATCGGACGGCCCATACGCGATCCTTCCATGATCGGGCGGTTGGGTAACCGCCGGGCGGCAATCTCGCCGGAGCGGTGATGCCGGCCACCGCCGGAGTCCCAAAAATGGGCGGCGGTGGCGGCGGCCTTCTTCCTCGCGGGGAAGAAGGGCCGGCCGCCGCCCTCCCTCAAGGAGGGAGGGGCGGCCGGACTCCTCCCTCGAAGAGGGAGGAGCGGCCGGCCCTTCCCAAGGAAGGGGCGGCCGGCCCCTTCCAAGGAAGGGGGCGGCCGGCCCCCTCCAAGGAAAGGGGGCTGCTGGAGCCGGCTCCCTCAAGGAGGGAGCGGCCGACCCCCCTCAAGTGAGGGGGCGGCCAAGGCCGGCCCCTCAAGTTGAGGGCGACCGGCCGGGCCGACCCCCTTCAAGGAGGGGGCGGCTATGGCCGACCCCCTCTATGGAGGGGGCGGCTGGTCCCCTCGAGGGAGGGGGCGGCCGGCCCCCTCCAAGGGGACGGCCGAGGCCGGCCCCCTCAAAGAGGGAGCGCCCGGCCCCCTTGAAGGAGGGGCGGCCATGGCCGACCCCCTCTAAGGAGGGGTTGGCCAAGGCCGGCCGGTCCCCTTGAGGGAGGGGCGACGCCCGGTGGCCGGCGGCCGGCCTCCCTCTCGAGAGAGAGGGGGCGGCGGTTAGCCCGGATTGGGCTTGGCGGTTATGCTGAGTGGGCGGTTATGCGGAGTGGGCGGTTACGCCGAGTGGAGGTTACGCCGAGGGGCGGTTACGCCGAGCGGCGGTTACGCCGAGCGGCGGTTACGCCGAGCGGCGGTTACGCCGAGCGGCGGTTACGCCGAGCGGCGGTTACGCCGAGCGGCGGTTACGCCGAGCGGCGGTTACGCCGAGCGGCGGTTACGCCGAGCGGCGGTTACGCCGAGCGGCGGTTACGCCGAGCGGCGGTTACGCCGAGCGGCGGTTACGCCGAGCGGCGGTTACGCCGAGCGGCGGTTACGCCGAGCGGCGGTTACGCCGAGCGGCGGTTACGCCGAGCGGCGGTTACGCCGAGCGGCGGTTACGCCGAGCGGCGGTTACGTCGAGCGGCGGTTACGCCGAGCGGCGGTTACGCCACGTAGGAAAGAGAAGTTGGGTAGTGATTTGACCGGGCATGATGGAGAAAGTGGGGTTAGTGGGGGTTTGGAAAACCGCCCACTAACCGCCCGAATTCGGGCTATAAATACGAGTACATATCAATGTGATTCATCGTCAAATTAACATTAAAAAACCACTTGTATTAAAACATCCAAATTATTTATGAGCTCATTTCTTAGTATTTTGGCCGAATATTTCGAGTTTGGCCGCATAAAATTTAATGATCTCCCGAGTATTCTACGAAACCAATGCAATCCATCATCAAATAAACATGAAAAATTAGCATATTAAATCATCCAAAACATAAACTTTTGTAATTTGATAATAAAAAAAAACATTGTTTTCAAGCACAAAGATTGTTCTCCATCATATTACAAAATTTGTTCACTAGCAAAATACAAAATTTGCTCATATATGAGTCGTAGCTAACATCAGAACACAAAACTTGCCTTCATAACACAAAACTTGTCTCCATATTACAAAATTTGTACCTGCATTTTAACATGAAAATTTTAGTAAGAAGCATGTTAACTAAATATCAAAAATAAATGATAACATATTGATTACTTTTGGGAAATAAAGCTTAATTGACAACCATATATGCTTCAAACCTCAATTTGTCCTATGCACCTACAAAAAGAATACATTTTGAGTAAAACTCTAATTAAATATTACTAAAATATATAAATTGAATTTTTTGCTTACCGTATTTTTGGATTTCTTAGTTGATGATGAGCATGCATAAATATCTTCGTCTTGTACCATTGTAGCATGTAGTCTTCAAGGTGTTACATTCGATAGAAGATACATGCAGTGACATGCACACATGAGAATACATTTTGAGTAAAACTTTTTGCGGATTGCTCTTCCTCTCACAACCTTGACACGAGCTTTTGACGAATTAAAGAGTCGTCTGACCACGGCACCGATCTTGTGTTTGTCATGTGGTACAGAAGGCTATGAAATTTACAGCGATGCGTCAGGGAGCGGTTTAGGCTGCGTACTTCTTCAGCATGGTCAAATGATAGCTTATGGCTCTCGCCAGTTGAAAGTGCATGAGCAGAATTACCCGGTC
Organism: Dactylorhiza incarnata; assembly: GCA_033032865.1. Taxonomy (NCBI): domain Eukaryota; kingdom Viridiplantae; phylum Streptophyta; class Magnoliopsida; order Asparagales; family Orchidaceae; genus Dactylorhiza; species Dactylorhiza incarnata. Next base: position 1,038,140 of record JAWHQI010000278.1, read on the forward strand.
CACGACTTGGAGTTGGCGGCCGCGATCTTCGCTCTGAAATTATGGCGACACTACTTGTATGGTGTGAAGGTTGACATCTTTACATATCATAAGAGCCTCAAGTATCTGCTAAATCAGAAGGAGCTCAACATGCGACAGCGAAGGTGGATGGAGTTCCTGGGGGACTACACTTTCGAAATACACTATACTCCCGGGAAGGGAAATGTCGTCGCAGATGCTTTGAGCCAGAGAGCTTCTGCGCAGGCCAACTGAATTCAGATGTATGATCCACGTCTGATCAGTGAATTGGAAGCCTTGGAGATCTCCTGTGTGGAAAAGAGTTCTAGTGCGAGTGCGTGCTTGAACTGGACGGAGGTGCAATATGACCTCGCGGACAGAATACGACAGGCCCTGGAGCTTGATTCGAGCATGCAATGCTATTTGGCGGAGTCTGAAGTTGGGACTGCTGCAGAGTTTGTGTTAGACGACGGTCTGATGTGGAAAGACGGTCGGTTGTGCGTCCCAAATGTGGGTAAGTTGCGGGAAGAATTGATGTACGAAGCGCACTTTACAAAGTACTCAATTCACCTGGGGAGCACAAAAATGTACCAGGACATGAAAAGGGTGTTTTGGTGGCCAGGTCTGAAGAAAGACATCGCCTTATACGTGGCAAAATGCAAAACTTGCGCACTTGTGAAGGCGGAATGTCAGAAACCTGGAGGTTTCCTGAAGTCGTTGCCAGTACCGGAATGGAATTTGACGATATTTCTATGGATTTCGTATAGGGTTTGCCGAGATCTCAGAGTAGGAATGATGTCGTATGGGTGATCGTGGATCGCTTGACCAAGGTAGCCCACTTTATTCCAGACCGGAAGGACGATTCAGTTGAAAGGTTAGCAAAGCTTTATGTTGATAGCATTGTAAGATTGCACGGTGTGCCCTGTAGCATCGTCAGTGACCGAGATGGGCGCTTTACTTCGAAAGATTGGAGGCTAATCCACCAGTTGTTGGGTACAAAGTTGAAGTTTAGTACTGCCTTCCACCCTCAAACAGATGGACAGACTGAACGTACGAACAGAACTCTGGAGGACATGCTCCATATGTGCGTCCTGGATTTCGGTAAGAAGTGGGAAGATCATCTTTTTTATGATCGTGTTTGCTTATAATAATAGCTATCAGGCAAGTATAAAGATGGCGCCCTTTGAGGCCCTCTATGGTAGAGCTTGCCGCACTCCCTTAGCTTGGGCGGAGACAGGTGAGACGAAGCTGTTTAAGCGAAAGGAAGTCGAAGATGCAAATTCGACTATTCAAACAATTTGGGAGAGATTGTTGATTGCACAAGATAGGCAGGCGAAATACAACAATGCCAAGCACAGAAACGTCGAATTCGTCGTGGGCGACTGGGTTTACCTAAAGATCAAACCTTTCAAGGGTGTGTCCCGGATTCGGCGCTTGAAAAAGCTGAGTCTGAGGTACCTTGGACCGTTTGAGATTCTGGAACGTGTTGGTGAAGCGGCCTATCGGCTCGCTCTTTCGACAGAGTTTAGCGGCTTACATGATGTGTTTCACATATCTGTGCTGAGGAAGGCAGTGCCAGAGCCTAACCAAGTGCTTGTGACGAATCAAGTGCCAGTCGATGAGGGGCTAAAGACGAAAGTTACGCCTATATGCATCGAAGACACTGATGTTAAGCAGTTGCGGAATAAACTGATCAAGATGGTCAAGGTCCGTTGGAACAATTGCGGTCGTGAGGAGCTTTCATGGGAGCGTGAGCAAACCATGCGTGACGAGTTCCCCGAATTGTTCCAATAAGGTACAAGTTATGTTTTTGTATCTTGTTGTTATTTGCACTGTTAAAATTTCGGGACGAAATTCTTTTAAGAGGGGAGGAATTGTAAGACCCCATATTCTGAGTGCAAAGAAAGTAGAAGTGTACTGAAGCTAAGAGCTAGCGCCAGGCGCTAGTGCTAGCGCTGGCGGTAGCGCACTTTCCGAGAAATATATTATTCTCGAGAAATGTTTGTAGCACTCCAGATTTTCCCAGCGGATAGATAACACTGAGAGCTAACGCCAGGCGTTAATGCTAAAGCCAGGCGTTAGCCTAAGTCTTAGTGACATCGAGACGTCAAGACCGTTCGTCGAACATGTCGTTCGTCGAACGAGCCGTTCGACGAACATCGGGAAGTTCGTCGAGCGCGAGGCCGTTCGTCGAGCGCGAGGCCGTTCGTCGAACGCGAGGTCGTTCGACGAACGTCGGGCAGAGTGTCGAACACGCCGTTCGACGAACATTAGGTCGTTCGTCGAACGCAGATTCAAAGCTATTCGTCGAACGCCGTTCGACAAACTTCAGTTCGTTCGTCGAATGCAGGTTACAGAGTGTTCGTCGAAGGTCGTTCGACGAATTCCAGGCCGTTCGTCGAACGCAGGCTGTAGAGTGTTCGTCGAACGCCGTTCGATAAACTCCAGGCCGTTCGTCGAACGCCGATCGTCGAACGCCGTCGGGCTTTAAGCGGCTGTGGATAAACTTAGCCACCGCCTTATGGGCTAACGCCCGACGTTAAGTGCTAACGCCGGCGTTAGCTAATAAATTATAAAGGGCAGCCAAATTCAGTTTCCCTTCTCATTTCTGATTTCAAGCTCAGTAACCTGAAGGAAGGAGGTCGGTTTTGGCTAGTCGTGAGTTGTGTTGAGGGCAAATCCGTGAAGGAGATTGCTTGAGTGCTTTTTCCATCGTCGATCTAGTGGAGAGGAAGCTGTTTCAAAAGAGTCCAGTCGAGTTCCTCTCAGATCTATGGCACCGAAACGAGCGCCGAGGGTAACGATTCTCCTCCCTAGTCTTTGGACACGTTCGTCCTTTGATTTGCATAGTAGTAGGCAGATTTCCACGAGTGAGTGGATAGATTTCTGCCGACGGGTTGATGTTATCCCCGTAGTAATTACATATAGAGTCCGGAATCGAAGTACGGGCATAGGCATGCTGTGTGAATCCCATCTAGACAGGTTGGTCTGGATTGGTGATGTTGATATGCTATTGCACTCCGGAGAAGACTCCGTGATCTATGCTGTGTTTCTCGGGTGTTGTGTACTGTTTCGTACTGCAAAAGAGATCTGGAGGTGTTTCCCAGAAAATACCCGGAAAAGAGTAGCAGAACTGGGTTCTGTCATTAACGTCGGGCGTTAGTGCTAACGCCGGCGGTAGCTCCCAGTGAGCTGTGTGAAGCCTATGTGCATAGGTTGAGCAGCAGAAGTTAAAGGAACGCTTACCTTGCTTCAGTGACCTTCAGGTCGACAGCGGGCTAGGGAAAGTCGTACCCATTTTAGGTGGATGTTATCCCTAATATTATGAGCGCGGGCATCTGGCGGAACCGAAACCCCACCCTTAACTATCTTGTGATGAGGATTGCAACCTCGGGTCACAATATGCCATTTGGGACTAGACTTATCAAGGCCGGCCATCCTTGATGAGAGTCAGTTCATAGTGAGAATCGGAGTTGAAAAAGTATTTGTCGATTGCGTGCCGAGAGTGCACAAAGCGTGTAAGCCTAAATCCGAGTTGAAAAAGTACTTGTCGATTAATGCATCGCTCTCAATGAAAATGAATGCTTCTATGCGGTGTTGAGACGCACCTGTGATATATGTACTACTATTGCTTGCCTGCAGGGAAGGAGCACCGCCGCCCCGAGCATGGGGTGAGGTCGTTATAAATCTAGGTCAGCTAAAGCTGACCGGTTACTTGTTTTCCCACCGCTTGGTGGATTTGTTTGTACAGGTCCTGGCGAGACTAGCGGGAAATAGTGGGCTGAAGCCCCTGCTGCTGTGATGTGCTGGCCCTCGAAGGCCAAAGCTTTTGTTTACTGTTTTTCATGTGTGGCCGGCTTGCGTGCCGATGTTTGGAAGCCACCATTATTATGTAAACAAACTTGTAATGAACTTGTAATGTCTTTCATTTCTAGTAGCTAATGTGGACAATGTATACACTGGTTTTAATTGAAATTAAATGCTTCCGTTGTGTGACTCTGTGTGCTGAGATGGTCATGTTCATAACTGTTTAATGCTAATCTAGTAACGCACTCTTCTGTTCATTTTATATGGTGTGGGGTCCCGGCCGGACCTACTGTTATATGCTATGTAACAGGGAGGGTGTTACAGTCTTGGCCAGAGCTTTGGCCTCGATCCACTTGGAAAAGTAGTCGATTGTGATGAAAACGAACTTTATCTGGCCACTAGCTTGGGGGAAAGGGCCTATCAAGTCCATCCCCCAAATGGCGAACGACCATGGGGTGGTGATGAATGAAGTTGCTGGGCTGGCTACAGCTGAAGGGGGGCGAATAGCTGACACTTCTTGCATTTCTTCGAGAAGACCTCTGCATCCTTTCGGATAGTAGGCTAGAAGTAACCATGCCTCAAAACTCTTTGCTCAAAATTAAAGTGCGAGTCCCTGAATGATTTCTGCACTCTCCCGAGTGGATCTCTTCCAATACTCGAGGTACTTCGACTTCAGAGACGCATCTGGCCAGAGGGCCCGAGATGGTCTTACGATACAACTCTCCATTATGCATTAGATAGTACGCCGCCTTGTACCTAAACTTCATTTGGTCCCCGTCAGCTGCCGGGAGTTGTCCAGAATTCAGAAACGCTATGAACGGATCCATCCAGAAAGGGCGTGGCTCAATCTCCATCGTCTCCCCCTCTTCGATGGACGGTTGAAACAACTTTGTGATGGTTCCTCCAGCCCTCATCCCATACTTGGCCAGACGGTCTGCTGTCGAGTTCTCCTCCCTCGGTACATGCTCGACGAAGAAAAATTGAAAGCCTCAAATCAATCCCTTTACTTTGATAAGGTACTTCTGTAAGACGGCGTCGCGCACTTCGAATGCTCCCCGAATCTGCGACGCGACTACCATCGAATCAATGAAAGCCCTGATATCTTTGATGCCCAACTCCTTCGCGAGGCGCAAGCCTGCCACTATGGCCTCATACTTCGCTTGATTGTTCGTGACAGGGAAGAGGATCTCAACGGCTTGCTCGATACTGGTTCCCTGCGGGCTGACAAGCACGATGCCCACTCCCACAGAGCTTATGCCCGAAGCTCCATCCACGAACATATTCCAAGGAACTAAATTAAAATCTCCCTCTCCCGGCTCTGCTTCTCCCAAGAAGTCCGCTAAGAAGTCTGCCTCTGCCTGTGCTTTGATCGTCACCCGGGGCGAGAAAGAAATATCGAACTCACTGAGTTCTACCGACCATTTCGCCAGCCTTCTCGAATGCTCCACCCCTTCTAGAATACTTCGAGGAGGGTAATCCGTCACTACCCGGATGGTGTGAGCTTGAAAATAAGGCCGGAGCTTCCGCGCCGACACCACCAAGGCGAAGGCAAGCTTCTCCAGGATTGAATACCTCAACTCCGCCTTCTTCAGCACCTGGCTAACATAGTAGATGGGTAACTACTTCTTCCCTTCTTCTAGGACTAGCACAGAACTTGCTGCTTCCACCCCTACTCTTAGGTAGACGATTAGGTCTTCGCCCTCCTTCGGGCTTTGAAGGAGAGGTGTCTGGGTCAACTACTACTTCAGCCTTTCGAACGCCTTCTCACATTCCTCGGACAACTCAAAGCCTTCATTATTTCGGAGCATCTTGAAGAATGAAGAGCACTTCTCCCCAGCCTTTGATAGGAAGTGGCTAAGACCAGCCAACCTTTCAGTCAACCTTTGTACTTCCTTTGTGGTCTTTGGCGAGGTCATCTCCAGGATTGCATTAATCTTGTCAGGGTTGGGCTCTACTCTTTCCAGGGTGAGGAGATGCCCCAAGAACTTCCCCCTTCCTGCCCCGAACACGCACTTCGCAGGGTTGAGGCTCAACTTGAATCTTCTGAGCGTCGCGAAGGTCTCCGCCAGATCGGTCACATGCTCCTGGAAGCTTCTGCTCTTGATCAAGAGGTCGTCCACATACACTTCTAGGTTCATCCCATTTTTCTCTTTGAACATATGGTCCATCATCCGCTGGTAGGTCGCCCCTGCGTTCTTTAACCCAAAGGGCATCATCTTGTAGCTGTAACAGGCTAACAACCATCACCAGTGATGAAGGAGACATCGCGGCAGTCGAGGGGATACATCCGGATCTTATGGTATCCTGAAAATGCATCGAGAAAGCTCATTACAGAAAAATCGACGGTTGAATCAACCAGATCGTTGATTCGAGGCAAGGGATAACAATCCATTGGGTAGTTTTTATTCAGCAACAAAAAATCTACACACATCCTCCAGCTGCCCCCAGCATTCTTCACCATTACAACGTTCGAGACCCAGCCTGGGTACTGGATCTCTGACACAAAGCCTGCTTCGAGCAGCTTCTTAACCTCTTCCCTGATAGGCTCGGCCAGCATAATGGTGTTGGATCGATTGGCGCCCTTAGAGGGGGGGGGGGGTGAATAAGGGAATAAAATAACTTTTTTATAATTTTAGACAATTTAACTTAAAGGAGGAAACAATTGTAATTTACAATTTTATAATTATGCCAAATGATAGAAATCAAGTAAACACAGAAAGAGACATGATTATATTATATAGAAAATGTGTTTACATAAATTGATTTCAATATCGCTTGAAATCAGAGGCGTATAAAGTAATACAATTTTTCCTTTTCTATACCGACTTGTATTCCCACAAACCGGTTGGCTTTAGCCTATCCTTCCCCGGATAAGGCCTCAAGCCGCTGTAGCCAATCCTTCCCCGGATATGGCCTCGAGCCCCCCTAGATCTAATCACCTAGAACTAGTTGCCAACACAAGGTGAATTTCCCCCTAAGTCCTACCCAGACCTAGTCGCCAACACAAGGAGAATTCTCTAAACGGTTACAAAAATATATGGAATGAAAAGTAAAAATAACGATAATGGAACTCCTATATGAGATCTCTGAAGTTGAGGATGAAGGATCGCTGTAGCATAAGCGAGGTTGAAGCGATCGTTCTTCGGATGCACCGTGGTGGCTTCCTTCTCCAAAAATCCTCTTTGGCTTTGTGTGGGAGATAAACTTTCGGCAGAGTAGCAACTCCGGAAATTTGGCATAAGTAATCTCTCTGGAAGCACTAGCTCAAAACGAGAGAGAGCCCATCAATTTATAGATCTTGAAGATAGCGCCTGCGGTAGCTTCTAGCACCTGCGGTAGCGTTCGTGTGGAGCGGTTGCAAAACAGTCGGTGGCATGGCGTTGTGCACGAACTTGAGATAGCGCCAAGCGGTAGCGCTAGCGCTGGCGGTAGCGTTCGTGTGGAGCAGTTGCGAAACCGTCGGTGGCGTGGAAGAACAAACTTTCGTCGAACGAAATTTTTGTCGAACAGAGCTTTAAGTTCGTCGAACGGAAATTTTCGTCGAACGAAAGTTTCGTCGAACGAAATTTTCGTCAAACGGAGCTTCAAGTTCGTCGAATGGAAATTTTCGTCGAACGGAGTTTTCGTCGAACGGAACCTGAGCTAGCGCCTGGCGGTAGCTCTAACGCTGGCGGTAGTGCATTCTTCCAGATTTTTGAATTAAGCTGCTTTCTACCTGTGGAGTATTGCACCTATAATTTCTGCACACTATAAACACACAAGATACAAGATCAAATACAATTTGGGATTTGTTATTCTCAAACAAAGGGATGCGACACACATGTCCAACAATCTCCCCCTTTTGATAATAACAAATACTCTTAGCAAGAAATCAACAATAGTGTTTATAGTATATGATAAGAAAGATGATAGTGCAACTATAGTATATGATAAGCATGATGATATGCATACTCCCCCTATCTTAATGCTCCCCCTACATAAATGCAATTTATGTTTTACTCCCCCTAAATGATAGATTACATGAATTATTCTCCCCTTAATCTTCTATATTTCTCCTATATAGATTTCTGTAATTAATCTCCCCCTTTTGGTATTATCAAAAGAAGGTGGGGTGAGGGTAGTAAGGAAGCATTCTTTAGGCTAGTTATAAATCATGATCGAGCTTTTGTAATATATGAAATGATAAAGAGTTTAAGCATAGTATATATAAGAGATTTCAAATAAAAAGATAAGAGTTGTAAGCAAGCGGAAGATTATAAGAAACATCTTTTTGTAAGCATGAAAAACATAAGTAAAAATATGAGTTTTAGTGCAAAATTGAAAGATGTTTTAACCTTTTTGAAATCTCAAAGTTTTTCATAAAGATACCAAGCATGAAATGAACATATCAAAGATAAATTATACTACATTGTTACTTAATTTGAAGTTCAAGAGATACCAAAAACATTGTAGAGATCATGCTAGGTTATCTAGTGCATTTCTTATAGAAAGAGTAGTATAGATAAATCATTAGAATCCAATACTCATGAGAAGAAGTGTTATGAAAGATAATGATGTGCACATAAGTGTATTTTGAGCAATGTTAACAATTGATTTAAATCACAAAATATAAGACATATGTAGAGTAAAGTGCATAATAAAACACAAGTATATTACTTTCACACACTTTAATGCACACTATTTTTATAAAAAGTGGTGTATTAATCAAAGGTTTCACAAGATACTTTACTATTCTTTCCAAGGTGCTCAACCTCACAATGCTTATGAAGACTTATCAGGAGATTCAAGTAGTGCTTGGTGGAGTTATAGTTATCTACATATATAATTTTTGTTCACATTTGTGAGACAACATTCTCCGAATACACTTATTTTGCAAACCCAATTTTTTAACTTAACCACTTTTCTAAATTTCATAAGTGCAATTCAAATGTAGTGTATGCAATAAACTTATGCAAGTTTTAATTCATTGTACAAATACAATACACAAGCAAGCATTTTTAGATTTAAACACATATGTTGATTACCAAAATAAGTGAGTGAAATGTATCATTATCAATCATAAAACATTTACTCATACTTAGAGGCATGCTAAGCTTGGTTCTACACATATTTTTCAATATTTGATGCACTTTAAATAGATATATCAAAGCATGATAAGCAAAACAATGTTCATAGTAATTTGAAGGAATAAGTTTAACATTGTAAATAATTCTAAATAATAGAATTCATACATGCTTGATATTGGCAATAAAGATCATACAGTTTTTTTGTTTTATCATTTTTAAATCAATTAAAAACAGAAAATCACAAAAAAAAATATTTTTGTAATTTTTGAATTTTGAATTTTTGTAGTTGATTTTTCATAATATGAATAAAAACAAAATAACAAAGTCAGAAACACAAAAACTAAGTAGTACATATAAACTAAAATATTTTTATAGATTTTTAGAAATTTTAAAACCCAGAAAAATTAGACACCCACGCTAGCGCCGACCCTAACGATAGCGCTGGAAACAGTACACGATTTTTTAAGAATTTTAAAAATCTGATTTTTGATATTGATTAGGGGTCTTAAGAGTAGTCTTATGCAGAAGTTAAGTAATTTTCAGAGATGTCTTGATTGCTCAAATTGCATAAAACATTAGCGTTTTACATATTATTCATCCTAAGATGTCTAAGACTCCTAATTCCAACCTTAACATTTGAAACCTTGCATCGGAAAGAGGTTTAGTGAATATATCAACATGTTGAGAGTCCGTGCCAATGAAACTAATCCTAACATTTTCCTTTCTAATGTGATCCCTTATGAAATGATGACGCACATCTATATGTTTGGATCTAGAGTGGTGCACCGGATTATTTGTGAGATCAATGGCACTTTTGTTGTCACATTTTAATTCAATAAGTTTTAGATGAAAACCAAAGTCCTCTAAAGTTTGGCTCATCCATAGTGCTTGTGCACAACAACTCCCTAATGCAATGTATTCGGCCTCCGTGGTGGAGAGTGCAACCGAATTTTATTTCCTACTAGACCATGCAACTAATGAAGGTCCTAGAAAATGACAAGTACCACTAGTGCTTTTTCTATCAAGTGAACAACCAGCGTAATCTGAATCGGAGTAGCCGTGAAGTGTGAATGAATTATTGTGCGGGTACCATAATCCTAATCTAGATGACCCAATGAGATATCTAAAAATTCGTTTTACCGCTTTTAAATGAGATTCTTTTGGATTGGCTTGAAATCGAGCACATAAGCATACGACAAACATAATATCGGGTCTAGTTGCACTTAGATAAAGTAGAGATCATATCATACCTCTATATAAAGTTTGATCTATAGAAATTCCTGATTCATCTTTTCCTAATTTTAGTGATGCACTCATTGGTGTAGAAGCATGTTTAAGGTTTTCAAATCCAAAATATTTAAGCATATCTTGGACATATTTAGTTTGACATACAAAGATACCATTAATTCTTTGTGATATTTGAAAACCAAGGAAATAAGAAAGTTCTCCTACAAGACTCATTTCAAATTCATTTATCAACACTAAAATAACTTCTTTACACATATCTTCATTAGTAGATCCAAAAATAATATCATCTACATATATTTGTAAAATAATTATATCATCATTGTTGTGCTTAATGAAGAGAGTATTATCCGCACTTCCCATAATATAACCGTGCTTTAATAAAAATGATATAAGTCTTTCATACCATGCACGGGGCGCTTGTTTTAAACCATAAAGTGCTTTCTCTAGTTTATAAACATGATTTGGAAATTTTTCACTAATAAAACCGGGGTGTTGTTCAACATAAACTTCTTCTTTTACAAACCCGTTTAGAAAAGCAATTTTCACATCCACTTGAAATAGTTTTATTCTTTTAAAGCTTGCAAATGCTAGAAAAATTCTTATAGACTCTAATCTAGCAACGGGTGAAAAAGATTCATCAAAATCTATCCCCTCGATTTGAGAATATCCTTGTGCTACTAATCGTGCTTTATTTCTAGAGATTCTTGACTCACCATCTAATTTATTTTTAAAAATCCATTTTACACCTACAACCGGGTGATTAGATGGTCTTTCAACTAATTTCCAAACATTATGTCGCTCAAATTGTTCTAACTCTTTATTTATAGCCAAAAACTAAAATTCATCATTCAAAGCGGTAGAAATGGTTTTTGGTTCAATTTCAGAAACAAAACAAATATTTGAAAAAGATTCATGAAGAGAAGAGCGTGTTCTTACCCCGATGGATGGTTCACCAATTATTAATTCCCGTGGATGATCCTTTGTGAATTTCAAGGCACTTTGAGGTACATATTCATCTTCCTTGGCCTCCTTTTCTTCTTCTTTGGAAGGTTCTTTGTCACCATGCTCCAAATGCGGTAATAGATCATCCTCGTTACCTGCGGAAAGTTTTTCTACACAAGGAACAAACTCATCACCCTAACATCTAAACTCATCAAATTTTACATTTATTGACTCTTCAACTCTACAGGTTCTTTTATTAAAAATTCTATAAGCTTTACTAGTTGAAGAGTACCCAAGAAAAGTTCCTTCATCACATTTTTCATCAAACTTTCTCAAGCTATCTTTTGTATTCAAAATAAAACATTTAAAACCAAAAACTTTGAAATAAGATACATTAGGCTTCTTTTGAAAATAGAGTTCATATGGTGTGAGATTAAGAGATGGGCGAAGCATGATTCTATTCAAAACATAACACGATGTACTTACGGCTTCGGCCCAAAAGGACTTAGGTAATTTATATTCACATAACATAGTGTGTGCTAGTTCTTAAAGTGTCCTATTCTTTCTTTCTACAACACCATTTTGTTGTGGTGTGCGTGGTGCAGAGAACCCATGTTTAATGCCTAACATATCACAAAAGGATGTAAATTTTTCATTTTCAAATTCTCCTCCATGATCCGAGCGAATGCATTTAATTTGTAAATCACTTTCATTTTGAATAAGAGTACATAATTTTGCAAATTCGCAAAACGCATCGGATTTGGAAGAGAGAAATAATGTCCAACAATATCTTGAAAAATCATCTATTAAGACATATATATATATAATCTACCACCAAGACTTGGAGTGCAAACGGGACCAAAAAGATCCATATGAATGATTTGCAAGGGTCTTGTAGTAGAAATGAAATTTTTACTTTTGAAAGAGGATCTAGAAAATTTACCTTTTTGACATGGTGAACAAAGTGAAGGTAAAGTTCCATTTAACCTAGGCAATCATCTAATTAAATTACTTTTGGCAAGTTTTACAATGAGCTTTGTGCTAGCATGCCCTAGTCTTCTATGCCAAAATTCTAACTCATCATTTTTAGTGATAAAACATTTTATAGATGATTTAGAAAGATCATGAAAAGAAACTGTATAAACATTATGTATTCTTGGTGCAGTTAGTAAAATATCTTTTGTAGTATGATTACATATTTTGCATAAGTTAGTGGAAGATTCAAATAACACATCTAATCCTTTATCACATAATTGGCTAATAGAAATTAAATTGTGTTTTAATCCTTTCACATAAAGAACATTAGATATAGTAAAGGATTTGTTACCAACTGTACCAATTCCCATGATCCTTCCTTTTCCGTTGTCACCAAACATCATGATCTCTCCCTTCTTCTTTTCTAGGCTAAGGAACTTAGCTTTATTGCCCGTCATGTGCTTGGAGCATCCTGAATCCAAGTACCACACGTCTTCATTGTCCTTAGCCTGCCTACACATCTAGAAAGAAGATGAGAGTAAAGATCCGGATACCCAAGTGGTACCACCCATAGAATAAGTGGAAACCTTAGGTACCCAGATTTGTTTTAAAGTATTTTGTTTTATTTTCCTGCAAGAACTAGATGTGTGACCTAACCTATAACAGTTTGCACACGAAATAAAGGGGGTTGAGACCCTTTTTAGAAAAAATTTCTTGCTGGAAGAAATTGGATTTATAGAAGAAACACATTTTGAAAAAGAGAATTTAAGTTTCTGGTATGAGGAGCTAGCGCCGGCGTTAGTGGCTAGCGCCGGTCGGTAGCCCTCACCTCGATATCCGAGCCCAAATTTTCTAGAACTATGGCACTGGTTCCCTAAAATCATTTCCAGTGATTTTTGGCCAATTCCAAATTTTTTAATGTCCATGGTGAGATCATGAACTTGTGCTTTAAGTGAAGAATTTTCTTTCACAAGCATGACACACCTATTTTCAAAACCATTTTTGTTATTTTTGATTTGAAAAAGAGAGGCTTCTAATTTCCTTTCTAATTCCCCCTTCTCTTTTGTAAGAGTTTTGGCATGAGAGGGCTTTAGAAAGTGACTCTTCAATATCTTTTGCCAATTTAGTGGAGTGATCACACTCTTGGCAAGAAACCTTTCTCTTTTCTAAAACAATTACCTTTTTGGAAAGCTTTTGATTTTCTTTAATAAGAGATTCATTTTCACGATTCAATAAAATACTATCTTTCATATTTTTATCAAAAGCTTTGCAAGTTTCAAGGAATTTATTATAGAGTTCATCATAAGTGGGAGGAGTTACCTCAGTGTCACTAAGAACACTGGTGTCATCGCCGTCGTTTCCTTGTCCCATGAGGCACATGTTTGCTTCCTCATCTTCGCTTGATGAAGACCCGCTTGATTCTTCGGAGGAGGAGGAGTCATCCCATGTTCTAGCTTTTAGCACCTTCTTCTTCTCCTTCCCTTTGTGCCGCTTTTCCTTCTTCTCCTTCAAGAACTTTGGGCACTGGCTCCGAATGTGCCCGGTCTTCCTACAATGAAAGCACTCCGGTGAAGGTCTTTCTTCTTCATCGTCGCTCTCCTTTTCCTTCTTTGAGGATGACTTTTTCCATCTTGCATCCTTTTGGATAAATTTCCGGAAAGTGTTTCTCTTTTCCGGATTTCGCATGAACTTTTAGAAGTTCTTCACCAAAAGGCTTTCTTCATCTTCATCCTCATCCTCTTGGCACTCCTTCTTTGATGTTAATGCCAACGCCTTCTTCTTTGGCTCCTTGTTATATTCATCATGTTGGATTTTGAGTTCTACCTCATGGGTTTTGACATTCCCAATGAGGCTCTCAACTTGGAGCGTCCTTAGATTATGCGATTCTGAAATGGCCGTCACCTTCGGGTTGAATTTTGGTGGAAGGGAACGAAGAATCTTTCGGACCAAGTCGCCATTGGAGAAGGTCTTTCCAAGTGCTTTGGAGGCATTGACGATCTTGGTGAAGCGCGTGTACATGCCATCAACATCTTCACTTTCATCCATCCGGAATTTTTCATATTCCGACTCAAGTTGGAAAAGCTTTGAATCTTTAACCTGCGATGTACCTTCATGTGTAACTTCCAAATGATTCCAAATTTCATATGCAGTAGTACATGCAGAAATTCTATTAAATTCATTTCTATCTAACTCACAAAATAAAGCATTCATAGCCTTGGCGTTATTTTTGCATTTTAGCTTATCCCTATCATCCCATTTATCTTTTGGTTTATCTAAAGTTATCTCTCCAACTACAAATGTAGGAGGAGAGTATTCCTCTTCTACCATATTCCATACCTCAATATCTAGGGTCATAAGAAAACATCTCATCCTATTTTTCGAGTAATTATAATCTGACCCGGTAAAGAGTGGAGGTCTACTAATTCCCTGACCCTCAGAAAAAGCGAGATCATAAGACGCCATTATTCCTGGTTTTTAAACCGTTTGGAATAACCTGGCTCTGATACCACTTGTTGGATCGATTGGCGCCCTTAGAGGGGGGGGGGGGGGGTGAATAAGGAAATAAAAAAACTTTTTTTATAATTTTAGACAATTTAACTTAAAGGAGGAAACAATTGTAATTTGCAATTTTATAATTATGCCAAATGATAGAAATCAAGTAAACACAGAAAAAGACATGATTATATTATATAGAAAATGTGTTTACATAAATTGATTTCAATATCGCTTGAAATCGGAGGCGTATAAAGTAATACAATTTTTCCTTTTCTATACCGACTTGTATCCCCACAAACCGGTTGGCTTTAGCCTATCCTTCCCCGGATAAGGCCTCAAGCCGCTCTAGCCAATCCTTCCCCAGATATGGCCTCGAGCCCCCTAGATCTAATCACCTAGAACTAGTCGCCAACACAAGGCGAATTTCTCCCTAAGTCCTACCCAGACCTAGTCGCCAACACAAGGAGAATTCTCTAAACGGTTACAAAAATATATGGAATGAAAAGTAAAAATAACAATAATGGAACTCCCTATATAAGATCTCTGAAGTTGTGGATGAAGGATCGCTGTAGCATAAGCGAGGTTGAAGCGATCGTTCTTCGGATGCACCGTCGTGGCTTCCTTCTCCAGAAATCCTCTTTGGCTTTGTGTGGGAGATGAACTTTCGGCAGAGTAGCAGCTCTGGAAATTTGGCACAAGTAATCTCTCTGGAAGCACTAGCTCAAAACGAGAGAGAGCCCATCAATTTATAGATCTTGAAGATAGCACCTGCGGTAGCTTCTAGCGCCTGCGGTAGCGTTCGTGTGGAGCGGTTGCGAAACTATTGGTGGCGTGGCGCTGTGCACGAACTTGAGATAGTGCCAAGCGGTAGCGCTAGCGCTGGCGGTAGCGTTCGTGTGGAGCGGTTGTGAAACCGTCGGTGGAGTGGAAGAACAAACTTTCGTCGAACGAAATTCGTCGAACGAAATTTTCGTCGAACGGAGCTTTAAGTTCGTCGAACGGAAATTTTCGTCTAACGAAAGTTTCGTAGAACGAAATTTTCGTCGAACGGAGCTTCAAGTTCGTCGAATGGAAATTTTCGTCGAACGGAGTTTTCGTCGAACGCAGACAAATTCGTCGAACGGAACCTGAGCTAGCGCCTGGCGGTAGCTCTAACGCTGGCGGTAGTGCATTCTTCCAGATTTTTGAATTCAGCTGCTTTCTACCTGTGGAGTATTGCACATATAGTTCCTGCACACTATAAACACACAAGATACAAGATCAAATACAATTTGGGATTTGTTATTCTCAAACAAAGGGATGTGACACACATGTCCAACAAATGGCACTTGACCTCTTCTTCTGACAGACAGGCTTGACCGCGAAGTCTAGATTGAGGTGATGATAGGCAACCTCCGCGTCAATCCCAGACATCTCGGCAGCACTCCAGGCAAAGATGTCGACATTCTCTTGCAGACATGTCGGTACCTCGATCTTTTCTTTGGTCTTCAGCGATTCTCCGATCTTCATCAATCCAGGCACTCCTGCATCGGAGAGTACCTCGACTCTTCCACCTCCTCGTCTGTTTCCAGGCTGGCTGCTCCCTTCAGCGCTTTCTCCAGCTCTTCCGCATCAGCCATCCAGCTGATGGTACTGACAGTACTGAGGTAGCACTCGCGGGCGGCTCTTAGATCGCTCCTGATCCTCACCTGGACATCTCTCTGCAGTACTTGAGGCACTGATGGTAGGAGGACAGGTCAGCCTTGAAGATGTTGATGAGCGGCCTCCAAAAGATCGCTTTGTAACAGCTCGGGGCATCAACGATGATGATCCGACATTTGAGAAAGGTGTCGCCGAGGGTTACTAGGAGATCCACTCCTCCTTCCACCTCTTTCATCTCTCCTGAGAAGCCAAAGAGGGGACCATCTAGGGCCATAACTCTTCCTGCCTCGACTCCAAGCCCTTCGAACGTTTTCTTTAAGATAACATTCACGGATCTCCCATTATAAACCAGAATCCGGTTGACACTAAAGTCCTCTACTGCCGCCTAGATCACGAGGGCATCATGAAAGGGATTCTCATTCCCAACATTTCCTTCTCCGAGTAAGTGATCTCCTCCAACGGGGGAGATGCTTGCGAGGTTGAGGCGACGCTCCTTCAGTAGATCTGATGGAGCCTACCCTTGCGGGAAGCTCCCATCCCTGTTCCCCCGTGGATCACTCTTACAGTCACTCCTCCTCATCCGATCCCCTGAACGACTTCTCTTTGACCTCCTTGGTCGACTCTATCTTCATTCCTCCTTCGAGTGGCGGCTTGGCCTACCAACGACTCGACAGGGGCTTCTAGCCTCCGCTACTCTCCTCCCACTTTTCCAGCAGCTAGCCTTCTCCGGGCTTCCCAAAAATACGGGCAAGTCATCGTCCCATGGCCTGCCCTGATGCAGCTCGCAGTAGAGGGGGATCTCCTTTGCCTGCAGCTTCTTCCCGTCTCTCCCGACGCCTATCCTGCTGATTGAAATTTCTCCTCTTAGGGGAACGCCCCCTTCCCTGACCTTGACGTTGTGGCCGACCTGCTGGCCTCCATGGTGGACTATTAACGGGGACTAGAAAGCGCCTTTCTTCCTCTCGACGCTCCGAAGCCAAGATGGGCCTCCTCTCCCCTCGCCTCCTCGGCTCTGCTCTCCCGGGCTCCTCTCTTCTGCTCTCCTCTGGCTTCTTCCTTTCCTGCCTTCGGGGCTCCTCCCATCTTCTAGGCACGGGGACCTTCTCCTCTTCTTCCTCCTCCCTGGTCAGCTTGGTGAGCCTGGCCAGGAAGCCATGATTAGAGGCCTCGCCCTGCACAAACTTATTATCCCTCTCGATGAGCTCTTCGTAGGACATGGGGGGATCCCGACTGATCTCCAGCTTGAAGAGGCCTTCCCTCAAGACAAACGTCAGGGCAAGCTGCAGAGTGAAGACATCCACCTCCTGGATGTCCAACACTTCCTCCTGGAACCGATCAATGTAGTGCTCCAATGTCTCCTTCACTCCTTGCACCAGATAGAAGAGGGTCCTTGCCTCTTTCTTCCTCTTCTTGGTCGTGGCGAATGGCATCGTCACTCCTCGGCGCAGATCTTCGAAGTAGTAGATGGAACATGCTAGTGTAACCAGGTCCTCGCCTCCCTCCATGACTCCTAGGAACCGAGCGGGAGGAAGAAGCGGAGGACGACAAGGGGTAAACAAAGAAGAGGTGATATGGCACTAATCTAGCAGGTATCGGTAAAGCAGTAAAGCTAGCTAGCAATATAGTGCATATAAATGACAGTAAAGTAGAGCCCTAAATAGTTTATATCATCATATTACAAGATTTAAAGAGTCACCTTCCTAAGCTCTCGGGTTATGCATAAACCAACTCTAAGAGGGAAAAGATCTTAACTAGCTTTACACCAAGGATAGGGCTTGAATTCTAATCAAGAATACTATCTGAAAATTACCCTTGAAAGCCCTGGAGTGCAAGAAACTCCAGTTGTAATCTTTACTTGCGAAAACTTGATTCCAAACTTCAAAATTTCACGACGTGACACTCTTATCCCAAGCTACTAAACCTGACCTTCTTCTTGCTTTTCAGTACTTGACTTAATCGAGACATTTGTTCGGACGTCAATGTTTATTAATTGTTTGGATAACTCTACAAATCGATGTCTCGAGGTTAAGAAGGTGTATTTACAACAATACATTAGCAAGTTTGCTACGATAAACTGATTATTTCTTATGGTCATGCGAACTTATAGCCCAGTCTTACTTCTATCCATTCTAAATCTTACTTGTTCTTGCACTGAATTTGCCGTTTGTGACGTTCTTCCCTTGTGACCGGTAAGAGCTTGATGACCAAACGTCCTTATAAAAGACAAGACAACATTACTTGGATCAGGAAGTTAGTGAAATTCCGTAAATTCTTAACCTGACTTTCTTGATTCCGAGAGTCTTATGCCCATACACTGGACAACCCTTTACGTATAACCAAATGATTAACAAGTTGATCACTTTTGTCGACTTAGATTCAGCCTTGGAGCAATAAGATGAGTACACACCCACGCTTGAAGTGCACTATTCGCCTAACTTGCCAGTAAAACTACAGCAGTCACAACTTGGTATAAACAATCCCTGCTATTTAAGGTGAAGTAATTCTCCAAGGGTCTCAAACTTCTAAGGAGGGTTGGTCCACAAACCAAAAGTGTATGAATAAGATCTCGTCATCACCCGAGTATCATTGAATACTCCAAACCTCGAGCTTACTACGTAAATGTCACAACATTTTCTAAATAAAGTCTAGGGGAAATCCAAGTCGGTATTTTATTGGCCCAATAAACAAAAGGATAAGCCCCTACCGATTTGGGCTAAGTATCTTCAATACTTCTACGGTATATTCATCTTACATATGTACATAAACTTTAGGGCATATAATCTCTCACTTGGTGTTCCACCCTGAGACATATTGTTATGATAAGACTTAGGCTCCCAATGTTATAAGTTATGCTACCTTTTCCGAGTTCCCTATATGATTAACTAGGAAAGGTGCCTTTTCAAAAATATATTCAAATTCTAACTCGACCTCTGGTATTTTATGGTGGCTGCCTTAACGTACTGTAATGGAAAGTATCAAGTTATGGTAAGGGGTTATGCTTATGGGTCTTCTATTACTCTAAAGAAGACTACAGACACCCGCTCTTCTCGAGATGGTCCTACCACTTGGTAGTAAAGCGAAACCTTTAGCGTGAAAGTCTCAACGTCAAGACTTATACTAACTTCTTCCCTTAGCTACGTTGGGTATCCTTAACCTTCAACCAAATCTAGACCCGAGGTCACTCTTTAGACTAGGATGCGTCACTAAATTCTCTAAGTAAGTCAAAATTTGACATAACTTGCTGCTTAGTGGACTGTTTTATGTGATTTCATACATGGGCACACCACAGCTTCCGCTGCATAGTTTGTCCGTAAACTACACTCGAGCGGGGTGACCCAGTATGTTGTGGACTGTTCTCTTATGATCGTTCATTCAGTGATACCATTTGTAAGATCTCTTTTCTCAAAACCCGCTCGGGTACTTGAAAACTCGAACCTCTCCCGTATCGCACGGTCAAGGTGGATCTTCGCCCAGAATCGCTGCCTTGCGGTGTCACCAACTCTCGGGTTGGCTAACACCGCTCAGCACCAACTCTGCCGGCTTATACGATCATAAGTAAATATATGCCAAAATGAAGTGCAGAAGTAAAGGCATGTCCACAATATCACAACATCATATATAAATATAATGAAACAGAAATGTCCAAAAAGAGAAGTATCAGCAAAAAGGACTTAAGCCCGATATATATCCCAAATAGTACTCTCTCACTCTCTACAACATGCGGAAACTACAACAAAACTCTCGAAAGCTGAAATCTAACTATCTCATCATCAACCTGTGGCGTCGTGGTAGTACGCGGCATCCGCTGCTCATGTCCTGCCATCTCGTCCAGCTGCGCACGGGACAACTCAGTCTCTTCGGACTCCTGCGGTCACACCGACCGTTAGTCATAAAGACTAAGTCATTTTGTCCTCGCCTCCCTCCACGACTCCTAGGAACCGAGCGGGAGGAAGAAACGGAGGCCGACAAGGGGTAAACAAAGAAGAGGTGGCATGGCACTAATCTAGCAGGTATCGGTAAAGCAGTAAAGCTAGCTAGCAGTATAGTGCATATAAATGACAGTAAAGTAGAGCATGAAGTAAAGCAGTAATAGAAAGAAAATGCGGTGCATAAAACTAATCTACCATCACAGATTCGTACCTTAACTTATATGAACGCCCATATGACATATAAGTTAAGATGTCCAGGTAACCCATCATATAAAAGAGCCCATACTAATTTGTATGATGGGGGTATGCTAATGTGTATGTTATGATATGCTATGCTTATGATTTAATGGGTTTATGCAATGTGACTCACCCACACGACTCTATGCGCATAGACCTTTATAGTTCCCAATTTGTTTGAAAGGAAGCCAACCTTTTGGGTACCGACCGTCATGGCTCACGGTGGTAGTAGATCCGGCACTCCACATCCTAGGCGGGTATGCTCACTACTAAGCCTAGACCTCACGTACGCCTCAACGCTAAGAACACAATAGTGGAGCTCCTGCGTACTCTTGCTGGAATCCACCAAACTTTAAGGTCGGGGTGGGTTATTAGGGATTGTCCTCCAGACCGCGGTACTCAAACTTACCGGCCCTCTAAACCTCACCCTCACCTGAGTCAACGTACTACCGTCGGTGACACGACTGGCCTAGTACCGAAGACTCGCCACTATTTGCATAAGGAACATGTGTTAACAAGTCCACCCGAGCTTCCAGCTCAGGGATTTACACACAAGTTGATCCAACCCATCTCCTTCCCGAAGGAGATCCATACTAGTTTGCAGACCTAGTTAGGCTACTCTTGCCTACAATTTAGTTATTGTTATATTAGGGTGAATCTTGGACTTCCCGCGGTGTACCCCGTAAAGGGGTTCCCAACGGTACTACGGATTCAATGGGCTCAACTCCACCATCCTCCTCAAGACAATTACTTTAGTTGGTGATTAACATTTGGTTCACCCCTCATTATTTCATATGCTTAAAGTGACTTAGCTCAACACCCGTCCCACCCAATTGGGTTGGACGTACCTCCATATCTCATACACTACCCTAGCACAAACTCACTGCTAACCCTATGTTTGACCCTACTTGAATCATTGTGAGTTATCACTCAAATACTGAATGGATATAAGATCTAAACACTACTTAGGGGTCTGAATAGTCCAAAATTCAAAATTCTGTTTTTACTAATCACAGACCACTAAGTTGAACTAACCTCAAACCTCATAAGGGAATCCTTCTAAAAACTCATCACCAAGGTCTGTTATTATTATCCTAGGCTCCCAATATAACTTCTAAACACTACTTAGGGGTCTGAATTGTCTAAAATTCAAAATTCTGTTTTTACTAATCGTAGGCCACTAAGTTGAACTAACCTCAAACCTCATAAGGGAATCCTTCTAAAAACTCATCACCAAGGTATGGTATAATTATCCTAGGCTCCCACTGACCTTAATAAGGTATGTTCCAATTTCCATAATTTTCCATATTAATTTAGTATTTATTATAATTTAAAGTATTTCAGGCCTTAAGTCAAATTACACATGAACTACCCTCAAAGTGCTTCTACATGCTACATGAAAATTATCAGTAAGTTAATATCCCATATCAAGGTAGTTCACTGAGTCCCATGACCCTAGGATGTCATTTGGCCTACTAAATCATCATAGTTGTATAATTACCAAAATGCCACTATAATTAGGAAAAATAGTATTTCACATCTGAAAATTCTACAAAAATTACCAAGTGCCCAAATGAGGATCTAGAGTCCTCTGACAATGTATTGTGTCATTACCATATGATTTGACATTTTAAAATGATTTAACTTCCAAGAGTGGTGATTACCAATTTCTACATGATATACATGAAATACAAATCTACAAGCTTCCAAACAATTGTCATGGTCATATATTAACATAAAATGGCAGATAATAAAGTCTCATAATCTTGCCCCATGATTTGACATTTTAAAATGATTTAATACCCAAGTGTTGTAAATTCCAATTTCTACATGAGGTACATGAAATACAAATCTACAAGCTTCCAAACAATTATCATGGGCATATATTAACATAAAATGGCAGATAACAAAGTCTCATAATCTTGCCCCATGATTTGTCATTTTAAAATGATTTAATACCCAAGTGCTGTAAATTCCAATTTCTACATGAGGTACATGAAATACAAATCTACAAGCTTCCAAACAATTATCATGGGCATATATTAACATAAAATGGCAGATAACAAAGTCTCATAATCTTGTCCCATGATTTGACATTTTAAAATGATTTAATACCCAAGTGTTGTAAATTCCAATTTCTACATGAGGTACATGAAATACAAATCTACAAGCTTCCAAACAATTATCATGGGCATATATTAACATAAAATGGCAGATAACAAAGTCTCATAATCTTGCCTAATGATTTGACATTTTTCATAATTAAATTCTTCTAAGCTAGTAAGCACTTAAAAATTCCTACACAAGGTATAATACTTCAATAAATCATAACAAACTTACTATAGTCCATTTTCATCCCTATTCAGCCACTGATAAAGTTTCAAAGCCATACAAGGTCTTATGACCATGCATTCTATTTAATTAAGGAAAAAGTGGCAATCTCATTTATTAGGAGAAAAAAAACTTAAATGACACTAAAAGTTCCCATTAAATTACCTAAGACATTTTATGCTCTTAAAAACATATCTACAAAGTTCTGAGTCAAGGCAAGGATATTTGGTACTATGTCCTTCACAAATCCCAACTTTGCAACCTTAAGGGTTTACCCTTATGGTCTTAGGTCACACCACCCTAATGGCTCCAAATGGCCCATCGGGGTGTGTCACATGCATTTAAATATCAATACCTACATAATCATCATGATGGGAGGAGGCTAACTCACTCAACTTCTCAAATGGCCTAAACCCTAATTTGACCCCTTAAGGCCCTCATTAGGGTTTCCCATTTCCCAAATCAAAACAACTCCAAATGGAGTGAAAATTTTGATAGGCACTACACATGTACTAAAGAGAATGCCACCAAAATTTGGTGTCATTTGAACATCATATGCTCAAAAAATCAACATAATTTAAAAATCCTAATTACCACCAAAAACACTAGGTAAAGGTGCTCATCAAGGGCTGTCCTTTGGGCAGGTGGTGACCTTAGGGGATACCTACCCATGGTTAAAAGCTCAGCCTCAAAGCTTGAGGGGTTTGGGTTAGGTAATTAATTTAGTGGACTGACCTAGTGTAGGACCAGTCCTAGTAAAACAGCTCCCTAGGGAGCTGTGGGTCTCCAAATGACTTGAACTTAAGCCCTAATGAAAGTCAAGACCAAGGCCTACAACTTTCATGTTGGGCACTTTTTCCAATTCAGTCATTAGGAGGCCCTAATTATTTATAGAAGTGGACAGATCTTTATAGGCAGAAATCTTATATAAGGAATTAATTAATTAGAGGAAAAATAGGGATTTGCACAGATCTTGAAGCAGATCTGGCGGCAGCGGCTCATCTTCATCCTCCAGCCAACGGCTGCGATTCAACTGTGCTGGGTGATGTTGCGGGGGAGATTGCCGGCGATCCAGCCACCACCAATGTCGGCCAACACCACCGACACCTTCGTGGTGGTCGGGGCTATCATCCACCGGCGACTGGCGCCGGAGGCGGCGGTTTCCGGCGATCCCAGGCATCCCGATTTGAGCCGGAATCCATGGATTTCAGGGGTAGATCCAGGCTCAATTGAGCCCGATCCTTCCTCGTTTAGTGATAGGAAGCTAGCATGGGGGGAGGGGAGGAGAAACGAACCGTTATCGGGGCGTGGCAGCGGCTCCGGCGACGGTTTGCCAGGAAAAGCTTTGCTCTGGCAACCCTGCTCCCGATCCCGATTCTACAGCTCTAGCTTTGCTCCAGGTGTCGTTCTCGACTGCTCTCTACCTCCTGAAGGTGATGGTGTGGTTGAATTGGGGTGGGGAGGCCTCTATAGGTCGATTTGAATTCAAGCTACCTCGGGCCTCTCCTTGCTGCCACCCTCCTGTAGTTGCCGGCCTCCTGCTTCCCTCTGGGTCAAGCCCAGACCCACAGCAATTAGGGGAGGCCCCTAGGTTGATTGGAGATGGAGTGTAGAGGAGGGGGTGTTAGCTTTTTCTTTTGCCTTTTGCTTTTGCTTTTTAATCCACTTTTGGTCCCCCCCCCCTCTTCCTTAGGTTAATCAAACTTAATGTTAGGGTTCAGTCTAGGGCTGATGTGGACATGTCTTAGGTCCATGAGTAATGGTTAATTGATCGATGTTGGGGTTCCATTCAAATTAGGCTTGGAATTCACCTTAAAGGGCTAGTTTGACCATGGTTGACTTTGGTCAACCAAGGTGAGTGGATTGACCCCACTTGGTGGTCTTGGGTCCCTTGTCACCACCCAATATTGGTTGGACCATGGTGGGGCCCCAATTGGGCTAATTTAGCCTTAAGGTGTGATTTTGACCTAAATTAAGCTAAAGTTGACTTTGTTCAAATTGGTCAATTGGTTGACCAAGTGATGGGGCTTTTAGGTCCAATGAGTTCCTTAAAGTGTTTAGAGTGTAGTGGTAAGGTCAAATTTGAACATGTAGAGTCAATTGAACCCTAATTGACTTAGTTTGGTTAATGTTGACCTATTGTTGACTTTGGTCAATTTCATGCAATTGAGTCCCACCCAAGTGCAACTTCCATGGTTATGGTCTTCCTTAGTGGTTAGGACATCAAGTATGAGGTCAATTTGGACAATTGAGGGTCAATTGACCCAGTTGAGGGGCTTAGGGTTAGGTTAGTTTTGAGCTTTGTTGCGCACTTAGCAAATTCTACCCTAGCCTAAGACCCTTGTGGCCACTCATCTCACCACCATGCCCTAACACCAACTAGGGGTCTAGAAGGATTGAGGATGTTACAAATCCCAATAAACAAAAAAAAATATTTCGTCCTCGAAATTTAGGTTCGGGTCTACGGGTTGCAAGTACTTATACGAATAAAGGATTTCAAAGACGTTTAATTTGTACCTGAGGTGATGAGTTCCGGGAAACGTTGTTGCATGAAGTCTAAGGGCACCCAGCTGTGCTCCTCTTGCCCATGATTGAACTATAACAATCGGACATCAGAATCTCCTTCCACGGAAGAACTCGGACCTCTACTATATGAGAACTCAAACTGGAGCAACAGTCTTTACCGAGATTTCTCATTGCACTTCTACTATTCCTTGCTAAGATTGTCGGCAATATTCCTACCAGGGGTTAATTGAAGGTTTATCCCGCCGCTCAGACCATCGTGTCACTGATCATAATGCGGGTTCTACTTTGCTCCATCCTGGTAATAAATAGGAAATAGACACTACAAAATCAAAACAAGCTAACCAGGTGTGGGTGTTAACAAAAGCACTACACCCCCTGGAGGAGGATCTATCTGTAATACATACGACCCTACAGAGATAATTTATACCATCATGCCGCGCTAGGTGGCACAGAAATCCTTCGAGTTCAACTTAACTTCAAAATGTTAAATTCACGAACCATGCTACACAATACTCCGCTCATAAACTGATTAGCCAGGACGTGATCATTTAGCCAACCGACATTGTCTATTCTGATTCTTCACTATACGATTCCCTTACACGTAGGTGTTCAACACCATCTACACCAAGAGACCTTATCCCTTAACATAATAGGTCTCTTATGACCTACGAATGTTACGTGAGGTTAACGCTTCTACACGTTAAATAAATGTAAATAACCTCCATGCTTTCCTTGAGGGACATAACGTCTGTAGTTTAAAACCGATGTTCGGGAAATGACACCCATCTACTTTCCATATCCATTTGGTTCATAACTCACGAGGGTAAAACCCTTTTTATCATGATATGATTTGACACAAATTGATTTCAACATGAAGGGTGTCTCATTAAAACCCATTAATCCTCGAGAAGTTTCACCATTTATATCTGGAAATCAAACTTATCTCCCTTATTCTTGAATCTTCCTAACTGGGATTATAATTTTTGGAGAAATTGTAAGTTCTGGTTCTTAAGATCAGAGGATTGTATGTAAATTATATATCTTCAATATATCATTCGTCAAATTTCACCTTAGATTTCCAATATCGAGTGGGCTAAACTTCCAAAGTCAAGTGGTCTCATCTCACCTAGGCTATAAACTATGAATTAAAGGATTCATCACAACGACCCTTCTCTTAGTTGTGTCGTCCAAAAATCACGTCGATAAGTACCATCAGGTAATATTAATAGTTTCAAGCGGGAGTTGATAGTAACAACAACAAATCATTTGTTTTTAACTCTCAGAACCTCAACATTTTAGTACATGATGGTCGTTGTCATTTTTCCTGAGGTCCGAACATGGTAAGATTCTCCACTTAGCCCTAAATAGTTTATATCATCATATTACAAGATCCAAAGAGTCACCTTCCTAAGCTCTCGGGTTATGCATAAACCAACTCTAAGAGGGAAAAGATCTTAACTAGCTTTACACCAAGGATAGGGCTTGAATTCTAATCAAGAATACTATCTGAAAATTACCCTTGAAAGCTCTGGAGTGCAAGAAACTCCAGTTGTAATCTTTACTTGCGAAAACTTGATTCCAAACTTCAAAATTTCACGACGTGACACTCTTATCCCAAGTTACTAAACCTGACCTTCTTCTTGCTTTTCAGTACTTGACTTAATCGAGACATTTATTCGGACGTCAATGTTTATTAATTGTTTGGATAACTCTACAAATCGATGTCTCGGGGTTAAGAAGGTGTATTTACAATAATACATTAGCAAGTTTGTTACGATAAACTGATTATTTCTTATGGTCATGCGAACTTATAGCCCAGTCTTACTTCTATCCATTCTAAATCTTACTTTTTCTTGCACTGAATTTGCCGTTTGTGACGTTCTTCCCTTGTGACCGGTAAGAGCTTGATGACCAAACGTCCTTATAAAAGACAAGACAACATTACTTGGATCAGGAAGTTAGTGAAATTCCCTAAATTCTTAACCTGACTTTCTTGATTCCGAGAGTCTTATGCCCATATACTGGACAACCCTTTACGTATAACCAAATGATTAACAAGTTGATCACTTTTGTCGACTTAGATTCAGCCTTGGAGCAATAAGATGAGTACACACCCACGCTTGAAGTGCACTATTCGCCTAACTTGCCAGTAAAACTACAGCAGTCACAACTTGGTATAAACAATCCCTGCTATTTAAGGTGAAGTAATTCTCCAAGGGTCTCAAACTTCTAAGGAGGGTTGGTCCACAAACCAAAAGTGTATGAATAAGATCTCGTCATCACCCGAGTATCATTGAATACTCCAAACCTCGAGCTTACTACGTAAATGTCACAACATTTTCTAAATAAAGTATAGGGGCAATCCAAGTCGGTATTTTATTGGCCCAATAAACAAAAGGATAAGCCCCTACCGATTTGGGCTAAGTCTCTTCAATACTTCTACGGTATATTCATCTTACATACGTACATAAACTTTAGGGCATATAATCTCTGACTTGGTGTTCCACCCTGAGACATATTGTTATGATAAGACTTAGGCTCCCAATGTTATAAGTTATGCTACCTTTTCCGAGTTCCCTATATGATTAACTAGGAAAGGTGCCTTTTCAAAAATATATTCAAATTCTAATTCGACCTCTGGTATTTTATGGTGGCTGCCTTAACGTACTGTATTGGAAAGTATCTAGTTATGGTAAGGGGTTATGCTTATGGGTCTTCTATTACTCTAAAGAAGACTACAGACACCCGCTCTTCTCGAGATGGTCCTACCACTTGGTAGTAAAGCGAAACCTTTAGCGTGAAAGTCTCAACGTCAAGACTTATACTAACTTCTTCCCTTAGCTACGTTGGGTATCCTTAACCTTCAACCAAATCTAGACCCGAGGTCACTCTTTAGACTAGGATGCGTCACTAAATTCTCTAAGTAAGTCAAAATTTGACATAACTTGCTGCTTAGTGGACTGTTTTATGTGATTTCATACATGGGCACACCACAGCTTCCGCTGCATAGTTTGTCCGCAAACTACCCTCGAGCGGGGTGACCCAGTATGTTGTGACTGTTCTCTTATGATCGTTCATTCAGTGATACCATTTGTAAGATCTCTTTTCTCAAAACCCGCTCGGGTACTTGAAAACTCGAACCTCTCCCGTATCGCACGGTCAAGGTGGATCTTCGCCCA
This sequence comes from Dactylorhiza incarnata, assembly GCA_033032865.1. Lineage (NCBI taxonomy): Eukaryota > Viridiplantae > Streptophyta > Magnoliopsida > Asparagales > Orchidaceae > Dactylorhiza > Dactylorhiza incarnata. The sequence goes on from JAWHQI010000278.1 coordinate 1,066,514, forward strand.
GAATCGCTGCCTTGCGGTGTCACCAACTCTCGGGTTGGCTAACACCGCTCAGCACCAACTCTGCCGGCTTATACGATCATAAGTAAATATATGCCAAAATGAAGTGCAGAAGTAAAGGCATGTCCACAATATCACAACATCATACATAAATATAATGAAACAGAAATGTCCAAAAAGAGAAGTATCAGCAAAAAGGACTTAAGCCCGATATATATCCCAAATAGTACTCTCTCACTCTCTACAACATGCGGAAACTACAACAAAACTCTCGAAAGCTGAAATCTAACTATCTCATCATCAACCTGTGGCGTCGTGGTAGTACGCGGCATCCGCTGCTCAGGTCCTGCCATCTCGTCCAGCTGCGCGCGGGACAACTCCGTCTCTTCAGACTCCTGCGGTCACACCGACCGTTAGTCATAAAGACTAAGTCGTTTTGTCCTCGCCTCCCTCCAAGACTCCTAGGAACCGAGCGGGAGGAAGAAACGGAGGCCGACAAGGGGTAAACAAAGAAGAGGTGGCATGTCACTAATCTAGCAGGTATCGGTAAAGCAGTAAAGCTAGCTAGCAGTATAGTGCATATAAATGACAGTAAAGTAGAGCATGAAGTAAAGCAGTAATAGAAAGAAAATGCGGTGCAGTAAGTAAAACTAATCTACCATCACAGATTCGTACCTTAACTTATATGAACGCCCATACGACATATAAGTTAAGATGTCCAGGTAACCCATCATATTAAAGAGCTCATACTAATTTGTATGATGGGGGTATGCTAATGTGTATGTTATGCTATGCTATGCTTATGATTTAATGGGTTTATGCAATGTGACTCACCCACACGACTCTATGCGCATAGACCTTTATAGTTCCCAATTTGTTTGAAAGGAAGCCAACCTTTTGGGTACCGACCGTCGTGGCTCACGGTGGCAGTGGATCGGGCACTCCACATCCTTGGCGGGTATGCTCACTACCAAGCCTAGACCTCACGTACGCCTCAACGCTAAGAACACAATAGCGGAGCTCCTGCGTACTCTTGCTGGAATCCACCAAACTTTAAGGTCGGGGTGGGTTATTAGGGATTGTCCTCCAGACCGCTGTACTCAAACTTACCGGCCCTCTAAACCTCACCCTCACTTGAGTCAACGTACTGCCTTCGGTGACACGACTGGCCTAGTACCGAAGACTCGCCACTATTTGCATAAGGAATATGTGTTAACAAGTCCACCCGAGCTTCCAGCTCAGGGATTTACACACAAGTTGATCCAACCCATCTCCTTCCCGAAGGAGATCCATACTAGTTTGCAGACCTAGTTAGGCTACTCTTGCCTACAATTTAGTTATTGTTATATTAGTGTGAATCTTGGACTTCCCGCGGTGTACCCCGTAAAGGGGTTCCCAACGGTACTACGGATTCAATGGGCTCAACCCCACCATCCTCCTCAAGACAATTACTTTAGTTGGTGATTAACATTTGGTTCACCCCTCATTATTTCATATGCTTAAAGTGACTTAGCTCAACACCCGTCCCACCCAATTGGGTTGGACGTACCTCCATATCTCATACACTGACCCTAGCACAAACTCACTGCTAACCCTAGGTTTGACCCTCCTTGAATCATTGTGAGTTATCACTCAAATACTGAATGGATATAATATCTAAACACTACTTAGGGGTCTGAATAGTCCAAAATTCAAAATTCTGTTTTTACTAATCGCAGACCACTAAGTTGAACTAACCTCAAACCTCATAAGGGAATCCTTCTAAAAACTCATCACCAAGGTCTGCTATTATTATCCTAGGCTCCCAATATAACTTCTAAACACTACTTAGGGGTCTGAATTGTCTAAAATTCAAAATTCTGTTTTTACTAATCGTAGACCACTAAGTTGAACTAACCTCAAACATCATAAGGGAATCCTTCTAAAAACTCATCAACAAGGTCTGGTATAATTATCCTAGGCTCCCATTGACCTTAATAAGGTATGCTCCAATTTCCATAATTTTTCATATTAATTTAGTATTTATTATAATTTAAAGTAGTTTAGGCTTTAAGTCAAATTACACATGAACTACCCTCAAAGTGTTTCTACATGCTACATGAAAATTATCAGTAAGGTAATATATCATATCAAGGTAGTTCACTGAGTCCCATGACCCTAGGATGTCATTTGGCCTACTAAATCATCATAGTTGTATAATTACCAAAATGCCACTATAATTAGGAAAAATAGTATTTCACATCTGAAAATTCTACAAATATTACCAAGTGCCCAGATGGAGATCTAGAGTCCTCTGCCAAAGTATTGTGTCATTAATATATGATTTGACATTTTAAAATGATTTAACTTCCAAGAGTGGTGATTACCAATTTCTACATGATATACATGAAATACAAATCTACAAGCTTCCAAACAATTGTCATGCCCCATGATTTGACATTTTAAAATGATTTAATACCCAAGTGTTGTAAATTCTAATTTTTACATGAGGTACATGAAATACAAATCTACAAGCTTCCAAACAATTATCATGGGCATATATTAACATAAAATGGCAGATAACAAAGTCTCATAATCTTTCCCCATGATTTGACATTTTAAAATGATTTAATACCCAAGTGTTGTAAATTCCAATTTCTACATGAGGTACATGAAATACAAATCTACAAGCTTCCAAACAATTATCATGGGCATATATTAACATAAAATGGCAGATAACAAAGTCTCATAATCTTGCCCCATGATTTGACATTTTAAAAAGATTTAATACCCAAGTGTTGTAAATTCCAATTTCTACATGAGGTACATGAAATACAAATCTGCAAGCTTCCAAACAATTATCATGGGCATATATTAACATAAAATGGCAGATAACAAAGTCTCATAATCTTGCCCAATGATTTGACATTTTTCATAATTAAATTCTTCTAAGCTAGTAAGCACTTAAAAATTCCTACACAAGGTATAATACTTCAATAAATCATAACAAACTTACTATAGTCCATTTTCATCCCTATTCAGCCACTGATAAAGTTTCAAAGCCATACAAGGTCTTATGACCATACATTCTATTTAATTAAGGAAAAAGTGGCAATCTCATTTATTAGGAGAAAAAAAACTTAAATGACACTAAAAATTCCCATTAAATGACCTAAGACATTTTATGCTCTTAAAAACATATCTACAAAGTTCTGATTCAACTCAAGGACATTTGGTCCTATGTCCTTCACAAATCCCAACTTTGCAACCTTAAGGGTTTACCCTTAGGGTCTTAGGTCACACCACCCTAATGGCTCCAAATGGCCCATTGGGGTGTGTCACATGCATTTGAAAATCAATACCTACATAATCATCATGATGGGAGGAGGCTAACTGACTCAACTCCTCAAATAGCCTAAACCCTAATTTGACCCCTTAAGGCCCTCAATAGGGTTTCCCATTTCCCATATCAAAACAACTCCAAATAGAGTGAAAATTTAGGTAGGCACTACACATGTACTAAAGAGCATGCCACCAAAATTTGGTGTCATTTGGACATCATATGCTCCAAAAATCAACATAATTTAAAAATCCTAATTGCCACCAAAAACCCTAGGTAAAGGTGATCATAAAGGGCTGTCCTTTGGGCAGCTGGTGCCCCTAGGGTATACCTACCCATGGTTAAAAGCTCAGCCTCAAAGCTTGAGGGTTTTGGGCTAGGTAATTAATTTAGTGGACTGACCTAGTGTAGGATCAGTCCTAGTAAAACAGCTCCCTAGGGAGCTATGGGTCTCCAAATGACTTGAACTCAAGCCCTAATGAAATTTAAGACCAAGGCCTACAACTTTCATGTTGGGCACTTTTCTAATTCAGTCATTAGGAGGCCCTAATTATTTATAGAAGTGGACTGATCTTTATAGGCAGAAATCTTATATAAGGAATTAATTAATTAGAGGAAAAATAGGGATTTGCACAGATCTTGAAGCAGATCTGGCGGCAGCGGCTCATCTTCCTCCTCCAGCCAACGACTGCTATTCAACCATGCTGGGTGATGTTGCGGGGGAGATTGTCGACGATCCAACCACCACCACCGCCGACCAACACCACCGACCAACACCACCGACACCTTCGTGGTGGTCGGGGCTATCATCCACCGGCGAATGGCGACTGGCGGCCGGAGGCGGCGATTTCCGGCGATCCCAAACGTCCTGATTTAAGCCGAAATCCATGGATTTCAGGGGTAGATCTGGGCTCAATTGAGCCCGATCCTTCCTCTCTTAGTGATAGGAAGCTAGCATGGGGGGGAGGGGAGGAGAAACGAACCGTTATCGGGGCGTGCCGGCGGCTCCGGCGACGGTTTGCCATGGAAAATCTTTTCTCCGCCGACCCTGCTCCCAATCCCGATTCTACAGCTCTAGCTTTTCTCCAGGTGTCATTCTCGACTGCTCTCTACCTCCTGAAGGTGATGGTGTGGTTGAATTGGGGTGGGGAGGCCTCTATAGGTCGATTTGAATTCAAGCTACCTCGGGCCTCTCCTTGCTGCCACCCTCCTGTAGCTGCCGGCCTCCTGCTTCCCTTTGGGTCAAGCCCAAACCCACAGCAATCAGGGGAGGCCCCTAGGATGATTGGAGATGGAGTGTAGAGGAGGGGGTGCTAGCTTTTTCTTTTGCCCTTTGCTTTTGCTTTTTAATCCACTTTTGGTCCCCCCCTCTCCCTTAGGTTAATCAAACTTAATGTTAGGGTTCGGTCTAGGGCTGATATGGGCATGTCTTAGGTCTATGAGTAATGGTTAATTGATTTGTGTTGGGGTTCCATTCAAATTAGGCTTGGAATTCACCTTGAAGGGCTAGGTTGACCATGGTTGACTTTGGTCAACCAAGGTGAGTGGATTGACCCCACTTGGTGGTCTTGGGTCCCTTGTCACCACCCAATATTGGTTGGTCCATGGTGGGGCCCCAATTGGGCTAATTTAGCCTTAAGGTGTGATTTTGACCTAAATTAAGCTAAAGTTGACTTTGGTCAAATTGGTCAATTGGTTGACCAAGTGATGGGGCTTTTAGGTCCAATGAGTTCCTTAATGTGTTTAGAGTGTGGTGGTAAGGTCAAATTTGAACATGTAGAGTCAATTGAACCCTAATTGACTTAGTTTGGTTAATGTTGACCTATTGTTGACTTTGGTCAATTTCATGCAATTGGGTCCCACCCAAGTGCAATTTCCATGGTTATGGTCTTCCTTAGTGGTTAGGACATCAAGTGTGAGGTCAATTTGGACAATTGAGGGTCAATTGACCCAGTTGAGGGGCTTAGGGTTAGGTTAGTTTTGAGCTTTGTTGCGCACTTAGCAAATTCTACCCTAGCCTAAGACCCTTGTGGCCACTCATCTCACCACCATGCCCTAACACCAACTAGGGGTCTAGAAGGATTGAGGATGTTACATCACTAACTCACTAAATCCCTCTGGCACTGGGGCAGCAAGGATCTCCTCACAGAATGGGCTCCTCCCACCTTCCTGACGACGATCCTCCACCTGGCGAGCAATACCCTCATACTCACCATAATGCCGAGTATCCCGGGTTCTCGCCTGATCGTCCACCTCGCGAAATCAAATTCCCTGCGAGGTCTGCTGATAAAACTGCGACCTCCTTGGTCTCTCTGACTCCTCCTCTGCATGCTCCTTTCCTGCTCACTGAGCAGGACCACCGTCCTCGGATGGAAGCACGTGATAAGGCAAGATCGTCATGTCTTTTGTGCGAGGAAGGATCACTGCTCGCATGGTGTCATACAAGCGTCGCGCGAAGACTTCGAAATCTGCTCGCGTCATGAACTCGCCTCGTCCCGCCGAATTCCATCCAACTCCCTCATGGTCGCCGACTTTGACTATCTCGCTTTCTTACCAGACTTTCTCCCTCTGGCTACGATCCACACTCACCGCACCAAAGTGTTGAAGCCAAAAAAATCCCGACTCCAAAATTTGGATCAATGCAGCCGGAGGCTACTCGCCCAGCAGTCAGACCAGACAACTTGGCTGGCGACGACGAAGGAACTAGAACAGTAACAACAGGACCCTAGGCGCTGCGGCAGGGAGGTCATGCCACGTACCCGGAAGCTTAAAAGAGACTTCCCCTCCACGACCAAAGATGGCCGAGCTGAGTACGAGGAGGGCATCGACTTGGCGAGTATCAAGAGTAGCAGACAAGGATGACGGGTCCAATAATTCAAAAGTTGGGTTCCGTAAGCTGAAGTTCAGGTGCCAATCCAAGTACCCATGTTATCATATTTATAGGAAAACCAAAGGGAGGGGGGGTCTTATTTATATCCCATCCCAACCCGGCGACTATGCGACATTGAAGCGACCTCGCTTGGAATAGGCGAGTATCACCTATGGTCGCCCACCTTTTGGCGAGCATGAGGGGCTGCTCGCACATGCTCACATATACTCGTCAAGGCCTTCTGTTGTTCCTGCTGGCTGAGTTGTCTTGAGTCTTTGACTTCTGGCTTCTGAATTGACCTTTTGACTTTGACTTCTGCCTACGTGGCTTTGAATGAGCCTCGCCCTAAGAGAATAGGGGTTGTAATAATAATAAATTTCAAAATTCGAGTCAGCAACCTTTCGGGCCAGATTCCGGCCAAACCATGTACATTTTGGAAAAATGTTTAACATGAAAGTTGTAGATCTCGTTCTTGGATACAAAATGCATGTATTACTTGTCTAATTCCGACATGTATTGTGGGAGAATTAACTCAAGCTTTTTTAGGCTTAAAAAAGCTTGAACTTATATATTCCAAACTCGTTTAATATATATATATATCTTTAACTACTATAAAGAAATAGTTTTGAGTGGTAACAAAAAATCATAGCCATTCAAAATGAGACAAGCTTTAGATATCATCCTTACAATGGAGGGAGATAAAGAAAGAGAGAAGAGATAGGGGAGAGAGGGAGAGGGAATCTTTATAGCCCTCCTATACCTACATGAGAGAGGGATAGTGATAAGGATATGGATAGGGAGAGAGAGAGAGAGGTGGAGAGAAATGATTTTTTTAGGTAAAAATGTATATTTTTATACGAAATAAAAATAGGAATATTGATTCATATTTTTTTACGGTCATTTCAAGTACTCATATGTATATGTTTTGAATAAAAGTCAGTGCTCATATGTGGGCGCAGTCCGCTCATAGGTGCGCGCAGCCCACTCATAGGAGGGTGCAACCTGCTCAAGTGCGGGAGAAGCCTGCTAAGAGTTAGCGAGCACGACAAATGTCACCGCCCTCACGAAATATCACCGGCCACGTCGTTGCACTCACATAGGGTCGGAGGCCCGTGCCGTTTCACTTACGTAGGGTCGGAGGCCCATGCCATTGCACTTATATAGGGCCGGAGGCTCGTGCCATTGCACTCATGTAGGGTCGGAGGCCCGTGCCGTTTAACTCGTGTGTGTATATATATATATATATATATATAAATGAGTGCCCTTGATTTGAAGAAGCATCACACTCAATGCTAATTACAATATGTATTTGATAAAACCCTATTTTACATCATGACTATGCAGGGTTAGGTTATTCCAAGATGTGGAATAAGTTCAGTGGTTTACTGCTAAAACCGCTAAGACGAGTTCTCAGTCTCAGCTGAACCACTAAGACAAGGTCAGGAGCCGCTGAGAAGGAGTCTGAGTCTGCTGAGCTGCAGATAGAGGAAAACCGCTGAGACAACTTCCTGTCTCAACGAATCCGCTGAGACAGAGACAGAAGTAGCCGCTGAGACTAGAAGATGTCTCAGACCAACCGCTGAGACAGATTCAAATGTGCTGATGGGTTTTACTTTTGGCGCAAGTTGCAGTAAAGCAAGATAAAGTGTTCCAATCACCTCCATATTGTGTCAGGGGCCCATCTGATAGACGTTGAAGACTGAAGGAGTATAAAATAATAACTTAGGGCTTTGTAGAAGGAAGCCTTTTGGAAAAACAAATCACACCTACAGTTCCATTGATGGATGCCCAAAAGATTTCTCTTCTTGCTTCCTGAAGCTGCAAGGATAGAAAGTTTGTTCTTCCTGAGTGAATCAAGAAGAGCAAGTTGATCCTTATTCATCTACTGAAGAGAAGGATAAAAAAGGGGCAGGATTGAGGCTACTGAACTCTTCCCTGTTTCATGAACTGCAACTGCAGTAAATCAGCAACAGAAGACCTAAGGCTTGAAAGATTTATCTGTTTTATCTTCTGTTGTAAGCATCAGTTATAACTTATGTAGGAACATATTTGTTCTGAGCTTGTAGGGCATTTTGCCTGAGGGTGTAGGGTTGTTGGGCCTGAGTGTAGAGCTGAGAGTTCAGCTTAAGTGTAGGATCTCAGTGGAGATCTGAGGTAAGACTTCTTGATAGGTCTGAGTTGGTAGGGTTGTTGTGTCTGAGGTAGGGATTTTGAGCCAGAGGTAGGGTTTGGAGAAAACATGAGAGATCCTGAGGGATCTGAGTTGTAAGCTCTTGGAGCTGAGATTGGAGGAGTTTCCTTGTCTAACTCATTGTTAGAAAGGTGAAGGAGGAAAGAGCACTACTTAAGACACCATGTCTTGAGGATCCTCTATGTATGCTTGTGTGTTTTCTATGTGCTTGATTTATAACTGACATAAACTCTAAAAATAGTTAGGCATAAGCTTAGAAATAAAAGAGATCTATTCACCCCCCTCTAGGTGATCAAGACTATATCCTAATAAACTATCAAGTGGTATCAGAGGTAGGGTTGGTCAAAAAGAACATAACTATCTTACCAGATCCTACAAAGGAGTAGTCATATCTGAGTCTAATGGCCTCCACTGGAATGCAGAAGAGATGGGGTCTATGAAGTTGCCCATATGCAACAAAGAAAACTTTGTCATATGGAAGCAAAGGGTAAGGATGTTCATGGAAGCCTCAGACCCTAGGATCTACATCACTATGAAGCAGGGTCCTTTCACTTTTCAAACAGCCTCCACCATAGATCCAACTAGTAGAGTGGTCAAGGCTTTTAATGACTTAACCAAGGATGAACTTGCATTATTCACAATGGATAAAAGAGCCCAGAATATCATTGTAGATGCAATTGATGACTCCACCTTTTCAAAACTTAGTGCACTGCACAACAACCAAGAAGATGTGGGATACACTTGTGGTGTATATGGAAGGGACTGCTGAAGTGAGGGATGATAAGAAATCTCTCCTCAATCAAGAATATGAAGCTTTCAGGCAGCTGAGTTAGGAAAATATATCTATCTGTTATGAAAGGTTCTTCAGGATAGTTAATAAACTAAAGACCTATGGAAGGGTATTCAATGACTATGAACTAAATGACAAGTTCCTAAGATCTCTAACTAGAGACTGGGATACAAAGATATGTGCCATCAGGGAAGTGGCCAAGCTGGGTGAAACTCCTACCCATATATTGTTTGAGAAACTGCTCTCTTATGAGATGCAGTTGTCTGCAAGGAAAGAAGAGGATACTTCCACCAGAGCAAAGCCAGATTGCTGTCTCCTCCAAGAAGGATTGCTGAATCTGAGAAGTCTGAGAACAGCACCTAAGACAGCTCTTCATATGATGAGGAGTTTGCTTCCTTCTCAAGGCAGTTCAAGAAGATGATAAGGAGGAAGTAGTGGAAGAACAAGCCCTCCTCCTCACATCCCAAGAAGGACCACAAAAGATCTGAAAGACAGCATACCAAGGGTGACAGGTATGAATCTACACCCGTTAAACATGTTTCAAATAATATCATATGTTATTATTGCAGCAAGCCTAGACATGTCATTACTGACTGTCCAGTCAAGAGGAAGGAGAAATGTGATAAAAACATTATCACCAAAAGGAAAGGAAATGTGAAAAATCATTCCTAGCAAAGAAAGGGAAAAGCTGGAGTGAATCTGAATCCTCAACTTCAGATTTAGATGAAGAAGAGGAGGCCTACATTGGGTTGTTTGCAGCAAAAGAGGATAAAGATTTTCCTGGTGCCAATATTGGAATCAGGGCCCCTCTGTCATATTCAGACAGTGACATTGCGGAGGATGAAGAGGACAAAGATCAGCTAGGCCTGATGGCCATAACTGATGAGGAAGATCTTCAGAACAACTTTGATAGTGAACATGTACTTATTCATTGCATTTCTTCTTCTGAATATGAGACAAGCCCAGAATCTGAAGCACCTTCATCTAATGGTGGAAGCGATTTAGAATCTGAGGAAGATGTCAATCAATTGATTGACAGGTATGGTGCTCTTTTGGAAGCCCTGAAATTGAGCAAGATGTTAGTCAAGAGGCAAGCTCTAGAAATTGCATCCCTAAAGCAGGCAAAATCTGATTGCACTGAACATGCTAACCAGCTAGCTCAGATGTGCAAAGAAATTGCCAAGTTAAGGGGAATGTCAATTATCCATATTGGCACCATAAGCCATAAAATCAAGATCATCAAGGATCATGAGGAAAAGCTTCTCAAGGAGAGATTACTAGTGGCTCAGTTCTCCAAGCCTATGACAGTGTTACCTATTATTGACACCTTCTCCTCTCTTGATAAAAGAGGATTGGGATTCAATAAAGAAAATACAGCTGGTAACACAAAGGGTGAAGACAAAGGTTCAATTGAACCAAAGTCTTCCTTTGTGAAGTTAATGATACCATCCAACAAATATGACCAACAAAACATTCATGGTCACATGTTGAATGGTAGTTCCAATATCTTGAACAAAGATGTTCACAGCTATAGGAATAGAAAGGATTTTGGCTTGAGTGCCCTAAAGGCTCCACATGGGGAAATTCACATGGCCCATCATGGACCATTTGTTTTTGGAACCTCAGCCACTACACTCAAGATAAAGGCGGCTGCTTCATCCAACTCCTATCCAACAAAAATTGGGGCTGCTGCCAGACCTATAACCAAGCCTAACAGCCCAGTATCTGCTGCCATCAACACTTACTTAGCTTCTAAGCTAAAATCTATTGATGACAATCAAAGCTTCCAAGACTAATTATAGGAAGGCAAAAAGCCAAGTGATTGCTGAAAGGAATAAAAAAAATGCAGTTGTATCCTTCTCTAAACAGAAGAAGGAAGCCTCAACTTCCAAATCTGTATAGAAAAGAAGATACAACATATATGAGTGTTGGTGCTGTGGCAAAGTGGGTCACTTTATAATTGATTGTTGGCACAACCCCAATGTGACAATTGCAAGGAAAGGCACTCCAGCTAAACAATACCTTTCCAGGGATATTTCATATGATATTAACAGGGACCTAGGACCCAAAATCAGTTGGGTTCCTAAGGTATAGTAAATTTTATCTTGCAGGTTAGTACAAGTACCCATCTTAAATAGATATGATACTTGGATAGTGGGTGCTCAAGTAAAATGACAGGTACCCAAAGTCTTATACAGGACTACACAGCTGTGAAGAATAGACCTAAAGTTACTTTTGGTGGATCTGAAAAGGGAATCACCAAGGGATATGGTATGATCTCCAATGACATAGTTTCAATCACAAGGGTAGCTTATGTTGAAGGGTTGCAACACAATCTTGTAAGCATAAGTCAACTATATGACTTAGGCTATGTCATTGAATTCCACAATGACAAGTGCTTGGTCAAAAAGTCTAATGACTTAGAGACCATTCTCACAGGCACTAGGAGTGGGAATGTTTATTGTTTAGATTTTATATGCAATAATTCTATATCTTCTGTGTGTCTTGTGACTAATGAAAGTGAGTCTCTTTGTGTTCAATGGCATAAGAGACTTGCCAACATTAACTACAAGACAATGTATAAACCATTCTCTAAAAACCTTGTTAGGAATAGTCCAAACTTGAAATGTATTAAAAGTGGTCCATGTCATGCTTGCCAAATGGGTAAGCAAAAAAGGGCCACCTTTAAAAGTATTGGCTCCAAAGACACTGAAAGATGTCTATATCTATTGCACATAGACTTGTTTGGTCCTTTGTCCATTTAGAGCCTAGGTGGAAAGTTGTATACTTTGGTGATTGTTGATGATCACTCAACATATGCATGGATATTCTTCCTTAAGAAGAAATCTGATACTTTAGATGTCTTTATAAACCATGTCAAGGCAATTCAGAATGACTTACAATATACTGTGGTCAGGATTAGGACTGACCATGGCATAGAGTTTCAATCTGAGGCCATGATAAGGTTTTGTCAAGAATTTGGTATCACCCAAGAGTTCTCCTCCCTAAGGACTCCACGACAAAATGGTGTGGCTGGGAGGAGGAATAGGACCTTGATTGAAGCTGAGAGAACATTGATTAGTGACTCCTCACTCCCAGAATATTTCTGGGCTGAGGCAGTCAATATTGCTTGTTATGTTCTCAATAGAACTTCAATCAATAAGGTTCATGGAATTACCCCCTATGAGATTTTGAAAGACAAACAACCTACAATTTCATACTTTAGAATCCTTGGTTCCAAATGCTACATTTTAAACAATGGAAAATCTCAATTAACAAAGTTTGCAGAAAAACGCAATGTGGGGGTTCTTGTTGGCTATAGCTCACATAACAGAGCCTATAGAGTTTATAACAAGAAAACTCATGTTGTAGAATAGTCTATGCATGTAGTGTTTGATGAGACCAACCTACTCTATAAGGGCTGGTCTAGTTCTTCTGTTTTGACGGGAAATGAAAAGGCAATGGAAAATATGTCTGTACAAGACATATCCAGCAGCAGCAAAGTCTATACAGATGCTGCAATTCCTGAAGATGAAGAGGTACAGGCTGCTGAAGATACTGCTAAACCAGTAGATGAAATACAACAAATAGGGGACATGCTGTCTGCAGCAACAAGACACTTAAGAGATCATCCAAGAGAACAAATCATTGGAGACCAGAACCAAGATGTACTAACTAGAAGCAGGGCTAACAATGAAGCTCTATTCCTGAGCTTCCTATCAAAAATGGAGCCCAAGAAGTTTTAAGAGGCCAATCAAGATACATTTTGGATTCAAGCCATGCAGGAAGAGCTTCTTCAATTCAAGAGATGCAAAGTAAGGAAGTTGGTGCCAAAACCTCAAGGACACAACATCATTGACACCAAATGGATATACATAATTAAGTTGGATGAAAATGGAATTATCATCAAGAACAAGGCTAGATTAGTAGCCAAGGGCTATAGACAAGAAGAGGGTATAGACTTTGATCAAACCTTTGCCCCAGTTGCAAGATTAAAAGCAATTAGGCTATTTCTTAACTATGCTGCCCACAAGGGGTTCAAAGTATACCAGATGAATGTCAAATCAGCCTTCCTCAATGGTGACTTGAAGGAAGAGGTATATGTTGAACAACCATCAGGTTTTGTGCATCCAACACTCTCTTCTCATGTTTATTTACTTAGGAAAGCGCTATATGGTCCAAAGCAAGCCCCTAGGGCTTGGTAAGAGACTTTGTCTAGCTTTCTAATCAAGAACAAATTCTTGAGGGGAAAGATAGATAGTACATTGTTTCTTGGGGAAACAAAGGGCAAGTGCCTCATAGTTCAAATTTATGTTGATGACATAATCTTTGGGTCAACTGATGACAACCTTTGCAAAAGGTTTGCCAACCTTATGCATGGGGAGTTTGAGATGAGCAGTATGTGAGAGCTCAAGTACTTTTAGGCCTCCAAGTGAAACAGTCTGATGAAGGGATATTCATCTCTCAGACTAAGTACACTAGGGAGCTTATTAAGAAGTTTGGTATGGAATCAGCTTCCACCATGAAAACTCCCATAGGGTCCAACATTTCCCTGGACAATGATGAGAAGGGCAAGATCGTTGATGAATCCATGTACAGGTGCATTATTGGATCCTTATTGTATCTAACTGCTAGTAGACTAGACATTATGTATAATATATGTGTTTGTGCTAGGTATCAGGCATGCCCTAAGGAATCTCACTACTCAGTTGCAAAGAAGATTTTGAGATACCTTAAAGGCAGCCTACATCTTGGCCTTTGGTACCCTAAGAACAATGACTTTGAACTGACTGGATTTTCAGATGCAAATTTTGCAGGATGCAAAGAAGACAGGAAAAAGCACAAGTGGAGCTTGTTAGTTCCTAGGAAGGAGGTTGATATCTCGGAGCAGCAAGAAGCAGACCAGTGTGGCAATATCCACTGCTTAGTCTGAATATATTGCTGCAGGTAGTTGCTGTACACAACTTTTGTGGATACAACATCAGTTAGAGAACTACAACCTTAAAGTAAGTGAGTCTCCTCTATATTGTGACTCATCCAGTGATATCTCTATTACTAAGAATCCTGTCTCTCATAGCAGGACTAAGCACATAGAGATAAAATATCATTTTATTAGAGAGCATGTTGAAAGTAAAGATATCTGCCTTGAATTTGTCCCCACTGACAACCAAGTTACTGATATTTTTACCAAGCCATTGGATGAGGCTAAATTTAATGCTTTCAAGATTGAACTAGGTATGTTAAATATTGAATAGTGACTAATTTTTCCTTCTATCAGTCATCTATGATATTATGAATGTTACGTTATAACTTAAAATGTTGTCACATCAATACTCTTAGTGACATGGTTAGGACATCAAACAATCAAATCTCAAATGGATTAATGATTAGACAGTAAGGTCAGCTAAAATAGAATAGATTGCATTAGCTGAGCCGCTGAGATAGCTGGGAAAAATCCAGCTGAACCGCTGAAACAGCTAAATTGTCCCAGCGGTTGACAATGCTCTGTCCCAGCGGTTTAGGTTACCGTCTCAGCGGTTCCGCTGAGACGGGCTGGTTAAACTACAGTATATCCAAATACAACCTTAAATGATCTAAATTCTATTAAAATAATAAGTTCACCAAACTTTAATCATTATGGGTAATCAAAACCTAAATCAAGGCTATATAAATAGACCATTGTTGATTAAAGAGGGTTACAAAACCCTTCCTCCCTAGCCGCCGAGACGAATCGTATTCCCTTCCGTCTCAGCATCTCCTTCTAGAAAAAAAATGGCGCCAAAGACTTCAAAGGATCATCTGGAGGGCTATGAAATTGTCAGGAATGGATTTGCCCTTGCTCCAGAAAAGATAAAGGGAGTGATTCAACTCCTGGAAGCCCAAGGTCTGGAGTATCTTCTGTCTGAACCAACTGTTATTCTCAGAACTGAAGTTCTGGAATGGTTCAGTAATGTAAAGTTGTCTCCTTCCAAGTCAACATTAAAATCTAAGATAGGAGGAGAAAGAGTGAAAATAACCTCAGCAAAAATAGAGAAAGCCTTACAAATTCCCTCATGCAGTAAGGATGAGGAGGAAGAAATCTCTGACAAAGATAAGGAAAAGGCTCTAAAGTGGTCTGAATACAGTGATGCTAAGAAAGGATCATTGAAAAGGAAATTCTTCAATCAACAATGCAAACTTCTGTCAGACATAGTGGGAAAAGCAATTCTTTGTAAGCCTGGGCCTCATGACACAATCTCCCCGTATATGTTTGACCTTATGACTAGAATCATCCTAAAAAAGAAAACTTCATGGGGAGAAGTAATATTTCAAAGAATCAAGGAATGTCTGCAGGCACCTAATCTGGGTAAAATTCTCTCTTTATCTGATCCAAACTTATCCTAAGAAGTTTGAGAGTTCAAAAGGATCAAATCTCCATTACCTGAAGAAGATGGACATAAAGACTCTAGATAGGTTCACAAGGGTGCTCCCCATGAGCCAGCCCTCTGAGGCAAAGGAGAAGGAGAAACAGAAATCAAAAGCAACCAAGAAGACAAGAATGATTATTTCAAGTTCTGATTCAGACCACTCTGATAAGAATAAGGATGTTGATGCTGATCTTGGATCTCACAGCAGTCCAGAAAGGGATACTCTTCTGGATGACATGGAGAAAAATAGCACCCCTGATAATTAATCCTTCAACCTCACATTACTAATAATGTCATATAATCTTAACCAGTCAATTAGTTAATCATTAATGACTCTTCAACAATATGAACTTCAGATCCTCAAGGCCAGTTAGATGCCCTATCTAAGGGGGAGCAACAACAAGAACCATTTGCAATGGATGTTGCTAATGATAATATTGATGGTGAAGCAGTCTCTAACATGATTGATGAGGACAAAGTGCATTCTCTTAAGGATATGCAAAGTAAGATTGACACAATAATCTTAAATCCTGAAAGAAGAATTAAGCTTAATCCTGATAATGAACCAGATCTCTGGGATTCACCAGGTCACAGACAACCTGATGCCCCATCTGAGGGGGAGAAGCTAAAATAGTCATCAGTTGGTAAAGATGATGTACTAGTTTTCTTGGATTTATCAGATCAAGACAAATTTGCTGCTGATGATGAGGATGATAATAATGTTGATGATGGTGATAATAAAGATGATGATGCTGATGATGATGATGGAGTCCATCCTGACCACATTGATCATATAGAAAAATTTGCTGAAGTAGAGGATCATCATGCTGAGGGGGAGCTTCCAACAATTGACATTCAGGATAAACCAACCATCAACACCACTGCAGCTGAGTTTTCCACTCCATTTGAGTGTGACAATCAAGGAGTACCTGTACACAGTACACCAACAATGGTATCTATAATTTCCCCAAGTCTACCTGATCAGGATAAACAACCTCTAGTCATTGATCAGCAAGCTTCAACCTCCACCTCCTCACAGTTCAATGAGAGCATTCTCATTGCCATTCAAATCATATTAGAGACTCATCTAACATCTATGAAGGATTATGTAGACAGGTCAGCTTCTACAGTAAAAGATATATAGATCAGTTTGTCTCCACTGTGAAATCTAAAGTAATGGCTGAACTGACACCCATCCAAGATGAAACTGTCTATCTAAACAAGCAAATGACCAAGTGGTTTGTCATGGCAGAAAAGACTGTAAACTCTCAATCCAATATATTCAAATCCATTAACAATGATCTTAAAATGGCTGAGCCTGACATGAGATATGTCAAGGATTATGCAAGTAAAGCAGATGGGGTACTTAAGGATACAACAAATCATATAAAAGAATATGTGTACTCCACTGTTATGCAACTGAATGGTGAGGCTAACAGGAATAAGAATGAGCTGAAGGCTGATATTGAAAATGTTTTCCAAACCATTTTTAGCACAATAACTGATGCTCAACAGAACTTAAATCAAAGAATATTTGAAGAAGCCAGAAAGGGGGAGAATACCAATGATATCACCAACTCTGAGCTAGCCCTCAAGGTTCTACAAGGAACAAGGCTAACCTTAAACCATCCCCTCCTGGACAGGCACAGAGCAGAAGATTGGTACTTCTCTAAACAAGAAGAAATTGCTCAGAATGACAGATTAGCAAAGAGAAGTGAGAGAGAGAACACACAATGCTAGTTGAAGAATTTATAGCTAAGCAGAGGGATGAGCAGACCAAAGAACCAAATTTTGAATACTGGAGTGAAGACTCCAAGAGCATAATTCTAAATGCATGGCTAAGCCATGGACAAGTCTGCAAAGACATTGATAAAATCTATCCCTCTGAAGAATGGATAAAGCATTTAGAAAGAAACATAAAAGGGATAGAATATTTAAAGAAAATATGGTAAGAAATGATAATCCAAGAAGGATGCCCTCAAGGTACATTCCAAAGCCATATTTGTACTTCAGAAGGCAAGAAAACAGGAAGAAGATAGCTAAAATAGAAATAACAAATGCTGAAAAAGGCACTGCCACTCATCCTGCTGAAAACATGACTGAGGCTACTGAAGACAAAAAGGCCTCAGCCAAAGGGAAATAAGTTGTTGCAGACATTGTTGAATGCTCAACATCATCTAAGAGGAGAATAACTTAAATTTATGCATTTAGTTTTTATCTTGAAAATCAAAATGTAATGTAAAACAATATCTCAACATTTTGACTAGAATGAAAATGAAAGTTTGGCTAAATCTATTGATTTATGACTAATCTTAGTCTAAGCCTAGTAATAGTAAGTATCTTTGCTATAATGATTCTGTGATATCTGAACATAATGAATTAACAATGCTACTCTTTTGACATTGTTATTATGATTATCACAAATGCAATCTGTATTGGCATATGTGTAATACCTAAATTATGTCAACTGTTATATGATATGAATTCACAAATACTATATAATTCATTGCATGATAAGTTTCTATTGTTATGTACCTTAGCATTGGGGGTGTTCTGTCTTCTTCAAATAGGGGGAGATTGTTGGGAATATTATCCTCAATGTTCCCTTGATTTGAAGAAATATCACACTCAATGCTAAGTACAATATATATTTAATAAACCCTATTTTACATCATGACTATGCATGGTTAGGTTATTCCAAGATGTGGAATAAGTTCAGTGGTTTACAGCTAAAACCGCTGAGACGAGTTCTCAGTCTCAGCTAAACTGCTAAGACAAGGTCAGAAGCCGCTGAGAAGGAGTCTGGGTCTGTTGAGCTGCAGATAGAGGAAAACCGCTGAGACAACTGCCTGTCTCAGCGGATCCGCTGAGACGGAGACAGAAGTAGCCGGTAAGACTGGAAGCTGTCTTTGACCAACCGCTGAGACAGATTCAAATGTGCTGGCGGGTTTTTCTTTTGCCGCAAGTTGCAGTAAAGCAAGATAAGGTTTTCCAATCAACTCTATATCGTGTCAGGGGCCGTCTGATAGCCGTTGAAGACTAAAGGAGTATACAAGAACAACTTATGACTTTGTAGAAGGAAGCCTTTTGGAAAAACAAATCACACATACTGTTCCATTGACGGCTACCCAAAAGATTTCTCTTCTTGCTTCCTGAAGCTGCAAGGATAGGAAGTTTGTTCTTCCTTAGTGAATCAAGAAGAGCAAGTTGATCCGAATTCATCTACTGAAAAGAAGGATCAGAAAGGGGCAGGATTGAGGCTACTAAACTCTTCCATGTTTCAAGAACTACAACTGCAGTAAATCAGCAACAGAAGACCAAAGGCTTGAAAGATTTATCTGTTTTATCTTCTGTTGTAAGCATCACTTATAACTTCTGTAGGAACATATTTGTTCTGAGCATGTAGGGCATTTTTCCTGTGGGTGTAGGGCTGTTCGGCCTGAGTGTAGAGCTGAGAGTTCAGCATGAGTGTAGAATCTCAGTGGAGATCTGAGGTAGGACTTCTTGATAGGTCTGAGTTGGTAGGGTTGTTGTGCCTGAGGTAGGGCTTTTGAGTCTGAGGTAGGGTTTGGAGAAAACCTGAGAGATCCTGATGGATCTGAGTTGTAAGCTCTTGGAGCTGAGATTGGAGGAGTTGTCATTGTTTAACGCATTGTTAGAAAGGTGAAGGGGGAAAAAGGACTACTCAAGACACCTTGTCTTGAGGAACCTCTATATATACTTGTGTGTTTTCTGTGTGCTTGATTTATAACTGACATAAACTCTAAAAACAGCTAGGCATAAGCTTAGAAATAAAAGAGACTTATTCCCCCCCCCCCCCCCCCCCTCTAGGTGATCAAGACTACATCCTAATAAACTATCATATATAAATGTATAAATGAGTGCCCAACACGGGGATCCGCCCCTACGGCCAAGCGCGACAGTACCCGGCCTCGCCCCCAATCAGGCGGGCTTCGCACGTGCTCGATATATGCGTCTGCGGGCTGCGCCCACAACATATACATATGAGTACTCGAAATGATCATAAAAAATATACATCAATAGTACAATATTTATTTTGTAAAAAAATACGTATATAATTAAAAAGATTATTTTTTTCTCACTCGTTTTCCCTCTCCGCCGTAAAACTTGTGGAATACATTTCAGTTGTTTGGTGTGGAAGTTTATTATTTTTTTATATTAAAGATGTTTCGGATAAAACATGTGAAAGATCCAACGGTGAAAAATGAAAGCACGGTAAAAACATGGAGAATGTTGTATTCACTTGTATAATAAAGATATGAATAAGTATAAAAATATATATGGGAATATATATATATATATGTATATGTATAAATGTATATATTTTTTTATACATATTTATATATGTATATATAAATATATATAATATATATACATATTTATACAAAATATAATCCGCTGCACGCCCCGCTGCACGGATTTATTGTCCGGCTCGCATGCAGCCACCGGTCTGCGTTGAGATTCGTGCGCGCATTCCTCCCTTGAAAACACAATCTGTGATCAATTTAAATTTTATAGTTTCAGCAAACTTTGGGCCTCTTTTTCGACCCTTTAGGGGCTGATTTAGTCTATGCATGTGAGACACTCTATTATTCATGGATGTTTTATAAACAACTTTCATGTTCTAATGATTCTGATTTGGAGTCTTTAGACAAATTTAATTTGGCCTAAAACATTTCAAAATAATTGATGATTTCTGTATTGTTTGCAATAGTTATTTTCAGTAAACTTCAACCCTCATTTTGGAGACCATATGGTCTGTTTTAGAAAATGAATGTGAGAGATGATTTTGGAGTTAAACATATTTACTACAACTTTCTATGTTTGGTACATTCTGATTTGAATCTCATAAGTAATTTAACTTTTGCCCTTAACAGTGCAATTTAAATTTTAGAATTCTGTCTTGATTATAAAGATGTTATTCTATGCAAGCTTTAACCCTCATTTTGGAGACTTTTTGGTCTCTTTTAGAAAAAGCATATGAGAGATGATTTTGGAGCTAAACATATTTACTACAACGTTCATGTTTGGTGTATTCTGATTGGAAGTCCTTAAGGAATTTAAATTTAGCCCTTAACAGTTCAATTTAAATTTTGAAATTCTGCCTTGATCATAAAGCTGTTATCTTATGCAAATTTCAACCATCATTTTGGAGATCTTAGGGTCTGTTTTAGACAAAGCATGTGAGAGATGATTTTGGAGTTAAACATATTTACTACAAATGTCATGTTTGGTACATTCTGAATTGAAGCTCTTAAGTAATTTAACTTTAGTCATTAACAGTGCAATTTAAATTTGCTAGCTCACGTGTTAGTTTAAAAGTGCACATTTATCAAGCATGCCTATGTGACACAAATAACTCGTAAAATATTGCTAGTTTCATTTGTTAGTTTAACTCCATGATGATATCCAGTCATACGAGTTTTGAATTATGATGTGAATCATAAATTATTTGTTAAGTTTGAATATTGATATGTAGTCGCTTCATTCATCACCTGATGCAGGCTACCGTGACAGCGCGCACAAGATAAATTTTCACACCACAAAAATTAAATCCGGCAAGAGAGAAACATTTGCCGACAAACGAAGGTTCGCTACACCTATATAGACCGTACAAGGGTTAGTGGCCAATGTCCGAGTCAAGCGAAATGGACCCACCCAATTCGTTCGATTAGCAACTACAATCTATAAAAGTAAAAGCTAAGCAAGATTTCGCCTTACGATCACACGCACTAACAAGATCAATTTTCCGAATTAAAATGAGGGGATCTAAAATTTAGTCCAAAAATAATACCAACAAAATTAGCATAAGCGTTACCAGATTTACAAAATTATTAACTTGATTTGAGTTACAAGCAAACGGATTTTGAGTGGGGCGGCGAAGTTCCAACGCTTCCAGAAATTACGCTAAATTTTCTCCACCAAAATCAAGATCGACACGAGAAGAAATCACACAAGACTAGTGAAAGGAATCGTTACCCAACCGGAGAAGAAGATGACGTAGAGGGAGACACTTTCCACGGATTTACCACCGTAGATCACGATCGGAGGAGGATGCGCGTTCCACCGGAGTCACACCAGAGATGGCTTTCAAGGGAGGGGCGGCCTGGACGGCGGCAACTTGGTAGTGGCGGGGCGATCGGCTGCGTCACACAGTAGGGGCGGCGGTATTCCTGATCGAAAACCCTAATAGGGAGGGAGGTGTTGGATCTTGCGGCGCCCTTAGAGGGGGGGGGGGGGGTGAATAAGGGCTAATATTTACTTTGATATTTTTCTAAAATATTAAGATAATTTTGCAATGATAAACAAGTAGATTTATTCACAACCAAAATAATCGCTTAGAAAATCATGAGAAAATTGGAAATCAAATTTTATTTTCACAAGTGATGAATACAAAGAACAATTTATCTTAATAAAGCTTAAGACCAAGGCTATGATAAAAACAAAGTTCTTTTTAATTTACCGGTCATTCAACCAAGGACTGGCCGGCTATAGCGTATCTTTTCCTAGATCTTACTACTAGTCTCCCCTAGATCTCTCCACGATCTAGACGCTGCACACAAGGCGACGATTTACTCCTAAGCCTCACAAGGACCTAGACGCCACGCGCAAGGCGGTGATTTCCTCCTAAGCCACACAC
This sequence comes from Dactylorhiza incarnata, assembly GCA_033032865.1. Classification (NCBI taxonomy): domain Eukaryota; kingdom Viridiplantae; phylum Streptophyta; class Magnoliopsida; order Asparagales; family Orchidaceae; genus Dactylorhiza; species Dactylorhiza incarnata. Next base: position 1,088,748 of record JAWHQI010000278.1, read on the forward strand.
AGACTTAGACGTCACGCACAAGGCAGCGATTTCCTCTACGGATTACAAGATGATAAAATAAATTACAAAATAGAGATTAAGATATGAGAACTCCCTAGATCCACAGCTCTGAAAACGACGTCGAATCCTTGCAAAAGTTTCCTGAGATACCGCGCATGAATCGTCGCTCCTTCGATCTTGAACGTTCCTGCCGAAAATGGAGTTCTCGAATTTCTTGAGCTCTCTGGATGAAAAACACTCAGAAATTGGTACTCCAGAATAATGTGTAACCACTCCACGAAAAACGAGTCAATATATAATTTGTCGATATCGTCGGCTACATCTAGATGTCGTCCGCCGACGTTATCTCCTCCAGCTGCCACGTGTCCCATGCGAACGAAGTTTTTGCGCGTCGTGACGGTTGCGGTTGAAACGTGGGCTGTCGGATTCCGATAGCGATGTCGAAATTCCGATAGTGGACGAAACCGACAGAACGTGTGGTAACCGTTGAGCTATCGTCGACGACATCACGATTTCGCTGACGACATTGACGTTTTCCTGGAATATTCATTCTGATCTCCAAACAATAATTAGCATAGTTGCATACCTATTATACTTGCACACCATAGAGAAAATAGGATCAAATACATTCAGGATTTGTTATTAGCAAACAAAGGAGGTCGGAATGCATGCTCCAACAGGAGGCTCTTCTCTCTCTTGTATTTCATTTTGCTCCAAATCCAAAGTGATTCTCATTACCACAAAAAGGTATTTATAGTGTTTTTATATCAAACATAAACCACATATCACGGCGGTCTAATCCGGGCCGTTAAAATAAAACAAAGTATGCATGAAATAAAATAGTTTTTTAAACTAAAAATAACTAGTAATAAAAATGTGTGACACGCCACGATGCGTGTCAAATAATGACGAGGAGGAGTGCGGCCGTGAGCGAAGATTGTAGCGGCGGGCGTTGCGGCGAGTGTCGTTGTTACGCCGCGAAGCTTTGGTGTTGCGGCACGAATCTTTAAGTAACAGTGGCTCGGGATCATCATCAACGTCGGCTTCACCCGTTGCTCCATCATCACCTTATCATGAGGGCATGGGAGGGTGCATGGTTACCAAAGTGGCGGGTTCGTCGGCTTTCCCTAATATACACTTTGGGGAAGTTGTGATGACGAACTCTTTTTGTGTTTGGTCGTGAAGATGACCGGGGAGCTAGCTACCCCTTCCTCACAGGTCCATCTCACACCTATTTTGTTATGCACCGAGAGGGTCGATCTCCGCACGAGGCGAGGATGTGTTCCCACCAAGAGTACATATTCTCCATAGAGGTACGAGGGCCTAGGAAGTTGGGGTGTATCCATAACCTAGAAGTGGGAACGACCGACCCACTGTCACCGTCTGGCCACGGCGGTGAGGCCTGGGAAGTGAGCTCCTTCTCTTAATAGGTCACTATGTTGACATAGGGGAAATGATAGCGACACAACATTCGAGTAACGGGGAGGACAAACATGCATGCTCATCGTCATCATATATATATATATATATATGTTTTCCTATACTCTCATCTTGGGCCAACATCGTATAACCACCGTTAGGAGGAGTTATACGATGACGCGTGAAATTTAAGACTTTAATGTTTTCCTTTGCTTTATGAACTGTTGATGTTACTTGTTAGTTTATATAATGCATGTATATATATATTGTTTCGACTATTACGTTACCTCTCCTTGCAGATGTCCTCCCTGGTACCCATTAGGGGGCTGGGGAGGAGCGTGAGATTTACTTGGTTCGCCGTGGCTAACGTGCTCTTGTACATTATTATTTTAGGAACTGATGCGCCTACCGACGAAGTAGGAGTGGATGGATGAGCGTAAACGTTCCCATGATGACGAGGAGTTCCCTGAGCCAGCTCGGACGATTTACGAGGACGTGAGAGTACTATCTTGAGGAGAGAGGATGAGTGATTTTCATTGTGGACTCATTGTTTTGTCATCATTTTGCTGCGATGATCTATTTGGACACTTGTGCCCTTAGTTGGTTTTCTCTATGATTCTCTTTTATCATGTTGATATACATATATATATATATTCTGTGATTTTATGCTTTCGCGCAATTTTTATACTATGTAACATTTTTCTGTAATGATGTATATAGCCTTACAAGGCGCATGTTCCGGCAATTGGGTCGGGTCAGAGGAGTGGACCCTCTACCGAAACATGAATCGGTTGGCTGAATGTGCATTTTGGGCATAAGGACTCCCTGGTTCCGAGAGGGGATTCTTACAGAAAGACATTGAGATTCTTGAGGAGAAAAGTGATTAGCTCAATTTTCTCCTCTTTTTTCAATTCAGCATTGATGGAGAGAATTCGATCTCCATCTCCTCTAACAATAAGAATACATTGGATGAACTGGGCAGGTTCCAGGTGAGCACCATCCCTTTTTTGCTTCAGCAGCAAGCTCTTCCATGACAGACTTAACTTTCGTTACTTCGGTACACTCCTCGGCAATAGGAGGCGGAGAGGCTTCAGACATATCTTCAGCTATAGGAATGAAGGGCTCAATTACGTTAAGCAATTATCGAAGCATTATCTAGCAATCATTGGGTCACTCCTAACTCCGAACTGCTTCCCCTCCATTGCAAACTTGAGAACTTGATGGAAGGTGGAGATTATAGATTGATACTCATTCAGAATAGGCCGCTCAAATATAGTGGTGTAACTGTTGGTGCTATCTACAATGACAAAGGTGATAGGACTAGTTACCCCCACACATTTTTTTCATTGATAGAATGATGTTTCCTTCAATGTCCTTCCTCTCTCCGGAGAATCCATAGAGAGGACTATCGCTAGCTTGGAGAGACTTCCTGGTCTTCATGGCCTCGAAGGTAGGCTTGAAAAGAATATTGACGAGCTACCGGTGTCTATCAAAATTCTCAACACTGTATAGTTCTCCATGACTGCTTTGACGATGACGATGTCGTTGAATGGATTAGTAGTTTTTGAGAGATCATCTTGACTGAAGATGACGTCTCCCCGCATTGGAGCAGATGATGAGGTTGTAACAACCTCTTGGAGAAAGACCTTTCCAATGCTGGCCTTGCGGGAGGACTATAGACCAACCCCTTGGAATGCAATTAATCTAACCCAGTTGACCTTCATCGCTGAGTTTGACGCACTCGTCAACATAATTGACGCTCCCAAGGGAGCCAATATCTTCCACTTCAACACACTCCCACTGGCCAAGGAGGTGGACATCGATGATCTCTTTGCCCTTGTTATAAGCGGGCTTGTCATCCGACTAACGAATGGACAAATCTTGCATCTCACCGGCTTGTAGCATTTTATTGACAAGGTTACATATAACACTCTAGTTCTCTGTATGATGCACCCCTCCTTATTGAATTCACAAAATAGTTCGGGGTTGCGATTTCTAAAGTTATACTTGAGAGGGGCTGGCCATTTGAAGCCAAACTACTTCTAAGAGATTTGGATGATCTCATTCATGGGGAGGAGGAGGTAAGTTTATGACTCTTGCGGGTCTTCATGTTGGCCTTGTGGGGTGTATGATGGTGGTGGAGGTCTGTATTGAGAAGATGATGGGTGGTATGAGTGTGAATCTAACTTTGGAGGAGCAAGTATGTTACTTTGGGGGAGAGAGGTCGTTGAGGTTTCATCTACTGGAATTGCTAATGAGGCACATGAGGGCGATGATGGCAGAAGTTCCTCCCACATTGTGTTGGCAGTGAGAAGAACTCTTGGTAGTGATGCATTGGCGGTCACTGATGTACACCAGAAGGCTTGGAAAAAGAAGATCCTCCTTGCTTCTCTCGGATCAGCTGGCTGATGGAGGAGATCAGATCGGGGTTGGTTTTCTCCCTTTCTATAAAATGATTTGCCATATCAATCAGCTCATGGTAGGAGCTGGGCATCCTCCTATTCACTTAAAACTTGAAAAGTTCCTCTTCAAGTCCATAAGTGAGAGTCACCTGATACATAGCAGGATCCACATCGTGAATGCCGAGAATTTCTTCTTGAAACCGGTCCATGAAGTGGGCTAAGTTTTCATTCACTCCCTGCTTGATTTAGAAGAGGCTTGAGGGCCACTCTTTCGCTTCCTTGAGGTAGCGAACCTCAACATAAAGTCCCTTCAGAGATCTTTGAAAGAACTTACTGATTGGGAGGGCAACTTGTAAAACCACTCCCTTGTTTTGGCCATCAAAACATGTGGCAATTAAGCAACTTGAAGCAGATCCCATCCCGAGGATCCTCATTGACGTAGCAGACTCGAAGGCATGTTGATGGCTATAGGGATCTTCCCTCCTGGTGAATTGAGGGAGGTATGTAACATCCCGACTTTTATTGGGTCCCTAGACCCTAGCAGACCCAATAAAAGTAGACCCAAAGGTAGAAAGTAACACGATTAAGGGATACTGTGCTAGGAACTCCGATCTGACTTCCGTCAGTTCTGTTAGACTCATATGACCAATACGAGCGCAACGGAATTCGTGGCACCTCGATCCGAGATCGTTTAGGGAAAACGACCATTTTGAGTATCGTAGCGCGCCACCACCACACTATTGTGGAATAGTGGCCAAACGTACTCCAATTTGACTTCCGTCAGTTCTGTTAGACTCGTATGACCAATACTAGCGCAACGGAATTCGTTGCACCTCGATCTGAGGTCGTTTAGAGAAAACGACCATTTTGAGTATCGTAGCGCGCCACAACCATACTATTGTGGAATAGTGACCAAACGTACTCTGATTCGACTTCCGTCAGTTCCGTTAGACTCGTATGACCAATACGAGCGCAACGGAATTCGTTGCACCTCGATCCGAGGTCATTTAGAGAAAACGACCATTTTGAGTATCGTAGTGCGCCACAACCACACTATTGTGGAATAGTGTCCAAACGTACTCCGATTCGACTTCCGTCAGTTCCGTTAGACTCGTATGACCAATATGAGCGCAACGGAATTCGTTGCACCTCGATCCGAGGTTGTTTAGAGAAAACGATCATTTTGAGTATCATGGCGCACCACAACCACACTATTGTGGAATAGTGGCCAAACGTACTCTGATTTGACTTCCGTCAGTTCCTTTAGACTCATATGACCAATACGAGCGCAGCGGAATTTGTTGCACCTCGATCTGAGGTCGTGTAGGGAAAACAACTATTTTGAGTATCGTAGCGCGTCACAACCGCAATATTGTGGAATAGTGGCCAAACGTACTCTGATTCGACTTCTATCAGTTCCATTAGACTCGTATGACTAATACGAGCGCAACGGAATTCGTTGCACCTCGATCCGAGGTCATTTAGAGAAAACGACCATTTTGAGTATCGTAGCGCGCCACAACCACGCTATTGTGGAATAGTGGCCAAACGTACTCCGATTCGAGCCCAGTCAGTTTCGTCGGGCTCGTATGATCCATATGAGCGGCACGGAATTCGTTGCACTCTGATCCGAGGTCATACAGAAAATATGTCTATTTTAGGTTATGCAGACCGCCCCGGGACAACGTACGAAATACGAAGCACACAAACTCAGAATCGACCCCAGTAAACCCTAATGGACCCCCGGGACCATGGGGGACCCCACCGTGAGTTGACCTTGGTCAAACCTCCCCCCCCCCCCCCCCCACGCTTGATTTTCTCGAAGAAGAAAAGGGGGCAGGAAGAGGGTCTCTTCCCTCAAGGGAGGGGGCTGCCCATGAACAGGCAGCCCCTATTAGGGCAAGGGAAGGGGAGGGGGGAGAAAATATCTCCCCCCACCCATCCCTCCCTTAAACCCGCGTGGGGATAAAGGGAGGGAGAGGGGAGGCCTCCCTCCTTCCTTATAAAAGAGGCCAGACCCCCCCCCCCCCCCCCTTACTAGCCACCTCCCCCTCCCTTGCCAACCAGCGGCACCGCCGAAGCCACCTCTGCCAAAGCCTCCACCGCCGCCCCTCCATGGCCGCCCAACCCTCAACCTCCAGAGCCCCTCCCCTATAGGTGGAACCTCCTCCCCCCCTCTTCCTACTTCCCCAAGGCCAGCCCCCCCTCCCCCCCCCCCCCCCCCCCCCCCCGTTGTTGGAGCGCCACCCCGAGCTTGCCCAGGCTCGGGTGGAGGTGTTGGCCATGAAAACCGCACCCCCAATGCCGGTGGTGGCGCTGGGGGAGCAGGTCCCCACCTGGGGACCTCGGCTCCGACGAGGGGAGGTGTCCGGGCCGCCGGAGAACGTCGTCCCGGCGGCACTCTCACGCTCAACCCCCCACCCCCACCCCCCCTCTCTCTGTTTTCCTGTACAGGTTTGACGCCCTCCCTCGGTGGCGGCCAGCGGCGCCAGGCCGCCGGACCACCACCGGAGGTTAGCCCCTCCCCCGGCGCTCCATCCGGGGGTGGGGGAAGGCTCTCCTGGCAAGGGAGGTGGCACAGCACAAGCCTGCATGGCGCATGCAGGCTGCGCCACTGCCCCCCCCCCCCCCCCTTGTATTATTTACGGCGGTGGCCGGCGGCGCCAGGCCGCCGGGCCACCACCGGAGTGGTCGCCGGCCCTCGGCGCACTGGCCGGGGGCGGAGCCGATGCCAGCGGGCCGCTGCCCGGCGGTGGCAGCGGCCTCCTCCCGCGGCAACCCTACGGGTTAGCAGGGGCCGTCCGATCTCCACGATGAGATCGGGCGGCCCCCTTTCCTTATTTCCCGCCCCTGCCTCCACCTGTGTGCCCCCCACAGTGGATCCGCCACAGTTCCATTGTGGGGACCCAAGAACCACGCGCGGCCCAGCCCCCCTCTGTAACGATCCAGGCCCGCCAACACGGGACCCAGCTGGATCGCCAGCACCCTCCCGGCCCAAGCCCACCAACACGGGACCCAGCTGGCACGGGAAGGGTTCAACCAAACTAGATGGTCTGCAGACCATACACCCCAACCCCTCTCTGACCCACCACAGGGCACAGTGGGTTGTTGGAGACCGCAGTCCCCCTTTGATGAGAATTGAGCCAGTTAAGCGGCAGCATGTGGACTTCCCAGGAGGTCACCCATCCCAGAATTGCTCCAGCCCGAGCACACTTAACTATGGAGTACTTTCACTTCTCATCACCAATTGAGCTAGGATTGCACTTTTTGTAACGATCCAGGCCCGCCAACACGGGACCCAGCTGGACCGCCAGCACCCTCCCGGCCTAGGCCCGCCAACACGGTACCCAGCTGGCATCGGAAGGGTTCAGCCTAACCAGATGGTCTACAGACCATGCACCCTAACCCATCTCTGTCCCACCACAGGGCACAGTGGGTTGTTGGAGACTGAGCTCAATTGGTGATGAGAAGTGAAAGTACTCCATAGTTAAGCGTGCTCGGGCTGGAGCAATTCTGGGATGGGTGACCTCCTGGGAAGTCCACGCACTGCCGCTTAACTGGCTCAATTCTCATCAAAGGGGGACTGCGGTCTCCAACAACCCACTGTGCCCTGTGGTGGGACAGAGAGGGGTTGGGGTGCATGGTCTGCAGACCATCTGGTTAGGCTGAACCCTTCCGGTGCCAGCTGGGTACCGTGTTGGTGGGCCTGGGCCGGGAGGGTGCTGGCGGTCCAGCTGGGTCCCGTGTTGGCGGGCCTGGATCGTTACACCCTCTCACTCACCATTTCTTTATCCGCACCCCAAATCTCCCCCTCTCTTCCCAATTTTTCTGAGACAAAACTAGGCTCCTAGGGCAAAATCTTTGAACATAAAAAATGTGTCTTATCAAGAGGTCTACTCACAAAAATTTTGGGGGAATTTTTTGGATTAGTTTGCTATTTTTATAAGCATCTACACCATTTAATTGGAGGAATTAAATGCCCAAATAAATTGGGAAAATTCCAAAAAAATTATAGGCTCACTCTTAGGCTATGTTTCAACTCCTACCAAAGTTTGAAAAATTTATCAATCCTTTTGCTATTTTTGCAACCCTACATAAGTTTTCTACGAGCAAATTAACGCCCGAAATTGGGCGGAATTAACCGAGACAAATTTGCGGGGTCTCGATGCGTTATTTTAACAACGTAATAAAATTTTGCGAGTCGATCAAAATTAAATGATGATCTCACCAATTTTGGCAAGGAATCGACTAAATTAAAAGTATTGAAACGCGCAATTGGGTCGTAATCGCGAGACGACATTTCTAAATCAGTAACGACGTGAAAATTAAAGGATAAACCCAAGTCACACCGCAATAAGGAGTCGCATAAAATATAAGTCGACCGCGATCAATAACAAAAATCAAACAAGCTCCTATGAAAGGAGAAAAGACCCCTATGAACGGGGAAAGAACAGAACATCCTCCTAAGAACGGAGATGACACTGAAGCCTCCTGATATGTAGTGATTGGACTACTAACCCGCTTATTTATTTATATTCTCCAGTCTCGTACTGGTCCCACATTTACTTTCTGCAATTATTTTTTCCAGCACTCTAGTCTCGCACTGGTCCTGCATTTACTTTTTGTAATTATTTATATTCTCGAGTCTCGTACTGGTCCTGCATTTACTTTCTGCAATTATTCTTTCCAGTACTCCAGTCTCGCACTGGTCATTTCTTTATTTACTTTCTGTTCTTTTCTTTTCGATACTCCAGTCTCGTACTGGTCCCGCTAATTCGGCCCTTGCCTTCGGCCTTCTTACTGTTAAATATTTTTATTACTCAGCACTGTTGTTTACTTTACTTCATACTAACCCCGGGTCCCGCGCTAGATAGCGGTTATTTCTATGCTACCATAAGAGTCTCAGTTGGGGTTAACCAAGAGTTGAGTTCGTCCTCTGAAGGGTTAGCCCCAAATAAGATGCCCCACTTCCGATGCACCTCCCGGCCCTAAGTTGTGTGGCCGGTGGAGCTAAGGAGCCGCGATGGACCTGGAGTAGTGGTTCTTACTTAAGATTGTTTGCTAATTGCTTGCTATAAAAGTGGCGGGTCGGTCACGCCCGCAGACTGTTCGTACCGGTGCGGGAGAGATGACGACTCATGGCGACAGGGAGATGTGCACCGCAGGTTATCACCACTTCGAACCCGCTGATTTGCCTCCGCTGGTCGGCCCAAAACTCGAAATCGCCAGATGTCGCTCACATCCAATTAGTACACCAAGTTGTACGGGAGGGCCTGAGCGATACGGTACGACTACGCTCAGAAGTGGTAAGACTGGCCACTGTCACCGATGACCACATCGGTGAGGCCCGCGGGGTTCGCTACCATGCTGGAAGAGAAGCAGTCTAAACTGTGTCGACACAGGGTTATGTGTATTCAGGTTTGAATACCTATTGTGCGTGTAAACATGTTTGAATACCTGGTGCATGTGCAAGATAGATTTGTTAACAGTGCTATAATCTGCGCGCTCCTCGCTGCTTTACTAAAAATTATGGTCGGTGGGCCCAATGGATATAAATATACATAACTGCTGCTAACCCTTCCCTTGCTTCGGCTATTTACTTTAAGTACTTTAGCCTGCCCCCAGGATACGGATCCGAGGAGGGAATGTGTTTCCACTTAGCTCTGTGACTAACGGTTATTCTTATAACCATTCACAGGAGACGGGACAGTGTGAAGCCCCCGCACCACCGGATGATATACCAGCCCTAGAGATTGCCCGATCAGACACTCCAACCTAGAGTCCAGGGTTAAATAAGGAGTCTTTTGATGTACCTATTGTAGCCAACGGGGCGTTTTTGTGTAAACAGTAGGCTACGACCCGTTTCAGTTAGATATATATAACCTTGCCTTCTTTCTTTCTCGAATTTTGCTTCTGCTGTGTGACTCTGATGTGTGTTGTGGTGATTCTTGTGCCTGACAAGGCGACCGCTTGGCGCTTGAGAGGGTGGGTCGTCGCCACCCGGGAAGCGCTAGGTGGCCGCCTTGGGCAGTAAGACCCCCCTCTCCCTGGACCGGGTTCAGTTTTTTTGTGGGGGAGGGGGGGGGGGGGGGGGGGGGGTCTTACAAGGTATGACTCTCTAAATACATTCGGGATAGGTTCCCAATGGATAAAATTAACAAAAGGAGAAGGCTCCTCTTTCTCAGTCATGGGAGGGTATCCATTCCTATTCTGAAAATTTAGTACTCTAGCTTGGCTAGACTATGTGGCAGCCCTGGAGAAGTTGTGATGACCAGCAAAAAACTCTTCCTCCTGTGGTCGTAGGGGTCGTGCAGCCACAGAAGTGGGCATACAGTTAAGAGGAGTTGCAGCTTCCCTGGATGAGATACCTTCTAAGACAGATGGGCGATTGTTGACATCACCACCTTAAACTTCTGGGTCGTCTATTGTTGTGATTGCTCAAGTCTCCTCTCAAGAGATTCTATAAAGGTCACGCCTCTTGAGCTGGAGCGAGACCCTTTAGGAAAACACCTATGATGTTCACGATTATCCATGTTGACCAACTGCTTCCTCGACCAACTCTAATATGAAGGTCACATGTTTGTTCTATTGGTGCAGATTTTGCTCCCATGACTTTAGGCTCTCTAAAGAGAGTAGTGGAGGGTCACTGTGAGCGATCAGCTACTTTGATATTATTATGGACTAGATGAAGATGGAAAAAGAGGATGTCGCAAGTGGAGAGGTTAGGATTCCTACAACAAAAACTCTTTATTGTGGGTGATTTTCTTATTCACTCAGAAATGGTTACATAAAAAAGGTCGCATTAGTAGAAGATCGCATCAGCTAGAAAGGCACACGCTAGAGTCTATAGCACGCAAAAGATGGGGTCTCGGATCCCTTTTAAGGTACTGTTAACGCTTATTTATTCTAGTGGGGGCCTGCACAAATGGTCAGGCATAAGAAAAATAGGTTGCCCAGGTTACAAGGAAACACACAGAGATGAGAGAGCACATGGTGTGCAAATAACCTAAAAAATCTACACCGTGCAAACACCATAATGGTGTTTATGCGAGCTTAGGCAAGTACTAACACTAAGAGAATATAACTAAGCTAACTATGAAGTCGAGCGAGCTTTGAAGGCAACTTCCCGAGCTGACGAGGAAGAATCCATCTATCCTATAATTACTGGAGTTATTGGGATGCAAGGAAGCTGAAGACCTATCCTCCTAGACTATTAAGGAAGAAAACAACTCGATTTCAAATAACTGGAGTGCTGGGCCGAGCGAACTCCTAAGGAGTGACCACCCAGACATCCAAAGAAGGAATCATTGTGACTTCCAATATCAAGCATGAGGGTCCGGGCGGATACCACCATCCTTACCAGTTACCGCCTGGACTACTGAGGAAGCAAGGCTGCCTGGCTTAAAGACAACCTGAATGAATGCTCCAGGTGACCAATGAAGGGGTGAGTGCTCGATATTCTGAAGGAGAAGACCATTTGGTTTGCAAATAACTGAAAAGCGAGTCCGAGCAGACACCCAAACACTGTCCACACGATTACTATGATGAAGATTCTGAACTTTCCTACGACCGCAAGATTTTGGGTAAACATATCTCATGTGTTATAACTCATTCTTATCAGAGTTAGGAATTTTGTCTTTCACTTCACATTTTGGATTTGGTTGCTTATATTGTAAGCTTTCATGATCATGAAAAACAGGCTTTGCTTATTTGCTTTTCATGCACTAAGAAAAATCCAAGAGTAATGTCATTCAGTTCTCTTTATTTTAAATATTGATCATTGTTAGTTTTAATCTTTTGTTGTCTCATGTTAGGTTTTCATATTTAATTTTGATAATTAAAACATTACAAATAATGTTTATTTCTTGAAAATCAATAATGCCAAATTATGATTGTTTTAAATGAGATCATACTTATCACTATACTAGATTACATCATTACAACATTTTAACTTAAGTTGCAATTAGTATGGCTATACATGATTGGTCAAGTCTGTTAATATTTAATCTATTCAAAAAAAAATTAGTCTCTGTGAGCTACCGTCAGACGATAACATATACTGCTGGTGGCATCTCCCTTTATGTGCACTATTGCAATTTTTTAGAATAGTACACCAACTGCAGTAATTCTTCTACTGATTTGGTCTCTCCCTCGACTCTGTAGCAGGTCCTATCTTTCATTTTTATATGTTCTTTCTTAATTTCCCTTATATTTTTATTTTCCCTTAATTAAAACACAAAAGTCAGAAAAGTTAAAACCCAAAAAATATGATTTTGGTTTTTTATTTCTTTTTGCTTGTATGTTGATACACACGAGTTATGTCACAAATTTAGTATATAGATATAATACGTATTTTTAGGCAAGCACACCTATCATTTGTTGTAGCTAATTTGTTATATCAAGGTCATATTCCATGGAGCCTTTGTAAATACTGTATTTCATCTCTCCTTCTATTACTATGTCTAATTTTTATACGATAAGTTTTTAATCTAAGATATGATTGTCCAAGATTAAGATAAATTTTGATGCATTGATTTAACTTTCCAAAGTAAGAAAATAGAGATTAACATATATTAGTTTTGTTCTGTGAAAAGTAGTTATTTCTATGTTGTAGAAAATATAGATTTCTTTATTTTAATTTAAAATGTCTTTTCTCTTATCTCTCTTCATGCTAGACCGTAGGATTCCATACCACTCCGGTCTCCCTTGGTGATACAAAACCAGATCTCTGATTTTAGAGAGACCTACCTGAGATTTGAACTATGGTTAAGGGTCCTTACAGATCACCTTATCATTCTTCGAACCCCGATAGAGGGTTTGCGCATACCTAAGCAAAAGAATTATGATTTCTTATTCTTTCAGGGAGCAATCAATCTCTTTACCCAATGTATGCTCTTCATAGAGCAACAATATCCAAAATCATATGACTTGAGTTACTTGTAACTGATATGAAGAAGTTAGCCTCAAACTAACACTTCACTCTATTATAAACACGGATAAATCTTAGCGAGAGAGGTGGGCCGGAGAAAAATAATTATTTGATTAAAACAAAGTAAAATTACAACATAGAAACAACATGACGATACCCGATTACATAAACAAACTAAAACAAGATACAAGAAGTAGAAAAGAGGAAAGAAGAATACAAACATATTGAACCATCCATGAAGGACTCTCACTCTCCAAGTCTTCTTCTCCTTCTCCTCTTTCCTCCATGATGTGCATATATCTTGAAGTTTTCTGGACCTTCTGGGCCAAATCAAGCATTACTTCTTCAGGAGAAATCTTCCTATTTATAGAGTCACATCCAACGGTTCAATTTCCAGGGCACACAACTAGTATACATGGGCAAGTGCATCCGGTAGTGTGCATCAATCAACGCATCTCTATGCTCCTGTCGTGATCCCCATCCTTTTGTTGCAGTCTGTCAGGCACACGATCAGGACACACATGCATGTGCCTCGAGTCATGTGCATCAACCGATGCATCTCCACGCTCCGGTCGTGTCCCCCATCCTTTTGTTGATGTCAGTTACGCACACGGGCAGGACCCACTGGCGTGTGTCACCAAAAGTCACGCCTCTTGATCTTTAAATTTAACACTACGTGTTGGGCCATGAGTAAATGCTTTCCCAAGTCATTTAGGAAGTGTCTCTTCATCATTTAGATCCATTTTAAGCCAGAATAGTGTCCGGATTCGTCCGAGTTCGAATTTATCATGTACCTACACACTTATAAAAATATTAAATGCACAATATCATATAAAATACTTATTTTAAGCATTTTAATCAATTTAAAATAAATAAACATTGATGATGCACAAAATAAAGATGTATAACTCAAGTGTAATCAAATACCTTCACACTTAACTTTTGTCATTCCATGGCAAAATATGCTATGAATAAGAATTTACTTAGGTATAAAAATCTTAGCAAAGTATCGCATGACTCTCCCATCTATATTTTAGATGGAACTAGCCTAGTACACACATTACCATAACAGAGAATTTAATTACAAAATTAATTGTGTCGTAGATGAAATGAAAATTAATTTAACTACCTTCTTTTTTTCCTTAACTTATATGTAGTTTGTTCTCCATATGTTGCTTTGATAGGATCACATATGCTTATTTTATATACAAAATCTATTTTTATTAGTACTACTCTTTAATAAATCATACAAATCTTACAATTTTAAGAAATAATGGCAAGTATATGGATCTTTAGGACTTTTGATGGGTTGTAATGTGACTTAGGTATGTAATAAAAGTTGGTGCCAAAATTATCACCAGCTTCCACACTCAATGATGGGTCGAAATAGCAATGGGGGAATCAGGAACCACAAGCAATCAATTATTAACCCTTGAGGTCGGGCAAACATAACATAAAAAGAGCGGATCGCTAGCACCGGCAAACACCGGATAAGCCAACGACGGCGAATACTACTTGCTGCAGACAATTATATTCCACAAAGGGTGTTATTACAGGTTATTACAAGGCACGAGAAGGCACAGAAAATTGAAGGCACCCGATGACTCAGAACTTGTAACCGCACCTACTACAGGGAAGATTTTGGCTCAAGTTTCATGTCCCCTCTAAGCACGTCTGGCCCCCTATTTGTACAAGAGGGTGGGCTGCGCAGATGGTTGGGTGAAATTAATGTTGCAATTAATGTCAACTACATGAGAAGTCAGGTAGGAAAGAGAGAAAAGAAGTCTATGCGGTTACAGTCTACGGTTACAACAGACTGTAACCACACAAACGTTTACTAGCTGAAGGGAGAGGGGAGCTCGGACATACTCCTAGGGATATTCTCCCAAACCCCTCTGGACTGGTTACTGCTGAAGGCTGGCTGGAGGGATGGACTGTTACTCAATGCGTAACCGTCCGCTTTCCCAAGGTTGGGATGACATGACTTTCGGGAGGGTAACCACTCACACTGCTAGATGGTCGAAGCTTGTCCTGTCTCTGAACTAGACTGGCTCTGACTGGGGTCGCATGATTTCGGATTAACATAATTCCCACATTTTATTTTAATCCGCACGGACTTCAAAAAAGTAGACTGGTAACCGTGAAGACTACGGCTCAGACCTTGCACTGATGGATTTATAAATAGCTTAGAACTGGGTCTGCCAGGTCCACTCTACATTGCTCTCCCCTCGTTGTTGCGAACTCAGCCTTGAAATAATGGTTTGTCACAATAAGGTGTTTTTGGTGGAGCTGCTGGCAAAGAACCCTGAGCCTTTGAAGGCTAAGACCTTGATGTGTGCAAGCAAGGCCCCCGCGCCTGCAAAGAAATCATCAAAGGGCGGTCTCCCAGCTAGTCTACAATTTCGTTGCTTCCCCTGCCAAGGTCTCTGCCGCTCTGGAAGCGAGCACTCAGGTTCTCGCTCAGAAAGCGGTGAGCTCGGAAATGGGGTGCACCCTCTTCTACATGGGCAAGTTCTAGGAAAGCGACCCGACAGATGACATCATACTCCCGGGTCAGGAGGTAGTGATCGGTGCCCCCCCAAAAGAAGACGATGTCGCTTGAACCTCCGACAAATTCCTCTGTGAAGAAGTGTGCGCCAAAACCTCAAAGGAAGAATCCTATCAAGAAAGCGAGTCTGATTGTTGATGATAGGGCAGATGCCCCTTCCAAGGTCGTAGAGCAGGAGGAGACCCCACGAAATTTGCTGGCCAAAGAATAATCTGGGGAGGTGGTCGATCCGATGACAGTTTTTATGGTGGTCGCGGTTGTCCCAGAAGAAAGCGTAGATACCACCGTGAGACTTCCCGAGGAGACGAATGTCCGGAGCACTTTTGCAAGTGACACAGTGCCTCCGACTAACCTACCAGGAAGGAGGATCCTGCTGGGCTTTGATTTTGTTGACCGGTCAACCTTTTTAATTGTATTTTATATATTTTGTTTTTAGGAGGAGAGAGAGTGAACTGTATTTATGGTGGAGAGAGAATGTGAGGTGGTTTTTCTTTGTCTATAAATAGGCTTTGTATGTGTGGTTTTATAGTGTGAAAAAGGAGAATAAAAAACTTTAGGTTTTTTGTTTGTTTCCTGCGAACAGGAGGTAGAGAGAGAGGGAAGTGAGTGAGAGAATAGAAAGTTTTTGAGTTTCTTTTGGCAGAAACTTAGAGAGAGAGAGGAGAGTTTGTAGAGAGAGAGAGATCTATATCCCGCAGGATTTTTTCTCTCGGCATTTTTTTCTCGCTGCCCGCCTCGCCAACCGAAGGTAGATCGCCATTCCCTCTCGCTGAGCAGCAGCTCTCACCAGCGCCAGGACTTGGAGGAGTGGAGCAGTGCTCGCGCGGTGGACGTGGAGGAGTGGAGCAGCCCTCCAACCCGTGCGCCAACTCGCGAGTGTGTCAGCTCGCCGGAAGGAGTCCTCGCCGCTGTGTCTCGCCGAGGAATAGAAGGAGCTCGCCGGAGGCATTGCTCGTCGGTGTACTCGCGTGGGTAGTGCTCGTGAGTGGAGAGTAAGTGGAAGTGTTCGCCGTGGAAGGTCCCGCCGTGGAGAGTGTGTTCGGCGTGAAGAGTATTCGCGTACTAGAAGGTCTGGCCGGAGGGTATTCACTTTGCGAAGCGAGAAGAGGAAGTGAGCTCATGTGCCCGTAGCGCTTCCAACATGTGGTATCAAAGCTAGGTTGCAAACCTTTGCGGTGACTCAGAAGGTTTGAGGAGTAGAAGTGATGGAGACGGGTGGAGCAATGCCGGGGCAAGTCCCCAAGTTGACAAAGATGAACTATGGGAACTGGAGCATCCAGATGAGAGTGCTACTCGCCTCTAAAGAACTATGGGATATAGTTGAGAATGGTTATGAGGAGCGTACTGCTGCAGCAGAGGCGGCGTTAACCAACACCCAGAAGACGACACTTAGAGAAACAAGGAAGGAAGACAAGAAGGCTCTCTTCCTGTTGTATCAAGGGGTTGACGAAGCAACCATAGAGAAGATCTCAGACGCAAAGACTTCTAAGGAGGCATGGGAGGGGTTGCAATGCTCCATGCAGAGGGTAGACAAGGCTAAGAAGGTGAAGCTGCAGTCCCTCCGGGCGGAATATGAAGTAACAAAGATGCAGAGCACCGAGAAGGTTGGTGACTATGTGACACGTCTGCGGACGCTCACAAATGAGATGAAGAGCAATGGGGAGACGATCGATGATGTGAGCTTCATGGAGAAGTTGTTGAGATCTATGTCTAAGAAGTTCCGTCATATAGTGGTGGCGATCGAAGAGTCGAAGGACCTCACCGAGATGGCCGTTGACGAGCTTGTAGGCTCTTTGCAAGCTCATGAGTATAGGATGTTACAAGATGATGAAGAAGTGAGTGGCTTGGGAAAAGCACTCAAGACCCAGTTGAACTTTGGGGAAAGCTCAGGAAGAGGAGGCGGCCAGTGTGGCCGAGGTCACCAAAGCAGAGGCAAAGGTAGAAGAGGAGGTAGAGACCAAGGAAGAAACCAAAATTTCCAGAGAGAGGCGAAGCGACCTCAAGGAGGTTGGCAAGAAGGAAGAGGAAGAGGAAGAGTCCGAGGAAGAGGCCGAGGAGATATGTCCCAAATCCAATGTTACAATTGTAACAAGTTCGAGCATATGAGCTATGATTGTTGGGCTTCGAGGAAAAAAGAAGAGGCAAACCATTATGCCGAGGCTAGGAACAACGGGAACAACGCTGGTGTTGGAGATCTGATGATGTTCCTAACCTACCGAGGAGAGGAGGAAGGAAGAAATGAAGTGTGGTACCTGAACACAGGAGCGAGCAACCACATGTGTGGAGATAGGGAGATGTTCACTAACCTGGAACCCAGTGGGGGTGAGGTTAGCTTCGAGGATGCGTCGAAGATCTCATTGGAAGGAAAGGGATTAGTGGTTGTGAAGCTGAATGGAGAGAAGGTGCATCTGAACGATGTGTTTTATGTGTCAGGCTTGAAGACTAACACCTTGAGCCTTGGGCAGTTGGTGGAGAAAGGCTACTGCGTCCAGTTGAAGGATGGGTTTTTGGCAATGAAGAACCATCAAGGGAAAGAAGTGGTGAAGGTAAAGATGACGGCGAACCATCTCTTTACATTGAAGATGGATACTCAGGAGACATCATGTCTCGCGAGGACAGATAAAGAAGAGGAAGCATGGCTGTGGCACCATCGGATGGGCCATTTGGGCTTCACGGGTTTGAAGTTGCTATCCCACTCCAGGATGGTGGAGGATCTACCTATGATCTCACCTCCAGAGAAAGTCTGCAAGGCGTGCACGAAGGGGAAGCAGAAGAGGCTGACGTTTGAAGGAGGGAAGTCTCGGAGAGCGAGGAGACAACTTGAACTAGTTCACTCGGACATTGCGGGTCCGTTTGAGACCACCTCAGTTGGCGGAAGCAAGTACTACATCACCTTCACGGTTGACTTCAGTCGGAAGTGTTGGGCGTATTTTTTGAAGGAAAAATCTGAGTCCCTTGACAAGTTCAAGGAGTTCAAGGCGATGGAGGAAAAGGAGAGTGGTCAGCTACTGAAGGTGCTGAGGACAGATCGGGGTGGGGAGTACACCTCGAGGCTGTTTGATGTCTTTTGCAAGGAGAATGGGATCTCACACCAGCTGACGGCGGCGTAATCACCACAGCAGAACGAAGTCGCGGAGAGGAAGAATCTCACCATCATGAACATGGCAAGGAGTATGGTGAAGGGCAAAGGGTTGCCAAAGATGTTCTGGGCGGAGGCAGTGCAGTGTGCGGTGTATCTACTGAACAGATGCCCCACGAAGAGTGTGAAGTTCATGACCCCGTTCGAGGCTTGGAGTGGCTGGAAGCCAAGTGTGAAGCACTTGAGGGTATTTGGGTGTGTAGCCCATGCTCACGTCCCGGACCAGAGAAGGAAGAAGCTCGATGATAGGAGCGAGAAGTGCATTTTTGTGGGCTACGCTCCGGAGAGCAAGGCTTACAAATTATACAACCCGGTGACGGAGAAGGCCATAGTCTCGAGGGATGTGGTGTTTGAAGAAGACAACTGCTGGAGCTGGGATGAGGAGACAAGGAGCAAGAAGGGGATGTTCTTTGAAGATGAGGAGGAAGGTGGTCATGAAGCAGGAGCTGAGGATGGCTGGGCTGATCCACCATCACCACCTAGTGGAGATTCAGGGGGAGCTTGCACTCCCAACTCAAGTGGAGGCAGTTCTAGTAGAGCAAGCACTAGTGGAAGCAAGGATGATCGTCCTCAACCTAGGATGAGGAGGATGGAGGAGATCTACGAGGAGACGGCACCGACACTTAACAATTTTTCTTTATATTGATTGTTGGCAGATTGTGAGCTGCACTCCTATGACGAAGCTGCCAAGGAGAAATCTTGGAGGATGGCGATGGATGCTGAGATGGCTTCCATAAAGAGGAATGACACTTGGAGGCTAGTCGATCCACCCACTGGCCACAAACCCCTATGGGTGAAGTGGGTCTACAAAGTAAAGAAGAACAAGGATGGAGATGTGGAGAAGCACAAGGCTAGGCTCGTCGTGAAGGGCTACAGGCAAGTCCAAGGAGTGGACTACGACGAGGTCTATGCTCCAGTGGCGAGGATTGACACCATCAAATTGATCATCGCACTGGAAGCTCACTATGGGTGGAAGATCATGCAGATGGATGCGGTGGCAGCATACCTCAATGGCTACCTGGAGGAGGATGTGTACATCGAGCAGCCTCCAGGGTATGTGGTGAAGGGCCAGGAGAGGAAGGTGTGCAAGCTGGACAAAGCTTTGTACGGCCTGAAGCAAGGAGCGAGAGCTTGGAATGGGAGGATAGATGCTTTCCTCCAGAAGCATGGCTACGTGAAGTGCCCCTATGAGTATGCCATCTACATGAAGATCGAGAAGAACGGTGATATCATGATCCTATGCTTGTACGTCGATGACATGATATTCACCGGGAACAACCCAGCTATGTTTGAGGAGTTCAAGAGAGTGATGAAGAGAGAGTTCGAGATGACGGACTTGGGAGAGCTCAACTACTTCTTGGGTGTTGAGGTGCAGCAGAGAGAAGACGGCATCTTCATATCTCAGAAGAAGTATGCGGAAGAGATTTTGAAGAAGTTCAGGATGGAGGGTAGCAAGGCTATCTCCACTCTCGCTGATCCTGGAATGAAGCTAAGGAAGGACTCTGAGGAAGAAGGCGTGGACCCAACGATGTTCAAGAGTTTGGTTGGGAGTCTAAGGTACTTGACTTTCACCAGACCTGACATCATGTATGCGGTTGGGGTAGTGAGCAGGTACATGGAAGAACCCAAGCAGGACCACTTCACTATAGTGATGAGGATCCTGAGATATGTGAACGGGACAAGGGACCATGGTTTGAAGTACTCATCTGCGGGATAGTTGAAGTTAGTCGGCTACTCGGATAGCGACTATGGTGGTGATGTGAATGACCGGAAGAGCACTTCCGGATATGTGTTTCATATGGGAACGGCGGCGTTCTCATGGAGTTCAAAGAAGCAGGCTACGATAGCCTTATCATCCCGCGAGGCAGAGTACATTGCAGCTGTGGCATGTGCTTGCCAAGCCATCTGGTTGAGGAACCTTCTGTCAGAGTTACATCATAAGCAGGATGGCCCAACGACAGTGTTAGTGGATAACTAATGAGTACATTTTGTACTCATCTTTTAGTATTATTTTAATATAGTTTTAAATTGAATTTATATAATTTATATGTATTTTCTTATTTAATATGTTCCTTTTTAATTTCTTCAACTAATTTAAGCTTAGTTTATTTTTGCAGGTTTTCTGGGCACTTTGAGTTAAAATGTCAAGTACACGCCCATGGTCACGGGCGTGACCAGGGGGCGTGATAGCCTAGATGTGTTCCAGACCCGATTCCGCCACCCCGGGATCATTCTGTGAAGATTCGCCAATTACACGCCCCAGGTCACGGGCGTGACCAAAGGCGTGACATCACAATCACGGCTGGACTCCACCACCCTCTGCCAGCACACCTGCCACGCAATTTTAAAGTTACACGCCCCAGGTCACGAGCGTGACCTGGGGGCGTGACCACTAGATATGAGCAGCGTTCGACAAAAACTAAGGAGATCGACAAACTGCTCCATGGACGCGTTCGACAAATATTGCTGCGTTCGACGAACTTCGCCCGGCTGCTACGTTCGACGAAAATGAAGAGATCGACGAAAGTTCAGCAGCGTTCGACAAATATTCTGGCGCTCGACGAACTGCGCCCGGCTGCCGCGTTCGACGAAAATGATGAGTTCGACGAAAATGATGCGTTCGATGAAAATTTCAACAGCGCGCCTTCCCGCCAAAGCTTCCCGCCAGCAGCACTTAATTGAGATTACACGCCCTAGGTCACGGGCGTGGCCTAGGGAGTGACGCGTCCGAAATGCCTGCATTGAAGCCAGACGGCGCCCTTCCCGCACCCAACCGATCATGCCCCCGACACGCCCTGGTCACGGGCGTGACCAAGGGCGTGTAACATCAAAATTCTGCCTATTTAAAGGGAACTTCTCCAGAACTTCAGGGACCAATTTTTAGGACTTAGACTTTTCATTTCATGTCGTTATTTTCATATTTTAGTAGTTCTTGTACTCCTTTTCTTCTTGCAATTGGTACATTCAATTAAAATAGTTTGTAATTTTCCATTCCTAGCTTGTAATTTTTTTTAGCAATTTAATAAAATAGTTGTTTTCTTCTCTCATTCCCCTCTCTTATTTTATCATGCACTTCTTTTTATTTTTGTTAAATTCCTCCATCTCCATGAGTAGCTAAATTATTATTAGTACTCGATCGAGATGATCCAAGGAATAATATTGGTTTTGAAGTAATTGCTCTTTCTTTTTTCTAAAAATGCTTAAGATTTATCCTTGATTCTAATGTAATGAGATTATATTTTCGATATATAATTCTCATTCTTGTTTCGTTCTTTAGTTAGCCGAACAAGCTCGTAAGGCGAATCGATCATTCAAGGATAAAGAGAGTTGCATGCAACCCTCGAATGAGGATGACATAAATCTCCCGGATTGGAGTCAAATCCAATAGTGGGATTCATCTCGTAAAGCAAGTATTGGGTTATCGATTATTGAATGAAAATTCAGTAGATATTCCTAATCTTAGTTGGGCGTATCATCGACCAAAGGTACGTTCATATTTCGGGAATCCCCACGGTCAAAGTTATTTAGTAAGAGATCGCGATTTTATTTCTTCTTCTTATTCTTTATTCCGCGGTGATTTAAAGATCGAGTGCTACCCTTTTACTCTTCTTTTCAATCTTATTTTTATTTCCCATTTGCAAAACTAACCTCAAGTTTTAATTGATAAAATAATAGAGATTTTCTTGAAGTAAGAGTACTCAACCGCCCTGAGTCTAATACGACCTTGTTTTAATAATCTATACTACATTCGATATGGTACACTTGCCGTTATTGTTTGCGGATATAGTTTTGTCGCATCAAGTTTTTGGCGCCGTTGCCGGGGACACGGTTGATATTTCAAAAAAAGAAATATTTATTAATTTTATCGTTCTCTTTCTTTTCCCCCTTCTCTTTAATTTTTTTATATAAAAAAATTCTTAAAAAGCGCAATCTAAATTCTCTGAAAGGACGCTTTGGGCTTGAATTCCCATCACAGCCTCTAGTACCTTGCAAACCCTTCACCGGGTAGATCTTGGGAAGTCCGGGACTAATTTAACCCGCTTTTTCAAAAAAATATATATAATAAAAATATTTATAAAATTCCATTCATTTAAGTGAAAGTTGTTTCCTTTTTTATTCCTATTATGAAATTAGTAGAATCGGTCGTTAAAATTACCGTGCTTCGAAACCAAATTGAACTCTTGCAAGCCGCTCGAAGGCGCCAATTTAGTTGTTATTATTATGGTGCGCCTCATCAAAGTGAGGAATGTTATTTACATTCTTATTATCAAAATAATTATTATGAAAATAATTTTCCTCAATATTATGCAAATAATTTTGATAATAATTACGATCATAATTTTTCATCTTTTAATGAAAATAATTTTTCAAACTTTGATGAAAATGCTTTTTCTAATAAGAATAATTTTTTGGCGTTTAATAATTATTCTTCTACCTCCGAAGTAGATTATTCTTGGTGGCAAGGTCACCCGGATAGTTTTAGGGCGATGAAGAAAAATCTTTTGATCCGAATTCTTGTTCATATTCTTTTGCGCCGCAACCTTCGTACTCTAATTTTGAGGAAGGTTCGTCGATTCAAATAGATACTTCCCCCCAAAATTTAGAGGAAAATTTTACTTTTTTTCTAGTATTTTTTCTCCATCTTTGGATAATTTAGTTATGGAGGAACATGTGGTTTCATGTAATCTCATAACTTCTTTTACCAAAGAAGAAGAAAATTTATTATACCAAGAATTTCTTAAGGTTATGGGCACCCCAGATGAAGTAGAAGAAGAACAAGTTTCTTCCCCTACTCCACCCGGATTTTATTTTCTTTGTCATGAATATTCGCGAATTTCTTCTACCAAACCAAAAATTAACGAAAATTTTGTGTCCGAAAATTTTATTCCGCTTGGTAACGCACTAGATTTTTCAAAAAAAAAATATTTTGGAAAAGGAACAACCAGATCTAAATCATATATTTTCGCAAGCACCTCCTACTTGCGAAAAATTTTCTGACTCGTTGATTTGTGATTCTCTTTTTTCTAATAATTTTCAGGTTAAGGATGAGCCGTTGCCACCCCAAATAATCAGTGATCCATATGCCGCTCATCTTTATTTTTCCAAATCACCTCGGGTATGTATAGGTGATTTGGATTTATATATTCAAACTCAAGGACAAGAGGAGAATCACAAGATAAACGGAGGAGTCGTCGGGCAATGGATGACGGCATACTCACCTCAGCATGAATTAAGGGAGTTGCCAGTACATTTTAAATTTATATATTCGTTTAGCTAACACTAACCGTCTAGCTTAAAGACGGGAAAAATAAAGCGCTCTTGGGAGGCACCCCTTGCTTATCTTTAATTTTCATGCATTTTTCTTTTAAAAGTTTATTTTTCAAGTATTTTTCATACTTAGTTTTAAACATTGGGGACAATGTTTAATTTTAAGTATGAGGGTGTAGCTTAGAATTCATAGTATTTATATTTGAAAAAGAAAAAAAATTAAAAAATTATAAAAATCTAATTTCTTGGAAAGGGGGCTTTGGGCTTGAACTCCCATCACAACTCCTAGTACCTTGTGAACCCTTCACCAGGTAACCCTCGGGAAGTCCAAGAAATAATATTTATAAAAATAATAAATACGCCTAGCCTTGTTATTTTTATTCTTCTAGAAATTTAGTTTGAGGTTTGACTATAAGTATTCTTACATTTTTGATTTAGCTAATTTTTTGTTTTATCAGAATTTGTTAAATTAAATTTGAAGCAATTTAGTTTTAAGAAACACTTTATGTTTTTAATTCAATTAGAGAATTAATTTAGCACTACTCCTTTTAATTTTAAACAGCTTCACTTTGTGGTAAATTGGCTAAACATCTCTAGATTTTTTTATTATATTCACTATTAACTTTAAGATCTTAGGAATTTTCATTCCACTAAAACGTTGCTCTCAAAATAGTTTAATTTATAAACTAGAAGTATTTCTTTACCCTTGGTAAACATATGTATTTTTTCTTTTCCCCTATTGTTAGATCATATGTCATGATAATAAGGAGATGTTAGTTCTTTATTCTCTGGTAAACATATGCAACCCAAAAATAAAAAAATAAAGAGAGAAAAAAATGTGTATATGTCGTGGAAATGATAGGATAATAGTCTATCATTCTCTGGTATTACATATACTAAAAAAGGGGGGGTTGAGAGGATAAAATTCATCACCCCAATCAAAAACCTCTTCATATCCTTCGTCTTCATTTTGTCATTCCGTTTAAACACATCCCTAGCCAATTTTATTGTTTCTAGTCCTAAACTAAATTATCAAGAGAGCAATATTTTGGTAGGTGTCTTTTCCTTAAGATTCTTTTATGTTAGAGTGTCTATAATTTCAATCTAATTTTGTTTGAAAATTTCTATAATTTCGGATGCTAAATAGTTATCTTGAGAAGTAGTTAGCTAAACAAATTTCTCTTTTTTAATTATCAACATAATTTATGACTTAATTCTTGAATTCCTAAAATTTGCTTTTGACTTATTCTTGGTTTAATAAAATTTTAGTCAATTAAAAATAATATCGATATCTTATAATTCCTTCCTCACTCTTTTGCTCTGGAATAGCAAAAACTCAAGTATGGGGGTGTTTGATGAGTACATTTTGTACTCATCTTTTAGTATTATTTTAATATAGTTTTAAATTGAATTTATATAATTTATATGTATTTTCTTATTTAATATGTTCTTTTTTAATTTATTCAACTAATTTAAGCTTAGTTTATTTTTGCTGGTTTTCTTGGCACTTTGAGTTAAAATGTCAAGTACACGCCCATGGTCACGGGCGTGACCAAGGGGCGTGACAACCTAGATGTGTTCCAGACCCGATTCCGCCACCCCGGGATCATTCCGTGAAGATTCGCCAAGTACACGCCCCAGGTCACGGGCGTGACCAAGGGCGTGACATCACAGTCACGGCCGGACTCCACCACCCTCTGCCAGCACACCTGCCACGCAATTTTAAAGTTACACGCCCTAGGTCACGGGCGTGACCTAGTGGCGTGGCCACTAGATATGAGCAGCGTTCGACAAAAACTAAGGAGATCGACGAAATGCTCCATGGCCGCGTTCGATAAATATTGCTGCGTTCGACGAACTTCGCCCGGCTGCTGCGTTCGACTAAAATGAAGAGATCGACGAAAGTTCAGCAGCGTTCGACAAATATTCTGGCGCTCGACGAACTGCGCCCGGCTGCCGCGTTCGACGAAAAATGATGAGTTCGACGAAACGATGCATTCGACGAAAATTTGAACAGCGCGCCTTCCCGCCAAAGCTTCCCGCCAGCAGCACTTAATTGAGATTACACACCCTAGGTCACGGGCGTGGCCTAGGGCAGGACGCGTCCGAAACGCCTGCATTGAAGCCAGACGGCGCCCTTCCCGCACCCAGCCGATCACGCCCCCGACACGCCCTGGTCACGGGCGTGACCAAGGGCATGTAACATCAAAATTCTGCCTATTTAAAGGGAGCTTCTTCAGAACTTCAGGGACCAATTTTTAGGACTTAGAATTTTCATTTCATGTCGTTATTTTCATATTTTAGTAGTTCTTGTACTCCTTTTCTTCTTGCAATTGGTACGTTCAATTAAAATAGTTTGTAATTTTCCTTAGCAATTTAATAAAATAGTTGTTTTCTTCTCTCATTCCCCTCTCTTATTTTATCATGCACTTCTTTTTATTTTTGTTAAATTCCTCCATCTCCATGAGTAGCTAAATATTATCAGTACTCGGTCGAGATGATCCAAGGAAAATATAATTCATGATTTAATCTTTAGCTTCTCTTTCTCTTCTTTAGGTCGCTTAAGATTTATCCTTGAATTTTAATTGGTTGAGATTATATTTTCAATATATAATTCTCATTCTTGTTTTTGTAATCTAATAATCGAGAGGTTTTGAATTCGAATCGATCACTTCAAGGATAAAGAGAGTTGAATGCACTCCTCAAGCGAGAATGACGTAATTCTCCCGGATTGGAGTCAAATCCAATAGAGGGGTTCACTACGATAAAGCGAGTCATATGGATTTTGATTCTAGAATGAAAGTTCGATTGATCAACCTAAACTCAGTTGAGCGTATCCTCGAGAGAGGTATGTGTTGGGATCATTGCCCACAATGTCTTAGATTTGGAGAAGTCCATTCATAAGTCGAAGATATTCCTCAGTTCAGAGTATTTGTAGAAGAGGCGTTGAGCA
The DNA here is from genome assembly GCA_033032865.1 of Dactylorhiza incarnata. Lineage (NCBI taxonomy): Eukaryota > Viridiplantae > Streptophyta > Magnoliopsida > Asparagales > Orchidaceae > Dactylorhiza > Dactylorhiza incarnata. The sequence goes on from JAWHQI010000278.1 coordinate 1,115,406, forward strand.
CTTAACATCTCTGTCGACGCTTTTCCAGTTAGGCGTCGAGCGATATTTAGACGCTCGACGCATACTCCTTAGACTGAAGCTCTCGACTCCTCCTTCTCAGGCGTTGAGCAAACATCACTTAGTCGACGCTTTTTATCTGAAGAAGTTGAGCAACATCCAGGGGCTCGACGCTTCTTAACTAAGCCTTCATATCTCGACACTTCTGGTTGGCGCTGAGCTGACTGAAGTTAAGTCGACACTTCTCTTTCCAAGGCGTCGAGCGACACAACTTGGCTCGACGCTTCCAAAATTGATCTCAGAACTTCAGCGGCGACCTTGTCTATTTGAGTAGTAGACATGAGTCAACGCTTCTGGGTCACAGGCGTCGAGCAATGTATGATGTCTCGACGCTTGTGAACTTGAATGAATTCCATGAACTTTTTGCCTGACATGATCTCCTGCACATTGATTTTAGAGAGTATATCAAATACATTCTGAGATATATCTTTGACTTATGAATGGACTTCTCCAAATCTAAGACATTGTGGGCAATGATCCCAACAATCTCCCCCTATTTGAAGAAGCCATAATCTCAGTCAATGATATATCTCTCTTTTCAAAGATAAACAATGTGTTCTAAACTCTATACAGATAATCAAAATAAAGAGTATCAAACTTTATAACATTAGATTACCAAAACATTCTATCCACAAAAATTATCTCAGACATGGTTTCTTATATAAGCATAAAAACATAGGCAATTCAGAATAAGATGTCATGAAGAGAGACAAAATCACATCACAGACATATGTATATATATGAACATGAAGAATAGTTCACACTGGGAATTCATCAAGAGTGTTCAAAAAATATATCAATTACATTCTTCTGAAAGTGAAAAGTAAAGATTAAATTTCTAAAGCTGTCCAGGATCCTTGAATTGTATTCCTCTTTTAGCTCTTTTGGAGAGAGCTTCAACAACTTCCTTTTTCCTCTTAAAATAGCCAAATGGCTTTGGGAAGTATCTGATTGGCTCCATTTCTCCTGCCTGGACCTTCCCAGCCATTTTGTCAGCCTTGAATTTGATCTTTAGTTCCTCTTGATCCCTATGCTTTAACCATTCAGCTTCAGAATACCACTTTCCTCTTTCCTCTGGGTTATTTTTCACAGCTTCCCATGCTGATAAAATCAATTCTCTGGAAGAGGGAGACCAATGTTCAAAATCAACTCTTGAATGAACCTCTTCTCTGAACTTTCTTTTACTTGATTCTACTTGCTCACTAGTAAAATTTTCTCTTTTACTTTTATTCTCAGGACTATACATTTTAGCAATCTGTTTTTGAACATGAGTAAGAGAGGCTGGCCTTGTCTCAGAGACTTGATCATTCTCATAGTCTATGGGAGGATATCCAAGAGTTTCTCTTATAGAGTTTGAGGTCCACACAGCATGTTCAGAACTAGCTTGAATCATTGACCTCTCCCCCTTTAGGACTTCTTCAACAATGTGTTCTCTCAAAGTATTCTTCTGAAATCTGACCTGACCTTCCAAGTGATTAATCCCACTTTCAATGGTTTTCTTCACTTTAAAAAGATGATCATCTATAGTATCTGCATGCAACTTTGCTTGATCTATTAGAACTGTGGAGCTCTCATCAATTTTAGCCAAGATATCAGCATTCTGCTGTTGCATTCTAGCTTCAATCTTATTTATACCTGTTAAGATTTGTGTTACCTGTTCTTTATACAGAACTTGCATATTGCTACTTAGTATTCCTTGGTTTTTCTGAACATCATCCACTGTCTTTGTAATTCCAGCTTGAGATTCTTTAATAACCTTTGATGTTTCTTTGATTACATCAAGCTGTTCAGTTGTATAATCTACTGAAACACCAGCTCTCTAAAAGAACTTTACCATCTCCTTTCTCAATGCAGATATCTGATGATTGACTTCAAATCTAACCAATTTCAGTTGGAAATCTACTTCATTTTTCATTTTTGTATTATTTTCCTCAATATATTGTTCTAATAATCTTCTTTGATTATTCAGCAATACCTCCAGCTGAGGTAGAATAAGACTAAGATCCACATGGATTTCTTTTTCCATTTCAACACCTTTGCTGCTCTCTTCTCCGATTAAGGAATCATCTCTCTGGCTCATATGGGAGCTAGAGGATTCTATCTTGATAATCTTCTCAGCAGATTTCTTTGGTGCTTCAGGTTCTTCTTCTACTTCCATAGCATTTATTTCAGAATTCTCTTTAGCAGGGATCTCAGCCTGAGGCTCCCCCTCAAATGGTGCATTACCTTCAGCTAGAAATTCAACTTGAGGCTCCCCCTCAGTCTCTACATTGATCAGATCAATTTTATTTAGAAGAGGATTCTCATCCTGACCCTCCCCCTCAACTGCTACCTTGCTCATTTCATCATTTTTCTGAGCAGGAATCTCATCTTGTGTCTCTTTCTCATTTAGAAAAACCCCTTCAAGTCTATCAGGGGATACATAAAGACTTCCTCTTTCTTCTTCTCCTTTCTCACTCTCATCCTTTGGAGTATCAGGAGAACTGTCCCTTGCATTGTTCCCTTCTTCATCTTCAGATGTTGTAAGGTTTGGATCATGAATTGGAGTGGATGTAGATTTTCTTTTGGAGGAGGATGAGCTGGATGAGCTTGAAGAGCTTGAAGAGATTGAAGAAGCCTTCTTCTTCTTTTGATTCTTTGCTTTCTTCTGCTTGGGAGAAGGATCTGCTGGAGGAGGATTAGATAAAATTTTGTCCCATCTCTCTATCATTCTCATATCCATTTTCTTCATGTGGTTTATCTTTGATCCAGGTTTATTATTCAAGAAGTCAGGAGAGACTTTTACTAAATATAAGGACAATATCCTACCCATGTTGGGTACTTGGATACATTCAACTATCCTATCAAACACAACTCTTCCCCAGTCTGTTCTCAGAGAATGAATAATCCTTGTTAGTAGAATAAACATTTTTCTAGAAACTTTGTCATGTGATCCAGTCTTGCACAGCAGTCCCTTTCCTATAACATATATTATCAATTTACCTTTTGAATTCATTCCCTTTCTCTGAATACTTCCAGTGATTTCTCGTGACGTCTCAATTCCGCAACAGATTTATGCTAATCTAATCTGTTCAGAGGTCACCTCTTCTTCTTCTGCATTCCTTTTTAACCTAGGCAATTCTAGTGCCTTAGCTAGTCTAGAAGGAGTTATTTTAATCTTCTTACCATTCACACTGGACATAATCTTTGAGTTGACGGAGTCTATTACTATGTTAGAGTATAGCTCTAATACCTCTCGTTTCCAGATGAGAGTTGATTCAGACAGTACAAATTCCAGTCCGGCATTGTAGATTAATTCGATTGTTGATTTTATATCCACAGAAGCTGATTGGAATCCATTTCGAACAAGTTCACTTCCCTCATAGAGATACTCATTGCTTTTGGGAGGCATTGTTGTTGATGAACGGAGAGAGAGAGAGAATTGATGGAGTGATTTTCTAGGGCAGACAAATTCGAACTTAGAGAACTAGGGCACTAACGAAGTGTCTTCCCTATTTATAGAAGTTCTAGTTCAAGAAGATGAATAGCCGCGCGCCTAACTTGTTTGACAAGATTGATCTAGTGGTTTAAATTGACCCTGTCGAGATGGCCTAGCTATGTTTGCATAAGCGTTGAGATCGCTCGACGCCATATATCTTCAGTCGACGCCAGGTGTCTTCTCGACGCCAGATATTGTCTCGACGCCAGATACTTTCTCTCGACGCCAGGTGATTTCTCTCGACGCCATGTATCTTCTTTCGACGCCAGATAACTTCTTCACTCACCTTATAGGTCTCAATCATTATTTTCATTTATTTAATTCAAAATAGCTTTAATCCATTTTTAACATACCTAATTCAATTTTAAAATTATTGAATTTAGTTTCATCCAAGGGTTTAGTAAATATGTCAGCAACCTGTTTTTCGGTTGGAACATATTCAATTGAGATATCTCCATTTTCTACATGTTCTCTAATGAAATGGTATCTTATTTCTATATGCTTAGTTCTGCTATGTGATACTAGATTGTTGGTTATAGCAATTGCACTAGTTGAATCACAAAATAGAGAAGATTTACTTAGCTGAACTTTATAATCTTGGAGTTGGTGTTGAATCCATATTAGCTGAGCACAACAGTTTCCAGCTGAAATGTATTCAGATTCTGCTGTTGAAATAGCCACACTTGTCTGCTTCCTGCTACTCCAAGATATTAGTCTTTTGCCAAGAAATTGACATGTACTAGATGTACTCTTTCTATCCTCCTTGCATCCTGCAAAATCTGCAGCAAGTGTCTAGCATATACACATATATAATGATATTTTCCAAGATAGACACACAAAGTGCATAGCATGTTGTTAGTTTAACAGCATGCAATAAACATAACAGTGATTGCATATTGAATATCATACCCCAAAAACATTTCAGGCATATGCCTTATAATCATTCATATTTAATATGAGACATATAACTCGACAAATTGTTCTTAACAATACATAAGTTCAATAGATAGATGATTTTTAAATATTGAAAGGCAAGACGGCTTTGCTGGTGCAGTCTTCCTTCTTCTTCTTTCGCTTATAGTAGTGGAGTGGCTTCGGTATTTTCTTTGGAGGAGGAGGAGGACCATGGGGAAAAGCCAATTTGTGATACTTCCTTGCCTCTAGCTCTTTCTGATGGTGATTCCATTCTATTGAAGAGTATACTCTTCCATGGTCGACCTGAGGATGTCCGAACGCGATCCACGATTCTGTGATGATTTCCCTTGAACGGGGACTCCATCTACTGGCTTCGGGATCCTGTTCAATCTCACTCAGCCTTTTCTTCCGGTACTCCACACTATATGTTCTTCTTCTCTTCTTAGATGAAGATGACTCATCCGAATTACATCCATACGCATCAGAGTCGGAACATGAAGAAGGTTCAGTGAGTGCATATTGACACGGGGTCACATGAAGTGCTTCTTTAACTTGATTACTCACCCACATTGCTTGGAGTGAGCAAGCGCCAATATTTTTATTACCAACCTCCTTGATCTCCTCTTTAACATTCTCCTCCATTTCCTGGATGTCTTCAGATAAGGAGTGTTGCAGTCCGACTAATTGCTGCAGGGCTACCTGATTTCCTGCATCCACGAAGTCTCTAACCTCCAACATACGTGCATTCAAGTTTTGCTCATGGACATTGATCCTGTTCAGAATCAGTTCTGTGAAGTGGACATGTTGAGTATTGAAATTAAGGACTTCTTTCTTTATTGAATCTATCTCTGTTTTAGTCTCATTCTTGAATTCACTTATGATCTTCTGTATAGAATTCTCTATCTGTTCTCTCTGAGTAGCTAAAAGAGTTGAAATACAGTAGAGGAGAGGGTCATTCTGAGCTAAGGATTTTCCTGATCCAAGAATGCTGCCTTCCTTTTCCATGGGGGTGAGAAGATGAATCGACGGAGACAAAGAAGAGAATTGGAAGAGTCGATAGCTTGGACTATAGGTAGTCGTTCTATTTATAGTGCGGGAAGGTGAAGAGACGCTCGATACCCGTGCATGTTTGTATTTATCGAAGAGCTGACAGTTGTCGCATCAGGTGTCTCTAATATATTGAATTACTAGCGTTTTATTTAAGTTAATATTTCTTCGTTATGACAGGTATTATGATGTTAAAATATTTTACAGAGACATGATTCCTCCGCTTGTCTGTTCCAGACAATTTTCGCTCCTTCCCAGAGGACTTCTGATTCCAGACATGTTCATGGAGCACCCACTGTCCAAGTACCAAATTAGAAGCTGATTGGTCTTTGGACAACCCTGCAAAAAGAAATTACCTTTTCTTAGGAGCCCACACCAAGTTGGGTCCTAGAACCTTGTTAGTATGAGCTGGAATATTTAGTTGTTGAATAATTCTTGGAGCTGTGAGAGTTGTCATAGGTCTGAATACTGGTCTCCCAGAGTTGAAACTTGGAACAGTTGGATTGAACCAGCAGTCAAGTGCAAAATGCCCAACCCTTCCACAGCACCAGCATTCATATCTATTATATCTCCTTGGAGGTCTTCTTAATTCTTTATGTTGACTTATATTTTGCTTAATTGTCTTATTCACAGGAGCTATGTAATTTGTTCTAGTAAATTTTATTGGTTCAGTTTTCTTTCCATCAGTGGTTTTTACATTAGGTCTTAGTTCCTTTCTTTTGAATTTAGTATTTGCTTTAAATACAAAGGAATCATGATGAGTTAATACTTTTTCTTTGCATAGAGGTTTGGCATTATTGTTACTTGGTTGAATTAAATCATCTTTGCTATTAGAACATTCACCCTTATAAAACTTATGCACACTTTTTTGATCATGCTTGTTTGTGATAGACATGACTTTGTTAAACTTTAAAGGTTGTATAGGTGCCTTGTCATTACTTTTAGGGTTTTTATCTGCATTCCTATCATATCCTATGCCACATCTGCATTGTGCAGAGAATGTGTCTATTATAGGAAGAATAGTTTGTGGTTTTGAGAACTTTGCTACAAGTTTTCTTTCTGCTAGGAGTTTTGCTTCAAGTTCTTTTATTAACTTTTCCTTGGTGCTCAAAGTTTGTATGTGAATAATAGACATGACTTTTAGTTTACTAAGTTCTTTACTTGTCTGATTCAGCCTCTCAGCTGTCTCAGAATTTTGAGAATCAGTTTGCTTTAATTCAGATATTTCTTTTTGTAACCTTTTATTATGTCTTTTGCTTTTTTTAAGTGCTTTGAGAATTAATTGATATTTTTCAATAATTTCATCTATATGAAGTTTGGATTGTGAGTCATTTTCATCAGAAGAGAATGAATCTTTTTCAGTTTCAGAATTAGAATCAGAAAGAGGAGTTTTATCAAGTACCTTTATATCAGTAGTTGTCTCCTGATTTTCTTGATCACTCAATGCTATGAGTCCTGCATTTTCTTTTTCATCCTCTTCACTATCAGACCTTGATAGTGGGTCTTTTATCATAGGTCTATCATTTAGACTGTCTTCATTTTCATTGACAACCATCAGAGCTATGAGTGCCTCCTCACTATCTGAGTCTGATGACTAAGATTCACTATCACTAAGAATGACCTTGCCCTTTTTGGCTATTAGACTCTTCTCAAGTCTTTTGTCAGATATGTACTTTCTTTCATCAGATTTCTTGTTGTTCTTTCTCTTTGAAGGACAATCAGCAATCATGTGTCCTGATTTCCTACAACCAAAACACACAATTTCTTCTGAATTAATTTTATTGTGTTTAGAATTGTACCTGTCCTTCTTGGAGTCTTGTTTGAATCCCTCTGACAAATTTGAATGCTTCTTAGATTTGGATAACTGAGAGGGTCTAGTTTTCCAGTGTTGTTTTCTCCTCAACATTCTTTTTAGTTGTTTGGTAAAGAGTGGCAATTCACCATCTGATATTTCAGAATCAGAATTACTGGTTGCTGATTCTTCTGATTCAGATGGAATCCTGGGAGATAATGTCATTCTTTCTTTGCTTTTCTTTGAACTTTCTGCTTTCAAAGAAATAGGATTTTCCCTGTTGTGTCCTTCCTCAGCTTTTCTGGTATTCAGATGAAGTTCATGAGAAAGTAGTTTCCCATATAAGTTTTGTGGCTGAATGTTTCCCAGATTTCCCATTTCTCTGATTGCACAGATCTTGATATCTCATTCTTTGTTCAGTGATCTTAAGAACTTATCATTCAGCTCATAATCTGAGAAAGTTCTTCCATAAGTCTTTAGGCCATTTACAATCTTGAAGAATTTTTCATAGCATATTGCTATTGAGTCTTTCTTGTCTTGTCTGAAGGCTTCATATTGCTGATTTAGAAGTGACTTCCTGTCATCTCTGACTTCTTCAGTCCCTTCCATATAGACAATAAGAGATTCCCACATTTCTTTGGCAGTTTTGCAATGGACTAAATTTTGGAAGGTTGAATCTTCAATAGCACTAACAATGATGTTCTGAGCTCTCTTGTCCATAGAGGCCAGGATCACTTCATCTTTGGTCATCTCTGAATAAGTTTTAGGAGTCTTAATATTTCCATCTGTAAGTGAAACTTTCATAGGAACAAAAGGTCCCTCTAGAACTGTTATGTAAATCCTAGGATCAGATGTTTCCATGAAAAGTCTGACTCTTTCTTTCCAAATACCAAAGTTTTCTTTTCTGCAGATGGGAAGCTTCATAGATGTGAATTCTTTGCTTCCTTCTGTATTAGCCATCATGACTTTAGAAATCTACCCTTAGGAGGATCTTGTTCAGGCTGTTAAACCTTTTCTTGAACAACCTACCTCTGATACCACTTGAAAGACTTTAATTAAGGGTAGCTAATCACCTAGAGGGAGGGGTGAATAGGTTATTTAAAAATTATTACGATTCTTGACTATAATCGAGATAAAACTGATCAGAGCTTTTAAGAAATAAAGATATACACAGAAAAGAACATACGGAATTTTTATAGTGGTTCCCCGTATCTTGGGTAATCCACTTTCCCCCTTCTCCCCTTCTAGCAGTGTGCTAGATAGAGGTTATAACTCCTCCATATCTCAGACCACAAACAGGTCTTATAGCTCAGATCACAACTGATCTTACAGTCTCAGATCCACAGATCTTACTAACTCAGATCAAACAGATCCTACCTCAGCCTTTATAACTAGGCCTACAGCTCAGATTCACCCCTGAATCTTACAACTCAGATCACACCTGATCCTACAACTCAGATCCTTGACAGATCCTACACTCAGATCTGACAACTCAGATCCTACAGAAATTTATAAAGGGGATTACAAATACTTAGACTCAGATACGAGATTGTTGAGCCTTCTTGATCTATCTGAATGATCAGACAGAAATCTTCAGTAAAACAGCAGCAACAAATGATCTTCTTGATTCGACAGGCTGTGATGACTGTTCTTCTTCCTGGGAAGACAAATTCTTCCTTCTTGAGCTGACGTGGAGAAGCGTTGATCCTATCTTCTTAAAAGCAATTATTTTCATTAAAGACCTATCTTGAGCTAGCTGAGCTTTTGTTTTCATTAAAGACCGTTGAAGACGTAACGTCATGCTGACGTGGAGAAGCGTAACAGACATTGCAGATGGCGGGCTATAAATAGAAGGCATGACCTATGGGTTGTGCAGTTAATCCAAGTTATGAAGTGAAGAAAAGTGAAGTTAGAAAAGTTTTTCCTATCTTCTCAAAAGCAATTATCGTCTCCATCATTTTGAGAGAAAGTTTGAGATAGAATCTGGAGAAGTTGTCTTCCCTTTCAGAACCATTCTAAATTGAAGATCTCATTCAGCAATCTTGTGCTGATACCTCTCTCTGAAAGAAGAAGATCAAGAAGGAAGAATCTGTCTTCCCAGGAAGAAGAACAGTCATCACAGCCTGTCGAATCAAGAAGATCATTTGCTGTTGTTGTTCTACTGAATATTTCTGTCTGATCATTCAGATAGATCAAGAAGGCTCAACAATCTCGTATCTGAGTCTAAGTATTTGTAATCCCCTTTATAAATTTCTGTAGGATCTGAGTTGTCAGATCTGAGTGTAGGATCTGTCAAGGATCTGAGTTGTAGGATCAAGTGTGATCTGAGTTGTAAGATTCAAGGGTGAATCTGAGCTGTAGGCCTAGTTATAAAGGCTGAGGTAGGATCTGTTTGATCTGAGTTAGTAAGATCTGTGGATCTGAGACTGTAAGATCAGTTGTGATCTAAGCTGTAAGACCTGTTTGTGGTCTGAGATCTGGAGGAGTTATAACCTCTATCTAGCACACTGCTAGAAGGGGAGAAGGGGGAAAGTGGATTACCCAAGATACGGGGAACCACTATAAAAATTCTGTGTGTTCTTTTCTGTGTATATCTTTATTTCTTGAAATCTCTGATCAGTTTTATCTCGATTATAGTCAAGAATCGTAATAGTTTTTAAATAACCTATTCACCCCCCCCCCCCCCCTAGGTGATTAGCTACCCTTAATTAAAGTCTTTCAGTATGTTCATAAATCGGGAACCACCACGGTCAAGTAATTTATAAAGAGAATTAGAAGTTGTTTTTATTATGTTTATTTTCAGCGGTGATTCAAAGATCGAGTGCTAGCCTTTTTACTCGTCGTTTTAATCTTATTTTTTGTTCCTTTGCAAAATCACTCAAAAGTTCTATTTGATAAAATAATAGAGACTTTCTTGAAGTAAGAGTACTCAACCGCCTCGAGTCTAATACGACATTGTTTTAACAACCTATACTACATTCGATACGGTACATTTGCCGTTGTCGTTTGCGGATATAGTTTTGCCCGCATCAATAACATGTCTGCCATCCAGCTTGCGAAGAACCTGGTACTGCATGGAAGGAGCAAGCATATCGAGACCCGGTATCATTTCCTTAGGGAGCAGGTGGAGCAGAAGACGGTTGAAGTGGTGTATTGCCCCACCGGAGAGCAGGTCGCTGATATTTTCACCAAGGCATTGAAGGTGGAGACGTTCGCAAAGCTCAAAGGCAAACTCGACATGTGCTGCCAAGTTTGAGGGGGAGTTTGTTGGCCTTGATTTTGTTGACCGGTCAACCTTTTTAATTGTATTGTATATGTATTTTGTTTTTAGGAGGAGAGAGAGTGAACTGCATTTATGGTGGAGAGAGAATGTGAGGTGGTTTTTCTTTGCCTATAAATAGGCTTTGTATGTGTGGTTTTATAGTGTGAAAAAAGAGAATAAAAAACTTTGGGTTTTTTGTTTGTTTCCTGCGAACATGAGGTAGAGAGAGAGAGAGGGAAGTGAGTGAGAGAATAGAAAGTTTTGGAGTTTCTTTTGGCAGAAACTTAGAGAGAGAGGAGAGTTTATAGAGAGAGAGAGATTTATTTCCCGCAGGATTTTTTTTCTCTCGGCATTTTTTTCTCGCTGCCCGCCTCGCCAACCGAAGGTAGATCGTCATTCCCTCTCGCCAGCGCCAGGACTTGGAGGAGTGGAGCAGTCCTCGCGCACTGTGTTAGAGTGCTCCGCTCAAGATAGTCCACTAAGGCTCATCAAGTGTGGAATGGCCTTATATAGTATCTCCAGTGTAGAGCCTAACCCTAGTGACACGGAACCCGTTGGGTCGTTCTAAGCCGGTCCTGATACGCGCGGACATATTAATAATACTAAACCTAACAATCTCCTCCTATGTCCGCGGTATACCGACGTTGGAAAAGGGTTGGTGTGTGTAGTGTTCAACCAGTTAGACTCATTACACAACCGTGTCCGCAAATACCTGTTATAACATATTGGACTGAAAGAAACAAGAGTATGTATGCACGCATAAGCATAGAACATAGACTAAGCAGCATCACATCAGAATCCAAGTACAGTCAAAGAGATAGATACCAGAAGACCTAATGTATCATGACCAACAAGAAGTAGGAAATAGTCCAAACAAAACAGGTAAAGAGAGCTAAATAGTGCTCTAAGTCAGAGAAAGAAAACCAAATAGCTACTCTAGAAACCATCATCCAGCAGATCATCCTTTTCAGGATCCCAGTCTGCATATGCTCCTCCTACAACAGCATTTATTGTAATTTCCAACAGAGAACTTCATTCAGAATGAATTCAACTATGGAAAATGTACATATATCTAGTTCTGTATATAAGAACGTAGTACTTTAATTATGCTTTGAGGATATAGGTAGAGTATTTCAGGTTTAACCGCAGAATCTATTAACTGTTTCCAAATGAAACGATTTCAGACTTCTGGACAACACAGCTATATCTGTGTTCCTATGTGTGATATCCTGGTTACTGTTCTTCTAGGGTTGATTGGAACTCATCAAATGTGGAATGGAACCAATCAACAGGAGAAGGTCCTAAACAAGTCAGATCGTGTTATCAAATGTGGAATAACACTCTCCTCCAAGTTAAGGAAGATGAATCTGGGTAAGATTGTTATCATCAAATGTGGAATGAAACAACCAACCAGAGATTCGTACTCAGCAACCAAAACACCAACGAAGCACAACATGCTAGATTTGACAAAGGAATGAATCAAAACATTCAGACTAAAATTGGTGTCAAACCGCTTTGAGTCTCATTTCCCCCACTATTTTGATTGAACGGTCTCGGGGCATTCCTTTCGTCAATGGATCAGCTAGATTATCCTTCGATCACACATCAACCAAAGTAATAATTCCTGATTATCACAGTACAGGCTTAATGAGTTGATTTGAAGTCTAGACAAGGGAATTTCTAAGATCAAATTCCTGATCCAGTCTGCCTTTTCACCAGCTGAAGCTAAGGCAAACAACTTGGCTTCCATAGACGACAAAGCTATACAAGTCTGTCTCTTGGACTTCCAAGTAACTGCAGCGCCACCCAATGTGAAGATAAATCCACTTGTGGACTTGCTGTTTGAAACTTCTGAACACCAAGAGACATCAGAGTACCCTTCCAAAGTAGGAGGGTGACCAGTGTAGCACAGAGTGTGATCTTTAGTACCTTTGAGATACTTCATCAGCCGATCTAAGGCATCCCAATGCTCTTTGCCTGGACTACTGGTAAAGCGACTTAACATGCTTACGGAGAAAGCAATGTCTGGTCTAGTACAACTTGTGGCGTACATGAGACTTCCAATGATCTTTGAGTACTTGACTTGATCAACGCTTATCCCTTCATTCGGACTCAGCTTGACGTTCAGATCAATTGGTGTTTCAACAGGCCTACAATCTTTATAACCCCAGGTATCAAGAATCTGCTCTATGTAGTGAGCTTGACTTAGAGTGACACATCCCTTGTCTACTCTTACTTTCATACCTAGTAGGGTATCGACAGGACCAAGGTCCTTCATATCAAACGTTTTGGCAAGAGCAGACTTAATATCCCTCACGACAGCTAGGTCTGACCCCAGGATCAACATGTTATCCACATATAGGCATATGATGACTGTTTGGTTTTACATCGAGCGGTAATAGAGACACTTGTCTGAGAGACTGGACTAAAATCCAAAGCTCTCTACCACTTGATCAAACTTCATGTGCCACATCTTAGGTGTTTGTTTAAGCCCATAGATAGATTTATCGAGTTTGCACACTTTATCCTTTAGATCTGTATGGACATAACATTCAGGTTGTGTCATGTAGATCTCTTCATTTAGCTCTCCATTCAAAAAGTCTATTTTCACGTCCATCTGATGGACCATGAAATTTTCGATAGAGGCTAAGGCTAGAAGAATTCTAATAGTAGATAGGTGACAAACAGGTGAATAGACATCAAAGTAGTCGATTCCCCCTTGTTGCTTATAACCCTTAGCTACTATACGTGCTTTGTATCTGGCTATAGACCCATCACTATGCAACTTCTTCTTCAGTACCCACTTGCATCCCAGGACTTTAGCTCCTTTCGGTAGGTCCACTAGATGCTAGGTATTATTTTGTAGCAGCGAGTTTATCTCATCATCGATAGCTTCTGCCCACATTAACGCATCTCTCGATCTCATCGCTTCCTGATAGGAGAATGGATCATCCTCTAAGTGGTAGGTGACGAAATTCTCACCAAAATCCTTAGGGATTCTATCTCTTGTAGATACTCTAAGAGGAACAGGTTCCACCTCTAAAAGTTGGGGAGCAGTGCCAGAGGGGCCAGCTTCGGGTTCTACCGTAGATTCTGAGATCATGTCAGTAGATCCAGGGACGGTCAGGCCATGATCTTTGATAAATTTATGTTCAAAGAAGATAACATCTCTAGACTCTATCACTGAATTAGTGGATAGATCCAGAAACCGGCCAGCTGCTCTGTCTTCTGCACTGCCTAGATAGACACAGGTTGTCATTCTAGGTCCCACCTTAGGTCTTGTAAGGTCTTGTATACGCACATAGGCGATACAACCCCAAGTCTTAAGAGTGTCATGTCTACAAGGATGACCGTGCCACAGCTCATAAGGAGTAGAACTGAGCTTTGCGTGAGGCACTCTATTCAGAATGTGATTTGCAGTAAGGACTGTTTCCCCCAGAAGGAATTGGGCATGCCAGCGGTTAGGAGCATAGAATTCAACATCTCTGTCAAAGTTCTATTCTTACGCTCAGCAACGCCATTTGATTGGGGTGAGTAAGGAGTTGTAGTTTCAAGGATTATGCCCTCAGTGGCGCAAAACTCCCTAAACCCAGTTGCAGTGTATTCTCCTCCTCGAACACTTCTAAGTCTCTTAATCTTTAAATTTAACTGGTTTTCTACCCGAGATTTGAAGATTTTAAATGTCTCGAATGTCTCGTCTTTCGATTTCAATAGGTAGACATGACAAAATCTGGAGAAATCATCAATGAAGGTAATTAGATACTTCCTTCCCCTTCGAGTGGCATGACTACGAAAGTCACAGAGGTCGGAATGAATCAATTCCAAAAGTTGTGTGCTCCTAGAAACTATCTTGTAAGGGTTTCTAGTTATTTTGGTCTGGGCACAAACCTCGCACCTATCAAATCGAATAGAGAAATCTAACAGAATGTTGTGACTTTTAGCTAGATCATGCATCTTTTTATAGTGAACATGTCCAAGTCTATTGTGAAGTAGCTTTGGATCTAACATAGACGAACTCACTTAATTTATGCACTCATTTTCTAGGCTAAGTCTATACATTCCTTTGATTAGGTAAGCACAATCAAAGTAATGTGAATTAACAGTTAGTGTTATTCTACCGCTTATGGTTGTAAAAGACATTCCGGACTTATCTAGCAAACTCATAGAGATTAAATTCTTAGTTAAATTTGGAACTAATTAAATATTTTGCAAAATTAAAATTTTACCTGAAGAGAGGACTAACTCTGCTGTCCCAGCATGAGTAACAGTTGTCTCTCCTCCATTGCAGTTCTCAACTCTATCTCAGACTGCTCTGACCTCTGAGAGAAGACCATTTCAGACTGTTCGTCTTCTAACTTGTGAAACATATTTTCTAGTTCTAGGAACTGGAAGTGAGCGTTCACGTGGTCCCAAATCTCTTTCGTGGTCTTACATGCTCTGTAGGTCAAGGCAAGGCGAGAATTCAAGGAATTCAGAAGGTAATTCCTGCACAAATTCTCGTCTATGCTCCACTGATATTCATCCACATTCCACGGATAGTGACGAAGTCGCTAAGAACGGTGTAGAAAATCCACGTTCTTTCATTCCTAGTTAGACATACAGTTTCCAACTGAGGAAATCAGTGGCGTCGAGAGACTGCAACTTAGCGACGTTAAGCGTGATTTTCATTGTCATTGCACTAGATTAAAAACAGAAATAAATTCTAGAACAAAAAAAATGAAACAAAGTCACCTGATTCGTGCGGAGACGAGTCAGGCACTTTGGATCCAATAAAAATTTGCTCCTCTCCGGTTGAAAGAACTAAACCGCCCAATTCCTCCACTAGCAGATCAAGAATTGGAATGAAATTCTCCTAGATCTGAACAGATCTTGCAGCGGCAGAGCTTAGCAACGGCGACGGCGATGGAACGAAGCAACAGCGGGGGCGGATCGCGCAACGGCGGCGATGGAACGGCGCGCTGCCAGCTCTCCAAGATTTAGATCTGGACCAGAAAACCGACGGCGGATCTTGACGTCTGAATGCTCCAAAATTGTGGATATACTTCTCAGACCCAGATCAAATGGAGAGAGAATGAAAAGAGGAGTGTTGCTTTCTCCTTCCTCAAGCAGAACCATTTATAGGCTTTCTCCAAGAACCGAAACAGATAGAACTAATTTCTGAATTTGGAAGGAACAGATCTGAATCTAGATCTTGCTCTGGAAACAGATCTGGATCTGGATCTTGATCGAGAAAGAAAGAAGTTCCTGTATTTTCCGATCCTCACCGGAAGAGGCAACGAGAACATCACAACACCATCATCTTGCGATCTTGGTCGATGAGTGGAAACAGAGATCTGCGCAGATCCAGCGAGGAGGAAGCTTCTTAGGCAGCGGAAATCTGGAGAAGCTTTTTCAGAAGCGGCGGATGAACTGATCCGATCAAAAGGCGAGAGGCTTTGCTCCCAGATCTAGTCCAGAGGTAGCCAGATCTTGGCTTGAGATCGATGCACACCGTTCGGCGACTTCAGGAACGAGAACGACGCTTCCTGGAAAAGGGAGCACGATCGGCGCTGCAGGAAATGAGAATCGCAGGTCTGAATAGATAACTTGCTGGTCGGCGGCGATCCTTCTCGTCAGCCTTCTTCCAGATCTGCGCAGAAAAAATGCGAGTAGGAAACGAGGAATAAGGGAGACACATGATTTCTACAGGGATCTCCTTATCGATCGAGAGCGGCGCTGCGATCGAAGGATGGGAGCGAAAAGCCTACTTGAGATCGGGAATCGGCGCAGCGAGAGAGACGGGAGGGCGGACGGGAACGAGAGCTTTGAGCGGAAAACCCTAATTCCTATCTTGAGAATGTTAGAGTGCTCCGCTCAAGATAGTCCACTAAGGCTCATCAAGTGTGGAATGGCCTTATATAGTATCTCCAGCGTAGAGCCTAACCCTAGTGACACGGAACCCATTGGGTCGTTCCGAGTCGGTCCTGATACGCACGGACATATTAATAATACTAAACCTAACACGCTGGACGTGGAGGAGTGGATCAACCCGCCAACCCGTGCGCCAACTAGCGAGTGTGTCAGCTCGCCGGAAGGAGTCCTCGCCGTTGTGTCTCTCCGAGGAATAGAAGGAGCTCGCCTGAGGCGTTGCTGACCGGTGTACTCGCGTGGGTAGTGCTCGCGAGTGGAGAGTAAGTGGAAGTGTTCGCCGTGGAGTGTGTGTTCGGCGTGAAGAGTATTCGCGTAGTAGAAGGTCTCGTCGGAGGGTATTCACTTCGCGAAGCGAGAAGAGGAAGTGAGCTCGCGTGCCCGTAGCGCTTCCAACAGATCCTGCAGAGGATCCTGGAGGCGGCGGGAAAGAGATCTTCCCCGCAGATGAGAACGTGCGCATTGATCCGTGGGAAGACGCGGATGAGTGGACCACATCGGGAGCAAAGGAAGAGGAGGATGACGTGAATATTGAGGTGTCCGAGGAGGGGGAGATGTCGAACATCGAGGGGGCCGGTGAATCCAGCCGAGACCACTAAGATGGATGAGGCGCAGCTTGGGCTGGAGGACCTCAAGGATCTGCCCGCACAAGAGCCTGCAAAGAAGAAGAGGAAGAGAAAATGAGTACTCGTCGAGGGGAAGTTGCGGAAGGAAGACAGGAGAGAGGTCGACAAGGATAAGGTTGCCAGGAGAGCCACCAAGCGAGTATCCAAGGGTAAGTCCATCGTCAGTTTGGGGGTCAAGGATGCAGTTATGGCGGATACCACAGGTACATCTGCACCCATCTGTCATTTGGTCAGTCTAATGAAAATAACTAAATTTGTAAAACTTACCTATAACGCCGCGAATTCCTCAGTAGAGCCCACAATGACTAGCATGAAAGAGCTGCATGTGGGGATGAGCACCATGCAAAAGGATGAAAGAGCTGCATGTGGGGATGAGCATCATGCAAAAGGACTATGTAGCGCGCGAATGCAGATCAACAAGCTCGAGATGGAGGTGGAGACTCTAAAGAAGCTGAGCATCATGCTCGCTGTCGGGGCCACCCAGTCGACCACTTTGCTGATTGATGCGGCTTCTGAGGAGAGGTCATCATAGGCTTCTGAGGGATCTCTAGTTAGATATTTGGCGAGAGTCCGGGAGGATTTCCGCACCTTGCACACATTTAGGGCCAAGTTGAATAAGATTTTGGTGGCCGCGCACACTGCGCTCATCGAAATCTCGGATGACTTGGCGTATTTGGGTGTGGAGCGGGCTCCTCCCTAGGAGTGCTGGAGTGTGTGAGTTCTGAGGGTATTCTTACTTTGGCATGTAATAATTTGATAACTCTTTGTGTTTTGCGTGGCTTCGCGCTCGAACTTCTTTATTTAACCGCGCTTTCCAATTTTTACTTCTATGCTTTGTTTAATGTTGGATTGCTTGTTGTGGCGAATACTAACGCTTTGTGTGAATGCCTCCAGTGTTGTTTTGTCTTCTTTTGTAGGGAGAATTCTCTTTGAGGGAGTGGCCACCGGAAAGTACCTGCCCGAACCCAGCGATCGCCGATGTTTTGGTTTTCGAGGCGAAATGTTGCGCCTCTATAAATAAGGACGACCTCCCTTATTTATTACACGCATTGACAAAACAAGAACAAGATTGTGAGGGCACAAGGCGAGGGCGTCATGCAGACTGATTGTGTGGTTGCCTTCTTGAGTCATGAACCAGCTCATCCGTCAATCTCTGATTTGGACTTCACCACATTCCTATCACGACACCAAATCGATGAGGACCTCTACATCGCTCGTCTTCCAGAAGGTGACAAGCAGTTCACCACCATCTTCGAAGATGATCTCATAATCCCTTCGAGCACTTTGACACAGGTTGGGCGTTCTCCATCTTCTGGGAGATGGTGGAGGTCTTGAACTTCTTCGGGGTGGTGCTCATGTATCTTCCCTGGAGCTCCATTGCGGCGATAACATCATATATCGTCTACTTGTGGACCCATAGTGTCCGCTTCAGCATGGAGGTGCGACATTTTCTATACGTTTCCTCCAATCAAGAAGTAAGTACATGTGGGTTTTTTTCCATATAATTTGTATTCTGATTAATATGTTTATTGCTAATTTGTTCATTATATCTTCCAGTACTTTAAAAAGAGTTCGATGAGTAACAGTCGGATTTACATAAATCATATTACTCCAGATGCAGTCAAGTATTTAGATTTCATTGTAATTCTCGTCTATATATCCAATCATTGGAGTTTGTTGGTTGCAAATTTGAACAATCAGATTTGGGAATTTTATGATTCATTGTTATCTTCCAGGCATTAATGTCGCACCCGAAGTGGTAATGTTTGGATCTCTATTTTCTTATGTTTGACAGATGCTACCCAAAAATATAATTGAGTGACCAATCATTCCTATAGAAGGGACCCCACAACAAAATAATGGGGATGACTATGGCGTCTTCGTGATGATGTATATGAAGATATTGGTTGGGACTCAGCAGATCCAGTGGAAGAAATACACAGCGTGCCAGAAGCAAGTGCCAAAATTTCGGGCAAAAATAGGCGTGGAAATGATTGAGACATTCATTAAAGGAAATACTCAAGCGCAATGACACTTTTTGATTAATTGCAATATGGTTGCGGCTAATATGTGACGATGTATATGTAATATCTGCGTACAGTGACAGTACTTTAGTTTTACTCTACTATCCAGGCATATAGTGGTTTTATGTTAGATTATGAGAATGAATGCTGAATACTTTAGTATTGTGCTTTACATTTATTGGTTATTATTCATAGAGTTGATTTTCATTAACTCTCTTGAGAATGAATGTTGAATATTTGCTGAATATATTGTGATGTTACAATTTCATAAATATTTGTTGAATATATTGGTTATTATTTTGATATACCAGTTTCGAAATCTTCATTATTTTGATGCTCAAACTCTCATTAACTCTTTTGAGAATGAATGCTCATTTTTTACTGAATATATGGTGATACTACAGTTTCAGATTAGAAATGTTTATTTTCAATCCTGTAGGTGATTAAAATATCGACAATGTCAATTTTTTCTATCTAATTGCAAAATACGATCAAATTTTCAACAATTTAATCATACAATCTTATAAAACAGTAGTAATAATCTAGAATATGCCTAGATATTATTTGAAAAATAGTTTAATTCGTTAGTTTATGAATGGAAGAGTTTTCTGAATGTTCGTAGCAAATGTGATTGTATGAATTGTACAATTTTCTGAATGGTAAAATTTTCTGAATTGTCATTGCAAAATGATTTAATTCAGTAGGACTTTTCTAAATGTTCAATAGCAATTATGATTGGTACGAATTTTTTGAATTGTTTTATTTATTGAAGGTCTATTCTGAATTATGAGCACACTCATTATTTTTTTCCTATTAATGATGATTGTTTGAAAAATAGATGTGTTGTGAAACCAAACCCTGCTTATTGGGAGAACCTCCTTGGTGAAGCTGCACAAATATTGCAATGTCAGATTCTTCTTAGGCTCAAAACTTTAATGTTCTTTTCATATTTGTGAACATATGGATATATCAAATAAGACAAACACATTTTATGTAAGCTTTCATTTTGCTATTTTATTATTTTCTCTAGTCTCTAGATCTTTTGATTGTTAGATATGCTTCACATGCTAGATATGTTGTTAGATATGCTTCAGTTATTAAGTAAGCATATAGGATCTGTTGTTAGATATGCTTCAGCTCTCTTCTGATCTTATGGTAGTGGTAATGAAAATATAAATTACAACAACTGGAATACATAAATTGCATACAAAAGTTGTACAACATTTGTACATAGCTCAAGTCCGATCAAAGTGTCATTTAAAATATAAATTACAAATACAGTATTGGTGGGATACAAATCACCATTTAAACACATATGGAATACATGGAAGATCCAAAAGCACGTTTATAGATAAGTCATCATTTATTGAGAAATCGTCATTTAGATCAACATATGATGTAGTTATATTGAATTTAAATCGAACTTGAAAGAAGAAAGGTCCATGAAGTTATGCTCCTTCGACTGCCCTGACACTTCAATTATTGTGGGCCCTTTACTTTTGGCAGCGCATGTCCTCTCTATTTGACATTACAAAAATGAATTAACATACATATGAAGTAATTACAAAAATACAAAATACGTCATGCTAATATTACTTTTTTTTGGCGGAGGACTCCCAATAATTCTTCAAACGTGCGTTTGATGCCCATTTAGGTCACATTGATGGTGGTTCTTTTACAACTCCATTACCTTTGTAAAGGTTTTCAGGGATTCCCTTCTTAATCTTCTCATCACGGTCCACCATATATTTTGGAGTTTTACCCACATCGTTCATTACATTCACAAGATATTCTTTTGCTAGTTGGCAATTTCAATTCGATAGCATAAGTCATAGGTGTACCATATCATATGGTTTCTGTATAGTAAGTTGGAATCAGAGTCGTTCGAGGTTGTGAACTTTGGAAGATAGATTCCCTTCTTGGCTTGCAAAGTAAATCTCTTTAGTACGTACTTCAGTTGAATATGCTTCACATTCTGAATATTGTAAACTCATAAAACATATTTGCATAACAACCCCTTTGTTTGAAAACCCACATACGAGCATTCTGTATCATTACTATTTATATATGCTACCACAATCCATTGTTTATCAACATCACTTCCATCGCAATGTCGTGTGGTGTATACCATCTGATCTTGGTCGTACGTATATACCTTGTCTCCTCTGCAATCATCAAACCTACTACACCTTCCATAAAAACTTGCTCAAAGATTAATTATATTTTTCTGGTGTAAAGGTTGGACATTTTCCTAAGTAATAAATAATTTTTTAATTTTAGGGTGACACTGTAACATCCCCCTTGGAACTAGACTCACATATGCGTCACATTTTGCTAACTAGGCTAGGTGATAGGTCTAAGACTCTAATGAACATGATGAATAGGCCAACCAAATCTTCAATTTTGATCAAAGTCACATAAGATCAACCATTGTCAAATAAGCCCCAAAATTTGATTCCTAAAGCCCAAACCCAATTCCATTGTTCTCAATCCAATTTTATAGATATTTCAGTAAATGAGAGCTCACCATAGGATGTCACATCAACTAAGTTGGTCAATATAGGTCAACATGCAAGAAGAAATGTTGACCATGCATGTGAGGACAATGTTGGATTAGAAAGAAGCCACTTGGATCATGGCAAACAACAAAAAAGAGAGGAGTAAATGACTTACAATATCCATCATCTCCTTAGGATTCCCGACCAGCAGCTTGTTGGTGGACATTTACCAAATTTGTCTCAGTTTGTGGCTGTTCTGAAATGGGATGCACAACCAGTCTGCTACAGATTCTGGAGAAGAAAGGCTCGTTCTGTCATGGTTCCCCAAGTGAAATGTTGCACAGGTTCTTATTTCGCAGAGAGAGGAAGCGAGCACAAAAATTTGGAGCAAATGCGCTGGGCCACGCAAAAAAATATATTTTATTCCCGCACCTAGAGTACAGTACACACCTAAAAAATTTCCCTTCCTGCATCTCCAATCAAACATATAACAATATTTTTGGAGATCCGATTCCAAATGATGACTACTACAAATAAAATACCTTTTCAAAAGGTGATTGATATGCGCACACCTTAATTGGATATACACAGCCCTTTGATATACGTAGCCCCTAAACTATTATTTGTACACCATATTGCTATTCGTAGCCCAAAACAAAAAAAATTTGCATTTACATTTTTAAAATTCCACTACACATTTATGTAAAGAAAAATGTTAATGCTTGAGAAATATGATCTATGACCAAGAAAATCTTCAAGCAAATAAATCAATGTCAAGACAATGCTCAAACAACATGACATCCTTATCAAATTGTGACAGACTCAAATTTGCACAATAGGACAACCTTTCCATTCTGACAGTCTTGACAACAATAGACATCCTCGTGTTTATCTGTCTCATCATAAATCTCCTCCTACATGAACAAAGCACCGTGCACAAGCTCAGTTACGGTTGAAACGAAAAAGTCGAGCGAAATCATTCTTAAATACTTGTAAAAGCTCTTCGATCACATCTTCCCTAGTTATAATCCCAACAGCCTCCTCATATTCGTTCAGCTCTGGGAGAGGATTCTCATCGAATCTTCTTTAAGTAATCGAATCTTCTTTAAGTCCAAAAAACATTAGATCAAAAATAATGCATCTATAAAATGTCACCTACAACAATAAACTCAAATTATTTTACATCCATATAATCTTCTTTAAGTAACATATTAAGTTATAATACTTCATACCATATAGAGTATAATAGTTCCAAAAGTAATGCCTCCAAAAAGCAGTAGATCAAAAAGTTTCATCCAAAAAATGTCACCTACAACAATAAACTCAAATTATGTTACATCCATATAATCTTCTTTAAGTAACATATTAAGTTAAAATACTTCATACCATATAGAGTATAATAGTTCCAAAAATAATGCCTCCAAAAAACATTAGCTCAAAAAGTTTCATCCAAAAAATGTCACCTACAACAATAAACTCAAATTAATTAGATACATAAATTAATTTTCCAAATGAATTTAAGTTGCAGAAATTGTAAGGTACTTACATTCTCATTAACCTTCAAGACTTGTAATGTACGGAATATCCCAATGTTTGGCCACTTCATAGTGATATCTTGTCCAAACAGAAAATATTGGAGGTAGTGGGCAAACTTCAGTCATCCGCAATGAAATAAAATGATTGCCATTTATAAAGGCAATGTAAATAACCCTTCTATTTTTTGGAGCCGGTGAATGTAGTGGTAGAAATGTGAAGGATTGCTCGGTCGATAAATGAACAAGATGAATATTGTAGTAAGATGCAACTACTAGACCCATGTCGGGCATAGTTATCCATTTATCAAGTGGTGTCAGGACAACATTACAATCAAGAGAGCTAAGTAATTCGGTTCTTCTACTTGTACCAAAAATATCATTATACAATTTTTCATGTTGGTGTAGCTCATGTGTTAGATCATCACGAACTTTCATCCAATCATCATTCATGTTCATTGTCTTGCCAACAACCTTGTATCCACAATGACCATCACTCATGACATCAATAGCCTTAATAATGTGTGCAGACATGCATGACGGAACTTGCTTTCGCACATTTTCTAGAAAGTTGTTTCTAGTGATTGTGATCCTCCTTGCTGATTTTTTTCATATTAAATTTTAATGTTTCTTTTTCCCGGATCAATACATGTTCGAAATGTGAAGCATCCCTCTTTGTAGATTTGTAATCTTCCGTAAATTTTTTCCAACTTCCTTTTGGTCTTCCTTTCAACTTTAGAGGCAATCTTGGTTCTTGTGATTGAGTTGTTGACGGGTTCGCAATATCCTGCAATTTTCTTTTTATTTCCTTCTTTTGTAGGTCACTTGCTGAAACCTTTGTAATAACCCTTTGATTTCATTTTCTATGTCATTCGGTTTCATTGCTTCTTCCTTAACCTTGAAATTTGTTATATTATCATGTAAGGTTAATTGCTTCCAATGTTTATGGATCATCCATAAGGGAAAAGTACCCCCCTTCATTTACATATGGAACCAACTCGTGCGCACATGGTAATCCAAGAGTAAATCTATTTTTATGTGTCCAACTCTCAACCTTAACATAACCGGATGACAAACAATTCTCTTCTTTCTTTATCATCTCTAAAGCAGCAATGATATATTGCCAATCAGTTCTGAATATAGCAAACCTTTATTACTTGTGCCCATCTGTATTTTACTCTGACCAAACATTCGCTTAATCTCTGTATGTTGCAAGTTAATCAATTGATCAAATGTTTTCATATAGTTTCAAGATTACCAATGGAAACTTCGAGAAATTTCTTAAGCTGACTGTATCCACCCTCAACACGATTTGTAGACATGTTACCCAAAGACAAATAATTATCAACCCATGCAGAAATAAAGTACTCTTTGAAGGGCTCCAACCATGTAGTAGTGACATATGAAAGCACATTTGAATATTTGGATGCATACTCACTCAACATTTGATTAAAAAGCATGTTAAATTCATTTTCAGAACATGCTAGTGCTAAGCTTCGCCACACTCCCAAAAAAGCATCACATTCCTTTCCCTCTTTGAAAATCTTTTTGCAATTAGCTAAAATATTTCGATAAATATGCACACGACAAAACAAATTTTTAGCTTGGGGAAATACATTTTTATGGCCTTCAGAAGTGTCATCTCATTATCGGTCACAAAGACATTTGGCATCACATTCTTGTCGAACATACACTTGAAACAATCTAGTGATCACTGATAGCTTAACTCTGTTTCATTTGAAATGAAGACAAATGCAGAAAAGAATGTTTGGTTTGTAGATGTCACGCCAACAATACATAGCAGCGGTAAACGATATCGATTTGTCTTATAAGTACAATCAATGATAAATGTGCTGGAAAACATATTACTAAGCAACACTGATGTAGGATGGGCAAAGTAGAAACACTGCAAATGCTTATTAACTTCATTCACCTTGCAGTAACTAGTGTATCCATACTCAGTTACACATTTAAATAAGAATTGAATTGGAGTTCCACCATCCAATTCAATCCTATACATCATTGCTTTTCCAGTGTATATTATTCTCATTGCGGTTTTATTTGTCTGATCTCTTTTCTTCAAAGCAGATAGTATCTTACGTGGTTTTACTCACGCATTATACATGTCTTGAACAATTTTTTGCTGATTCTCATCAAGCCGTCCCGCAAACACATGTGCCTCAAGGTGAACAATCTCATGATTATGAATTCCATTTATGACTTCTACCTCCCACTCATTCAAATTTTCTCTATGCCCCTAAAGAGAAAACTTACAGCCACAACGTTTAGAGCTTGATTTCCTCATATTTTTTTTCACAAACCCTTTCTTATTTTGACTTTCACGTGTAAATCCGCCTCTATCACAACCTAGAAAAATCCTTGGTTTAACCCTTGACGAAATTTTGTCTGCCCTGACAGTAATGATAGCAAAACCTAGATTTCTCCCAATATTTCGAGCCCATATAACCAATTCTTCCTTACTCCGAAAACTCAAACTTGTGTGAAAGTGATGTCCAACATCTCTCTCTACACATTGACTCTCTTCGTTGGTTAACAACATTAGACCATCTGAATTCATTTCTATCAACACGGTGAAATATAAAAAGAAATTTAGTAATTAATTTCTAAAATAATTGCACATACATTTAAAAAAAAACAAAATAGTTTTTATACCTTCACAATTACAAATGCTACTTAGTTCTTCTACAACCACAATCTTTCATTTTCTGTAGAAACAAGGTCCCTAAAAACCACAAAAAAACATAAAAATCCAAAACAACCAAAATAGCTCCACACACACACAAATGTATGAGCAATCTCCTCATATCTTCTTGACAGAAAAAAATCTAAAAAAAAGAAAAAGAAAATGGAGGAAGAGAAAAACTAGGACATCAAGGGAGAGGAAGAAAGGACCTCTGAGAGGAATGTCCGGCGATGGAGGCGGAATAGGGACCGGGCAAGGTACCTTTGACGAAAACTGGGGGCGGGCGAATCTCCTCTGGCAGGTCGGCGAAGCTCCTCCGGCGAATCTCCAGGCGGAAGGGGCGGAAAAAAGGAAGGCGAATCGGGAGGGGGCTGCGATTATGGGAGGGAGGGATTCGAGATTTTTTATTTTAATACTTAAGTTATGGTGTGCGAGTATCCAATTATGATGTGCGTATGTCAATCGCCTTTCAAAATTACAATAGAGAAAAACACCTAAATAAATAGGGCCTTAATAGTCAATACATATTAAATGTCACAATTTCTCTGAAAGTTTCGATCAGCAAAAATAAATAAATAAACAATCTAACTGCAATTACTTCCATTTTCTTCTTTCTTCTGGATAATAATTTGCTAAATTACATTCAATCAAAGAGCCTCTAATTCCTAAATATTGTGTGCTTTCAATACCAAATCTAGTGCAGCAGCAGTCAAGAGTGGCCGAGAGATTCATCAATGGCGTCGTCGCTGAGGGGTGTAGCTAGGGTTCAGCCTAACTCGAAGACGTTGGAGGAGGCGAGGAGCAGGACTTTCGACTTCTTCAAGAAGGCGTGTCGCTCACTTCCTACGGTGATGGACATCTACAATCTCCATGACGTCGTCACGGTCTCTCAGCTTCGTTCCACAATCGCCGACCAGTTCCGAAAGAACATCAACGTCACGAACCCTAAGGTGAACAAGCTCTTCTCCTCTCGAAAGTTAACCATCTTGTTATCAGCTCCCTCTTCGAATAAGCGAAAAAGTTCCATTTTTTAGTATGATTATGTGATACATATTGTCAGATAACAAATAGTTCATGGGAGGGATGTAATCCTTGGATTGGGAAGATAATATAAATACCTTTGATTATGTGATACAAATCACAATAGCGGAAGTTGAAGTGGGCCACAGAAAACAAAAACAAAACAAAAAAAAATCTCACAAGGTGTATCACTTCTTTCAATTTCATGAGAAAACAAGATAGTTATTTCGATAATATATTCCGAAAAGTCATGTAACCTTATGCATTGAATATAGATCCCAAGATCCTCCACATACAACCAATTGATTTTGAGTTGTATTCTTAGGTTCTAAGATGATATCAGAGTATGCTAGGCTCAATGAGCCATTCCAACCTCGCCCAATCACAACAGAAGTCCACGTGCGACGGGTGTTGAGAAGAAAGCTCCTCATTGTAAGACTAATGTCACTTTTTTGCACTTGGATCCTCGCCCCCTCCACTTTCAACAAAATGATTTGATTGGATTCTTATGTTCTAACAATCTCTTCACTCGAGGTGGGAAGCTGGTGTGGGAGGAATGAGGAAACATATGACTTGCTGTGGAAACATGCAAAATAATTACCAAACTCTTGAATTCTCCAAGTCTCTATGATTAGCTAATTGGATAAATAAGTATACCGGTAAATTCATAGAGTATCTAAACATATACAACAACTACACTCAAGCCTTTAGCCCACTAACAAGATAAATTTGTGAAAATTTGGTGCTTGGTTTTTTTCTTGCATATTATCTGACCATATTTCCTATTTTGAATCTATGATCTTAAAGTGATTCCTAGATGATCACAAATATGAAATGATGTTGAGGTTACTGTAAAAACAAAATTCTCCACATTCACGTTTTAGTAAATCCTTTAGTTATCTATTGATATAGCAAATGAAATCTATACCTTTTTTTCTCACAGCTAGCCGATGAGATTGTTTGAAAATTTCATGTATGTGCTTCTACACTAATAATGAATTCATGCAATAGGGTTGGATTAGTACTTAAAGTGTTTCAAGGGAATGTTTTTTGTAGATGTTGCAATTATATAAAGAAATATAATCTCTTCACATCATATGAACAAAATGAGTTCCAAAGAATACAAATTTAAGATAACTGTATGATAGGGTTGATTCAAGTAGGTCTTCAAGAAAGTAGATATTGTATTTGTAACTGATGGAGATTATTCGGAAAATTAGTAGTGAGAATACAGTTAGGCCAAAGAAGTGGGATAAATGTTTAGATTGTTAAAAATTTTGGTTCTTTATAATCTGTAGTTACATGATGATTATGAAAGAGGACTGTTTATAAGGATTTACTCTAGAGGGAGAGGGGGTGAATGAAGTATTAAGAAATCTTTCTGCACCACACATTATAAATAACATAGATCTAAAATATAATAAATTATGCGGATTGATAAATCTACCTATAGATAGAGAGACAATTTTTTATAGTGGTTCCAGCAAAGCTACTGATACCTCTACTCTCTCAAAATTGTGGGAATCCTCTCTATAATCATAGATATCTATTTTAGCCCCAAAATTTAGAGTCGTGCAACTTCTATAAAATTTGTTGATTGAGATTATTTTCTTTGGATCACAGTTTGTATGTGAAACTCTTATCTATCATTATTTGCAATTTGAAGAGAGAATGAATTTGACAAATCTATTGAATAGGCGACCACAGTTCTATAATTTATTTTGCAATAAGTACCTTTAGAAATAGTCAGAATAGAATCTTTGTTCTTTGATCTTGTTCGAGGAATAAATAGGTCGATGAACTCTGATTGTTGCACGACAAATTCTCTGAGCACAGTTCGACGAATTCTGAGTGTTGCTAGATGAATTCTCTGTGCATTGATGAATTCTCTAAGCGTGTCTTAATGAATTCTCTGAGCATTTCTTGATAAATTCTTTGAGCATTTCTTGATAAATTCTTTGAGCATTGTGATGTGTGCAAATATAACATTAATTTAAATGGAAGTGCACCCATTGATTAAGTGATAAAATGATGATTCAAGTTGAAATATGCAAAAAACTTATTTGGAAATTTGTTTTTTGAGATGTTTTAAATTATATGCAATTAAACTATATAAATTAAATGAAAAATGACAGAAAAATAAGCGAGCACCAATAAATTTATTAAGAATTCAATCGTTGGACATGAGATACTGGTCTGGGTTAGAGTGACTTGATATTTGATGTGCAAATTTGGGTGTGGGTTGAAGGGTGGATGGCATTGTGTGGGCTGAAATTGATTTCTTGGAGTGGAGATGGATGAGTTTAGGTGTGGAATTTGGATGCTGCTTGTTGGCCCAGGATCTTGCGACCTCAGCAAGGGCCAATCAACCCCAGCTAGAGCAAGTGACCAATCGGCTTCAAGCTGCATGAGCGGTTACAGATCAGAGACCGCCCCGACAGTTGTTCCGGCAAGTCAGTCTGTGCGGTTACATCTTTTTGTAACTGCACTCTCTCATCCCTGCTCTGTTCTTCTGTACCCTGGACAACCCGTAATTCAGGAATCTGCCCATTCGGGCAGACCCCGATTATTATAAATAGGGGGCCATAGTACCCAGAAAGTCTCGCTGAAATTGAGCTCAGGCCCCTCTGTTGGTGCAGACTCAATCTTCCGTCTCTCTCTGGCGACTAAGTTTTTTGCTATTCGATTGTAATCATTCTGTAACGGATTTCACTTGGTGAGCAATAAAATCACCCGCAGCTAAGGCTTGTAGTTGCGGGAAGCCTAGTGTGGTCGTTCGCGTCAATCTTCTCCTCTCTCCCCCTTTTCCCCTCGCCAACTCTTTACGACTAGTAGTCGGTCACTTGAAGTTCCTGTCTTCCCTCGTCTTTTAGCAGATCGTAGCTGAGCGTGGAGGTTGGGGACACTTTTGGCCCCAACAGAACGAACACGCGACCTTCAGATTCAAGTGACATCATAGTTCGCCCGAGAGCTCTCACCATAGAGGAGCTGGGACGGTTACTAGAGAAGAATTTGAGCAGAAGTTTAACTTGTTGTTCGAGATGGTCTCACAACTCGTCAACAGGGAAGTGCCCTCCAACAAGAAGTCGTGGTTCCTAATGCGAGACCGCCCCTCCTGAGAATGCCCCTGATGAGCGGTTATGCGAAGAGGGTTTCACAGCCCAACGATGGAATTTTTATAGGGATGTCGCAACTGCTAACCCGGGTAGAATTTTGAATTTTGTGGAAGATCCTGACTCCTCAGAGGAGTATGAAACCGCATCCCCCTTTGCTGATCATGTCTGGCACGAGCCTGTTCCGACCAGATTCAGAGCGCCGCGACTCACTAGGTTTTCGGAGAAGGAAGACCCGACATATCATCTCCAAGCTTTTGACTCTGTGACCTTCCTTTGAACCCTCTTTGATGGGATCCGTTGCAAATTGCTTGCCATAACCTTTGATGGCAAAGCGCGAGAGTGGTTCTATAAGTTGCTTCCTCGCTCCATCAACTCCTTCAAGGAGCTAAGGAGGGAGGTCATGTTGAGGTTTGCAACCTCGAAAAAGAGAAAGAGTGGTTCAGATGCGCTCTTCTAAATTAGGCAAGGGGCCACCGAGACCCTGGGCCACTATGTGGACAGGTTTCAAGAGCAGATTCTAGGGATCCACGATGTGGATCCTGCAAGAGGGCCTATTCAAGTTTGAAGTCAGCCGATGGAGGCCAAAATCCTACGGGGAGTTGATAGATGCAACCAATCTTTTCATTGAGGGGGAGACAATAAACTAGGGGTTCGTCTCCTCTCTCTTTGAACTTGTCCAGCAGCGAGCTGGAAGTTCCTCTGCTTGATCTCCCGCTGCTTCTCAACGATCATTTCGACCTCGTCAGGAGTTCCAACTGCCCACAACACAGCGCAGAAGGAACTTCTGACACTGTCTTCCGCATCGTCCTCATCAGCATTTCCAGTAGATGTGGCCTGTGCCGTTTCTCTTCCCTCAGCAAGATAGAAAATTGCCACCTCCCCCAGTTCTAGCAATGACACCAATTCACCCCCAGCAATGGGGTGACGCCCAAGAGGAGTACACTGACATCAACCTCCTCATGGACGAGGTGGTGGAGATCCTCCAGAGGCAACCTGGTTTCAAGAGGACGCAACCTCTTAAGGTGAGGTTCAGGAATAGGAATCAAGAGCTCTACTGCAAGTACCACCGTGATGTGGAGCACGACACGGAGAACTGCAGAGCTCTCCGTGATTTTATTGAGAAGCTGCTCAAGGAAGGTAAGCTGAAGGAGCTCATAGACGGTAAGGTAAGCGGTGCCTCCACCTCCGGGAAGGGGAAGGAAGTGGTGGCAACTCTAACCCTCCGCTGCGAATGTGTAGAACAGGAAGACGTCGACATCCTTGGGAGCATAAGAGGCTTAAGATGTGTGGAAGTGGAGGCCTTCGGCCCGCTTGGCCAAATAAACTGCATTTATGGAGGGTCTGACCTCGAATCATCCAAAAAGGCTAACATCAAGCGTCTTCGCCAACGAGAGGTTGCTTCCACCTCTCTCGGAGCGCTCTCAAGGGGAGAGGTCTCCTTCGGGGAAGAAGACCTCCCCAAGACGGCGAATCCTTTCCACGATGCAGTCGTAAGCAATGCAGTGTTGGTCAACTATTCGGTGTCATGAGTTCTGATTGGCACCGATAGTTCGGTTAACGTTTTCTTCAAGCCGGCTTTCGACGACATTAATAACAACAAACCGTTAAAGCCATGCGACAGTCCTCTATATTGTTTTTCAGGTGAAAGAAAGGAAGTTGAAGGAAGCTTTGATCTCTCAGTTACAATGTGCGGGATCACAAGGAAAGAGACTTTTTTAGTAATCGACGCTCCCAGCAGCTACAACGTTATCTTCGGGAGACCCCTCCTGAATGAGTACCAGACTGTGGTCTCTACTTTTCACCAAGTCGTGAAGTTCCCTTTGAGGGAGGCAGTTTAGGGTCCGCATCGATCCCAAAACTGCTAGAGAATGCTATATCAGCTCGGTCAACATGATTGACCTGTTTATTCCCCCTCGAGTCGATGATGCAACAAAGGAGGATTACCTTTCGACTGAAGAAGAGCACCACGAGATCGCATCGTAGCTTGCAGGGGCCGAAACAACAAGTCCATCCACATAGCTCATATCTTTAATTGCATCATGAAGGAGACACTTCGACCAGTATTTTATCATTCATATATTTTCCCTTTTCAGTTGTTCTCAAACAGTTAATGCATGGATAGTTGCTTTGCCAGTTATTAACCTTTTTCCCTTGGTGTGAGGTCTCTGGATCACATATGAACGGCGGATCACAAGAGGCTCTATTTATCTTAACGTCGCTTACCTGTTTCCCCCTTGATGTGCGATCTCTGGATCCAATCATGCAGAGGCAAGTAGCCATTCCCTTCGGACAACCCCCAAAACTTACTTGAACCCCCTGATTTGTGATCCCAGGATCCAACTTCTCGCGGAGGCCTTTAAGTCTCCGACCCTCTTTGCCGGCATAAGCTCGCCTCCTTAATCACCGTTGTAAGGCCACTGCAGTTGCCTCGTTGTAGACTCTCACGACTGACATGTGTGGGAAGCTATGCTGATTAGAGTGATTTCTATAGCCTGTCGCACATCAACAGAGGCATCGTTATCGCTTTGGTACGTTTCTGATGACAAACTCCGAGTAATGGATGCCTTAACCCCCCTCGACATTCTTTCTGAGGAATGAGCTCTGTCTCCGGGCACCTAAAGCCCATCTGGATGACTCTTGCGGAGGAAAGCTCCACGGATGTCTTACGCCCAACTGGTCACCTTAGCCTCTGGCGATAAACTCCTTAGGTCGAGTTGGTGGGTGTTGACAGGGTATTTTCCACTTTTAAGAGTATCCATGTCCCTCTCTTTTCTCAGTGGATTGTCTCCCGTACTTCGGGCAGTTACTACGTGTGCAATTGCACTCATTGGAAATCATCCCTACATTCGAGAAACTAAAACATCTATATGCAAGGCTAGATATCGTGCGGTTACTCATTAGAGTGTTCACACACACTTCGTTTTCTCTTCAATTCCGCGACATCAAAATATGCATGTCGGTGATAAATATAATGGGTGGCAACTTATATAACAACTGCACGAGGTCTCAATTATGCATGCTTGTAATATCTCTGGGGTTCTCTCGAAACATGAATGATTGTACTGTGCGGTTTCTCGTATACAGGACACGCACGCTCTGGGCCCTTTCTAAGACCGAAGCCTAGATTTTCAGTCATAATAATAATCAACTGATAGGCGGTTGCACATGCAACAACCACACGGTTTTCAATCGATAAAGTTTTAAGGGTTTTCTGAGGTTTTCATCATCATAATAGGCGGTTACTCGTATTGAGTCTGCGCAAGTCTCATCAACAATGTCACTTCTATAATATCAATGCACAAAAGCTCGAATAGAGCCCGACAGTATCCATCTATCAGGGAGTTTCACTTATGGTGTTTACTATGTGCGCACGTAATATAAAGATCGCACGGTTACTCTTATAACACAGGATATACATGTCCTCCGATTCTATAATATCAAGGGACAAGGTTTTCGTCCCGCGAAGTCACACAACATTACTTGGATTATTGGATATCTCCTAGATTCTTGGGTGATTGCAGTTACGCCTCCGTAACCGCGCACTCTATATCTGCAAAAATAGAAGTGCATATTGGCCATACATAGGGCAATTATATATCACGTGTCTGCACACTCCGTATGACAAAGGTACATTGTAATTTCATAAGTATTCCTACATTCAAATAGAAAATACATTCGCAGGTACAAACATAGAAGCCGCACAATATAGAATTGGAGTCAAAGTGATCTTTCATTTCGTAAAGTGTTTCATACAAAAGTCATAGCGACTGCGCTTACAAAAAGAAGTCGCGCAGACACTTGCCAATCAAAAAATATAATACATGGAATCATTCTTCCTTCGAAGAGACCGCCACTTCCTTCCCTTTGGCCTTTTTCTTGAGATGGTATTCGAAATAGCTACTCTTGAAAGGGCTCGATAAGCTATATCCGCTCGAGCTAGTGACGGTTTTGGAAGATAAGTCGCTCTCCTCACCAGCATTTTCTCGCTCAGGATCAACAACACCCTCTCAAGTGCTCACTTCCTGGGAATCAGCATCCGCGCTAGCTTGAGAGGCCGCACCTTCTGACTCTGAGAGTTCAACGTCTCCGAACTCCGCGTACAGAGTCGGATTGTCAATGTTGATGAACTCGTCCTTCAAGGCGCCCTGCTGCCTCAAAAGATCTATGGTAAGGGTCGCAGATGCCTTATTATTCCGCAGCATCGCATGCCAAAATTTCTGATTCTCAAAAGGGTGGGCGGCATGCAAAAAAGAAAATCGAAACATCCGTGAGTACGAACAGGTATAATGCGACCGCTCCAACTTAAGCATTGTCGTTGTACCTTCAGCTCTTTTTGCAGACAGACATTCTTCGCCAACGTTTCTTCAAGTTCACATCGAACCCGATGGTTAATAATGATCGCCCGTAATGTTGTCGTTGCTGCCATCTTTGGAAGGACCTCCACTGGAATCTTCTCCAACTCGCGGAGATTTTCTCTGCCGAACGGGGCAGTGGTGACCGTGTAAGCATGCAATTTCCCTTTGTCGCCCTCCCTCCAAGAGGGAAGGGCAATGTTGAGGGTGACTGACTTGCCTTCCGTATGCCACTGCATCAAGAGATTGCCCGCGATATCTTTCAGGTTTTCTCCAACGCTGGAGAACGCTAATTCCTCCATCTCATCCGCAGGAGCTTGTGCGGACTTCCGCTTCCTCGAAGATGAAGTGCTCATGCCACCTGCCTCCACTGCATCTTCTCTTCGTCGCTCAAGAAGACGTCTCAGCTTGCTCGCCGTCAAGACGTTCCGGAGAGGCAGATGCGGTTTTCGATCAGGAACCATCAGGATGACTGCAAGGGAAAAGCTAAGTCAGAATCAGAGGTAAGTGTGGTTACTTGTTTAGCCAACCGCCCATACTCACAATCTTCTGTATGAACATTCATAACTTCTCGTCCCAACGGGACGTTATAATCCACATCCAAGGATGCGCGATCAAGAAAGTCCACTATCCGTCTCGCCACTCCTCTTGGCCTTGGCACCTTGAAGGTATCCTCACTCCGCGCATCTGGAAGATTGGAGAGACCGCCAAAATCACACTTGAAGAAGGAGAATCAGTCATACCAGTTGCGGACTTTGTTCGACAGATTTAGCACTCGCATCTTCTCAGAACCGAAATACATTTGCCCTCCCTTTCGAGCCCTTACATAGAAGAGGTTGTGGAATACATCCAAGCTAAACTGCATCCACTCCGTCCTGAAGTAAGTGACAAACGAGAAGATTGCCACCGCAGAGTTCGGTGACAGCTGGGCGAGAACTACCCCGAAGAAGTTCAAAATCTCGACAACTTCGGGCAAGATGGGAAACCGCCACCCGGAGTCAAAATGATCGAATGGAACGGCTAACTCTTCATCATAGACGGTGGTCAGCCTCTCCTATCCCACGGGTAATTGCACCATGTAGCGGGGGTCAGGAGGTGCCGTGACAGAAAGTTGTTGAACTCTAGCACTAAGATAGAAGGAATCTCAGGCCTAGCGGCCAGGAAGGCAACCACACAGTCTACTCGCTTAGACACCATCACTAGCAACCGCACCAACCAACTTGTTATCGTAAGTAAGGCGCGTAATAAACATGAGGCACCTCCTATTTATAGGCTCCTCCCTGTCCTCAACCTGGAAAGCCGAAACGTCGGCAATTCAAGCTTGTGCGGTTACACACCTAGTGACCGCCCCTCCAGTGTGTCTTCCTGCAAAACAAAGCAAAAGATAACAAGGCAAGCGTTAGCATCAACCTCACGCAACCGCCACAACACAACATTCTCAGAACATTCCAAGCATAGAGTAAAATGCAAGCAAGCCAACAAGCCAACAAAAGAATGATGAGTGCGTAACCGTGCACACTATAGAGTCACAAACAAATCAACAAGTTTATAAGCACAAATCAATAAAGTGTTTTCAACCACCCAAGCCAACCCTAATCCCGCGGAGGAGCACGCTCCACACCTATGTGCGCCAAAATGTCAGCGAGGTCGTTATAAGCTTTATGAGCAAACGCCAGACCCCTGTTCAGCTGTGCGCCAATGCTGTGAAGAGCCCGCACATCCTTCCGCACCCGCACTTCGTAAGGGACCGCGACCTCGATCCTGAAGCCGCACCATCCAGCAAGATCTTCTACTTCAACCGAGAGACCTTAGAGGTAAGTGCGGCTATTTTTTAATCCTTATGCCTGTCGCTTCTCTCCAGTTCGCGGACTCTATCTTTTGTGTTCCTCAACTCCCTTCGAAGCGACGCCAACATCATCCCGCAACGCCTTCTCAACGGCCGCTCGTTCTCTAGCCACCTTCTTCAACCGCATCTCCTCAGAAGCCTTTCGACTCATCCCAGCGTCTGCTCTTTCTTGAGCCTCCTTCGCTAACCACAACTCCTCAGCAGCCTCGTCCCGCTGTTCCTCGTCCTGCAAGCCCGCCTTCTTGACCGCGTCGTCTATAACATTTCCTGAAGTGACCGGGTCAAGCGCCAGGGTTTTGTCAGCTTCAGTGTCGGGCAAGTCCTCAACTAGAGGAGTCCGCTCAGTCTCATCCACGTCCAAGTCAACAAGCTCAGAAGAAAGTTGCTCATGTCCGCCCTCAGTATCAAGTCGCTTGCACCTCTTCTTGGCGATCTCCTTCTTGGGGCCTTCCTTTTCCGTTTCTTCTCCTTCTTGCTAGGAGCCTCCGTCAAGACCGCCTCAACCTCCCGGGCCATCTCCTATTCACTCGGTGTTGAACCCGGAAACCATGGTTCAACCTCTGAACCCGGAAATCACGGTTCGAGAAGAGTTCGGACCAGTGTAGCTTGCTTTTACTTCTCCTGAGTTAAATCATTGGGCCATACACTCAGAGCAAAGAACCTCACTAAAAAAAGTAGGAAACTAGAAACAGACCCCGCGAGCTGCAACGAGGAGGTCCCGCCACAAACCCAAAAGATCAAAGAGAACTTCCCCTCCTAAACCACTGCTGAGTCGGGCACCCTGGAGGGTACTGGAGAAAATCAAACTGTCAGCCTGGAAACCACGACAAACAGAGTTCTGAAGTTCTCCGAAACAGCCTAAGGAGAGAGAAAGCCAAGAAGAGGTCCTGTCCAAAGGTACTCTTGGGGGTCTATTTATAGTTTTCTCAAAACGGTCTGCGGATAGCTGAACCTCTCCTTTTGGTTTCACTAAAGGCAGCCCAAAATGGTCTGCAAACAGCGGAATCCCGTTGTTTGGAATGGCTAATTGCAGACCAACACGAAAAATCCTGGAAAAGGGACTCCCTCTAGGGGGGCGAGCACATCCCACCCGAGGCGTGCTCGCCCGGGGCGACGAGTACCCAACGACTTGCTAGGAACGAGACCAATATCGGTTAGAAGCGAGGCCAATGTCGGCTAGAAGGCTGACTGGGGGGAGCACCCGACATGCATGGGGTTCTCGCGGCTCGCCCAAGATGGGGGGGGGGGGGGGGCGAGTGCTAGCTGCCAGGGTGGGGTATTCACGGCTCGCCCCTCTTCCCGAATATTGTCTTTTGCGGACTCTTTGCTGGTCCACTCGACAAATACGGGGTTGTACACAATCCACGCTCTTTGCGAGCTAACCTCAAGCTCGGAAAGACAGTTCAACCCTAGGATTTGGCGAGCTCCTTAATTTAAGGAAATATTTTAGATGGGGCCCACCGAGGGTTATAAATACCAAGGGGGTGGGAGAGGCCCCTCCACGGACTCCCCCACTCCTTCCCCTCGTTTCCCCCTGGTTCCGCGCTTCCTTGCTGTCATGTAGCCCTCCAAGGACATGCTAGCTTGCATCGCCTCCCTTAAAGATAAGAACGACACAGCCTCTTCTGGGCTGCTGACCCTCGTCTCTGAGCGCACTTCGCGCACGCCTCCGAGGCGCGCGGGAAAAAGGATCGCCAAGAAGGTACGACGCGAATCAATAGGAGGGGCGGTGACTCTATCGGGCACACAAAACCAACCCGGGTTCAGCCTGGGTTTTGAGACATCCGGTCAGGTGCGAGCTTAGTTATTAAAGGCCCAAGGTGCACCAAGGCGCAAAGGGGTCTTGGAGCCTAGGCGCGAGGCTCAAGGCGCAGGCACGCGCTTGACGAAGGCAAGGCACAACCGCATTCATTTTATAAAATAAGCATCAAACATCAGTTCATCTTCTTGATCAGATTTTTCATATATTCTACTCATTAATTATTCATTACTATCATTTATATCTCTTAAAAAATAAAATTAATTTGG
The DNA here is from genome assembly GCA_033032865.1 of Dactylorhiza incarnata. Lineage (NCBI taxonomy): Eukaryota > Viridiplantae > Streptophyta > Magnoliopsida > Asparagales > Orchidaceae > Dactylorhiza > Dactylorhiza incarnata. The sequence continues at coordinate 1,153,610 of JAWHQI010000278.1, forward strand.
TCACTTGCATCATATCTGAGTCTTAACACTCGATTATGTTTCACATACACTAAATCATGCAAAAATTATTGAGTTCTTATATTATTTCTTTTTTTTTTAAAGAAAAAAAAGTTTGCCACATAAATCGCACCCAGACATGGCTTTTATGTTTCAAAGTGTCGAAAAAGGCGCACGAAGGCGCAAGCCTCTGAGCTTGTTGAGCCTGGAGCCTTAGGCGCGCCTGAGGCGCGCCTTTAACAACATGCCTATCCCCTCTCTCTGCTCGCTTACAATTTTTTTCCTTGTAATTTATCTATTTCAAGACCTCAGACCTCACAGCCTGACCTCGCCGCCAAGAACAATACAGGGGGCGAGGAGACGTCGAGCAAGAGGGCACGAGCACCTAGTTGAACCAGGACACTCGCCCTCAGGTTCCTGGTACGTGATCATCTCTATTTCTTTGTTCCAAACTCGTGTATCATGAATATAATCAACCATTTACTGGTTCTCACAGTTCCCACCTTCATCGATCTCGCCCCGACCCCTACGCGGGGGAGTCGCCTGCTCGCGATCTTGCCGAGGAATTTGCCAACACCGCCATCGCCTCTGCGAGCCACGCTTCTGGCCCCGCAGTGGTCACCGTCGTGCAAGGTCCTACCGAGTTTCTGCCGCGAGCGGGTTCGGGAAAGTCCCTGGTGTTTCCCACCTCCCGCGCTTTTGGCGGAACACTGAGGATGCCCCCGAGCCGCCGAGGCGAGCCCTCTCCCCATTGCGAGGAGAAGGGTATCAGGACTTCGCATTGTAAGGGAATGTACTCGCCCCTTCCTTTCTTAGCTTCTAATTTCCTGCTAACATTTCGCCTCCACTCTCAGATCCTGACATCTCGATTGCTGACGAGTCGGATGATGCAGGAAACTACTCGGCGCCGCCTTCTCCCTCCATGATCGGCGAGTACCTGGGCGACCCCTCCGTCGTTGCCGAGATGAAGAACCGGATGACCGAGGTACTACGGAAGTATGGTACATGCTTCGCGAGCTCCAGGAGGAGAGGGCTTCAAGCGAGAACGATCTCTTCCCCCGCATCCTGGCCCTGGAGCAGCGAATGGACGCCTTGGTAGGGGACTGCACCCTGCTCGCGGAGGAGATGCGACAGAGCGCTGGGAGTGATGTAGCGTTGATGGAGAGTCACCTCAAGCGACTCGAGGATTCCGCGCGCTCGATGCAGCAGGACATCGCTGTGGTCCGTGAGTGCACGCACGCTGGGCAGGTAGAAGCGAGTGGGTTGAGTGGGCGAGTGGATTGCGTCAACGGTCGCGACCCCTCCGACGCCCCCACCCACTTTTTCTATAAATACCCCCCGTCCTTACTTACCTACCACATTAACTGCACCCCTGCCTTTACTTTCTTTTTCTTGCATTCGTTTCTCCCACTCGCCAACTCTTCTCGCGATAACTGGCAATGCCGAGTCCACTGATGGCCGGGGGAACTACGTCGCCAACTTTCCCGACCATCTGTTTCCCGAAGGGAGCGTGCCGGAGGAGGACCTACTCGCTTTCAAGGCCACCCTTCTGCCGGAGGGCTATTTTGCTCACTGCCCTAGGGAAGGCGAGTCCATCAACACCTTCCACCCCGACTAGTTCGCCTTCCCCCTCTCCCACTTCGACGTCGGGCTCCACCTCCCCTTGTGGCATGAGGTTAAACAATTCCTCAAATACTTTGGGGCGGTACCCGCGCGGATCACCACGAACGCGATAACCATGCTAGTCGTGTTCGCGTGCTATCTGCGCGAGGAGAGAAACGAATTCAGCCTCACCGCCTTCCGCAAACTATTCACTTACCGGGCGACACCAGATGGAATCGCCTATTTGACAGGCTCGCAACTCAAGGTCTGCGAGACCTCCAACAAAGTCCATCACTGGAACGACAGGTTCTTCTTCATCAAAGGGAACTTCGACAACATCCCGCAAAAACCGTCCTCACAAACCGCACCAATTTTTAAACTGCACCGCATAGTTTCAGTGTGGTGCGGTTTTGAACTTTTACAAATTGAGTGTGGTTCGGTGCGGTGCGGTTTTCGGGTCTTGAAAACCTCAAAAAACCGCACCGCACCGCACCAACTAATTACATATTTTCATAACACATGTGACATATCACATACATCTAAATAAAAGTATAACTTATAAATTATGAATTAATACTAGTAATTAACTAATTATATTAGCGCATATATTTGTTTTCTTGCTTTAGTTTGCTTGTTCTCTATCGATTTATTGATGAATTTGCTAATTTGTAAGGTTTTTTAAGTGCAAATAGTACCATAATGGTTCATCTAACTGTAAATGCGTATTCAGTATCCTTCTCTTAATGTTTCAATGTTTGAAGGATAAATAAAACTACAATTATGTGAGTGTTGTGCATATCTTGGACTTAAAATCATTCAGATTCTTTGTATTTGCATTCGATGTGTCATTTCATATGCAACTAAAAAGTCATATCATGAGGATTGTTGTATATGAAGATCTATTTTTAGCTCGTGGTTGATTTTATAGTATTTGTATTTTAAAAATATATGTATTACACATTTTTTCATGATAATATAACTCATGTAACTATGTTTTTGCCCAAATTTTACATCTTATTTTACCTCACATTATTCTTTTGGTATCTATGTATATTGCATGCTAAAAACCGCATCGAAACCGCAACCGCACCGCAAAAAACCGCACCAAACCGAAACTACACCGCATAATTTCGGTGCGGTTTTGCTCGGGCCAAAACCACCCCCTTGCGGTGCGGTTGCGGTTTGGGCCAAAACCGCACCAAACCGCACCGCGCACACCCCTAGCCCGCGCCGGCGACCTGAGTGAGTCCGCACCTAGCAGCAGCAAGGGAACAAGGCCCGTGGTGGACCTTGACCCTTCCCCCCTGTCGTTTCGCGGAAGAGGCAGAGGAAAGCGGTGGCGAAGAAGAAGAAATTGAACGCCACGCCGAGCGGCCCAACGCCCTCGGCCAGAAATGCTACAGGGGCGAGCGAGGCGGTGACGTCGGACTCGCACCCTAACTTCGGTCTTGGGCAGAGGCCCCTGGATGGTGCGGGAAACTCCCTGCTCGCCTGGGCGGAGAAGGCTAACCAGATCCCCATCTCCTCCCTCCTTCCTTACTGGTCCGAGCGCGGCCAATCCGGCGAGGACGCCTACGCCCTCACCTTTGGGTTGTATGGGAGGGAGGATGCAGTCGCCTACGAGAAGACGGTCATGCGAGAGCTCGCATATGAGAGCTCGCGGGCTCAACTGCGCGCTGCCGAGCTCTCTTACATGGCCGCACGTCGCGGCCTGAGCTTCAACAAGTCGCCACCGAGACTAAGAGGAAGCTTGCAGATGAGCGAAGACTCAAGACGCGGCTGAGACTCACCGAGAGGCTTCTTGTTAAAGCCTCTAGCTGTGTGGTAAGTTCCATTCCCTTAGATTAATTGCAACTTTTTTGTTCAACCTTCTCACCCGGGTTCGCTACAGGATGCTGAGACAGCAGACCGAATGAGGGCGCGGATCTGTGAGCTGGAGATGTAGGTGAAGGGCTGTAAAGCACAAATTGCCAGTGCCCTTGCCAAGATACCAGTGGCGGAGCTCGGCGAGTCCACCTCCAAGGGTGCGAACCTGTTGCAATTCACGCTGCGCGAGATCGAGGCGACTCGGAAGACCTTGGTCATCAAGTCGACCGTGACCACGCTCGCGATGCTACGCAACCTCGGCGCCTTACAGACGGGATGGAATGACATCAACGCCGAGCTGCTCATCCCGATGCTCTTCCTTCTCGAGCCCTTGGCGGGCTCGTCTTCCTACTCGCCTGCCGAAGACGAAGACGGCGAGCAAAGCCCACCTCCCACGGACCCGCCAGTCGCCTAACTCTTTTTTCTTCTTTTTCAATGTATTTTTGGTTTTGTGCGGGCGAGGCCCTAAAACTTGTAATCAATGATTTATCAAAGAGAATTTTCCAAGTCTTTCCTGTTTCTACCTTTCTCCTCTTTTTTTGTTTCTTCTACTTGCTATTAGCAATTCGCTTGCGTTACATGAGCCCGTGGAGTCCCCGACTCGCCACCTCGCAGCCTGTGAGAATTCGGTCAGGCGAACACGGCGCGCTCGCAACTCCTTGACGAGGTGTCCGCATTTAGAATTAATTGTACAGGAGTCCGCGAGATGTCGGAGGTACCTTCGTACTCGCCTCGTTACTTAGTGATACGTAGACTTCGACATTGGTATCTCCCCCCTTCGACCGACGAGTACTCGAACTTAGACTTTGAGGCTCGTGCTCATAGGGAGGGATGGCATTCTTTTCGGCCTACCCTTACCGCGGGCCTCGTATTTCGCGAGACCAACGTGACCTAGGTAGCGAGTGAAGAGTACACGTAACCTGGGCGAGACCTCTCATACTCGCACCCTGCACATTTCTTAACTCCGATTTTTATGATACCCATTGTTTCGCCATTTTTTCGCGCGCTCTTTGAAAACACTTTCTTCCTCTGCCACCCAAGCGATCAACCTACCCTGCCTGCTTGCGAGAGCCCGGTCAGTGGAACCTTCTCAGGGGCCTTTCAAAATTTATTCTTACCGCCTGAGTAGTCAACCTGCCCTGCCGGCTTGCGAGAGCCCGGTCAGCGAAACCTTCTCAGGGGCATTTCCAAAATTTATTTTCCACCTTTTCACCTGAGTAGTCAACTTACCATGTCGGCTTGCGAGAGCCCGGTCAGCGAAACCTTCTCAAGGGCCTTTCAAAATTTACTTTCCACCTTGCCACCTGAGTGGTCAACCTGCCCTGCAGGCTTGCGAGAGCCCGGTCAGCGGAACCTTCTCAGGGGCCTTTCATAATTTATTCTTACCACCTGAGTAGTCAACCTGCCCTGCCGGCTTGCGAGAGCCCGGTCAGCAGAACTTTCTCAGGGGCCTTTCAACTAGAAAGGCCATGTCTTCTCGGCTCTTCCCTTCTTCTCATCTCCTGCTGCTGGGGTCGTCCTCCCCCTTCTCTTCTCCTCTAGCCCACTTGGCCAACTTTGTCACGAAAGCGCTGTTAGTGGCCTCTCATTCGATCTCTCGTCCTGGTCGCTCGATTAGCTCCTCATAGGACAATGGGGGATCTCGGGCAAGCCCCATCTTGAACAGCCCTTGCAATCCAAGGGTGAAGGAAAGTTGCAAGGTGTGCCCCGGCACCTCATGGACCAGGAGAACCTCTTCCTGGAGTCGGTACATGTAGCCCCCCAACGACTCCTCAGTCCTTTGCTGGATTAGGAAAAGAGCTTCAGCGCCCTTCTTCCTCTTATTGGACGTGGCAAACCTCAGTAGGAAACTCCGACGCAGATCCTCGAAGCTGTAAATGGTCCCTGAGGGGAGCTGATGGAACCAAGCCCTCGCCTTCTGTAACACCCCAAAACTTTCTATGAGAATTGGTCAAGAGGGTTTAGCCGAATTCGTCAAAAGGATATAGCCGAATTCGACTAATGGGTATAGCCGAATTCGTCTAATCCAAATAGCCGAATTATTCTTTGTATTAGGCGAATTCGTCGAATGGTTATAGCCGAAGTAGACTAAATGCTTTAGCCGAATTCGTCTAATAGCTTTAGCCGAATTCGTCTAATGGGTATAGCCGAATTTGCCATTTCGTCGAATACGGGCAGAAAGCTGTATTTTCGCCTGTTTCGGTTTTTACGAGTTTTGACGGAAATTTCTAAGTCCGTGTGACTTTAGATCTTGACGAAAGCCAAATCGGACGACTAGGGTTAATTCGAAATTGTTTATAAAGGCTGGGGTGATGAAAATAGGTTCATTCGTAACTTTACACTCTTTCTCCGAGCCGGCGAAAGCAGCGAGCGCGAGGAAGAAGGAGGAGGTATCTTCCGCCATTGAAGGAGCTTCGGAGCTCCGAATCGCGAGCCGTCTTCAGATCTGGAAAGTGTAGGCCGTTGCGAAACTTTCTATCCGAGTGAAATCTCAGATCTATGGCAAAGAAGAAAGCTCCAAGGGTAACGATTCTTCCACCCGGTCTTAGGACGTGTTTTGTCCTCTCGTTCCTTTTTCTATGCCTGCTTGAGGAACCCCTTTCACCAAATGGGTGAAGTGTAGGATTTCCTCCAGTTCTTTGGAACTCCGGGTCGATTGTGTCCGTCCCCGGCATATTGCATTTAGAAATCCGGTAGTCGTGCGGGTTTAGGCATTTTGTGTGAAGCCTATTCGTGGCCGTGAGCCCGGATCGGTGATGCTTGGATTGCGACGTTGCATTTAGGTTAAGCCTAGAATGCGTGCCGGAGAATGTCTCCGTGAGATCTTCTATTATGTTGCGGGACTTGAGATTTAGGTGTCTTTGAGAGCCTAACGAAAGCCCCTTGCTTGGGTGGTTGAATGCAAGCCTTCGCCACTAGATTTGAAGAGGAGTGTCTTGTACCTCCTTCTTGGTTGTTATTTGCGAAGTCTAAGTCCACGTGAAAGGATTAGATGCGTAGCTTAATTTTGCGGGCACTTGATGTGCTAAACCCTTACGGGCCGAGGGGATGTCGTACCCGCGTCGTGCGATAGATCGCGACGGTTAGAGCACGGGCAAAGCTGAACCGAACCCGTTTCCATGCTGATCGGTGAGAGGTCTAAACCTCATGTAAGCCGTGTGATCATGGGAGAGGTCGTGGAAGGTGTCTTACCTAGACCGACCAAAAGCTCTTTTTCCTCACTTAAGGCTATGTCCTTAGGGTGGAGGGTTTGTGATGAATTGATATAATGTTAGCCTCATACGGTTGCTTAGGCGGTTGTGGGGAACCCTCGGGTGAACCCAACCAACATCATGTGCATGCCTAGGTTCCCTTTTTCTTTGATGCTCAACCTAGAAGATTGATTGTGCCTGAAACCTCACCTTGTGTAGTTTGCACTTTCCTTATATTATTACATGTTGCTAGTACGGCTTGTTTGCAGGGAAGAAGCCCCGCCACTCCGAGAAAGGGGTGGGGTCGTTATAATTTGGTCAGCTGTGCTGACCGTTGCTTTATTTGCCACCTCTTGGTGAAATGTTCTTATGCAGGAGCAAGCGAGCCTAGCGGGAAATAGCGGGTGGTGGCCCTTTTGCTGTGTTGGCCCTTGAGGCCAGCCTCTTTTCTGCTTACATGTATTATCGGCCTGCGTGCCGAAGTATGTTTTGAGTTTTCTGTACATTTGTTAAATGTAAGGCCTTAAGGCCGTAACTCTATTTATTTCATTCCTGGGATGGTGGACAATTCTAAATGATGTTTAAATCAAATGCTTCCGCTTACGCTTTATATGCTCTCGTGTAGTTGTTGTTCTTTTCTAATTATCACCTTTTAATATCTAGCTAGTGTATATAGTATGGCGTGGGGTCCCGGCCGGACCTACTGTTATATTATTTGTACTGGCAGAGTGTTACAATTTGGTATCGGACTTAGGGCGTCGATCCGTAGTTTAGCGAATTCGGGACGAATTCCTTTTAAGGGGTGGTGTGCACGGGATGTGCGCTCACCTAAAACGTTAAAAACTAATAAGAATGTCCACTTAGGAATTGGAAAAAACATACTTGTTTGCGGAACCTGAGCGTTCCATGATTGTTGTTTGCTATGTTTTCGGTCACTAAATGGTGCCTTGCACGATTATAGGTGACTAGGAGTGCTGCGGGGCAGTCTTGACCCCGTAACACCGCTGAAAGTAGTGCGTCGGCTGAGGTGCCAACGACCACTCCTTCGGCTGAGATGATCAGAGTAATCGCTGAAGCGGTCCTCGCGATAATCAACACTCAACCTCAAAGGCTTGCACAACCTGCTACGCCTACTCCGGATGTGGCCCTGGCGACAGCTGCCGCAGTGGAACCTGCAGTGGAACCAAGGGTGGAGATCCCTGTACCAGTGGCTGTAGTGGAACCTGCGGTGGAGCCAAGGGTGGAACGTCGAGTTGAGCGAGTAGTTGTTGCGCGAGCGCGTGATCAACAACTTCAGCACTTTCTAAGTTTCCATCCTCCAACCTTTTCGGGGAGTGGATCCCCAACGGAGGCGGAGGACTCGCTGTCAACAGTTAGAAAAACTCTAAAGGCGACAGCAACGGAAGAAGCTATGATGGTCACCCTAGCCACCTTCCTCCTTAACGGAGAAGCAGAGCTTTGGTGGGCCGAACAGGAAGCGCATAAGTTTGAAGGTAAAGATATTACCGAGATCACTTTGGCGGAGTTCTCAAAGTCGTTTCTTCAGAGGTTTATTCCCTCTGCCCAACGCATTGCGTTGCAGAACCAGTTCTTAAAGTTAACTCAAGGCGATAGCTCGGTGGACGAGTACTTGCACGAGTTCACTAGATTGGGCCGCTATGCGGGGTTTTTGGTGGAAGATGAGGAAATGAAGACGAACAAGTTTTATGAAGATCTTCGGGATGAGTTGAGGCTGCTCCTTGCAGGCCCAATGACGTTTGGCTTCCATGTGATGGTGCAAGCCGCCAGATCTCTGGAGTTGGACATAAAGAGAGTACAAGCAAAAGGCAAGAAGCCTGAATTCCATGCGCCGGCCTCTCAATCCAAATCTGAGTTCAGGAGGAACAAAAGGAAGTTCAAGTCTGCGGAATCAACTCGCTCAAATGTGTCGGGAGCTACGACCGCACATGGTCCAATTACATGTTTCACTTGCGGAAAGGTGGGACACAAAGCACGTGTGTGTCGCAGTGGTCCCCCGAGACCAGAAAACCGAGCGATGGACTATGCTCGTGCTGCGGGTCATGCGGAAAAAGGTAAAGCTGCGGAGTCTTCTGCTTCCCAGCACATTCCGACCCAACCAAGAGTTTACTCGCTTGGCCAGCAAGAAGCCATACGACAAACCGACGTCGTCACAGGTATGGATTAGAAGTTAGCTTTTACAGCTATTTATGATTGATACTATTGTGCGACTTTATGTTGATTTGTGTGCAATTAGGGTTCGTCCTAATTTTCAACTATCCGGCGAGAGCTCTATTTGATACGGGTGCATCGCACTCTTTTCTCTCTGAGGACTTCGTGGTGCGAATCAGAGTGCCGTCTACCTTAGTAGAGGATAGATTGGAAGTAGTGCTACCCAATGGATCTCGCATGGGTGCGGATAAGAAGAGTCATGTGAAGGTGCGGATTGGAAATCAGGACTTCGGCTTGGAGGCATCGTTATTACCGCTAGCTGAATTTGACGTGATCTTCGGCATGGACTGACTCTCGGAGCAACGAACATGCATTGATTGCAATTCAAAGGAAATCACACTGAGAGAACACCGGAGACGAAACCACGTTCGCGGGTATGCGAGGAGCGAGCAAGACGATGATGTCTGCTCTCCAGGTGGTTTGGGCGGTGAGAAAAGGCGCGGAGTTGTTCTTCACCTTGTTGAAGGCTTCGGAGCCAAAGCGCAGTTTGAGTGATGTCCCAGTTGTAGCGGAGTATGTCGATGTGTTTCCTAACGAACTCCCTGGGGCCCCGCCTCAGCGAGAGATTGATTTTTGTATTGAGCTGGTGCCAGGTGCCAAGCCTGTAGCACGCTCACCGTGCCGAATAGCGCCAAAGGAATTGGCAGAGCTGAAGGTTCAGTTGCAAGAGCTACTAGAGCAAGGCTATGTACGTCCAAGTTCTTCACCTTGGAGTGCACCGGTCCTCTTTGTAAAAAAGAAGGACGGGAGCTTGCGTCTATGTATCGATTATCGAGAGTTGAATAAGCTAACCGAGAAAAACCGTTATCCGATTCCGAGAATCGACGACTTATTCGACCAGCTGGTTGGGTCGACGGTATACTCTAAGCTAGACTTAAGGTCCGGCTATTATCAGCTTCGTATTCGGGAGTGTGATATTCCCAAGACAGCGTTCAGTACCCGCTTTGGGCACTATGAGTTCACGGTTATGCCGTTCGGTCTGTTTAATGCACCGTCGGTAATCATGGACTTAATGAACAGAACGTTCCGAGAGTATTTGGATCAATTTGTGATCGTCTTCATCAACGACATTTTGGTATACTCTCAGTTGGAAGAGGAGCATGCAGAGCATCTGCGCGCAGTTTTGAGCACCCTGAGGAGGAATCAGCTATATGTCAAGTTCTCCAAGTGCGAGTTTTGGCTATCGTCAGTAGCATTCCTTGGTCATGTTGTGAGCGGAGAAGGAATAGCAGTCGATCCTTCGAAGATAGAGGCGATCCAAGCATGGCCTGTGTTGAAAAATGTAGCGGAAGTCCGAAGTTTCTTAGGACTTGCCGGCTATTATAGGCGCTTTGTGGAAAACTTCTCGAGGATTGCCCTTCCTCTCACTAAACTGACCAGGAAAGATCATAAGTTCGTTTGGTCGCCCGAGTGCGCACGAGCTTTTGAGGAGCTGAAAAGCCGTCTGACCAAGGCGCCCATTCTATGCTCGCCATGTGGAACAGAAGGTTACGAAATATATAGCGACGCCTCGGGGAGTGGCTTGGGTTGCGTTCTGGTGCAGTTCGGAAATGTAATTGCCTATGGCTCCCGTCAGTTAAAAGTTCATGAGAGGAACTACCCGGTCCATAATTTGGAGCTAACGGCCGTGGTATTTGCTCTTAAACTTTGGAGGCACTACTTGTATGACGTAAAGGTCGACATCTTTACGGACCACAAAAGCTTTAAGTACCTGCTTGATCAAAAGGAGTTGAATTTGCGGCAAAGGAGGTGGATGGAGTTCCTTGGGGACTACACCTTCGACATTCGATATACTCCTGGGAAAGGAAATGTGGTTGCGGACGCGTTGAGTCGTCGGGCTCCTGCGCAGGCAAACTGGATTTTGATGCACGATGAGCGTCTAATCCGGGAGCTAGAAGCCTTGGAGATCGTTTGTGTCGATAGAAGAGCGTCTCCTTCAGCATGTCTGAACTGGACGGAGGTTCAATACGACCTGGCCGACCGAGTTCGACAAGCTTTGGAGCTGGATTCGAGCATGAAGCGTTATAAAGCGGAGACCATGGATGGGTCAAACACTGATTTCTCCTTCGAAGATGATCTTATGTGGAAGAATGACAGATTGTGCGTCCCAAATGTTGGCACGTTGCGGGCAGAATTGATGTACGAGGCTCACAATACCAAGTACTCGATCCACCCTGGGAGCACAAAGATGTACATAGATAAGAAGCTCTTTTGGTGGTCAGGAATGAAGAAAGACATTGCACTCTACGTGGCCAAGTGTCACACTTGCGCGTTAGTGAAGGTTGAATGTCAAAGACCTGGTGGGTTTCTAAAGTCTTTACCGATCCCGGAATGGAAGTTCGACGATATTTCGATGGATTTCGTGCACGGATTGCCGAAATCGCAACATGGAAACGACCATCTGGGTTATCGTAGATCGATTGACGAAAGTTTCGCACTTTATTCCGAACCGGAAAGATGACTCCGTGGAGAAGCTAGCAAAGTTATACGTTGATAATATCGTACGGTTGCACGGTGTTCCCCGTAGCATCGTAAGTGATCGTGACGGGCGGTTCACATCAAATGATTGGAGGCTGATTCATCAATTATTGGGTACCAAGCTAAAATTTAGCACGGCCTTCCACCCGCAAACGGATGGACAAACCAAAAGGACCAATAGGACGATGGAGGACATGCTAAGGATGTGCGCCCTGGACTTCGGAAAGAGATGGGAAGATCATCTCTATATGATCGAGTTTGCTTACAACAACAGCTACCAAGCTAGCATAAAGTTGGCACCTTTCGAGGCTCTCTATGGTAGAAAATGTCGTACACTGTTGGCTTGGGCTGAAACGGGCGACACGAAGTTGTTGAAACGCAAGGACGTGGATGAAGCAAATACATCAATCCGGGCAATACGAGAGCGGTTGCTCATTGCTCAGGATAGGCAGGCGAAGTACTACAATGCAAATCACCGGAACGTCGAGTTCGTCGTTGGTGATTGGGTCTACCTGAAGATCAAACCGTTCAAAGGAGTATCGAGGATCCGACGCTTGAAAAAGCTAAGTCCGAGGTACTTAGGACCGTTCGAGATCTTGGAGCGTGTTGGTGAAGCTGCCTACCGGCTTGCTCTATCTTCGGAGTTGAGCGGGCTGCATGATGTATTTCATATCTCTGTGTTGCGGAAGGCTGTCAAAGAGCCTAATTCTATAGTTGCGGTCAACGAAGTGTCGGTAAATGGGGGGCTAACGACGGAAGTCAAGCCCATTCGTATCGAAGACACAGAAGTAAAGCAGTTACGGAACAAATCCATTCGGATGGTCAAGGTCCGTTGGAATAATTGCGGAAGAGAGGAACTCTCTTGGGAAAGAGAGCAATCAATGCGTGCGGAGTACCCCGAGCTATTTCTCTCAGGTAATTTATCCTTTAATTTGGCTGCCCTTGTTTTCGTAATTTCGGGACGAAATTCTTTTAAGGGAGGTGGAGTTGTAACACCCCAAAACTTTCTATGAGAATTGGTCAAGAGGGTTTAGCCGAATTCGTCAAAAGGATATAGCCGAATTCGACTAATGAGTATAGCCGAATTCGTCTAATCCAAATAGCCGATTTATTCTTTGTATTAGCCGAATTCGTCGAATGGTTATAGCCGAAGTAGACTAAATGTTTTAGCCGAATTCGTCTAATAGCTTTAGCCGAATTCGTCTAATGGGTATAGCCGAATTTGCCATTTCGTCGAATACGGGCAGAAAGCTGTATTTTCGCCTGTTTCGGTTTTTACGAGTTTTGACGGAAATTTCTAAGTCCGTGTGACTTTAGATCTTGACGAAAGCCAAATCGGACGGCTAGGGTTAATTCGAAATTGTTTATAAAGGCTGGGGAGATGAAAATAGGTTCATTCGTAACTTTACACTCTCTCTCCGAGCCGGCGAAAGCAGCGAGCGCGAGGAAGAAGGAGGAGGTATCTTCCGCCATTGAAGGAGCTTCGGAGCTCCGAATCGCGAGCCGTCTTCAGATCTGGAAAGTGTAGGCCGTTGCGAAACTTTCTATCCGAGTGAAATCTCAGATCTATGACAAAGAAGAAAGCTCCAAGGGTAACGATTCTTCCACCCGGTCTTAGGACGTGTTTTGTCATCTCGTTCTTTTTTCTATGCCTGCTTGAGGAACCCCTTTCACCAAATGGGTGAAGTGTAGGATTTCCTCCAGTTCTTCGGAACTCCGGGTCGATTGTGTCCGTCCCCGGCATATTGCATTTAGAAATCCGGTAGTCGTGCGGGTTTAGACATTTTGTGTGAAGCCTATTCGTGGCCGTGAGCCCGGATCGGTGATGCTTGGATTGCGACGTTGCATTTAGGTTAAGCCTAGAATGTGTGTCGGAGAATGTCTCCGTGAGATCTTCTATTATGTTGCGGGACTTGAGATTTAGGTGCCTTTGAGAGCCTAACGAAAGCCCCTTGCTTGGGTGGTTGAATGCAAGCCTTCGCCACTAGATTTGAAGAGGAGTGTCTTGTACCTCCTTCTTGGTTGTTATTTGCGAAGTCTAAGTCCACGTGAAAGGATTAGATGCGTAGCTTAATTTTGCGGGCACTTGATGTGCTAAACCCTTACGGGCCGAGGGGATGTCGTACCCGCGTCGTGCGATAGATCGCGACGGTTAAAGCACGAGCAAAGCTGAACCGAACCCGTTTCCATGCCGATCGGTGAGAGGTCCAAACCTCATGTAAGCCGTGTGATCATGGGAGAGGTCGTGGAAGGGGTCTTACCTAGACCGACCAAAAGCTCTTTTTCCTCACTTAAGGCTATGTCCTTAGGGTGGAGGATTTGTGATGAATTGATGTTATGTTAGCCTCATACGGTTGCTTAGGCGGTTGTGGGGAACCCTCGGGTGAACCCAACCAACATCATGTGCATGTCTAGGTTCCCTTTTTCTTTGATGCTCAACCTAGAAGATTGATTGTGCCTGAAACCTCACCTTGTGTAGTTTGCACTTTCCTTATATTATTACATGTTGCTAGTACGGCTTGTTTGCAGGGAAGAAGCCCCGCCACCCCGAGAAAGGGGTGGGGTCGTTATAATTTGGTCAGTTGTGCTGACCGTTGCTTTATTTGCCACCTCTTGGTGAAATGTTCTTATGTAGGAGCAAGCGAGCCTAGCGGGTGGTGGCCCTTTTGCTGTGTTGGCCCTTGAGGCCAGCCTCTTTTCTGCTTACATGTATTGCCGGCCTGCGTGCCGAAGTATGTTTTGAGTTTTCTGTACATTTGTTAAATGTAAGGCCTTAAGACCGTAACTCTATTTATTTCATTCCTGGGATGGTGGACAATTCTAAATGATGTTTAAATCAAATGCTTCCGCTTACGCTCTATATGCTCTCGTGTAGTTGTTCTTTTCTGATTATCACCTTTTAATGCCTAGCTAGTGTATATAGTATGGCGTGGGGTCCCGACCGGACCTACTGTTATATTATTTGTACTGGCAGGGTGTTACACCTTCCCCTTAAAAGAGATGGCGAATAACTTGCACTTGAAGGCGTCCATCATCTGCCTGATGGAGACGACATCCTCAAACCACTAAAGATGCTGGAGGGGATCATCCTTGCCCGTGTAGTAGGACATGACGGGCTCCCTGAATCATTCTGGAACTGGAGCTGAGAGGATCAGCTCGCATAACGGGCTTCCTGATCCCATCTTGCGAGTCGACGGTGCTCGCCCGGTCTCCTCGCCTGGGTAGCGTGTGCCCGGCGGGCTGGGGAACAACACCCGCGCGTGGAGGGCTCGCTCGTCCTCCCCCGCCTGCACCTCCTTCCCGGGTCGCCTGCCTGGTGCCTCCTCACCTAAGACTTGTGAGGCGAGCACTGGAACCGTGGGAGTTGAGCATTTTCCCGACGGCGTGAGGGCGATGCGCAAAGTCTCCAAAATCGACTTCCAGAACTCATCGAAGTCACTCTTCCTGACGTTACTCGCTTGAGGGGGGCGAGCTCCCAAGGTCGCCTCCTTGCCGAGCAAGCTACGGTCCACGCTCAACGCACCAAAATGTTGAACCTGGAAACCACGGTTCAACCTCTGAACCCGGAAACCACGGTTCGAGAGGAGTTCGGACCGGTGTAGCTTGCTTTTACTTCTCCTGAGTTAAATCACTGGGCCACACACTCAGAGCAAAGAACCTCACTCAAGAAAGTGGAAAACTAAAAACAGACTCTGTGAGCTGCAGCGAGGAGGTCCCGCCACAAACCCGAAAGATCAAAGAGAACTTCCCCTCCTAAACCAATGCTGAACCGGGCACCTTGGAGGGTACTGGAGAAAATCAGACTGTCAGTCCGGAAACCATGACAAACAGAGTTCTGAAGTTCTCCGAAACAGCCTAAGGAGAGAGAAAGCCAAGAAGAGGTCTGGTGCCCTTGGGGGTCTATTTATAGTTTTCTCAAAAAGGTCTGCGGATAGCTGATTTCCGAGTTCCAACTTTTGGTTTCACTGAAGGCAACCCAAAATGGTCTGCCAACAGCGGAATCCTGCTGTTTGGAATGGCTAGCTGCATGCCAGCACGAAAAATCCTGGAAAAGGGATTCCCCTAGGAGGCGAGCACACCCCACCCGAGATGTGCTCGCCTGGGGTGGCGAGTACCCAGCGAGGCCAATATCGGCTAGATGCGAGACCAATATCGGCTAGATGAGAGACCAATATCGGTTAAAAGCGAGGCCAATATCGGCTATAAGCGAGACCAATATCGGCTAGAAGGCTGACGGGGAAGAGCACCCGGCATGCATGAGGTTCTCGCGACTCGCCCAAGATGGGCGGGCGATTGCCAGCTGCCAGGGTGGGGTATTCGTGGCTCGCCCCTCTTCCCGAACGTTGTCTTTTGCGTACTCTTTGCTGGTTCACTCGACGAATACGGGGTTGTACACTCGGCTCCTTAGGCGCAGGCTCGCGAGAAGCACCCTTCACAGAGTCGTCCTCCTCTTTCTCCAGAAACTCATCCAACAACTTGGCAGCAGTGTCAGAAGGAGTGCCTGCAATCTCCGGCCTTGGTTGACCAGAAGTTGGCGTGCCCGTTACGTCTACCTCTATGGAAGCCTCATGAGTCTCGGGAATGGTGGTCGCTTTTTGAAGACCACCCCTTCCCTTCTTCCCCTTCGAAGTAGGGCTGAACATATTATTCGAAACTTGAAAGTCGCTCGAAAATCATTCGAATATTAAGCTGAATCGGAATCAATTATAATTGATTCGACTCAATTTGACTCGAATCACATTTTGAGTCAATTTCGAGTCAGCCCTGAATCAATCGAAATATGATTCGAATCAACTCGAATTGATTAAAAATATTATGCATTTATTAATATATTACTATTTTAAAATATAAAACACTAAAATTTAAACCTAAATAAAAAGAGTAAAGTCTTTAAGTATCTCATTTGCTAAATTTAGAGGTTATCCAATTTAATTTCGAGTTAACTGGGAATAAAGAGAAAAACTGCTCAATTACGAGCCGACTCGATTTGATTTCGAGCCGGCTCGGAATCGAGCCATTTTGGGTCGAACCGTCTCGACTCGAAATCAATTTCAAGCTGATTTCGAGCCGAGTTCGACTTGAAATTTCGATTTCGAGCCATGCCCAAATCGTTCGAACTCGACTTGAAATCAACTCTACATCGAAGTGGTTGCAGCAACCGGCGTTGTGGACGCGCCTGCGACGTCTTTTCCTTCCTGTCTCTTGCGAGGGGAAAAGAGTTTTACATCCCTCTTTGCCAGTTCCTCCAACAGTGCAGCTTTGAGAGCAGCCATCTGTCTGTCGAGGATTGCAATTGCAACAAGTATGATGGAAACCGTCAGAAAAGTAGCCTCCCAAATGGCCCATTCCCGGGCTATTTATAGATTTTCGGAAGTGTTAAAGTCAAATCGCCGCATCTGCGGTCACCTGTCTACTTTTTCGAAGTCCGCACGCACTTAAAAAAGTGTGGGGATTATGTTGGCCCGGGATCCTGCAACCTCAGCAAGGGCCAATCAACCCCAGCTAGAGCAAGAGACCAATCGGCGTCAAGCAGCATGAGTGGTTACAGATCAAAGACCTCCCCGACAATTTTTTTGGCCATTCACTATGGGAGGTTACAACTTTTTGTAACCGCACCCTCTCATCCCTGCCCGGTTCTCCTGTACCCCGGGCAACCCGTAATTTAGGAATCTGCCCGTTTGGGCAGACCCCGAAAGTATAAATAGGGGGCAGAGTACCCAGAAAGGCACGCTAAAATTGAGCCCAGGCCTCCCTGATGGTGCAGACTAAATCTCCCGTCTCTCTCTGGCGACTAAGTTTACTATTTGATTATAATCATTTTGTAACGGATTTCACTTGTTGAGCAATAAAATCACCCGCAGCTAAGGCTTGCATTTGCGGGAAGCTTAGTGTAGCCGTTCGCAACAATCTTCTCCTCTCTCCCCCCTTCTCCCCTCTCCAACTCTTTACGAATAGTATTCGGTCACTTGCAGTTTCTGTCTTCCCCCATCTTTTAGCAGATCGTAGCTGAGCGTGGAGGTTGTGGACACTTTTGTCCACTGTTGGGGTTCGAGTCGGGGTTAGGGCGAAGTTGGGTATAGTTTTGTGTGAAACTAACGGAGTTTAGTTTATGGTGGAGCGAGTGTGAAAATTATTAAAGATGGTTTTGTGCTAAGAGCGTTGAACTGACCTAAGTTTGCGTAAGGTAAGAAAATCGCGTGGGGCAGTCATTTCGAAAACTCGAGTCATAATAACTGATGTGTCTTGTCACTTTGGAGGTTGGGGTTATGCGAAGGATGATATTGATGGGAGACGGTGGGGAAAAAGATGGAATGTGTTGCACTACTGCAACCGGGGTCGAGGTCGACGATAAACCTATGGTCAGAAATGATACTGAAGGAGATGATGGATTGTCCGACAACTGGCACTAGCAAGAATGACATTGGAGGATGTGAGATGGCAGGGAAGTCAATGGGATGGATGCGATTGGCGATTACACGGAAGGTTGGGTGCGGGTTGAGCGGAATGAATGTGGCAGCGCAAAGGTTTTTTGTAGATGTTGTTGACAGTAATGGAGTAAGTAGAGATGGGTTTGGATTTGGGGTCTGCTGGGCGTATTTAGGATTGGTCAGTGGCAGTGCCAAGCGGGAATGTAGATGCATGAGTTGACAAGGAAAACCGCGATCTATGCAGAGTTGTGGGAATGATGGACACAGTTGCGGCTGAGGGCTTTGGTGCTACATGGGTGGATGTTGCGGATTGAAGTATGTTGATGTAGACAGTAAGTTGAGTAGGGAGGAGGCGATGAGAAAAAGTTTACAGAGGGTTGTTGTTGGGTTTTTGGAAGTAGGGTCGATGATTATGTGGAGAATTATAGAGGGTAAGAGCGGTTATTGGGTAGGGGGGTTGGCACGAAGGATGTTGTTGCTGCAATTGCGACCTGAATATCTCAACATAGTGCATGGATATCCTCATGCAAGGCAATGCCTTAGAGAGGAGTAAGCTATAATTTGGTTCTTTGCGACAGAGGAAGTGGAAGGAGCTAAATTCCTACTGCCAGCATTGACGACAGGAGGAAAGCATGTCAGACCAATTAATACGAAATGAAATGAGTGATGCATTAGAATAGGAAGACATGATGCAGCCGGTCAGACCAATTAATATGAAATGAAATGATCGATCCATTAGAATAAGAAAACACGATGCAAACTTGCGAGATGAGTTCACACCTTCACTCTTAAGGATTGGTTCTCTCTTTGAGTTCCTCTCCAAAATGGATGATACAACAAAAAAGGGCAAAGGGCAGCCCGCTGCAGAAAGCATCCCTGCGCAGCGAGGGTCCGGTGAAGGGTCCCACCACAAGGGTGAATTGCAGGCAAACCTTACCCTGCATTTTTTCAAGAGGCTGCTCCCAGCACTCGAACCCGTGACCTCAAGGTCACATGGCTACACCTCAACCGGTGCGCCACGGCTCCCCTTCAAAATGGATGATACAACAAGACTCCAAAAAATAACCTAAAAATCAGACTACATGCCTCCATATAAGGGAAAGAAAATTCCCATACCTACAAATACAATTACTAAAATACCATCAAGGAGAAGTACATAAAAAGATGAATACTAATTAAAAATATAATGGAAGATGAGCTTAGAGAGACAATACTAAATCTTCTCTCATCGCTAGGAGGGTTGTCCAAAAGCGTATACATATTCTCCGTCCGAGGGAAGCATATATGTACCATCGAATGGATTTGCGTCCAGGAAAATGTGAACACTTTGGAAATGAGCATACATATAAATTAAGAAGTATAACTATAATATCAATCTCCAAAAACAGGATGAAAAGGAAAGTCAATCGTATATCTTATTTACATCTATTTTTTACCTCTCTTGTATTCTCAACTTCTACTCTAAATAATCTTTGAGCTTTCTTTTAATCCAGAGGAAGAATAATGACAGCAATGTGATATATTTAACAGTTTCCTTAAAAGGGTAGCAGTACAACCTCAGTTAATGAAATTCAGATCTTGTCATCTGGTTCAAGTCTAACACCTGTTATTGCCATGATATTCATTTGTAGTAAAAAGAAGGTTTTTTCTTTAGAGTGGAGAATCTACCATCTTTCATACACCTCAGTTCATTCCAGGCATTTTATGAATCCAAAATTTTCATAGAGCGACCTGCCAGAAAATATTAGTAGGAAAACCTGCCAGGAAAGAGATGGGGAGACGACTGGGTGTCAGAAAAAGGCACACGCTCGTGCAGTTATATGCACACCACATAGTCGGGTGACCTAATTATCTGCAACACGCCCGTGCGTGGTGTACGAAGAAGGCGCACGTGCAGAAGTCAGGACCCTCAAAATTGTTAGCCCACTTTCCGATCGGCGATCGTACGCTCCAATCGGCGATCGTACGCTCCAATCGGCGATCTGCTCCGATCGGCAATTGTATGCTCCGGTCGGCGATTGTCTTTCACATAAAGGAAATCAGAAACCTTCCTCTCAGCGATCAACAATCGTAGGCTCCGGTCGGTAATCGTAAGCTTCGGTTGGCGATCGATGATCACTAGAAGGAATTTGAAAAGAGAGGGAGGAAGGATATAGGGGTGCACGACTGTGCTCAACAAAGAGCACGATCATGCAACTTATACAAAGTTGTACCTTCTCCCTAAAGGCTTCCAATTGCATAGAAATTTATCCATTTTGCTCCTAAAGCACCCCTGTATCAGAAATAGAAGGAAGAAAGTAATATCGTAAGATTATCAAGTAATTAGGGGTAAAACACTAGCCAAATGGAGTAAAATGTATGCATAAATAACTATACAAAATGCACTCATCAAGTGCCCCCCCCCCCCCAACTTAAATGTTTTCTTGTTCCCAAGCAAACCAAACTCAGCACAAAGGGATAAAATAGCTCAACTATTTAACATGACATAATTGAGGAGGAAGAAATTAATTGTCATACAATGAAACCTTGAAAAACTCTTATAAGAAAATTAAAGCTATAAGTTTAGGACTTTTGTAAATCTATAAAAGAAATGAAAATTTCAATAATTTCAAACTAACTATTAAAAATCAATTCAGGAGAAAAGTGCATTAAGAAAGCTACATGGTGAATAGATAGGATTCTAAACCAAATTACTTCAAAGAAGTCTGCAATGAAATCCATCATTGATAGTGCCCATAGGCTTGTCCTTTGCACTCTCTCCACTACGCAGATATTGTCAACATGCTTGAGATTAATAGGACTTTAAATATGATGAAATATTAGGCTTAGGTTTAATGTTGGGTATTAAAGATAAGCATGAAAGATTAATTACACTTAAACAAGATATGTTGAGTCATACAAATAACAATTCACCATAAATGAGTACATATGAAATTCACAAAAATAAAGCTTTACACCACATTCTACATTTTTATTTCTCTTCATTTCAAACTTTTTTTTCATCCAATTTTTTTTTCACTTCATTTTTTCTCTTCATAAGGGGATCCTTGGCGCACTGGTTGAGGTGTTGCCGTGTGACCTTGAGGTCACGGGTTCGAGTCCTGGAAGCAGCCTCTTGCAAAAATGCATGGTAAGGTTTGCCTACATTTCACCCTTGTGGTGGCCGGACCCTTACTGCGCGGGGATGCCTTTGTGCACCGGGCTGCCCTTTTTATTCTTTTCTTTTCATACCATATAAAATGAGATGATGAATTTTATCCTGCCCTTTTTATTCTTTTCTTTTCATACCATATAAAATGAGATGATGAATTTTATCCTCTCATCCCAACAATTTTTTAAATCTCCGCTCCAGATCACAATCAATAACTCCAATCGTCCCCCTGGTGTTCAAGGCATTGTGAACTTGCATGAATGCACTGTGTAAGTGCTTGATCTATAATAACCTTCTTTCCTCTCCAATTCACATATTGAAGAGATGTTCTCCAATCCTTTCATGATGCACCGCTGGCGCGCGTTGCAAATCCTGAAATAAGTGCTACGGCAGTGTACCGGTCGTAAGTAATAAAGTGGTGAGTGAGTTATGTCGTATCCACAGGGAAGACGACACAAAAATTCTCAAGACTACAATATCGTTGGCTATTTAGGCAATTCTGAACTCAGTGTTGCAAGAAATCAAAAACATGGAAAACAAAATCTTAGAGAGCTTTGCATCACACCACATCATCTCATGTAAAGCATAACATACATTAACACTTGCTTTAAAGGACATGAAAATGTATGATAATCTATTACAAGTGAGTGATTAAATCCTTACAAAATAAATAGAGAATCCACAAACCTCCAAGACTTTGATCGGAGGGGAATGAAATACAAAGGAGGAAGTGAGACTTCTTCTTTGGAACGACGAAAAGAGTCGTGGGTCATTAATCTGACTTCTCTCCAATCCTTGACCTCGTCCGGGGTAGAGGGGTTGTCACCCCCGCTCCCAAATTTATCCGTCTTCTCTATGTATGCTCTTGCCTCCACGCTTCTTTCCTTCTTCCTTCGTGCCTTCTTGGAGTCTTTGGAAGTCTCTGCTTGAAGCCCTAGAACTCTGAAATGGCTGAAAAGAAAATTGAAATCAGATTTGTATCCCCTGGTGTTGGCCTTAAATAAGCAACTAAAAATGATCGCGCACGGTCGCGCTCCTGGTTGTGCGTGACCACTGAAAATATTGGCAGGAAAACCTGACAGGAAAGAGATGGGAAGACGACGGGGTGTCATAAAAAGGCACACGCTCGTGCAGTTATATGCACACCACACAGTCGGGTGACATAATTATCTGCAACTCGCCCGTGCGTGGTTCACGAAGAAGGCGCACGTGCAGAAGTCAAAACCCTCAAAAGTGTTAGCCCACTTTCTGATTGCGATCGTACGCTCCAATCGGCGATCGTACGCTTCGGTTGGCGATCGTATGCTCTGGTCGGCGGTCTGCTCCGATCGGCAATTGTACGCTCCGGTCGGCGATTGTCTTTCACATAAAGGAAATCAGAAACCTTCCTCTCGGCGATCAACAATCGTAGGCTCCGGTCGGTAATCGTAAGCTTCGTTCGGCGATCGATGATCGTTAGAGGGAATTTGAAAAGAGGAGGAAGGATATAGGGGGGCATGACTGTACTCAACAAAGAGCACGATCATGCAGCTTATACAAAGTTGTACCTTCTCCCTAAAGTCTTCCAATTGCATAGAAATAGAAGGAAGAAAGTAATATCGTAAGATTATCAAGTAATTAGGGGTAAAACACTAGCCAAATGGAGTAAAATGTATGCATAAATAACTATACAAAATGCACTCATCAAATACCCCAAAACTTAAATGATTCCTTGTCCCCAAGCAAACCAAACTCAGCACAAAGGGATAAAATAGCTCAACTATTTAACATGACATAATTGAAGAGTAAGAAATTAATTGTCATACAATGAAACCTTGAAAAACTCTTATAAGAAAATTAAAGCTATAAATTTATAAGCTTAGGACTTTTTTGAATCTATAAAAGAAATGAAAATTTCAATAAGTTGAAACTAACTATTAAAAATCAATTCAAGGGAAAAGTGCATTAAGAAAGCTACATGTTGAATAGATAGGATTATTATCCAAATTACTTCAAAGAAGTCTGCAATGAAATCCATCATTGATAGTGCCCATAGGCTTGCCCTTTTGCACTCTCTCCACTACACATATATTGTCAACATGCTTGGGATTAATAGGACTTTAAATAGGATGAAATATTAGGCTTTATTTGGCGCGGCGGTGGCGGGCGGAAAGGGCGGATGCAAACGCCGCTTTCGAACCGGAGAGGGAGAGGTGGGGGTCGAAACGGAGTGGATCGGGGTCGGTTCCTCCTTGCCGCGGGTGCAAACGGAGCAAACGCCGCCGACACCCATTTGTTTACCCGCCGTCCGGCGGCGTTTGCTCCAAACGGAGGCGGCGAAACGCCGAACCAAACGAAGCCTTAGGCTTATGTTTAATGTGTGGTATTAAAGATAAACATGAAAGACTAATTACACTTAAACAGGATATGTTGATTCATACAAATAACAATTCACCATAAATGAGTACATATGAAATTCACAAAAATAAAGCTTTACACCACATTCTACATTTTTTTTCTTTTTTCCAAACTTTTTTTTTCACTTCATTATTTTCTCTTCGTACCATATAAAATGAGATGATGAATTTTATCCTTTCATCCCAACAATGTTTTAATTCTTCGCTCCAGATCACAATCAATAACTCCAATCATCAAATACTTTTATGCACTCAACAATTTAAGTGTGAGAATTGGTAAAGGCTATTTGACATTGGTTAAATTTGAAGAGCGGGTAGTCAAGAAATGGGTGTAAGGCTCAAAGTGTTTAAGAATGGTAAATTATGAATGGTAGGGCGCAAAGGCTCAAATTAACTAATAACAGGCCTACATCCTGATTTTCTGTAGGCTGGTCTTAATTTGTTGTTCCACCTCTGCCTTCACCAATTCCACCCATTCTCACTCACCTCTCTTATTTAATCGCTCTACCTAAGACAACCGACTTTCACAATACCACTCACAAAGAAATCTCTGGAAAACTCGGTTTTTGGTGGAGGCGAACCATGAGTGAAGGGGCACAAGTATAGGCAACACAATACTGGAGTGGTGATGGGAGAGGTAACTTTCTTTAAGATCATTGAATAGGATTAAAAAACATGATCTCATATATGATGAAGCTCTGCTACACTAAAGGCCCAAGAGATGACATCATACCTGGTTCTAGCTTGAGACAAGTTCTAGCCACTAAGTTAAACAACTCATTCATTATAAGGCTAGAATCCGTCACTGTAAACTATTAATATACTATTACACAATTCCAAGAATATCATAACCGTATAACAAGAATATGAGGGAAATAAACATCTTAAACACTAAAAGATAAAATTATGCTATGAAGATTCAACAAGCTTAATTAAGTTTTCAAAGCAAACGTAATAAAGAAAAAAAGAATTGCCCCTAGACTATGCTATAGAATAACCAATTAATGCAATTCATCACAAGTGTGGATTTTAAAGAGCACTTAAAAGATAATACAAACTATCATAAAAAAAACTTGTGTACTGAAATTAAGCTTTTGTATAATAGAAGGAATCATAAGAAATTGAAAATTAACCCAAGATAACACTCAAATTTTACCCCAAAACTTAAATATAGCATTGTCCCCAATGCGTCAAAGAAAAAGTAAAGTGCATAAGGATGGAAGCGAGGTTACTCGAATCCATAATTGCATCCAAAGTGTTGTCCCAATGATCGTAGGTTCTAGGAATCCATGGATTAATTGTGCTCCACAAAAAACTGAAAATCTAACAACAATAGAAACCAAACAAAAATAACAAAAGCACAAATAATAAAAGCAGGTAACAAACATAAACGTAAGCAAAAGATAAGCGTGGGTTACCTCCCAAGAAGTGCTTTGTTTAATGTCTTTAAGCTGGACCAAATACATATATTATACAATATATAAAAGATTGTTCACGTAAGAAAATAAATAACAATTCAAAAAATAAAAATAAAAGAGTGCAGGACTAATAATAATACAATCTTAAAACCAGCTATAGGCTGATTTGTAGTAACATTCAGAGGTAAGTGAAGAAGGCTCGGAGACCGATCTAATGACTTGTTTAGAAGGGGATGCCCCCTCTACCATGTATCTCCTCCTTCAAAACTTTAGCAGCTTGAGCTGCTCTCTTCAAATTTTTTCTTGCTTCAGATCAACAGTTGATCGCCATCGAGGTCTTTCTTCAACTTTAGCTGGGAGAGGTTGCAATGCCATGTTTGTAGTAGGTGCTATTATGCTACTCTTCCCTATATCCTGCACACTAGATTAAACATTAGTAACACTATACATATGCATTGTACAATTAGGTGATAAATCAGGAGTGTTTAGGGAAGGGAGAGTCGACTTCTCACTAGTTCCTTGTGTAGTCATGGTACCGTCAGAGCTGTAGAGAGTGGCACCAATTGAGCTAAGGAATGGGGCGCCTAAGATGCGTGGATATTTGTTTCCCTTGGGCCCCATAACATAAATTCTATGGAATACACATCATTCCCCAATTGGATGTCGACACTGCGTACTCTTCCTTCCGTAGCAATTGCTTCACCATTTGTTAGCATGATCGGTACGTCTTTCATCTTCATCATTCCCTAACTTGAATTTCTCATCATCACAGATAGAAATGAGATTTCACAAAGAACCTGTATGACAAATGGCGTTAACAAGAGAATTGTTAATTAAACACGGGACAACCACACTTCCAGGGTACTCAGACGCGAACTCACATGGACTCGACCTCGCTGAGTCTCCGTCGATGGCTTAGGGGGTTCCACAGGCTCCTTCATATGTACTGTTGATCTCGATTCACACTCCTTCGTGATGTGATATGTCGCGTGATTTGTAGGCTAGTTCTCACTGTTTTGAGCTTGTAAGAATCAACTGGGCTTTTCTTTTTCACAAATACGGTCGGAGCTGTTGTATGACTTCCTCGACATTCTATTTTAATACGACCACTGATTCAGTACCCGATGTGTTGAGGTGTCTGTGTTTCCTTTTTTATTCATCCTATTTGGTTTCCATCGGTCTTTGTTCCATAAGGAATTCTTTTATTTCATCGTTGTTGGGGCGAAAAGTGTCTCAACTCCACAATACAAAAAATATAGGAGGTAGGGTTGTGAGTGGATGAATACTCAGGCTGCGAATACTAGGGCGAGACGCGGAAGGGGTGTTGCGAGTACCCCAAACTTCCGAGACTCTTACAAGAGAAGAATAGTGCCGCTTGCGGCGAGACCAAATTTCACACAACGCGAACTTTAGTTGTGCATGATGTTATTGATAATTCAAAATGACTTACAATAGTGTTACAAGAAGGGTCAAATTGCTCTCTGCTAGAGTACTCAAAGGTCTAATCTACGGGTCATGCGAGCACCTAGGGGTTTTGGGCTTGGTTTTTGATGCCCACAGATCTACTGTTCATGACCTATTTATAGGCTCAGAGGGCTATGCCCGCGGGCAGTCTCTAAAAATACGGGATGCCTGCTTACAAAGTACGGTAAAAACGCTACATATAGAGGGCAGAGTGGTCCGCGAAATCGTTGTTACGGTCGGCGCGTACGTCTTCAGTATTTGGCGAGTACTTCAGTGGTCGGCGTGTACGTCTTGATGGTTGGGGAGACCTGTTGGCCTTATGTGGGAAAACAACTATCTTTCTGATTGTTGACAGCGAATATGGCGTAATTTTGCCAGACAGGATTCCCGTAGCTTTTCAAATCTCTGACAGGAGGTTATGAAAAAATAGTCTCTGCGAGATCTATTATGCCATAAGTTCTCTGCGCGCGTATATATATGCCGATCCCTAGGCCCTCAATCACCTTTTGACGATGACTCGATTTTCGCCTACTGCAATGCTAGTACTCTTGACAGAAATGACAGGACGTAAGGTGTCTTCTCTGGCCCACATGCATTCTCGCCTTATGGCGAAGCAGAAGAAGTCAAAGGACTCCCCGATAGTCAGGGAGTCTGGGGAAGCGAGTACCGCCAAACTCGTGTGACACCTTCCCTGTGATCGATATAACCGGTTCCGTTGCCTTCGAGGTGAGAACTCCTTGTGACTTGTGAGACCGCGGGACAATCCACAACTTCTTCTAATGACTCAGACAATACATATTTCAAACTCATTTTCGATGTTACTCCCCCACGGGGAGGTTTCGAAGATCTCTTCAGAGATGACAACGGAGAGGCGGCGCTGAAGCTTGCGAGCATGAAGGAGGATCAGCTGAAGATGATCTTGCTCTACAATCTTGTGGAGGAGGTTACCCAGCGGAAGAAGCCGCATAGCCAGAAATTGCCTTTGTGGTCTGTCGAGAAGGTTGACGAAGGGGGTAGTGAGCCTCCGAAGTTGGCTTTGGAGGAGGCGAGGTTCCGGATAGAGGCGAAGAAGGAGGCGGCTCGCATCACCAAGGAGGCAACTGATGCAGAGGTTGAGCAGGCGATGTGAGATCTCGAGGCATTGGCGAAGGAGGAGGATGTTGTTGCGGAAGTAGACGCGAAAAAGTTGGAGATGGGGAGAGCGCTGCAGGACCGGATACGAAAGGCTGAGGAAGTGGAGGCCAAGGAGGAGGAGAAAAAGAAAAAGGAAGAAGATGTTGCGGAGGCAGAGCGAGTAGCGGAGAGCCGGAGAGGGAGGAAGAAGACGTCACAAAGATGAATAAGGCTATTGAGGAGATGGCGAAGGAGGTCGTCGGCGCTGAGGTTGAGAAGAAGAAGAATCTGGAGAAGGCGAAAGCCAGGAGGAAGCATCAGGTGGCCGCGAAGAAGGCTACTGATGCGGCGGAGAGTAAACTCGTGATGGCGTCAGTGAGTAAGTCTGTGGAGCCGACAGTTACTGTGGAGGAGGTAAGTGACCGGGGGTAAATACTCGGATATCGCGACCAATGCTACGAGGAAAAAGGCAGACGCAGGTCTCGCTGCCGCCATAACTGCTGCCGAGGTGATAAAATCCCAGGCGGCGCCATCGGTCCCTGCGAGGAGCGAGTTCATCCTTTTCCAACATGAACTTTTGAATAAGGAGAAACAATCTGAAGAGCGGAGGGTCAACGAGACTGAGAGCAAGAAAGATTTGATCTCGCTCTTCAAGGCCCAGCAGGAAGCCTTGGCTCTGAAGCCGAAGTCTCCACCGAAGAGGAGTAGTATCTACCTCGAGGAAGGCGAGGTCGTGCTGGCAGAGGAGCTAAAGCGACGTCATCTCGAGAAGGAGACGACCGAGTAGGAACAAATCATTGCTGCTGACCCCGGCTTAACAGAGGCCTTCCTGTCCCTCTCGCAGGACCGCCGAAGGCTGGGAAAGGGATTCCTTCCGGAGACACTCGCCGTCCGGCGAGTACTTCAAGTCAGTTCAATCTATTCTGTATGCTTTTGGGTTCTGTGAATTGTCTTTCTTCAACTTGAACTGATCTTCTTTTGACATGCAGGTGCGAGACCTCCCATCGAGGATGTTCCTCAAGGTGGCCGCACTGAAGAAGAGTACTGGCGAGTACTCCATGACAATGACAAGTTGTGGCGGAGGCTTCATGCGCCGGAGAACTAGCAGAGTGCTCAATCGGAGGAGATCTCGCGGTTGAGACAACTTGTGGAGAAGTCATCTCAACCACCCCCTCCTGCGACTTCAATACCCCTCGGCGCACCGGCGAGTACTCGCTTTGAGAAAGAAGCTGGGAGGATCCACTCCCTGATTGCGCAGCTTCATTACCATAAGGCTCAGGGGAAGTCGTGCTCTTGCAGCTTACTGATGTGGTGGAACATTTCACAAAGGCCCTTTGATGACCACATATTATTATTTTTTGAATAGAACGAGCGAGTACTTGACTCTTATATGATGTATGAACTTTGATATATAATATGATTGTATTTGCAGATTCTCCTTATTTTTCTTTTGCTTGTCTTTTTTGCTGATGTTCTGGAATGTCTTTTGCTGCTTTCTGAGAACTATGCTATAGTATTCACAGACGCTAGCTTTTTGGAACTTGCATTCTTTTTAGCCAGAAAGATATGGAGGTGTACTCGCAGGACCCTATTTTTTTAGACTTGTATTTTCTTTTGAGTCTGAAAGATATGGAGGAGTATTCGCAGGACGCTAATTTTTTAGACTTGTATTTTCTTTTAAGTCTGAGAGATATGACAGGGTCCTCGCAGGATCCCCTTCATCTCGTTGGTGAGTACGCCCGCCTGTCGTTTCGACTTTCGATGTGCCCACCCTATAAATAGGGCCCACCATGGTTCTTGCCTCACACCTTCTTCACTTTTTTCTGTTGTGAGTACTTTAGATGGGCGCCAAGAAGAACTCGCAGCGATGAAAGAGCTCGTCCAAGAGGACTGAGATAGTTGATCATTTCCTGAATGAAGTACACGTTCAAACCATCTTTAGGCAATGCGGGAGCAATGTGGGAGAGCTTGCAAGCTTCCGCAGGGCCTTCCCTCTTTCGACGGGGGTTATGACAAGACTCTCTTTTCCTAATGAACCCAATAATAAGCTCCCTGAAGGTAAAGTCACCATTCCCTTCGACGATTTCAGCTTTGGTTTGCGACTACCTCTATGGCCTGAACTCGCTGCCATGTTCAACCATTATGGAGTCGTTCCCGCACAAATAGTTCAAATTTCCTTTCTCATCCTGGACTCCTTCGCCATATACCTTCGATTGGAGAAGGTGTCATGGAGTATGGGATCTTTCAAAACCTATTTTCCTTTAGGTCTCGCGAGTATGGAACTATTTTCTTCGGCGGGGTGCGTGTGTGAGTGCTGAATGCCCCGGATAAGGTCCACTATTGAGTTCAACACTTCACTTTTTTTGGAGATCTCGGTCCTTTTGTTTGGCGAGATCGGAGCGGGACTTTGTGACTACTGACCTAACAGGGGTTGAAATGGAGATCGCCGACTTCATTGCCAACAACCCCCTGGACGTCAATTATTACATGACCCGTATCGATGAAGTCGCTGACTTCAACCCTTTGGAGGGTAAGGGAATGTTCTTCGAGTACTCACGGTTCCTCTCTGTTTCGAGATCTAATATTTTCTTTTGGTACGCGTCTTGTCCCGCCGACTAACCGTCCTCACCGGCCCAAAGGGTACTTAGACCCTAGGGACGACCCGGAAGAGATTGCCAAAGTTGAGATTCGGCGAGTCCGGAGGCGTCGGTACGCAGAGAAGAGGATGAAGTCCATTCTAGATGTTGGCGAGTCCTTTGCCGCGTCGAGGAAGTGAGCTCGCCAAATCGAGGAAGGGTTCTCGCGCTTGAGAACTGGACATCCTTTTCCTCATGCCTCCGCGGGTGTGATGGACTCGGCGGACGATCCTCTAATTTTGTGGGATGACGAGACACAACATTTTTCAGTAAACTTGCGTCTCCCATCATATAAGGATTCACCGAATGTTTTTGAATTTCTACATATGCTGTAAAAAAGGAGGAAGTTGATGAAGTTCGAAAGATCGACATCCTGGACCTCCCAAATGCGACAGCGAGAGACATGATGCAAAGTCTCATTATAAACCACCACACAAGTGCGCAGATCTCCCATCTGCTACACAAGATTCACATTGTAAGGAGGGCAAATGAGGTTCCGCGAGAGCAAAAATAAGGTAAGGACATCTTCTGGTTCCGCAAGTTCGTTGTTCTTTGAGTTTATTTCTTCTAACAAGCGAATACTCTTTTGTTACAGAAGTTGTGCGCGAAGATGAAGAAGACGGCAGACCCCTATGATGTCGAGAGCACCAAATATCTTAAGGAAGCTAATAGGGTCTCGCAGCTCGCTGCGGATGGGGTTATCAAGGAGCTCGAGAAGAGGGGCATGCTTAATTCGGAGTTCACCGACACAACTTGTCACGACCCGTCTCGACAAAAGTCAGAGTGCGCTTCGGGGCGGGTCGTGATGCCACAGGCATGGGCGAAAAGAAATCCATGTCTGCTAAGGCGGAAGCAGAAATACTACAAATGGTTTTAAAAGAGTTACTTTTGAGTAAAACAGATTGATTTATTGCCGAAGCTTTTTAAAATATGATAACTTGAAACATGTGCACATGCATTTTTTTTGCAAAAGAACTTAAGATATAAGTTTTGGAACAAAATTTATGCAGTGATCATCGCAGATGAATGAGCATGCAAAACATGTCAAATTCTAGTACATATAATATTTAGCCTAGCAGTTGTCCATGAAACAGGAGAAAATGGCTGATCGTAATTATTACATAACAGAATTATCCGACAGTAAAAGAAATGAAATACAAACACAAAACCTGAAGCTTGACGCAGATCGGCTCAGAAAGCAGGCGGCGCAGGCACGAACGTTAAGGAAAATTCCAAAACAAGAAGGAAATGCCTCAGAACATTGAAATACACAAGAGCAAAGCAAAATAAAATTCAAGCAGGAGAAACAGAATATTTGAGTACCTCTTTTCATGAAGCCGAGCTAACAAAACAGGCAAGCAAGTGAGACAAGCAGAAAAATCTAGAATTATTAGACTTCTCTGAAATATAGCATACACAGATGATCATGTAATAACATAAGTTGTAACAAGTGAAAGTGTAGGTATTTTTGTTTGATGCGCAGGATTCATGATTCAGGTAGATTCAAGTACAGATTCAGGAGATTCAGAAATTTATGCTCGCTATGACCGGTCCTTTGTTCCTATTAGGGATTCAAGAGGGAACCCAAGTCAAGGAGTTACATCAATTAAACCTTACCTTTCAATGTTAACTTACGTTATTAATGACTTAGTACATGATTTCGCGGATTCTAGTGTACAGAAACAAGTTATCAAATTGAGGATTCAGGTATTTGGCAGGAAAATTTAGAATATAAGGAAATATGTCGTAAGCTAAAACAATCTTGCAACGACATAAGCTGTAATCGTTGAAATGCGTAGGTGTTTACAGTGGGTGCACATGGTTCACACTCAAGTTCAAGTGTAAGTCTTACTAGAATAAGAGTATTTCCTGCTTACCGTGACCATGCAATCAAGACGATGCACCACCTAAACCCTAGCTTCCAGGATTTGCTTATGACACGCAGGACCTAAGTGATTCAGAGATTGGTGATTCTAATTGAAACAGACTCACGCTGAAGAAAACATCAGATCAAGAGAAATAGACTCTATCCAAGTCTTTCAACCAAACAGGCATAAGAAACAGAATTTGATGACTCAAGAGCTCGAAAGAGAGAGTTTTGAAACTTACGGGTTCAAGAATTCACGAGTAATAAGATTACTATAGATCATTATCTAGGATATCAGGTATTCCTTTAGATTTAGTTATTCCAAAACACGAATATCTTCTAAGTAGACACGTGTACGACCCAAACATTTCATATCGAACACATTTCGTTTAATTGCTAGCAAGGAATCTTAATATTTGTCAATATACCAATTAATGTTCATGCTAAAAAAGAACTACTAATCCTCCAATTAAAATCATCATTTCACATTTCACAACTCGTGCTATTTCAAATGCGTGAAACCTCAAACTACTATCAAGTCAATCAAAACTAAACTTATTTGATGAAACGTGTATTCAAGAGTGAAACATAAAATCATAAGAACAGATCATGCTAAATAAAATTCAATGTTTGCAAGAGAGAGGGATCTCTACTTGCCTTAAATAAGCTGAAGCTGACGGGGGCGGCCAAATAGCGCGTGCAAAATTAGAAATCACATTTTGAACCTGATTAAACACAACGAAAACGAAGCTGCATAATTTACTACGCTAACTCAAGCATTCTACGACGCGGAAATTAAACAAAGAGGGATTAACAGGTTTTACCTCCCTCAGAAAGAGGGGAGAAGAGATACCACGAAGGATCGGGAACTTGGCGGTGCTTGGGTGACGGAAACCCTAAATCGGAGAGGACTTCAAGAGATCCCGCCAATTAGGGCGACGAACGACGCCGGGGAGCACGAATACCTAAGGATTTGGTGATTAGGAAGTGCACAAAATCTGAAATGCAAATTAAACGCAGCTACAATCACAAAATTTGCAAAAATAATCTAGGAGAAATCTGAATATAGGAGGAAAAGGATGATCCTTACCCAAGGAAGTCAAATCGGGCCTCAAGGAGGAGAGAGGATGGACCCCTAGAAGTTCCTCTAGCAAGCACCGACCAAATCGACGAAGGAGACGAGGGGTTGTGGTGCAAAACCTTAGAAGAAGAGAGGGGTGTTGCTGCTGGCCTAGGGAGGAAAAGAGGCGCCGCCGGCCATGGCAGGAGGAGTCGCCGACCACGACAGGAGCAGGAGGGGCGTCAGCTACTGGAGCAGGAGGCGGCGAGCGGCGGCGGCTAGCAGGAGGCACAGGAGGAGGGATTCGTCGACTAGAATAGGAGGAGGCGTCGGCGGCAAGCAGAAAGGCAGCGCACGGGAGCGGCGAGAGGCGTCGGCGAGTAGGGAGACGAGCGGGAGTCGCTGATCGTGGCTTGCGGGAAAACAAAGGGGAGCGGGAGCCCTAGCCGAGCGGCTGCGGGATTTAGCGAGACGAGATACCTGGACCGGGGGGTTTAATCGGGAGCTTGGTCGGCTAGGGAAATAAAGGTGGGGATGGCTGGGGTGCGGTTAGAAGAATAGGAATTATTTAGGGTTGTTACATTCTCCCCTACTTAGGAAGTTTCGTCCCGAAACTTTCTGAGAATTCTCTGAATGGGGGCTCTTTTGGCGAAGATTCAGATGCCATTTATTCCAAACAAGATTTGCAGATCAAGACATGAAAGCTAACTATGAATATGCTGAAACGGAAAGGAAAACAAGCGCGGAGACTTACCAAGATGAAGGGAAAAATTTGCGGATACTTGCTTCGCATAACAGATTCAAGTTCTCGAGAGAATTATTCAAACTTTTCATGCATTCAAAACACAGTTATCATCGGGATGATTTTTCTTTCGAAGCTTGCGTACTTGATACTCTACGATCTTAGCGGGTATTGCCAGATACGAAGGATTGGATTCAGAGAACACATGAATTGCTTCACTTAGCTCGGAATTGAGAGATAAGACTCAAGAATTCGGAAGCGAAAAATCTTTGCACGAAGGGGTAACTTACTTGCGATGCTGACGCTTAAGAGCTAACCAGAAGGAGATACTGGAGAATCAGATGAGACCGATAGTCGAGCAGAACAGGAAGATTGAATATGAATATCGGAGATTTGAAACTAGGGATTCTAACACATTTCCTACTGTCAGGTACATAAATTATGTAATAATTACAGCATTTTCATTGGACAACTCTAGGTAATGATCATGCAAGTGCAACCATGAGATCGTGTGCGATGCCAAGCAAATAGTAAAACCATGCGTGTACAACCATTAATGTTGTTCTTAACTTCACACTTGTGCAATGATTTATGATATGAATGCAAATTTATGGATACACATGCCATGTTAAGTGTCCATATCACTTAACATGTCATGCATATTAAGACTCTAATGCCAACGCACTTGAAAATATTAAACTGCCCATAACCATTTAATATTCGCAAGCGGTGTATATCCTAGTGGAATTCATATGCATGAAAATGTTAAGTTTGCTCATACTCCCTTAACATTCGTGTGCATACTACTCATGCTTATGAGTGAGTGTGTGCGTGTTTCAGCCGCGAACAACACATAATGACAAGGTGCGTGAAGAAATGATACATGCATATATTTTTATAAGATAAGATTTTAACTATTTGATAACTGTAAAATACTTTATCTTTAGAAACAAACCTAGCTCTGATACCAACTGTCACGACCCGTCTCGACAAAAGTCAGAGTGCGCTTCGGGGCGGGTCATGATGCCACAGGCATGGGCGAAAAGAAATCCATGTCTGCTAAGTCAGAAGCAGAAATACTACAAATGGTTTTAAAATATATACTTTTGAGTAAAACAGATTATTTATTGCGGAAGCTTTTTAAAATATGATAACTTGAAACAGGTGCACATACATTTTTTTTTTGCAAAAGAACTTAAGATATAAGTTTTTGAACAGAATTTATGCAGTGATCATCGCAGATGAATGAGCATGCAAAACATGTCAAATTCTAGTACATATAATATTTAGCCTAACAGTTGTCCATGAAACAGGAGAAAATGGCTGATCGTAATTATTACATAACAGAATTATCCGACAATAAAAGAAATGAAATACAAACACAAAACCTGAAGCTTGACGCAGATCGGCTCAGGAAGCAGGCGGCGCAGGCACGAACGCTAAGGCAAATTCTAAAACAAGAAGGAAAAGCCTCAGAACATTGAAATACACAAGAGCAAAGCAAAATAAAATTCAAGCAGGAGAAACAGAATATTTGAGTACCGCTTTTCATGAAGCTGAGCTAACAAAACAGGCAAGCAAGTGAGACAAGCAGAAAAATCTAGAATTATTAGACTACTCTGAAATATAACATACAAAGATGATCATGTAATAACATAAGTTGTAACAAGTGAAAGTGTAGGTGTTTTTGTTTGATACGCATGATTCATGATTCAGGTAGATTCAAGTACAGATTCAGGAGATTTAGAAATTTATGCTCGCTATGACCGGTCCTTTGTTCCCATTAGGGATTCAAGAGGGAACCCAAGTCAAGGAGTTGCATCAATTAAACCTTACCTTTCAATGTTAACTTACGTTATTAATGACTTAGTACAGGATATCGCGGATTCTAGTGTACAGAAACAAGTTATCAAATCGAGGATTCAGGTATTTGACAGGAAAATTTAGAATATAAGGAAATATGTCGTAAGCTAAAACAATCTTGCAACGATATAAGCTGTAATCGTTAAAATGCGTAGGTATTTACAGTGGGTGCACATGGTTCACACTCAAGTTCAAGTGTAAGTCTTACTAGAATAAGAGTATTTTCTGCTTACCGTGACCATGCAATCAAGACGATGCACCACCTAAACCCTAGCTTCCAGGATTTGCTTATGACATGCAGGACCTAAGTGATTCAGAGATTGGTGATTCTAATTGAAACAGACTCACGCTGAAGAAAACATCAGATCAAGAGAAATAGACTATATCCAAGTCTTTCAACCAAACAGGCATAAGAAATAGAATTTGATGACTCAAGAACTCGAAAGAGAGAGTTTTGAAACTTACGGGTTCAAGAATTCACGAGTAATAAGATTACTATAGATCATTATCTAGGATATCAGGTATTCCTTTAGATTTAGCCATTCCAAAACACGAATATCTTCTAAGTAGACACGTGTACGACCCAAACATTTCATATCGAACACATTTCGTCTAATTGCTAGCAAGGAATCTTAACATTTGCCAATATACCAATTAATGTTCATGCTCAAAAAGAACTACTAATCCTCCAATTAAAATCATCATTTCACATTTCACAACTCGTGTTATTTCAAATGCGTGAAACCTCAAACTACTATCAAGTCAATCAAAACTAAACTTATTTGATTAAACGTGTATTCAAGAGTGAAACATAAAATCATAAGAACAGACCATGCTAAATAAAATTCAATGTTTGCAAGAGAGAGAGATCTCTACTTGCCTGACGGGGGCGGCCAAATAACGCGAGCAAAAATAGAAATCACATTTTGAACCTGATTAAACACAACGAAAATGAAGCTGCATAATTTACTACGCTAACTCAAGCATTCTACGACGCGGAAATTAAACAAAGAGGGATTATCAGATTTTACCTCCCTCAGAAAGAGGGGAGAAGAGATACCACGAAGGATCGGGAACTTGGCGGCGCTTGGGTAACGGAAACCCTAAATCGGAGAGGACTTCAAGAGATCCCATCAATTAGGGCGACGAACGACGCCGGGGAGCACGAATACCTAAGGATTGGGTGATTAGGAAATGCACAAAATCTGAAATGCAAATTAAACGCAGCTACAATCACAAAATTTGCAAAAATAATCTAGGAGAAATCTGAATATAGGAGGAAAAGGAAGATTCTTACCCAAGGAAGTCAAATCGGGCCTCAAGGAGGAGAGAGGATGAACCCCTAGAAGTTCCTCTAGCAAGCACCGGCCAAATCGACGAAGGAGACGAGGGGTTATGGCTGCAAAACCCTAGAAGAGAGGGGTGTTGCTGCTGGCCTAGGGAGGAGAAGAGGCGCCGCCGGCCATGGCAGGAGGAGTCGCCGACCACGACAGGAGCAGGAGGGGCGTCAGCTACTGGAGCAGGAGGCGGCGAGCGGCAACGGCTAGCCGGAGGCACAGGAGGAG
This sequence comes from Dactylorhiza incarnata, assembly GCA_033032865.1. Lineage (NCBI taxonomy): Eukaryota > Viridiplantae > Streptophyta > Magnoliopsida > Asparagales > Orchidaceae > Dactylorhiza > Dactylorhiza incarnata. Next base: position 1,190,676 of record JAWHQI010000278.1, read on the forward strand.
GGATTCGTCGACCAGAATAGGAGGAGGCGTCGGCGGCAAGCAAAAAGGCAGCGCACGCGAGCGGCGAGAGGCGTCGGCGAGTAGGGAGGCGAGCGGGAGTCGCTGATTGTGGCTTGCGGGAAAACAGAGGGGAGCGGGAGCCCTAGCCGAGCGGCTGCGGGATTTAGCGAGACGGGAGACCTGGACCGGGGGGGTTTAATCGGGAGCCTGGTCGGCTGGGGAAATAAAGGGGGGGGGGAAGGCTGGGGTGCGGCTAGAAGAATAGGAATTATTTAGGGTTGTTACACAACTAATGCGAAGCTTTATCCGAACCTTCCAGGTGAGGACTTGGTGTCATCAGCGAGCAGCCAAGCCGACAACGAATCTTCCAACAATGGATCTGATAGTGCAGACAACTTCAGTTGGTCGACAGAGGAGGAGGAGTACGCTTAGTTTCATTCTTTCTTTTCTTTTTTGGAGTATTTGCGGATGATATTTTTGTAACCACGGATTTCCGCAAGCATACTTGTAAAAAAAATTAGAAGTAATGAAAATGAGATTTTATCCCATGTTGTGTTGAATGCGAATACTTGTTTCTTTTAATCTCGAAACCTTGTATTTAATTTTCTTAAGTGATGAACGTTATGCGAGTACCTCATTGGCCAGTGCGAATACGTCTTGAATACATGTTGTAATTAGACTCCTTTGTCAACTTACCCGAACTGTGATCTTCTGCGACTTCCCCCAAATAGTTGTACTTAGCCAATTTTTAATGTTTCCTCATGGCTGGACATTCATGTCGCGAATACTCATAGTAAGCGTCGGCTACTTCCTGAGGATGAGTGAGAGGAATCCCCTCCAGTTTGAAGTAGCTGAGAATAGTCCACGCAGATGAGGTTATGAATACCCGACATTATAGTCCTCGACTTCTATAAGAGTGATCTTCCACTAACAATCGATGACGCAAAAGAGGGAAAATCAATACCCATGGCGAGATGGTTGATATACATTTGGAAAATACTCTTTCTAAAATACAGTTATGCGGGATTTATATCAATTTGGCCAATAATGAATTGTTAAAGTAAATACGCCAGACGACTGTCTGCGATTATAACGAGAGATGTAATTTCTCAGGTCAGAAATAACTCCATTCCAGATATGATGAATGATGTGAATGTTGTTAAATAGGTATACTTTAAGACTTCAAATAACGACCCCCTTGAGGAAATAGGGGAAGCGAATACTACTTTAAATGTCACTAACCGATGAATTCGGCGAATACCGACTAATATGATTCAAGAGAATTAAATAAGTCTGTTTCACCTATAGCATACTGCGAATGCGAGTACACTATATGACAGTCTGCGATTACCTAACATGAGATGATTTATGCTGAAATAAGTGATGCTGCGAGTACTTCTTGGGATGATATCCGAACTATTCGTATGGACAATACTAGTCAATATATATGTGTAAGTTCTTGACTTATCATCTCTGTTGGGATTAGTTATTAAAGGCGCAAGGCGCACCAAGACACAAAGGGGTCTTGGAACTTAGGCGCAAGGCTCAAGGTGTAAGCGCGCCTGATGAAGTCAAAGCGCAATCACATCCATTTTAAATAATTAGCTTCAAACATCATTTCATCTTCTCGATCAGATTTTTCATCTATTCTAGTAATTAATTATTCATTACTATCATTTATATCTCTTAAAAAATAAAATCAATGTGGTCATTTGCATCATATTTAAGTCTCAACGCACAATTATCTTTCACAAACACTAAATCAATAAAAAATTATTGAGCTATTCATTATTTCTTTCTTTGTTTTTGAAAAAAAAATTTACAACAAAAATCTCACTCAGACATCTTTTATTTTCTAAAGGCGCAAATAAGGCGCACGAAGGTGCAAACCTCTGAGTCTGGTGAGCCTTGAGCCTTAGGCGCGCCTTTAACAACTTCATCTGCGAGTACCAGTCAATATATATATATATATATACGAGCATTTGTGCACGGGGGACCCCGTGCGTGGGGGGCGACATTTATCGTGGGGGCGTCATTTGGTGTGGGGGGCGACATTTGTCGTGGGGGGACATTTGTCGTGGGGGCGACATTTGACGTGGGGGGCGACATTTGTCGTGGGGGGTGACATTTGTCGGGGGGGGGGGGGGGGGGGGGGGGACATTTGACCTAGGGGCGACATATGTCGTGGGGGCGACATTTGTCGTGGAGGGAGACATTTGTCGTGGTGGGCGTCATATGTCGTGGGGGGGGGGGCATTTGATTTGGTGGGAGACATTTGACGTGGGGGCGACATATGACGTGGGGGGACATTTGACGTGGGGGCGACATGTCGTGGAGGGGACATTTGACGTGGGGGCCAACATTTGCCGTGGGGGCGACATTTGCCACGGTGGGCGTCATTCGTCGTGCGTGGAATGCGACACATGTCGTGGAATGCGACACATGTCGTGGACGACGACATTTGTATAAATAGTGAATCTAAAATAAGTTAGTATAAATATAGACATAAAGAAGTAAGTACCTAAAATTAAATTATTGTATGCACGAACAAAAATGTAAAAACACATCAGTGAAATCACAGCCATAAAGAAATAGAATATTAAAACATTTTTCATGGTTTTAAACATAAAAAGGTACAAACTAAGAGGGCAATGTTTCAATGGTGTGTATATTAGCCATCTCTCCTCATCTTTTAACTCAAAACTAAAAATGTAATACCAAAATAAAAATACTTTGCCGAAATTGTGGTGCAGCAAATCCAGAGTTTGATCCAAATCACTTTAATTAAAACTAAAAATGTACTCATACATCACTGATATAGCAACACATCAATGAAAAACATATTTCATGGTTTAAAAGATATTTCATGGTTTTAAACCGATTGTTGAGAACTCATTCAGTACCTCTTTAATGGTGTGATGAATAAAAACTGTTAAAGATATTACGAATGTTACCTCTTTAATAGGAGAACTGAGATGAATAAAAAAACCGACATTGAAAGTGATTTGGACAAGACTTAATCAAAATGTGATTAAGTTTAACTCAAATCAGCGGTTAAAGTTTTGAAAAAAGAACAGAGCAGGGAACTCAAAATAGACCAAACAACTAGTCAATTCTTGCAATTCAGTGAGGAGTATATCAGTTTTAGATCTTCAATGGCGAAAAAAAGAATTGCTTAATGGGCTCTTTTAGATTTAAAATAAAATCTTTGAAATGCTTTTTATATATTCAGGGAAAGTAGGAGAGATGTTACCGCTGCGGGTAACGGATCGCCGATAGGGACGGCGATAGCGGCCGGGGCTGACGCCGGGCGATAGGGACGGCGATAACGGCCGGGGCTGACGCCGGGCGATAGCAGCGGCGGCTGAAGGTAGACGGGCGAGAGAGAAATATAGAGGGAGAGGAATAGAGAAAGAGAGAGAGACAAGGGGAGCAGCCCCTCCTAAGTTAATTGATCCAAAGATGAAAAACATAACCCTAGGTGATCCCTTATATAGGGGGAAACCACCACACATACAATCAAGAGTTCAAAATAAAACTACATAACGAAATAAATTGCCGGAAAGATAAATAGGGCCGATCGGCCCCTTAGACGGTCTCCTCCAAACCGCCCGGTTCGGAGCGGGGCTTGGTGCTGTCGCCTTGTCTCGCGCGTGCCCTTCTCGAATAAACCTGCCATTCCGGCTCATCTGACTGGATGTCGGTAACAATACCGCCATCTGGAAAATTGGCCTTGTCCTCAAGGCAGTAATCTGGAAACTGTCGGCGAAAATCATCTCGAAGGAGCCAAGTCGCGGTGGTGTGGGGCCGGTTCCGCCAAGCCACCCGTACTTCTTCTGGTTGGGCCGCTCCGGTCGTGGACTTGCGCTGATCAATAATGGCTTCCGGATAGAGAGGGTCGGAGTTGGCCGCGTCCAAGTCGGATGGGATGTGGTCGGAGACAGGATGATCGCCGATGACGCGCCGAAGTTGTGATACATGAAACACGGGGTGAACGCGAGCGGTGTCCGGAAGACGGAGACGGTAAGCCACGGCTCCGATGCGGCTGAGAATCTCAAACGGGCCAAAGAAGCGCGGAGCGAGCTTGGGGCAAGTGCGGCGGGCCACCGTGAGCTGGCGATAGGGGTGGAGTTTAATGAACACTCGCTCGCCCACCTGGAATTGAAGGTCCCTGCGTTTCCGGTTGGCAAAAGACGCCATCTTTGCCTGAGCCCGTCGAAGATGGTGCTTTAAGCTGTCCAAGATGACATCCCTATCGTGGAGATAATCCGCCAGACTAGCCACCGGGCATTCCCCGGGTAAGTGGCGGAGCACGGTCGGCGGTGGCCGGCCATATACCGTCTCGAATGGTGAGGTGTTGGCGGCGTGATGGTATGCGGTATTGTAGGAGTACTCTGCCCATCCAAGCCATTTGGTCCACGAACCGGGCCGCTCCCCGATGAAACAGCGCAAGTATGTCTCCAAGCACCTGTTGAGTACCTCAGATTGGCCATCCGATTGCGGGTGATAGGCTGTACTCATCCGGAGTTGGGTCCCCTGCAGACGGAATAACTCAGTCCAGAAGCTACTGAGAAAAAGTGGGTCACGATCGCTAACGATCGAACGGGGAAACCCATGAAGGCGGACTATCTCCGCGATGAAGCTGTCGGCCATCGACGCCGCCGTGTAGGGGTGTCGAAGCGGGACGAAGTGCGCGTACTTCGTCAGGCGGTCCACGACCACCAAGATGCAATCAAAACCGTTGGAACAGGGCAACCGGGTGATGAAGTCCATAGCGATGTCCTCCCAGACACGCTCCGGAATCGGTAGGGGCTGCAGGAGGCCGCTGGGAAACAACGTCTCGTATTTGGCCTTCTGGCATGGTAGGCAGGCCACCACGTATGCTTTCACCTGTCGCAGCATGTGGGGCCAAAAGAGCGAGGCCGCCAACCGACGGTACGTCCGATACGCACCCGCGTGGCCGCCTGACGGTGTGGAGTGGAATTCCGCTAGCAGAGCCGGAATCAATGCCGATGATGCAGATAAGACGAGTCGGTCCCGATGGAAGAGGCGGCCCCCGATCAGTGTAAATGGCGGCCGGGACGAGGGGTCGGTCAACAAGGCGGCCCGAATATCCTGAAGCTGAGGGTCCCGATCCACCTCGTGTTGAATGGCCGCAGCGTCGTCCCACACCGGCCGGGAGATAGCTGTCAATTCAGGCGCGTGCGGCCGTCGGGAGAGCGCATCGGCCGCCCGGTTCGTCCTGCCCGGACGAAATTCCACCGTGAAGTCGTAGACGAGCAGCTTGGCCACCCAAACCTGCTGCGTTGGCGTGGCTATCTTCTGTTGGAGTAGATAGCGAAGGCTGTGGTGATCGGTGCGGATGACGAAGGTCCGCCCCAAGAGATAAGGCCGCCAGTGTTGGACCGCCAAGACCAGCGCCATGAGCTCGTTCTCGTACGCCGAGCGGCTTCGCACCGCAGTGGAGAACGCCCGACTATAAAAGGCAATTGGTCGGCCGGCCTGCATCAAGACGGCGTCGACGCCTGTGCCCGAGGCATCACACTCGACGACAAACGGTTGGTGGAAGTCCGGCATGGCTAAAACTGGGCCGTGGACCAAGGCAGACTGGAGCGCCGTGAAGGCCTCCATGGCCGCCGGTGGTCAGTTGAAAGGCCCCTCCTCGGATTTCTTCAGCAGCTGAGTGAGGGGGCGGGCCAAGCCGCCGTAATTTCGGATGAAACGCCGGTAGTATCCCGTCAGGCCGAGGAAAGCCCGGACGTCGTGCACGGAGGCGGGAGTCGGCCATCTCAGCACCGCCTGAATTTTGTCTTCATCCATGGCCACGCCTTGGGATGAAATAGTATGGCCCAAGTAGCTGACCGTCGCCGTGCCGAAGGTGCACTTCTTGTGGTTGACCGTGAAGTGATGTAGGAGGAGGGTGGTGAACGTCTCCCAAACATGACGGAGGTGGTCCTGCCAAGTGTGACTGAAGACAAGGATATCATCAAAAAAACAAGGACATGCTTACGCAGAACGGGCCGAAAGATCTCGTTCATTGTTGCTTGGAATGTTGCGGGGGCATTGGTGAGCCCAAACGGCATGACCAAGAACTCGAAGTGCCCATCGTATGTCCTGAACGCCGTCTTTGGCACATCCTCCGGCCGAACACGAATCTGATGGTAGCCGGCCCGTAGGTCCAGCTTGGTGAAGAAAGTCGCGCAGTGTAACTCGTCCAAGAGCTCCTGGATAACCGGGATAGGATACTTGTCCGGGACAGTGGCCTTGTTGAGCTCCCGGTAGTCCACACAGAACCTCCAACTGTCATCTTTCTTGCGGACTAGTAACACCGGGCTGGAAAAAGGGCTCGCACTGGGCCGTATGATTCCGCCCAACAACATCTCTCGAACGAGTCTTTCTATCTCGTCCTTTTGGGCGTGCCCGTATCGGTAGGGCCGCACTGACACCGCAGACGACCCCGGATGGAGAACGATGGCGTGATCGGTCGGTCGGGAGGGCGGAAGGCCCGAGGGTGCGGTGAAGATGTCCTCAAAGTCCGCAATGACGGTGCCCATGTCGGCCTTGATGGGGGCGGCCTCTGCGGGGGGGATCGCCTGAAGGGGTCATAACCAGGCCGAGAACTCGACGTCGGCGACGCGCGTCATCGCTCGATATGACAGCGGTGAGCGGAGGAGGGTAGGGTCACCCACCAAACGACACTGTCGACCCTGCTGTTGAAAATCCATCGTCATCGAAGCCCAGTTCACTCGGACGTCCCCCAGGGTCTCGAGCCAAGCAACGCCGAGAATAGCGTCGAGGCCTCCGAGCTCGAACATGTAGAAGTCAGACGTGACCCGGCACGGCCCCGCTGTCAAGGTAACATCCCTGCATTGGCCCAAGGTCGGCCGGCGGCGGCCATCGCCCAGGCACACCGAAAAGTCTGGTGACGGATCCACCGGTATGGCGAGCTCCTGCGCCAGATGGGAGGACATGAAGTTGTGACTTGCCCCGCTATCCACCATCACGATGACGGGGCGGTTGTGTAGTTCTCCGGCCAACTTCATGGTGCGGGGCCCCGTTAATCCCCCCACGGAGTAGAATGGCAGTTCCAACACGTTGAGGGGGGCGTCCTCGAGGTCGGCCGTAGGTGGGTCGGGTGGTGGCTCCAAGGGTGGCAAGTCCTCGGTGATGGCGTACCCCTCGCTGTCGCTGAAAATCGCGTGGAATTCTTTGACCGTGCAAACGTGTTGAGGCGAGTATGGTTGGCGACAGCGGAAACATAACCCGCGACGCCGAAGGTCATGGTAGTCGACGGTGGAGATGCGGTTGTGGCCGTCCGGGCGTGCCGGCCGAACGTGGGCCACGGGGGCCGGTCGAGGACCGGTGTCCCGCACTGGAGGATGACGGAAGGGGGGTGGGCCGGAGTGCCGGGGGCCGATGTACGCTTCGACCGCACGGGCAAGTTCCAGGGCTTCCGAGACCGTGCGCGGGTGATGAGTTCGAATGCGGGAGCGGATAGTTGGAAGGAGATCTTGCAGGAAAAACCCCAGGTAATGGTCGGGCTGGAGGCCGGGAACCTGTGTGACGAGAGCAACTAACTCATCGATGTATGCGTCCACCGTTGTTGATTGGCGGGCGGAGCACAGCCGCTCGATAGCGGAGCCGGTGTAGCGAGAGTCATAACGGCTAATCATTTCGTGTTTGAAGTCATGCCACGGAATGAGGGGTTGCACTTGGCGAAGCCAACGAGCCCAATGGAGGGCCGAGCCATCCATGCCAACCATGGCGGTGCCGACGCGATCCGCCGGGGGGGTACCATTAAGGTCGAAATATTGCTCCGTACGGGCAATCCATCCCATAGGGTCCGCCCCGGAGAAAGGGGGAACATCCATTGCCATTGGGGTGCGAAGGGCGGTGACAGGAAGGGTGCTGGAGCCTGTTGGAACGCCACCGGCGCACGGAAGCCAGTCGTGGGAGGGGGAGGTGGGGTGCCGAGCACCGACGCCGTGTCTGACGGGGTCGACATTGGTGGCGGTGTGGACGACGAGGGCTGCAGGGCATCGAGCCGAGATACGATCTGGTTTTGAGTGGCGAGGATGGCCTCCACCATGGATTGAAGGCTGGAGATTTGGGAGCCATGGAGCGCGACGCTGTCCGCGAGCGAGGCGTTGTCGTCGGCGTTAGAGGAGTCGGCGGGATGAAGGCGGGTGTTGGGGGCCATGAGGGTTCCGGCGGCTGAGGAGTAGCGGGCGGAGATGGCAGGTCGGACCAATGTTGCCGCTGCGGGTAACGGATCGCCGATAGGGACGGCGATAGCGGCCGGGGCTGACGCCGGGCGATAGGGACGGCGATAACGGCCGGGGCTGACGCCGGGCGATAGCAGCGGCGGCTGAAGGTAGACGGGCGAGAGAGAAATAGAGAGGGAGAGGAATAGAGAAAGAGAGAGAGACAAGGGGAGCAGCCCCTCCTAAGTTAATTGATCCAAAGATGAAAAACATAACCCTAGGTGATCCCTTATATAGGGGGAAACCACCACACATACAATCAAGAGTTCAAAATAAAACTACATAACGAAATAAATTGCCGGAAAGATAAATAGGGCCGATCGGCCCCTTAGACGGTCTCCTCCAAACCGCCCGGTTCAGAGCGGGGCTTGGTGTTGTCGCCTTGTCTCGCGCGTGCCCTTCTCGAATAAACCTGTCATTCCGGCTCATCTGACTGGATGTCGGTAACAAGAGACCTCCCGACCTCTGCCACGCAAAGATCGGGTGAAAAAAAAAACATAGTAGGAGGTCATGTAGTCATTTTGACGAACACATACAATGCGGAAAATAGAATGCTGAAATTAGAAATCAAATGCAAGCCATCCGCACAAATCCATACAAACAAAACCTGACAAATCCAAAAAAAAGCAAACAAATCGAAATTAAACTGTACAAGTTTCGAACAGGTAGGATTCTGAAAATATAAATTAAATGCATCAGCAGAAATCCATCAGCAAAAATCCATACGAAGAAATCCATCAGCAGAAATCCAAAGAAGCAAAAACACCGCTGTGCAGTTTTAGAAATAGAATGCTGAAAATAGAAATTAAATGCAAGTCATCAGCAGAAATCCAAAGAAACAAAAACACGGCTGTAGAATGCTGAAAATAGAAATTAAACTGTAGAAGTTTTAGAGAATGGAAGTTTTAAACTGTGATTCAATGGAGGAAGACCTCTTTAAAGAGATGGAAAAGGAAGAAGCACGCCTAAAAAAACGCACCTGAAGGAAGCTCGCAGCAATGGTGGAGCAATGGTGGAGGAGGTTGCAGGAATCTGTGGAGGAGAGTTGAGGCTCTGTCGAGGAGGTATACACACTGCTTTCGACTGGGTCTGCCGAGGGGAGGTAGAGTGGTGCTTTCGGCGGGTGGCAGTCGAGGAAGGTACGAGGCGACAGTAGCGTGCAGGGGAGGAGAAAGCCGCGTGGGAAGAGATCTTAATCAGAGCTGGCGGGAGAGCATGGAGGCGTGGTAGGCGTGCGTGATGTCCTTTCTGCCCAAATTTATGAAAGAGGATGAAAAGACCACTATAAAGTGAGGATGAGAATTGCTTGCCAAATAAATAAATAGCCGGCCTCATTTTATTGGAAAATCAATTGTCCATAATACCCATAGCAACGAAGAAATGACTATATTGAATGAGGGACTTTTTGGTCCATAGAATGTTACACCATCCTTACTTTCTTCTTCCCTTATATAGTAAAGATATATATAAGTTCTTGACTTATTATCCCTGTTAGGAACCAACTGCGAATACCCATGATGGTCTCGTGACATTTATTAAAAATAAAACTTTTTATTATGATAACAGTTACACCTTCGACATTTGATTGATAAACTATCTGTATTGAAGGTCCCAGATGTTGATCATGAGATGTCGAAGCTTTTGTATCTAAATAACACGATCATCTTAAAAGATGTCTTTTATGATCCATAAGGGATACTGCCTTACTTCGTATGTTGAGCTAAAAGGGTCTCGAGGGCTAAACCGCTAAGGGAAACCGGTTGGGCATAAGACATTCGTGGAGCTTGTCCTCAGAAAGGATTATCCAGCTAGGCATAAGACATGTGTGCTAGACAGAACTTGTCCTCAGAAAGGATATCCAGTTGGGCATAAAGGTATCTATATTTTTTTCGAAAGCTTGTCCTCAGAAAGGTCCCTTAGCAGTGACGATATTTCTGTTGATGCGCGATAGAGCTGTTCTGTCACCCTGATCAGTATACCACTTCTGCAAATCGTGAACAATTCCTGCGAGAGCAATCGAGGTGGTGATGGATATTGGCGAGAGATGCAGAAATTTGAAGACCATCGCTAGAGATTAGATCAGGCTACCACTACAAAACTGCGATTCAATTATAACTGAATTGTGGTCTTGGTTGGTCTTGCTGCAGAACGATCTCAATTCAAGGAGGTTCAAACAAGTTCCGGCGACGATCCCTACGGAAAAGTAGACCCGCTTAAAATCCTCCGCAAGATCGGATCCGGAGATCTCGATTCAAGGGGGATACACATAAGCGTCGTAGGAAACACTCCATGTATTTGTGCAATAAGAAAAGAGTACATGGAATATTTAAATGCAAATGACATGTTTCAAGATTTAAGAGAAGAATCTCTTCATGTCGTCTCCGCTCCAGGTATTCGGGATGCCTTTGTCGTCATAGGTCAGCAACCAATAAGCTCCATTCTTCAGTGCTTCTTTGACAATGAAAGGTCCCACTCAGTTGGGATTGAGTTTCCCAACCGAGACTATTCTTCCCGCCGCATCCACCTTTTTCATTACAAGATCTCTGACGACGAACTGTTTTATTTTGATGCTCTTGTCAAAGTGCTTGACCATCCTCCATTTTAGAGAACCCTTGGGCTCATTACTTTGAACTCTACCGGGATGAGTGCCTCGGAACAATGTGAGAGTTTAAAGTGTGTTTCCCCTGTAGCGGAGGTAGGAGTGGTCCGGAAAGCCCAAAGTACGGAGGGGAGTTGCTCAACCCAATTGCCTCTGACGTTTTCTATCTTCTTTTTCAAGAGGTTCACGATCAACTTGTTCGCTGCTTCGACTTGTTTGTTACTCCTGGATGATGAACCAAGGAATATCGAAGCTCGATTTTGATCTGCTGGCAAAAGTTCTTTAACTCATCGTTGGAAAATTTGGGACCGTTGTCAGTGACGATTGTCATCAGAATTCCATGTCAACCAATGATCTCCCCCCCAGATGAAGTTCTTCACTATCTGAGTCGTAGTTTTTGCTAACGTTTTTCTCAATCCACTTGCTGAAGTAGTCGATCATCACTGGGATGTACTTCCTCTGCCCACTTGCCATTGGAAAGGGTCCGAGGAGATCCATTCCCCAGACTACAAACGACCAGGGAGTGAAAATCAAACGTAGTTATTGAGCAGGCTTCAGTTGTAAAAGAGCAAACTTCTGACATTGAAGGCACTTCCTGACATATTTGCAACTTTTGTAATCTTTGGCAAGAAGTAATCTTGTCTAAGAATCCTTTTCTACAGACCACGTCCAGCCGAGTGACTCCCACATTCTCTAGAATGAATCTCTTTCAATATGATGAGTATTTCTTTCTCCGTGATGCACCTTGCCAGTGGTGGGAGGAACGGTCTCCGGTATAAGGTTTCCGAGAGAAGAAAATAATGCGTTTCCTTAAATCTGAATCTTCGCTTGTTTGTGACACTTAAATGATACTCTTCGGTGGACAGGAAGTGGATAAACGAGTTTATCCATGATGAGCGGTGATCGATGTCCATGACCTCTCCCTCTTCAATCACCAGATGGAAAAGTTCTATAAGGGTTCCTCCTGATAGGAGTCCATATTTTGCTATCTGTTAACCTCTGTTTCTCTACCCGGGGTATATACTGAATGTCAAAGGTTCTGAAGTTTCCAATGCCTTTCTTCACCACCACCAAATACTTTTTCAAAACTAAATCTCGCGTCTCAATGGTACCTTTCACTTGGGAAGCCATTACCAGAGAATCCGTTCGTACTTTAATATCTTATATGCCTAGCTCCTTTGCCGGTCTCAACCCTGCGATGAGTGCTTTGTATTCTGCTTGGTTCTTCGTGGTAGAAAAGTGTAACTTAACGGCATGTTCAATCCGAACGCCATTTGGGTTGATCATGATGAGTCCGGCTCCAGAAGAGTTTTTACCTGATGCTTTGTCTACGTGCATCATCCAGGCCAGAGGGGTTGAAAACTCCCTTATCATATTCTTCTATTTGGCAAAGTCTATCATAAAGTCTGCGAGGACCTGGGCCTTGATCGTCATCCTTGAATTATATGAGATATCGAACTCTCTGAATTCAATTGCTCATTTGGTCAATCTCCCCGAGTGCTCGGGTTTCTCTAGAATGTTTTTCAGAGGATGATATGTTACCACCGATATTGGATGGCCTTGGAAGTAGGGACGAAATCTTCATCCTGAAATGATTAGGGTTAGTTTCTCTAAAATTGTGTATCGCGTCTCAACATCTTTCAATACCCTGCTGACGTAATGTATCAAAAACTGTTTCTTCCCTTCTTGTACCAATACAAAGCTGACGGCTTCGGATCCCACTTTAAATACAGTAAGAGGTTCTCTCCTTCCCAGGGACTTTGGAGAAGAGGAATTGATATTAGTTGCTTCTTAAGTTCTTCAAAGGCTTGATTACATTCCTTGGTTCATTGGAATCTGGAAGCCCTATGTAAGGTCTTGAAGAAAGGTGCACACTTGTCCCGGATCGAGAGATGAAACGACTCAATCCGGCTATCTCCCTGCTAATTGTTGGACTTCTTTTGGGGTCCGAGGAGGTAATATGCTTAAGATCGCCTTGACCTCATCTAGATTAGGTTCAAGACAGTTTGGGGTTAAGAGATGACTAAATAATTTTCCCTTGCCCCGAAGATACATTTTGCGAGATTGAGCTTCATTTTAAATTTTCTCAAGGTTGAGAATGTCTCCTCAAGGTCATGGATGTGTTCCCTAAACTCACGACTCTTGATAAGAAGATCGTCCACGTATACTTTCAAGTTACGTCCTTTTTAGTTTTTAAAAACATGATCCATCACGTGTTGATATGTGACACCAGCGTTCTTAAGCTCAAAAGAAATAACCCGGTAACAATAACATCCTTCATTGGTGATGAATGACGTATGCAGGATGTCGGGAGCATGCATTCGGATTTGATGGTACCCTGAGAATGCGTCTAAGAAACTCATGACAGAAAACCCTACACAAAGTCAACTAGGGAATTTATCGAGGCAAAGGGTAACAATCCTTACATCATGCTTTATTTAACTTTGTAAAGTCTACACACACATGCAATTTATCGTTGTATTTTTTAACGATTACAACATTCGAGACCCATTCAGGGCACTGAATCTCCCTGATGAAGTTGGTCTTGAGAAGCTTTGAGACCTCCTCCGGAATATGTCTTGCCAAAGTTACTACCACCGCTTGCTTCTTTTGCTTAATAGGCCTGAAGTGAGATCAATGTTGAGACGGTAGCAAGCGACATCTAGGTCTACCCCAGGTATGTCAGTAGCTGACTAAGCGAAGATGTCCAATTTGGTGTGGAGACAAGTGATCAGAGCGTTGATTGATAAAGTTCTTTCTCCGTCTCCCCCCATCTACGTAGATTTTATGGATAGCTTGAGCGGCTTCTAGATGAGCGTCGTCTCTTGAATCCTTCTCCGCGCGAAGTTCCTCCCTGGCGTGTTCTTCTGGGGCAAATTGGCAACATTCTCTTGCTTCTTCCAATTTCGTGATGAAAGGACAGGTTTCGATCATATTGACCGAGTTAAAATAACATTTTTGAGTAACGCGGGGGTCAATCCGGACCCTGAACTACTATCCTCAAATGCTGAACTTCACCACCTGGTTGAATGTCGACACAATGGCCTGGTATTCATTGAGTAATGGCCGACTGAAGATGACATTGTAGCTGCTCGGAGCGTCAACCACAACGAATGTTACTTGACGGGTCACTCCGCACATGGTGACGGAGAGGTGACGCTTCGTTATATTTCTTCTCTCCCTGACGAACCCGTAAATAGGTCCATTGGCAGCTTGAAGCTTCCTTCCCACGTTCATTGCCCCGAATGCGAGTTTAAAAATGACATTCACGTAACTACCGGTGTCGATTAGGATCCTTGACACCGAATAGTTATCTAGGACCGCCTTCACGACTACAACCTCATTGAAAGGGTTGACAGTCCTTGGAAGGTCGTCTTCGTTGAAGTTGACTTCGCCTCTCAGGGGAGAGGTTTGGGAAGTAGAGGCGACTTTCTGCTGGCAACGCTCTTCAAGCTTGCTTTCTTGGAGGATTCCAGGCCAGCTCCTCCATGAATGTAGTTAATATGGCCAAGGAGGCCTGTCATCCACGCATTCATGGACGCAATTAATACTCTCGAGGGAGACGATGTCTTCTTATTCCACACACTCCCATTACTATTGGAGGTGTACTGCTACTTCTTTTCCCTTGACGGAGACGGGCTTCTCGTTTGGTTTGGGGAGCAACGTACTCCTGAAGCTTTCATGCTTTGAGCATTTTCTCCACCAGATCGCGGAGATCTCTGCAACTCTCTGTGTCGTGCCCGACGTCTTTGTGGAACTCATAGTAGAGTTCCCTAGTTCTGTTCCCGTACTCAGCTTTCAAGGGAGGAGATCTCTTGAATCCCGACTGCTTCTGTAGGATCTGGACAACCTCTTCCACGGGAAGGATCATATATGCATATTCCTCCTATGAATCGTCGTATCGATTCCCCTGCGGAGGATCATAATCCTTCATCTAGAATGGTCGCGATGATGTGGACGGGAAGGTTTGTTCAGATGGTGCGGGCCTGTTCCGTAGAGGAGAACGTGGCCGGAGTGGTCTCATCTGCTAGAAATGTCATGGTGGATGCGGTTGTTGCGGGTGGAAGATCTTCCCATGTTGCAGTGGAGGTGGAAAGAACTCAGGTCGATGTCTCTGGGCACGATGGGGTGCAATAGGAGGTTGGGCAAGAGAATCCCCCCCCCCCCCCCTTTATCTCTGGATCAACTGGGCGAGGGAAGAGACGAAGCCAGGATTGGCCCTATCACCATCAATGAAATGGTCATCCATGTTGATCAAGTCCCCGTAGGAACTTGGCGGCCTTCAACTGTCCTCGAATTTGAAGAGCCCTTCTTGAAATCCGCAGACTAGGGTTATCTGGTACATCGACGTGTCAACATCGTGGATTCCCAGTATTTCTTCCTGGAACCTGTTGATGTAATGCTCGAGTGTCTCGGACATCCCCTGTTTGATTTGGAAAAGTGTCTTGGGGCCACTCTTCTGCTTATTGGAGGTAGCAAACCTATGAAGGAGTTCCTTCCTGAACTCCTTAAATGAGTTTATGGACCAAGACGGTAGTTAGTGGAACCAGTCTTAGGCCTTCCCCTCTGGGATCATGGATAGCAACTTGCAGCAGATGCCATCGGTGAGGTCCCGGATGGAGATTGCAGACTCAAAATCCTGCAGGTGATTGATGAGATCTTCTCTTCCAGTGAAACGAGGAGATGAGGTTCCCTGAACCCAACTGGGACTGGTTCCCATCTGATCATATCTGAGAAAGGGGAGGGGTCTTCTTCCTTAGGGTGTCGGCGAATACATCGAAGTTGAGTACTCGCGCGGGGATGATATTCACCGTCGCCCGGAAATGTTCTCGCTTCTCGTTGGCGAGGTCTCCATCTTTGGTCCTTATTCGCCACTCCTGTTGAGAAGATGCGAGCAACTTATTTAAGATGGTTCAGACATGTACATAGGAAACCATTAGAGGCACCTGTTAGGTGTTGTGAGAATTTGGTCACTAGACATGTTAAATGGGGGAGGGGTAGACCAAAAAAGACTTGGAATGAAACTATAGACATGTTAAATGGGGGAGGGGTAGACCAAAAAAGACTTGGAATGAAACTATAAGGAAAGACATGATGTACTTAGGCATTAGTGTGACTATGATTAAAGATAGGGCGCAATGGCGACATAGGATCCATATAGCCGACACCACTATGGTGGGATAAAGGCTTGAGTGTTGCTGTATATCTTTTGCTCAAAAGATATACCAAAATAATTATATAAAATACACTCATTAGACACTGGAGATTGCCTCTCTTAAGTCACAATTGTTCATGAAATTTGAGGTCAAAGATCTAGGGAAGCTGAGGTATTTTCTTGGGATTGAAGTTACTTGATCCACTAAGTGTCTTTATTTCTTAGTAGAAATACATTCTAGATCTTTTGAAGGAAACATGGATGGTTGGTTGGGCTTCATTGAACACTTTTATTAAGGAAAATCACAAGATCAGTGATTACAAAGATGGTGATATGATTGATGTGTCAAGCTATCAGAGACTAGTTGGAAGACTTTATATTTGTTACACACACGTCCTGATATTGAATACGCTTTGAGCATTTTGAGCAGACATATGCATGCTCCAAGGGTCTGTCACCAAGAGATGACCCATCGTGTTCTTAGATTCCTTAAGAAGTATCAGGGTCGAGGACTATTATTCACCAAGAACAATCATTTAAAAACTGAAGTCTTTACTGATACTGATTGGGCAGAAAGTCAGGATGATAGAAAATCCACCATTGCCTATTGTACCTTTGTTAGAGGTAACTTGGTGATTTGGAGGAATAAGAAGCAAAATGTAGTAGACAGATCTAATGCGGAGGCAGAATACCATGCTATGTCCTAAAGCCGTTGTGAAAGATTATGATTGATATCTATTATACAGGATCTTGTGATCCTGAACTCAAACATTTCTCATTATACTGTGATAACAAGGTTGTTATCAACATAGCTCACTACCTAGATCAACATGATTGGACCAAAGATGTTGAAGTTGAGAGACATTTCATCAAAGCTCACCTGGACAAAGGAATGTTGCTACTCCCTTTGGTCATTCCAAAGACCAGTTGGTGGACGTCTTCACCAAGGCTTAGATAATAATGCATTTACTAATGATATATTCAAGTTGAGGGTGATAGACATTTTTCGTTTGACTTGAGGAGAGTTGAAGTGAATATGAAGTCGCATATTATTAGACGTAATATTAACGACAATGTAATGAGGTAGATACTAGTCATGACAGTTTTTGTAATTCCCGTCTCCCATGCCATGTATATGCATGGGTTAGGAGTTTTGGCAAATCAATCTCAGATTTCATTTTTCTTTCCACTGTATCTTCTTTAATTTTTCTAATTATTATTGAAATTGTTGGAAAAACGAAGAAATGAAATATTGTAAAACATGTGAAGTAAATGTAGAATGAATAATAAAGTGAATAACAATTGAAAAATAAAATAGAAAAGAAACCTCTCAAACCTCTCGGAGATGGAAGGGACTATCTCCGCTGTACACTCTGCGTGATTGTGACCGGAGTACCATAATCACCGGCTAAATACCCTGCAAGAACAGTTGCGCCTATAACATTGTACACAGAACTTTTGCCACGGTCGTACTGCCGCCTCTGGCCGGATACTGTGCAACACTCATCTATTCCTACGGGCTAGAGTACTGTCGTCGCCAATCGGATCTGTTCGTGCATGGGAGAAAATCGTGCCCGTTTCGCTAATGTGTTATTAGATTGTGGAATTAACTTTACTGATGCAAAATATAGATTAACTCAACTTAGTGGATACAGTTCTGATAACCTGGAATGAAAAAAGATGTTGGTTCGTGGATATATTTCTGCTGGAATTTCTAAAGACTGTTTCGCACCATGGAATTATTGTGGCGCTGCTGTTTGGAGCCTTGCTGTTCTGTGTTCGCCGAATAAAGGAAAAACTAAATCCTTAAAAAACTGGCCGATCGGGACCGCGGGAGGGGGACTGATGCCGAGTTCCACTGTCATGGCGGTGGCTAACCGCATGGCAAACAAATCCTTAGAATGAATGAAGCACAGTATTATGGAGTTTTGTGGGTTACTGATTCCCTTTTTTTTGTTCTAATTAACTTGAACAGGTAATTGACATGCTTGTTTTTAAAGGAATAGAAGAGCTGACTAACATTGTCGATCACGCAAAGCAGCGTCACCATGTCATCGGACAGTATGTTTTAGGCCGGGAAGGGCTTGTCAAAGATTTGGGCTTAAAAGACCAGGGCGCTTCTCATTTCCTCAAGCGTTTCTATGAGACCAACTATTTCTAATTTGGAACTCAGCAAATAATTTCAGCTCTATCCCAGTTCTTACTTTTCCATGTTTTTTGAGGGCTTGAGCACATTTTTCTTCTATGATTTCTCGGTCTGAATTTGTTTTGCAGAAAAAACTGCTTTTTTTTTGCTTGTTTGTATATTTCATAACTTGATGGAATGGCATGAGAGTTTTCTGCTGTTTGCATTGCTTCAAGACTTGATATTTAATGTTTTCCTAGGCTCTATTTACCCGTAGAATACTGTTATGAACCGCGACTCTGGGCGCCGTTTGAAATGACCTGAAAACGAAGTTCTGGATGAGAGATTTTTCCGTATGTATGCGCACCTGCCCGAGGTGCGCGAGCAGATCTGTCCGTTGGATGGCGAAATCGTACGGTCGTAATTCAATCGTATTGCTTAAATAAAATAGTATTATAACTGTATTACATCTGCACCGTTGATCGCGAGATCGAACGGTCGCGCACGAAATCGCGTACACGTACAGAAAAGTTAGTCTTGAAGGTAAAGCGTGGAATGAGGCAAATGAGGAGAGTTTTCGGATTTATGAATGTAGTTATGAGAAAGACCGGTAGTATTTGGGTAGGTATAATAAAAAAAGACGGATGTTATGTGCAAACTGGTTTTGGCTACGTGCAAATCATCAAAACTCGTGTTTTTTGAAAATACGCCTTATATGTGCATTTTTAGGAAATATGTTCAGCATCAAAGTTGTAAATCTCATCGAGATCTACAATTTTCGTGTTGAACATTTTGCCTAAAAATGCACCTATAAGGCGTATTTTCAAAATGCGCGAGATATATGTGAAATGTTTCACGCCTTTTGAAAATACGCCTTATAGGTGCATTTTTAGGCAAAATGTGCAACACGAAAGTTGTAGATCTCGGCGAGATCTACAACTTTGATGCCGAACACTTTTCCTAAAAATGCATATATAAGGCGTATTTTCAAAAAGCGTGAGTTTTGATGGTTTGCACGTAGTCAAAACCGGTTTGTACATAACATCCGTCTAAAAAATGACGTTTTAGTTAAATCGTTATCATAGTCATGCAGACGTGGATAAGCTTACCCAAGAAAGTAAAATTTAGGCTGCTTAAATGTGACAATTGTACTAAATTGAGTCTTAAATTTGTAGCATTAGT